>OZ025295.1:277696697-278896697 GCA_964019185.1 Maratus speculifer | reverse complement strand
AAACTATGCGTTAAAACGAAATAACTTTTAGGTCATTTCAATGAAAAGGTTTTTACTAATGAGCATCCAAAATTTAGAGCATTTAATGTTTTCATATTGTTATTAATATCTCCTGAAATTATAATCTTAATGTGATAATATTTAATGTGGTTAGAATGATAAAAAACCCAAACATAAATGCATCCAATTTTTAATTTAAAAATTTTATTACATGAATTACAGAATCAATATTCGAAAAAAAAATATGAATTGCAATTTAATGTTTTTTAATACTTTTATATTTATTAGGTCTCCTTTATCAGATTTCGAATTGCAAATTTTCTTCAAAGTAGTTTTCGATTTATGATTAAAAAATGTCAAAATGATGGTTTAAGGGGCTGTCCATGATGCGTAGAAAAGAATAGTTTTAAAAATTTATATTTTACTCATTTTAGGGAAATATTTGGACTGGTAATAGTAAAAACGACTATCATGTAATATTCGCTTGAAATTGGCGGCCACTTATTTATTATTTTTATTTTTATTTATTTTATTTATTTATTTTTTATTTATTTATTTATTTATTTATTTGTTTATTTATTTATTTTTTTGGTGATTTTAAATTTTCGTGTTTGGATTTGTTCGTTTATTTTTGCTGTTTTTTTTTTTTTTTTTTTTTTTTTTTGTATTTATTTATAATATCTGAAACATTTTTTACTGTAATTTCGGAATATATACATTTTTTAAAATGAATATTTGCTTTATTTAACTGTTTTAAAATTTATGTATTTACTGTTTGCTAATTATGAATTCCTCCCCTCCCTTCACCTATTTTTTTTCTTTTTTACAAATAATGTTTACAGAGCAGATTTTCAGTTTAAAAATTTGTTGTTTATGTTTAATACCTAAATTGTTAAAAAATCAAGTATAAAGTGGTCATAAGTGACCAACAAAGAAACAAAATGGCGGATTGAGGCAAATTTTACATGTGTTCCGTCAAAACATATTAAGTCAGTGAAATGGTGATATTTGCAGAAAAATGATATATTAATAGAACTGACAGATAATTTTTAGCATTTCAACAATCGAATACCAAACTTGAATTTGGATACAGTCCTAAAATATACTCATTTTAAAATAATTATTTTCTCTGAAACTAATCGTTCGAATTTCAGGAAAATTTGAATTTAAGCTAACTGAAGGGGAATTTATTTATGACGTAAAACTTTGGTATCGCCATAAAAAGGGGGGGGGGGAAAGTTTGGTTCCGATTTAATATATAGAGAACAGTGATGAATTCGGGCTCGTATTTAAGAGCCCAGGCCCGCCCGAGCCCGACGGTTTTAAGTAAGAGCGCGCCCAAATAAGACCAGAGCCCGAGTCTGGTGCCAAAAATATACAAAACAAAATTTTATAATATTTAAAAATTGTTTCAAATGTGATACCTCATTTTCAACGTAAATCAAAATCAACGTAATTAAAAATAAAACAAATTGCATTGTTATCTTATATGTTCGATGCTTTTATAGAAAAAGAGGAAACATTGGTCTATTGCATTCTATCAGAATAACATGGTAAATATATTTACTTCTTGAGGAAAGTGACTTCGAAAATGTACAGCGTCCTCAGTATGAACAGAGTTCATGATGACAAATCGATATAATAATAATAATTAAATATTTCCATATGAAAAACGACTATGACTCGTGCACAATAGAAGATTAAATAATTTGCAAACCTCCAACTGATTCTCGTCTACTAAAACCAGAAGAAAATATTCTCTCCGCGTTATGTAACTAAATAATAAACAAATAAATATATTAATAAACGATCCAATTAAAAAATATCTTCTGCTAACGAAAAGCAGACCAAAAACAAATTCATATACAGATATTTCCGGGTACACGACATTTCGGTCCCGCCATTTCGGTCCCGCCGTTTCGGTCCCGAGACATTTCGGTCCCTGGCCATTTCGGTCCCGAGACATTTCGGTCCCGAGACATTTCGGTCCCTGGCCATTTCGGTCCCGAGACATTTCGGTCCCTGGCCATTTCGGTCCCTTGCTATTTCTTTACCGGCCACCTTATAACTTGGTTTCTGATTGATGAAGGCCTACTAAACGCTGTAAGCTCAACATTGTTCTGGCTTTTTTAAATATTTTTATTCTCCTGCCCCCCCCCCTTCCTTCAAATTTTATACAAAGCTGAATATAATAGTCCAATAAGTTTAATCTATTGTAACTCGGGATAATAAAATCACACCAAGTTGAAAATTTGATTAAATAATGTTATATAATTTTACACTGTCTTTATTATTATTATTTAAAATAATGGATATTTTAAATTTTATCATATATTCTTTGTATTAGGTATTTTATCTATACAAAAAACTAAAATACATATTTTATTGATTGTTTTAGCACACTTTCTTAGAATCTTTAAATTAGTGATTTCCTAACTAGGCGTGCTACGAAAATTTTTTGTTTAAAAAATAAAAATGCCCCAACGACCTTTTTTATGTAATAATTATTGGTTGCAATTTTTTTTATTTTATTTATTTATTTTTTTTCACAGTTTTCTCACTTTATGAAGACAATTTTTGTGAATTAATTTTATTGAAAGTGGGCTTATTTCTTTGTAATAAAATGATTATTTTTCAATTTTATATAATAATGTAATTATTATTTTAAATAATTTTATTTTCAAATTTTAACTGACAAAACTAAGCTTTTTTAATTTATCGTTTATTTATTTATTTATTTATTTATTTATTTGCATTACCTTTTCACTCCCACTTTCACAGAAAAAAAATTGACAATTCTTATTTTAATTTTATTATTGATTGAATTAATAGTTTTAAATTTCAGTATCTTTAAATATAAAATAAATAAACAGGTAAACAATAAGTTTCAGTTTATAACTACTACAAAACATAATGATAAATTGAATATAAAACAGATTATTTATTGAGTTTATTTAAAGTAAAATTCGAAATGCGTATTAATAATTTTATCAATTTAATTAAATAAAGATTCATTAAATTAAAAATACATATATTTAATAAAATATTAATTTGATTTTAATTTTAAAATCACTAACTGTTTTGAGATTTAATTTATAGTAATTATTCATCACCATAAGTTTTTATTCAAAAATTATTATTATTTCAAAAAAGGAAATTATTATTATTATTATTATTATTACTAGCTGACCCGCCCGGCGTTGCCCGGGTCCGTATTAGCAATATTAAACGAACTTGAAATTTGTATGATTTTATCAATAACTGGAAGCATGCAGAAATGCATTGTCTGAAATACGTCGCAGCTGACTTTGTGAAAAATCAGTTTTAAAAACAACAACTAATATTAAACTCTAAAAATACTTAAAATGAGCAATGAGAAACACGGGAGGGAACATGTATCCAACGATTGCGTTAGTTTCGTGTTAAAGTGTTGATATTTTCTTAGCAGACGATTTTTTGTGATAAATACATTATCTGTTTTATATTTCTTCTTAATGATATTCCTCTGGACCGAGTTGGCGCATTGCCAAGATTTGCTTCCCCTGTGCCTCAATTAATTATCCTCGGAATTCCTTTTATTTATAGAGATTGAAAAATCAGTAACGTAACGTAATAATTAATTAAACATAATAATGCAACACTGTAACAATGCGTAAAAATATTTCTTAACAGTGTTAGGTAACATGCAGGTCCAGATGCAGATTTAAATTTTCTGAAACAAAGTTATAGTTTACAGTTCGCAAAAAGCAATCATATATTAATTAATTATTTTTAAAGAGTAAGAAAAATATCATAAACTAACCAATAAATGAATAAATAACATATTTATTTTGAGAATCCTTATAATTTTTATATATCCTAATGAACTTGATAACATTATAGTAGCTGAAATTTAAAAAATATGTTTTTTTCATTTTTGCTATAGTAAGAGCTATAAACTAGATTTTAAACAAGTAATTGATAAATAAGTCACTTAAACAATTAATAGTTAAAATAATTTTGAATTCTTATTAATAAATATGTTTGATAAAAATAATTTAATTTAATTTTTTTTTAAATTTAACAGCATAATTATTAATGCTTTAAAATTTTCTAAGATTATGTTAATCATTTAATAAAATAATGTATAACATTAAGTAAGAAACAAATCAAAACCGAGTGCCGGGAATTTTCAAACACTTATAATTTTTTATGTTGGTGTTCCTATAAAATTTGAAATATATGCATATAAGTACCAGCTAAGTACTACTATTAACCTCTTTTAAGCAAAAATTCTGCATGTCAATCAATTGTCAACGCCCATCTGAGCAAATAGTCATCTTTATACAAGATAGCTAGAAAAGCTAGGTAGTTAACTTTATTCTACTTATCTTGATCTTTATACACTTGTCAGATGAAATCCCTCATTCTATAATGCAATGTCCTTTTTACTCTGGAGTTCAAATGCGGACGGACCTCCCAGATTTGACTTGTGTTTATTTCGCTCATAGTTTTTGAATGTAATAAGCATAAAAAGTGTTTAATGTATTAAAAAGGATTTGTAATTCCTGTATTGTTATATGTAAAAAGGTTGTTACACGTAAAAAGTTATTTCGTAGCAATAATTGTTATATGTAAAAAGATTAACGCAAACTTTTAAATAGTTTTTTTAATAGCGAAATAAAATAATTATTTAAAAAATAAAATGTTTTAGTCAATCCCGATGCAGAACTTAAAAAATAATATGGCTTTATCACAATTCCATGTTAAAAAACCCTTTAAAAAAAATGTTAAATGCCATAATCTAAAAATGATGTGCCGTTAAATAATAGGATGGAATAAAGATTTCTAAAACTATTTGCAGATTTTTTTTTATTATTAAACACATATTGTACAAATTATATGCAACTGAAAATGTGTAGGCCATGGACATTTGCTTAAACAAATTAAATTCGACTTATACGTGTTTTTAAATTACCAGATCTTCATGATTGAGGAACTTCTATATAAATCCACAGAACAATCCTCCCCTCACTCCTGAAAACAATTACTTCTGTCATATGGAATTTGCATGGCGTTTGGATCCGCTGCAATATGTTTGAGTTTGGATCTGAGTTATACGTGTAAGCGGTTTTTGGGTACTTGTTACTTCTAATTCATCGCATTACACTAAAACTTTATGTGGCTTTCAGTTAAAAAACCAGTGTTGAATTCAGACACTTTTCTCCGGGAGGGACTTCTGTGGCTTCGGGGGGATTCAATAGAGTCCTGGGGGGATTACACTTTTTTACCACTGAAAACACAAAATCTTAAAATTTCCGGGGGGGGGGGGGCATTGATAGCTCTGGGGGAATGACCCGCCCCTGAATTCAACACTCTAAAATGTTCCCTATAAAATTATGTCAGATATTTCCCGTGCACAAAATTTCAGCTTGCTGGAGAAGGGACCGAAATGTCTGAGGACCGAAAAGTCCAGGGACCGAAATGTCTCGGGACCGAAATGGCCATGGACCGAAATGTCTCGGGACCGAAATGTCTCGGGACCGAAACGTCTCTGGACCGAAATGGCCAGGGACCGAAATGTCTCGGGACCGAAACGTCTCGGGACCGAAATGTCTCGGGACCGAAACGGCGGGACCGAAACGGCGGGACCGAAATGGCGGGACTGAAACGTCCTGCTTCCGATATTTCCGATATAATTCATATATATTCATATTTCCGAATAGTTAGATAAGAAGATAACAATGGCATCTAAATGCAATCAAAGAGAATATGTTTTTCTTGCTGCAATATAAAGGGTGTTTATAAAGTTCCGGACCCATTTTGATGTTTAATAGCTCATAAAATAATAAAGATAGATTAAAATTAATAACATAAATGGTTAGATAGACTCAAAAAGTTTCATAACCCTCTTCAATGAACTTCCACGTGTGCCCCCTTCGTCGCATGGAGAATATCAAGTCGATAGTCAATGAATACCGACTTGCTTGCCGCTACCTGGCGTGAAATTGACTATCGACTTGATATTCTCCGTGCGACGAAGCGGCCACACGTGGAAGGTCATTGACAAGGTTAATAAAACTTTTTGAGCCTATCTAACAATTTATGCTATTAATTTTAATCTATCTTTATTATTTTATGAGCTATTAAACATCAAAATGGGTCCGGAACTTTATAAACACCCTTTATATGATAGAGCTACAAAATCATTTAAAAGTATCTTAAATGTATCATAAGGTACCCTGTGGCAATAACGCCACGTTAAGGTTCTACCAATTTTCACGGCTCAGTTTTAGATTGTATTTTTCAAATAAATGTATGATTTGATACAGCAACTCATTAACTATCTATATAAAAAAATAATTTAACAGATATGTATTCATAAAATGTAATGGCATGATTTCTTGACCAATGCTATTTGGCGTTATTACCCACCTACATGGGTAATAACGCCATGCATACAAAACTATGAAATAAGATGGAATAATTGCATGTAGATTGCCCAATTCTAAAAATACAAACTCTACAAACTTAGAAATTGACAAATTGCATTCTAAGCTATTGAAAATGTTCAATTTTTTGTGAAAGTGTAAGAAAAATAAAGGTGTGGTGGTGGTGGGGGGGGGGGAGGATGAGGCAAAAGAATATCAGACCATGAGCTTCTTTTTGCTTAAAAAGGACCGCTTAAATAGAATTGTTAGAAACATTGCACAGTTTTAACTGTGTTTATTTGAATCAGTATTTAAAATGTAGCTCGGCCACTGTAGGGAATCAACCGGGGTATTTATGCCAAGGATTGGCGTAATTACCCTGTTATAGTTATTGCGCTGTAAATTTTAAATTACAAATTATCTCGAGAAGATATCCAAAATCTTCAACAACATTTTGAAAGTCCATGAAATGTACTACAAATTAATGTAATTAACAAAGTATTTCCGGATAAAAAAGATAGTCTTCACATCACAAAACGTATCTCGCAAATTTTAGATCAAGCGTTAATTTTAGTTGCTGGTATAAACAATGAGACCTAAAAATGAAACAAATTAACTTGAAGCTGTTTTTTGCGATTTATATGAATCAAAACCCTTCTGCGCAGAGCACATGGGTGTCATTTACCAGATTATTTCATATTTATGCATAACATTAGCACTTGGTGTTATTACCCCGCCTGGAGTAATTACACCAGACCACCTTACGTTAAAATCAAAGGATGAAGAAGTTTTTATAATATGAGAACCCCAGAAGCCAAGGGATATAGGTGACAAAATTGAAAAAAAAAAAAAAAAAACTGAACTAAGTTTATTGCAGACAACCTGCAGGAATATGCTTTTTTCTTTTCAGGTAAAGGAATATAAATGATTTTTTTTATTGTGCTGTGTTCTAGAGATAAACCACTTTTGCGAAAAAAATAGTCGATATTGATTAAACATAAATGTAAACAAAATTGTATTTCTTTTTTTTTTTTTTCTTTTTTTTTTTTTTTTTTTTTTTTTTTTTTTTTGCTGTTATTGAAATAGTTCAAGACCACAATGAAACAAACTGCAGTTTCTTATATCAGTTTAGTCAATTATTAAAGATGTTTAATCCTTTCGGGTACGAAATTTTTTCCATTTTTAGAATGAAATTACTTTTACTTTAATAATGTTAATCGTAGCTATCCAAACCAGACTTACTGAAGTTTAAAGATTATCTCATTCTCTGAAACATAACGTATGTACTTATTAGGTGTAGTATTCATTTCATATTTATACGATAATAAATCACGGAAGAGTTTTTGGAAACGTTTGGAAAATATCGTATTACAACAAAGTTTAACAGATATTACAACTTTCTAATGTTTTTAGCGTTTTATCACATGATTCGTTCAGAAAAGTAACCTATATTATAAATTTAAAGGGTGAAATACAGTCTGTTACAAAATTATAAGACCACAATATATTTTGCTATTTAGGCAATTAAAAAAATATTTCAATCAAAATAAAAAATATTCTGCATTAATATATCAGGTTTTCAGTAAAATGCAGCAACTTATGCAAATGAAATTAATTCGGAAAAAAATAAAACATCAATATAACAAAAAAGTGTAAAAAAGAACTGTTACAAAATTATAGGACCACCAGTGGAAAAAACCATTTTTTGACATTTTTAGTAAGATATTGCTCCACTATTTCTCTGAAAAACTTCAAACACACGATTTGGCAAAGATTTAATTAATTTTTTAAAGAACAATTCGAGAATATTGTCCCATTTCTCCATAATGGCGATTTCTAATTCATATGTTGAGTGTTATTGTTGGTTATTTTCATACACCTGGCGAGACAAATAACCCCGCAATTTTTCCATGGGGTTTAGGTCAGGGCTTCGACTTGGCCAAGGTAAAACATCAATCTTTTCTCTTTTAGGCCACTCTTTTATTGATTTTGATGAATGACTAGGAGCATTATCTTGTTGAAACATCCATTTTGCACCTCCTAAAAGTGATCTGAACGGTATTAGGCTTCAAAACAGCATTCATTGCTAACTGTCCAAGTTTATTTTCCCTTCAACTCTTTGGAGATCCAATTTCCTGCATATGAAAATGCGCCCCAAACCATAACGGAGCCGCCTCCCATCTGCCTACTGAAGAGCTACTCCCAAGATTTTTGCCTTAAATCATGTCAGTAGTAATTGTTTCCGTCAGGTTCATCAAGATTGAATTTTTTTTCGTCTGAAAACAATATATTTCTCCATGCAGAGTTCCAGGACATGACATTCTTTGACCACTTAAGACAAGTCTTTTTGTGAGATTTTAGTAGCAGTGGTTTACTGTTTAATTCACAACAAATAACACTAGCATTATACTTCAAGCCTTGCCACACAATTGCATGTAATCCCTTTCAGTTATCAGTTGTGCTATTTTACGAGTTGACTGATATTTTTTTGTTGCCAGTTTGACAATTCGCCTATTATCACAATCTGATAACATCTTTTTACAACTATATCCTTTATGCTTTCCACACAATTCTGTTTCAGTTAAAACAGTATGAATATCAGATTTAGAACGATTAAGAATATTACTTATTTTACGTTCAGACTTTCGTTTTCCTTTGTAGAACCACAGTCTTCTCACTTCGATTTCAGACAACTCTCTCCAACGAAGAATTTAAATAATAAATTCAAAGAATCAGACATAATTCCGATTTTTTGCATTTAATTCTACTTTTTAAATTTTAAAGTATGTTTAGTATGTTTAGGTTACAGTTAAACTGCGAGTTAAAAAGAAAATCGTCTGCTTTATTAATAATATGAGAGTAGTCTTATATTTATGAAACAGCGGATTTGTGTAAAATCGTTTGGCATAAAACAAAAAAATATTCATACTTTTTTATCCTGGGCTAAAAAAACCAGTGTTGCCAGATTGGGGATTTTGTCCCCAATTTGGGGAATTTTGAACCTCCAGGGGAATTTTTTGGGGACAAGTAATTCTTGGGGACATGTTTGGGGACAATGAACATTTTTGGGGAAAAACTTGGGGAATTGTTTTCCCAATTTTAGTTTTTACTTTCAGACGTTTTCCAGTACTGGATCTGTCTCAAATTCGATTTTCATTTGGAAAACGAAAATAAAATACAGAAGTAATGGATATAAATCATTATTTTTCATAGTCTTTCTTACCGTTTACATGTACTTCTGATTCATCACGATCTGCCTTGGACTATCCTCCATCTGAATTTTCAGATAAGTTAGTGAGATAGACTTCCCTGTCATCGTGATCGGACACAGAAGCACAGAAGTACATTTCATTTAATAGTATAGATTACAACAAAAATAAAAAAAATTTTATAACCTTTTTTTGTTGTTGTTGGTTAATGCTTGTATAATTTGTGTTTCGTGGAATGCCAATAGAGATATTTGCAATTGCAAGGCCTCCAATTGCATACTATTGCAGCAGCTCTTCTAAAACTTTTTATAAGAAACTTGAATGAAAACTCTGCGGTCTTAAACGACTTAGACCTTTACATCACTAAATCTTCAGGACGTGTCCGAAACGTTCATTTGATGTGCTTTTTAAAGATATTAAAAGCAACTATATTTCTTTTATTATTGACGAAATCACAGCAATTAATACAATATAGATACTTTACATTAGATAAGTGCCTCAGAAGGAATGACAAAAATTGAAAATCATGTTTTATAGCTAAGTCTGATAAATGTACCTAATGTCAACATCATCTTTGATTCATTCAAACCTCAACTAGAGATGGTCAAAACCTTGAAAAAGTTATTGGTATAAAAGATTAAGCGTAGATTGAGCTAATGTAAAGATAGGCCAGCATCATCGTCTCGCAACAATTTAAATAGCATGTGTAAAACGAGCTTATGTCGTTGTAAAAAGTATTTCTTGTTCTGGTCAATTAGCTTTGAATATACATGCAGAATTCTGTTAAGTTTAAATGCTGAACCTTTTTTTTTTTTTTTTTTTTTTTTCTTCTCTTGTAAATGGGGAATTTTTTTGAGAAAATGCTTGATTTGGGGAAAAAATTGACTTTAACTTTGTTAAAAAAATTTTATAACGGAAAATTGAAAATTGAAAACTTGCCTTTTTGAGCACAAATTGCGTTGGGGACTTTTTCTGAAAAAAGGCCTGATTTGGGGAAATTTTCAGAAATTTTGGGGAAAAAGTCTTTCGACAATCTGGCAACACTGAAAAAAACATTCTAGAGTTATTTCTTTTCATAAAACTACTTTTAAATTCAATTTAATAATTTCTTTGTTGAAAACGGTGAAATTCTGAGTGGTCTTATAATTTTATAACAGACTGTATAAAGGAAGCAAAAATGAACGAATTGCCAACGATGCAAAAAGAATTAAGCAAACTTTTATTATTATTATTTTTATTTAATGTCAAAACGTAAATGAAGTTACAATAAAAAAGGCATAACCATATACTATAATTTCTATATGTAGAAAGTAACAAAAATAATTGTTAAGACAAAATAATATTCCGTGGAAAGACGTGTACTATTAATAGTACACCAGACCCGAAAGGGTTAAATTTAATGTCAATTTACCTTTAATCTCAATTTAGTCCAAATTATTTTTGAATTTTTGTCACTTGTACCCCTTGGCTTCTGTGGTCGTCATATATGTTGTAAGAAATGGTACACTGGGAAAAATTAGTTATAAAAATTTCATACTTAAAATTCAAATTCAAGTAAAATACTGATTTGACTAATTAAATGACCTCAAGACAGTATACCAGCTGCCAATTTTCACGTGCTAAGAATGCATGAATATTTTCCTATGGGAAAAACGCACGCTTAGCCTTGAAAATAAAATCAATATTGTCGGGTATTCTGAAGAATTAACTGGGTGTAACTTTTCCTATAAATTTGTTCTAACAATAGTTTCAGCTTTAACAATTATTTCTGTAATGTCATTCCATTTCTTTTTCATCACAAAATATTTTTAATTTCAATTTTTATACCTGGCCCTGAAATAAACAATGTATATTATTGGTAAAAAAAAAAAATAAATAAATAAAATAAAAAATAATAAAATGTCTTAGGTGTAAACAGGTTTGTTTTATGTAATATGAACGTTAAAGCGTTATTTTTTTTTTTTTTTTAATTTAAAAGACGATCAAAATAATCAAAAAGAAATGTCAATAGTTAATTTTATTTAAAATATCTTAGTACTTTCGAGCCTTAAACCATACTTTTCGTCAGAGGATATTTTTATAAAAAAAATTTTGTTTATTTAAATAATTAAATTAAATTAAATTAAATTAACAAATATAAATTGTAAAAATATTCTTTGATGAAGAGCTTGGTTTTAAGGATCGAAAGTACTAAGATATTTTAAATAAAATGAAATATTAAGCTGCTGCTTTTCCGAATTTCTCTCCGTAATGTTAAGTCTATGGGCGTTTGATGCATTCGTATATTCAAAATATCTTTTGTCAGAAAATTAATATTTTTAACTTTTTTTTTGTATACTCTTCTGTAAGCACGTCTATTTTTTCTTAGTTTTCAAAATATCTCTAAAACCACAATTAATTTTATACGAAGTGCTGAAATTTTACTTCCACTTTGTCAGTTTTTAAAACAAAAAATATTAAATTAAGCAAAGATTTTAAAAATATTTTGGGAAATAATAAAAAATAGAACAATCTTTAAGAAGAGCACATTGAAAAAAAAAAGAAGTTAAAAATATTAATTTCTAGAGGAGATATTTTGAATATAAAAATGTATCAAACGCCCATAGACTTAAGGAGATTACGGAGATGAATTCGAAAAATGAGTAACCAGCAGCCTTAAACATCTCTTTTTGATTATTTCAATCGCCTTTTAAATAAATGAAAATAAACATTTTAAAGTTCATATTATATATTTTATGCTTAAAACAAGGTGAAAATTAAATTTCGTCATACATTTTTATTTAGGTTTGTTTTGTTTCCCTTTGTATAATTATCGATTTTCTGATTTTTACGCTTCTGTGTGCAGGAAAATTCGACATTAATGAGATTTAAAAAGCAATTTCCTTATTATAATCTTTTAAATAGTTAAACGCATTGTTAGTAGACACTGGGTATGGGATTTACATGAACTTGATAAACATTTTCTTTTTCTTTCTTTCTTTTTTTTTTTTTTTAGTTTTACTTCATATTTGTGGGAAGAAGCTTCGACCGGTGGTCAACACTGAAAATACTTTGAACATACATCATGGCGTGATAACACAAAAACACGATGTACTTTAAATTGTACCTGGGGTAAAATTTAATTACGTCAAACTTCTTAAAGTTGTTCTCAAATCCAAATTGGTTTTTTCTTTGACATATTTTTAAAATTCCTTTTTGTTTGCAAGCATATCACATGAGCAAGTCCTACTATTAAGAATATACGAGGGTCTCAGAAGTGACAAAAAATTCGATTTGAAATAAATTGAGTTCAAAGATAATGGATTTTAAATTTGAAGATCAATAAAAATGGACTGAATTGAAATAGGAAACTGCCGCTTGTTAATTGTGGTTCTTGAACTCTTATTTCAATAAGTGAGAAAAAAGTATGAGTACAATTTTCTTTCAATTTATAATTAATCGATATTGATTATTGTTCGGCAAAAGTGGTTGATCCCTAGAACGTAGCACATAATTAGAAAATCACTTATATTTCATTACCTGAAAAAATAAAAGACTATTTTCAGGTCGTCTGTGCATTTAGTACAATTTTTTTAATTTTGTCACTTATACCCCTTGGTTTTCGGGGTCCTCATATGAAATCAAACTGGGAGTTTTCTTCGTGTATCGAAAAAGGCAGAAGGCTTTTTAGAAAATGCTGTGAAAGTCGGTGTTTTGAAGAGAATTTTCAAAAGCAACAACGTAAGAAATTGGAAAAAAACAGACGTCATTAGATAACAATCGCTCATGATGTAATTCAATTCATTTATCGTAACAAAATGCATTGATTACACCAAAATTAAATAGAAATGCTATAAAAGTGATAAAATATGTGCCTTTATTCAGACTGACGTACGTTTCGTCGCACAATCGGCAACATTATCAAAATTATTTTTGATGGAAATATTTTCCCACAATTTATAAACAAGAGGTTCTCAAACAATGTCAAGAGACTCCAAGGATAATCCAAAGCAGTGCAAACGTAGAATAAAAACAATTGGATATTAGTGAGCAAAAATTAATTTCTATTACTGTTACTAAAATACATATAGCACATCTTTCCAAATTTAAGATACTCAAAGGATGTTGCATTCTTAATCATAGCTTGCAAATATTTCAAATCAATCTAGTAATCGTGTATGCAGAGAAAGTTTCACATTGTTGAATGGGGAAAATGTTTTTCTTAAGATGCCACTCGAGTTACTCAAAAAGACCCGGATGATACGTTAAGTCTGTGGGGGGTGTTATTTTCAAATATTTCGTTTAAATTTTAATATTTTTACTTTTTTTTTTTTTTTTTTTTTTTTTTTTTTTTTCTTGCGTAGTATAATTGAGAACGACTTACAACCGGGTTATTATTATTTTTTTTTTATCTTTTTGATTTTGGTTACATTTTTCTAATTGTATGATAGTTTCAATTTCAAAACCGGTTCCGAAATTTAGTATTTTTTTTAAGAAAAATCTGAAACCAAAATCAAAAAAGTAAAAAACTAGCCAGTTGTAGATCACCCTCAGATATCCTATGCAATGAGTAAATAAATAAATAAAATAAAATTAAATAATAATAATGTAAAAATATTATCATTTGAGCTAGATATTTGAAAATAATGCCCCCATAGACTTAACATTATCATCCGGGTCTTTTTGAGTGACTAGTGTAGGCTCTTAACTCCTTGACAGGCGGTGAGATATATTTTATACCACTAATTTAAACAAGATTCTCACCAGAAACTTTGAACAAAATTTTATATTTTTAACTTTGTGGGCAAAATGTTTAAAAAAAAATGCTTTTTCGGAGTGAGAACTCAATATTACAGAGAAATTATTGCTTGTCCCTCAAGGGGTTAACAGAGATTTCTCAATCATTAGGGAAATAAAAAATATAGTAGCGAATCACCATTTTCAAGCTTTGAATATTCTTTTTTCTCCAACCTTCCATAAAAAAGGATTAAAAAATTACGGCATTAAAAAAGAGAAAGAGAATTTGAATGTATTTCGAAGAAGGTGGTTGAGTAGGATTGTGGGAAGGTAATTAAGAAAAGACCCTGTATAGATAAACGCAAATTTTTTTTAAAAAAAATGAATAAATCTGGCGGAAAAAGTCCATTTTATTCGAAGCCAGCCAAGTGTGCGGTCACGGACCGCATGACACGGGTGTAAAATGTTAACGAGGGTTGAGAGGATCAGCTCCTGAAAAATCCCGGAGGAAGATGAGTTGTTTTTACTCAGCCTTTGTTTTGCGGGAGGTTATTTATCTAATAACTGACCAGATGATAAAGAATTCTGCCCCCAGAGGGCGGGCGATTGATGACTGCGGAGTTTAGTTGTCAACACAGACGTTTCTCCCGCAGAGGCGAATAAATTGGGCGCGGAATTCGATGGATTTTTTCTTTCCTGTGCGGTCTATGAAGGGAAAAAAATTAACGAACAAATTTATAGCTCTCAATGATTTGATAGTAATTTTTTCCGAAGATGAGGCTGATTAATTTAAAGTTGCTGCTCTCATTTGTTTTAATAAAACTCAGAATAATGTGCTTTAAGAACAAGAAAGGGAAAATATTTGATTTCTTCATTTATTTCTTATTCTGGCGGTTTTAATCATGGAGTTCCATTTTTGTGTTTTTCCAAGCGTATCAGAATTAAGCTTATGCATCCAACATTAAATTTTAATATCTTACTTCAGATACTTCTGGGAAAGTTTATTTTCGAAAATAAATATGAAAAATATATATGTACCACATATACTCGTGTATAAGTTGAGGATTTTCTGACAATTTTCGGCAAACAAATTGGGGGAGGGAGGGGTGAATTATATACGAATCAATTTAAAAAGATAAAAATATTGGAATGCAGTAAAATTCTGGTTTTTCATATATGTGCATCATAAAATAATGTATAAAACATGCAAATAATAATAATTTATCATTAATTTGCGAGTGCTTAAAACGCAATGCCAAGTTTAAACTTTTAACAAGTGTTTTATTTTAAGCTATGCTGCAAAATGAAAAGATTATTACAAGCCTGAATTTAGTTTTATGAAATGTCTAATTAAATTTAAATAATCATTACTTTTTTGTCAGTATTAAAAAATTTTCATAAAAAAAAAAAAAAAAAAAAAAAAAGATTAGGGTAAGATTTAAAAAAGAGTTATATAGAATAGTGATATTTAATATTATTTAGGCCTCATATCGCTTTGAACTTCTATATACCCATTCATACTTTTTTATACATGCAACTACACCCGACCTTACATTTTATAATTTTCATAAAGTTTTATTATTCTTTTAGCAACAATTTTTTTAATAATAAGCTAATTCTTATATTTATTGTGCAGAAATCTCTAAGCGCGAGTTATACTCACACTTGACCGTAAACGGTCAAAATTAATTTACATACTTATATATACTATTAGATTACATATACTAGGTATGTATTCTTAAGTGCAGATAAAGAACTGAAATTTTTCTTGGTTACATAATTTTTTTCATAAAAGCCATGTAAATGTAAGTCAAAAAGTTATTATAAAATACACAAATAACATAAAGGTAGTTCAGGGAATATCCAGTTCTTTTAATACGTGTCACCTCCCCCCCCCCCTCCTCCCCCCCGTAATGTATTGCATTTTTCGTAAAAAAAAAAAAAAAAAATCTCAACTTTGGAAATGCAGTTTACTTGCTTCTTAACTTTGTAATCCTAAAAAAATTTATTCTTTACTACGGAATCAATAAAACATTACCTCATGAAAACTTTATGTGGTAATTATAGTTATGAAAATCTTTGTGCTATTCAGTTTTTTTATTAGAAATACAAGTTACTCTATTATGACACAATATTTATGTACAAAATAATTTAGAGCCAAATGAAATTTAAATATTGGAAATTTGATTTCGAATACTAACTGTATAGTAGTTCAATCTTTGTTACATAAGAAATAGTCACCCCCCCCCTCCCCTCCACCTTTCCTCCCTAAAAAATCTTTGTAGTAGAATTTTATATAGAAAATGATTTAGAAATTGACCACGAAGATATTTCATTGGAAGTAGTGATGTTAATTTTTGGGGGTGATATTCAATTGAAGTAGATGGACGATTTGGTTTTGTTTCTTCGTCAAATATGATATTATTGTGACATATAAAATGCTGAAAGTTGTTTTTAAGTTTGATCTTGTTGCAGATTTTAATGTTTTAAAAGAAAGATAATAGGTTATTTTTAAAGTTGATCCAAAATATTAAATGCAATCACTTTTCTTTTAATATAAATAATTGATTTTAATTAGTGTTTAAATAAACGTTACAGCTACTTTTATAATCTAAAAATGTATTCTAATAACAAAATGATTTTCTTTTTGAGCATTTATTTAATTTGCATGATATATATTTTTAAATCCTAAAGTATTAAAATTAATTATAACTATTTTTAAATTAAAAATAAATATTACATGTAATTAATTAAACTGAAGTTTAATTTTTCAATAAAAAAATATATTTATTAAAAATTAAGCAGATATTATTCTTTATTAATTTTCTAACTTTACTTTAAATTACAATTTTTTTTTAAACTAAAATATATTTTACTATGCTATTTCATTAGAAAAAATTTTCAAGATTTTATCCCGAGGCATGCAATTAAAAAAAAAAAAAAAAAAAAAAAAAAAAAAAAAAAATCATATTAGATACATTTCTCCTAAGTGTAACACACAGCTACAAATTTGTATTCCAACATACAACTTATTCACGGGAAAGGTTATTGAAAAAAGCAACATGATTAAATATCCCCTCTTACTTTAGAGCATACTTATCAATCACTGTTAAAGATTAAATTATGCCTATTTATATATGGTTATTACCATTATTCAAAGGGCCTGAAAGGTCTTTCTACCTTTTCATACTTTTGTATACAGAACATGATCTACTTTAAAAGATTAGCGACATAGTATTTTTTTTTTTTTTTTTTTTACATTTTTTTTTATTTTGATGAGCTTTTCTTGTTGCGATCAATTGTTCGTACAAAACAGTTCTGAAAAGTAGTGTATTTCCGATATTCTTGCACGATTATTGTACGTGACATGCACTTCTAATTTTTATTCTCTGCCAGCAAAGAAGTGAGATGAAGCCAGTCAGGGGAGTGTTTTAAACATGAGTTTAGATGTATTTGAAGGGCACGGGGAAAAAAATGTCGTATAGGAATAGGATTAATGGTTTCTTTTGCGAAATGATATTTGTAAAACATATGCCAAATTCCGGAAAAATCATGTTACTGATAGCTAATATGGGGTACATGGATTTGCCTTTGAAATAATGTCTAAATTGGAAAATTTCAGAAAATCACTTGTTTACACAAACAGGTTTTTTAATTAAGTTTTTGCGTTCTAACCAGCTCAAATGGCCCTCCTCTGGAAGAAATAATAAACTGAACAAATAATTTTATCGTATCGTTTCCCTCTAAAATATACATTTCTTGATTTTTAGCATGCATTTTGCAAATTTTAGTTTGCAAAAACTGTCTTCAAGCATTTGTATCGAACCCTTCTAGCATTTGTATCGAAAAGTGTTTTAGCCTTTTGTTTTCTCTAAGACTTCGTATTTTATAAAAAAATTCGACGTAAAATATTTAAAACTAGTTTTCTTTAAAAAGTGTTCAAAAATAGATAAGTATCAGTATTCATAAAATAAAATAGATACTAAAACCGAAATTGCATATTACTATCTATATTATAAAGGCCAAACGTATCTGTGCGTAACGCATACGTCATTTTGCGCATGGCAACACTTTAAAGTTTTAAATGAATTTCGGTATTGCAATTTTTGCTACTAAAAGTTTTTAAACTTCTTAATGTCGCATATTTTCAATTTTTACACTATCGTGTAGGGAAAAATATGTACTTTTAAATGAAATTTATTTGAAAGTTGTATCTTAATTTGTTTTTGAAATATTAATTTTTTTTTTGTAGCTTTTAATACCTCTTTTCTAATCGTGACAACAGGAGTACTCCATTTCTATTTAAAGCAAAGGAAAAAGGGGAAAATTGAGCGCTGTATCTTTTTCTTGCCATTTTCTCATTAAAAGGGAAAAAATAAAAATTTAAATTTAAATACCTTCTGTTATAAAGCCCGGTGAATTTTGACTTCATTTATAAAATTTAATTTACACGTAAAAGAATATCAAAAGTTTAATATCTATTTTAGCTAATAGCATTGAGACTTCAAGTTTTGAATCAAAACTGATGTGAAATGTACATTTGTAAATTTTGATATGGTAAAAATGATGCTGGTTTTAGATTTCACGGGAAAAGAAATTCTATGATTGAGTCAAAGTTGAATAAATTTTGCTTTTTATCATTTTGGAATACTAGCATAAGAATCTTAATTGATAACTTTTTTATAATAATATATCTTTATTATTTTTTACTGTTTACATATACGATTAAAGTTTAACTTTAACAATTTCTACAACTGAGTTTTATAGAAATAGTATTTTGTTAATTTGATGATAAATACCGTTTGTTTAAGAGTTAGATGTACCAATATAAAATGCATTCTTTCCTATAACTAATTTTGTACTTATTTTAAGTTAATGAAACAGTTCTTTCTTAAAGATTTTCTTTCGTCAAGATTTGACGTGTTCTACCTTGTTACGTTAAAAACGCATGAATATTAAAAACTACTGGAATTCAAACAAATTATTCCATTGGAATTTTGAGAAATTCCAAAATCCCTTCTATAATCTGCTTATCTTTATAAGCAAGATTATGTAAAAATTATTACTATCTCCAATAAATTTTAAATTATTATTACGGTTTAATAATTTTCAGTGCTTAAAATTAGTAGATTTATTAAGATTTATTAAATAGAACTGTTAGTGGATACTTAATTACTGAAAATGATGATTACAAAGTGAATCGTAATTTCAAAATCGTAATGATTTCTTGATTTTAAATGTTATAATGGTAAACATTTTACAGAATGTGAAAAGCTATTTTGAATAAAAATATGGTAATGAACTTCCTCAAATTAATATAGTCTTTTCATAATAAATTTCCACTCGAACATTCCTCATTTTCAGAATGATAATTGAACATTTTATAATCATCTCATATCAAATGAAAATCAAATTTTGAATTGCTTAAAAGGCGCAAATGGCAACCTAGTGAAAAAGATTCCATGCCGGGAATCGAACCCGGGCCATCAGTATAGCGCACTGACGTTCTACCGACTAAACCACATGGAATGACACCCAGCAAGGAACTTATCACTATTACATGTTGGCAAAGCTACAAACGTAGCACAAGATGGAATATAATCCGCGAGCCACCGATCTGGGGCAATCACGAAACTCAAATCTATCCAGCATCGATTGAATATATTAATGCGTGGAAATTTTTCCCAGAGAGAAAATTCGCCTTGAATATAACATATCAAATGAAAATCAAATTTTGAATTGCTTAAAAGGCGCAAATGCCAACCTAGTGAAAAAGATTCCATGCCGGGAATCGAACCCGAGCCATCAGTATAGCGCATGGAATCCCGGCAGATTCCACATGGCAGATTCCCGGCATGGAATCTTTTTCACTAGGTTGGCATTTGCGCCTTTTAAGCAATTCAAAATTTGATTTTCATTTGATATGTTATATTCAAGGCGAATTTTCTCTCTGGGAAAAATTTCCACGCATTTCATATCTGTATTTACCCCCCCCCCCCCCCATCCCCTTCGTTTCCACCCTGAGTGATCGTGTCTTTTTTCGTGACTGAAGTAGTCCTTTAAAAAACTTTTTGAGTTTTATTTTAAGAGTATGTAATAACATTTTTCGTCATGTTTCCAAGTAAAATGTTTTTTTCTTACGTCATTATGACTTAAGAAAAAACTCGACGGAAATTCTACATTCAGTGATATATTTGTAAAAACAAATGAGAGTATACTCTAGTTCTAGTGAGTATACGTTATAGCTTTACAAGAGAAATAGAATGTACACAGTGCTTTTTCATAAAATCTAGTAAGTATACGGCGCCGGCGTATAAAACTATTCTCTCCACTACACCCATGCATGTATTTTTACTTTAGCCATGGTCAATCCGCCTGGTTTTTCAGCTACGGGTTAATGACATGGGTCCAACAACATTTCAATCAAAAGAGAAAGAAAGCATAATTTTACATTCGTTACCTCTGGGAAAATAAATTGTTTTATCTTTCTCATATTTGTGAGTACACTTAGACAATCACATTTTGTTTTTAAGAGTAGCTAATATAGATATCTATACATTCATGCATACACAGTTACATATGCATGCGTATGTAAATATTGTAGAAATGTGTAAGAAGTATAAGCCAAAAACAATTCGTATTAGTAGGGCTGTTCTTCAATCATAAATGGCAACTTCATGACATATATTTTAGTGTATTTTTGTTCGAAAATGTTTGAAAAAAGTAGGTGTTGTTGTTCAGAAACTATCAAATTGCACTTAGTTTCCAGGTTTTTTTTTTTTTTTTTTTTCTTTTTTTTTTTTTGTAAATACAAAAGATTTTACAAAAAATAGTGTCAAAGTGGGCATTTTGAACCGACTTTATGCGAGAGAGAAGAAGAGCCAGTACAAACTGGTGTAAAAATCACCTTTACGTATGATAAAAAAAAAAAAAAATCTCAATGCGTAATTTATTATTTAAAAAAATAGAAACTGTGCTAGATTCCAAATCACTTCCATGGTTAGACTTTGCAATTTTATATATTTCCGTTTAAAAATAAATTTGTAAATGCATGAAAACGTTTCCCGCTTGTTGAGCAGAGCAGTTGGGAACAATTTAAGTATTATGTATGTCATCAAACGTTATTAAAAAATATATATATATTTAAATATAATCAGTGATATAGTCGTAAAGAAAAAAAAAACAAAAAAAAACCAGACGGTATACGTTTTAAGCAGAGGGTATAAGCTTAAAGCAGAAAGATATCCCAGAGTGTACATACTACAGATTTTATGAGAAACAGAGGGTATATATATCAGAGTATATATATATTAAGGTGCTCCTTAAATAAATTCAGAAATATATATATCAGGCGTATACTGCCGTATACCCTTTCTACATCCCTGAATATGATTCAAAAATAGCAAAATCTTAAAATTAGACAAATTTCATCTTGCTTTCGAACCTCTTTTCGCCTTCTTCTTCCCAAAGACCATAAGTCATGCCTCTACACACGCACATGCTTCTACTCTTAAAATACCTTCGGCCCACAGAATAACAATAAGCAAGATTTAATACCCAGGATTACCTCTTGCGTAGTTTGTAGTCTTTGGCCATCCCCCACGACCGTCGCATCTCTCTGATTAAGCTAAGAAGCAATTAACAGCGACTAATTATTTCTAGTCTCTCACCGGCCGCTTTTTAATCTCCCACCATCGATCACGTGACTGCGGAATATTCCAATCACCAGGTCGGATCCCGGGCGACCCCCATGCAAATTAAGTTCACCCACCCAACCTCGCGCTACCAGAAAAGATTAAAACAGGGGGCTAAGAAGGAAAAAAAGTTGCAAAAATGAAGCTCTGCGAAGGGAGAAAAAAATATATTAGAGTGAGTAAAATAACGCTTTGACTTTGAGAAAGTTGTCGCCGAAGTGGTTAATTATTTAATTTCTTCTCAGTGTCGTTTTAGTTTTATTTCGTTTTTATTTCTGCTCCCCCAACCTCAAAATGCTACCCCCCCCCCCCTCCCATCCTATTAAGGCGGTAGAAGATTAGGGAATTCTTACAAATTGCAAATAGAATGAATACGTTCAGTGTTAATCAAGGTTATTGATTTCTGAGCTTCAGATAACTATAAGTCATCGCACAGTTTAAAAAATTCTGTGGCATTTGTGTTAGATTTTACAGTATATATATAAAGATAGGGCTAAAAAGTTTTAATTTATTTACATTTTTTTAATTTGTTTAATTTTAATTACATTTTCAATACAATAATCTTCTTTAAAATTCTCTCTTATTAAATGCTTTTGAGAAATGTTTGTTTCA
The DNA here is from genome assembly GCA_964019185.1 of Maratus speculifer. Lineage (NCBI taxonomy): Eukaryota > Metazoa > Arthropoda > Arachnida > Araneae > Salticidae > Maratus > Maratus speculifer. The sequence continues at coordinate 278,874,056 of OZ025295.1, read as the reverse complement.
ATATATTTCATGCTTTTTATTTTTCCTTTTAACGAAAAAAAGAATGCATTTATTTACAAATTTGAAATGAAACTATCAAAATTTCTACTATATATTATACGTCGCTCGGTATTCAATACAACACACCTCAAATGCCTTCGAAATGTATTTGAAATAATTTGTTAAATAATTTTCTTCATTTTTACTTTTCTTCAATCAAGTGAATTTCGGTATATGAAGAACACTGGTGTAAAGCTAGATTAAAACAAAGTTTTGAAATATTGAATATTAACCTACTCATTCATACGGACCTCATATGAGAACAGAAAAGTATTGCCATTATAAAGCAAAAAAAAAAAAAAAAAAATGTCAGCATTTATTTATGGAGGCCAGATTTGTGGACAGATAACAGCTAACATGCAGTACAATAATAAAATTATTTTACAATGAAATCTCAATTATCACTTACTTTTTTTTTTTTTAAATAAGGAAAAATAATGAAAAATAATTTATGCATGATAGGATTAAAGTTTTATAAAAATAATTAGAATCAAAACTTTGCGGGTAGTTTGTTTTCTTTAAAGCATTTGATGTATTAAGGCTGAACCTTCAGTTAATTTAAGCATTTTTTCTGATAAATTTTATTTTATCGCACTTATTGGAATTTAATTGAAAAAAAAATCTCTTAGCAGTATTTTTTTTATTATAATGACATACAAATGAGAAATAAACCTTGCACTTTTAAAAGAGTATCCGGATACAATTAAGCATTTTTGTATGGAAATCAGAAAAAAAAAAAAATAATAATTGAAAGATATCAGTTTTCATGTTTGATACTCGAATATTTTATTATGTATGAATGTGTATGTGTGTGTGTAAAATGTAATGTGACATTTCTTAATAATGTTTCAACCTTTTAAAATTACCGTTATGAGATAATTTTTTTGTTAAAAAAATTCTTATGAGGAAAAGTACTACAATGAATAATATTTGAAGTCATTAGCAAGATTTAAGTCTATCCTAAAAATAGACTTTCTTTTTTATTCTTTTCTCACTCTTTTGGGTAGCTTTCATTACAAAAAGTAAAAAACTACCTATTGCAGCCGTGTCCGGAGAAAAGCACACACACACACACGCATGTACAGCTCATATTCAAAATATTAGAATAATTGAGAAAAAGTAATAAGAAAAAATTATTTGTCATTTATTTATTTTTTATACTAAGTAAATGCAATTAAATTTGTTATAAATTAAATCTGGAATGTTTAGATAAGATTTTAACATTTATAAAATATAAAATACAGCACAATAAATTAGGTATACAGCTTCCTTAAACACACCAGAATATTAGAATAAAATTTACATTGGTTCAAAATATTAGAATATTTTATTTTACGCAACAATATTAACTTATGAATATGAAGTAAATGGTAGTTAATATTTTGTAGCATCCCCTTTAGCTTTCATAACAGCGTACAATCGATCTTGCATACTATATACAAGGTGTTTACAAACATTTCTATCAATATTAGCCCAAATAGACTTTATACGTGCCACTAACTCAGTTTTACTTGAAGGAGGATTTTCTTGAAGTTTTTTTCTTCATTATACACCATAAGTTTTCGATGGGATTAAGATCTGGTGAATTTGGTGGCCAAGGAAGTACCTTAATGTTGCGTTGGCGGAACCAATTCTTAGTTGACACCGAGGTATGCGGGGACGCTAAATCTTGTTGAAAGATGAAATCATCTTCAAATAAATCTTATGATGATGGAATCATGTAATATTCTAAAATTTCTTGATATGTCAGAGAGTTAACCTTTTCGTAGACGATGCATAACTTTCCAGGTCCTTCTGCACTCATACAACCCCAAACCATGACACTAGCAGCAAATTTTACGGAACGTTTAAGGCATTCTTTATCAAATGCTTCTTGCTTCATTCTCCAAACTCGAATACCTTGATTACCATATGAAACACAAAACATACTTTCATCACTAAATAATATATTTTTCCAATCTTCATTGCTCCATAAACGTCTTGATTTACACCAATTCAATCTTATACGCTTTTGTCTTGCAGTCATGAGAGGTTTTGTTTTCGGTACGAGATTCAAATTTAAATTTATGGAGACGTCTTAATGTTGTCGATGTAGAAACTTCAACTCCTTCTTCTTTCCATTTTCGGTGCAAGAATCGCACACTTTTAAAACGGTTTTTCTTAACTATACGCTTCAGTTTCCTGTCATCTATAGCAGATGTTTTTAGTTTTCGGCCACCATTTCGGCGATTATTTTGAAATTTTCCAATTTTTGATATTGTGTTAGTATTTTACTAACGCTCGATTGCGAACAATGTAAATAATTTGCTATAAAACATTGATTTTTACCGTGCCGATACAAATCAACCATACGAAGTTTAGTAGATTCAGGAATATCACTCACACGGCCCATTTTAAGACGAAAAAGAAACAAACTGCAAAAAAGAATACAGATTTTAAATAAAATAGTCTAAATTTAATCAATGATGCCACCAGTTAAGAATTGGTAATAATTAAAGGAGAATTAATGTGAAATATTCTAATATTTTGAACCACTTGAATAAATATTCTAATATTTTGACTTTTCAAAATAATTTTTTTTGCAATTAATCTTTTCAAAAATGATATTAAATTTAAGATAACAAGTATTTTTTATCAACAATAAGTTCTTAATAAAAATATCGTTTGCATATTTTCATTAAAAGACATTAAATTACCAAACGATATTTTCAATTTCTAAAAAAAAGGTAATTATTCTAATATTTTGAATATGAGCTGTATATATATATATTATCATGCTGTATTTATCGCATTTATGAACCGATTTGGATGAGATTAATTGTATGCAGAGTACATACCAATGTCTCAACCAAGTTCGTTGGTCAACTTCACCCGTCATCTTGTTTCAAAATCGCGGTCATTTAAATATTTAAAACTAAAAAAAAAAAAAAAAAAAAAAAATACGCAAATAAATTAGATAGCCAAATTTATTTTATGATCAAATATTTGACACAAGGATTCCGGGATATTTTTTGAGTCGTCTCAACTTAAGAGAGAGATATAGCAGTTTGAAATTCTAGGATGGTTGATATTTTGAAATGAGACAACAATAAAAAGAAAAATCAGGTATTAATCTATGAGTATTAATGAACGTAAGCTTCGCATTCTTTCCAAGCTTGGCGGCACTTGGCAAAATATCGCCAAATATGGCGATCAAAACTTTCGAGAAGCTTTGTTGACATTTGGTGAAATATCGCCAAGTTTGGCGACAAAAATTTAGCAGCCATAAAAGATGCCAGTTTGGCTTTACCTACTGATTTAACGCAGTTCTCATTCAAATTCAGTATTGACGAAGCTTCATTTATAAGATTCGTCGCATTTTAGCTTCTTAAATTGTGAGTAAAATTTGCAAAAGACTAAAATCAAGAATTAAGGAATTTTTATTAAATAATTTAATCGAGTTTCACTAATTTTAGCTTCATGTATCAACCATGTTTGAGTAAAATTAGCTGTATTTAAATTAACAAGGATAAGAAAGCTAACCTTTCCTCCCGGTACATGCCGAAATGACTTTTTTTTCTATTTTTATAAAAATAATAATTAATATTTCAGAATGTTGAATACGAACATTACAAAGTTCTTCAGAAATAGTCCCTTTCATCTGTAGAAATGTTTAGTGCTTTGCGGGATTTTTGAACATATTCATACCCATAATAATAATGGTATATGTGAAAGATATCTCAGATTAATATAATCAAAAATATTATCTGTTACTGTTCCGTAGAATCGACTTGATGGATGACCGACCTGCAAGATATTCAAATAATGAATATGAGATATACGCATGGAGCTTATGATAGATCGGTGTTACTTTACAAAAGATGAGTTTTGAAGACCAACATTAAACTGAAATTGCATGCAATTGTTGTTGGGAGAGTTATGTGGTCAAACCGAATAAAACAGAATATCTGTAAGCATTTTCAGGAAATTCCTGTTGATCTATATTTTGATGAGTTGGGGGAGAATGGTGACTTGTTATTATAAAAGTTGGTCAGAGAAAGTGTTGGAATAATTTTAATCAGATTTAAATTCTAAAATATAAATTATAGTGCATGATATGTTAGCATTGTAATAGATTTTACACTGAATGTTAGGACTGTGGAATGAAGTTTAAAATTTATCTGCCTATGATATCGAAATTCTTTTTGTGAAATACACTTACACATCGATAGTGATTATTAATGTAAACTTGGGACTATTTATTCGAGTTAAAGAGAATAAAGCGGAATTATTCAAGAATATTATCGGACATGTAATCCATTCTTTGTTGCATTTACATGGATAATCACTTCTTATTTTGAAAGTTTTACTACAGAGACTATGCTCGTTATTAGTAATGACGGTGTTTGAAAATTTCTTCAGTATGAAATTCGTTATCCAAACTTTTCTATCAGAGCAGCTGTAATGCTTCAGGTAACAAAATTATTTGGAAGTTGTTTCGTAAAGCGAATATTTGATTTATGTCCCATTTTCAATGGGAAATTTACATTAAAATAATTTGATAAGTATTGGCCAAGCAAATAAATTCCAATAATAAAACTTTTCTATGTTTTCTGACATAGTCTGAGTAAATAAAAAAAAAAAAAATGCTGCCCAATATATGTGTATATCCGCGTTTTAATTTAAGGAGAGGGTGAACATTCAAATTAATAATTTCTCATTTAAAAACTCTTTAAAATAACTGACATGAAACAAGCATTTCTTTATGCGCATAAAATGTTTTGAAATAAAGTATGAATGTATTGTGGTGTTGTGCTGGTTAAAGAAAATAATGCATAGGAAATTAATATTTAAAAATGCTATCATGCGGTGTCAAATTGATTCAAAACCAATGTTTACATTGATTTAAGATCATCTGCTAAAAATACACAAATTCATTCAATCGTTTTAAAGAACATAAATTAATACTGATGTCATATTTCGTTTAAATTTGAGTTAGAGCTCTACACGGGCCGGAATTTCCAGGCCTAGGCCCGGCCAGGCCCGTTGTAAAACTCAAAAGTTCGGCCCGGGCCCGGCCCGTACAAAAATAAGCGAAAACAGGCCCGGCCCGGCCCGTTTTGGCCCGTTACAATTTCTAAGTTTTCTGAAAAATTCAGATTTTTATCATATAATTAAGATTCCTTTAAAGAATACTGCATACATATCTATGGAATGATTTTACAGTATATTTTACAGCAAATACACATTAACAACATTAATGATTACTTAGATTCTTAGGCTTTCAACATTCGAATAAAGATTCATTAAAAAATTAATATGGCTTAGAATGAAAGAAAAAAGAAAGAAAGTTAAAAACGTCGTTAATTTTGAAGCTGTTTAATAAAAGAAGATTTATAAATATATTTCTAGTATATCATTTTATTATAGATTTCAAATCCAAATTCATTCTTAAATTCAAAGAAGCTCCTTTCTTATACATTTCTAAATTCATTTTTTTTTTCTCAGAAACGCATAAGATTAGCAGATATCTTTATTCAGAAACTATATAATCGAATGGCGTTATCCATTTTTTGATACAAGCAATTTAAGAATACTGCAAACAAATAAAATACTGTCATAATTAGCGTTTTGAATAGAATTTCCGGAAGCAATAGCAAGGGAAGGGAGAAAAACCTGCAATCATTTGAGAAAATATAATATCTCAACAAGATTATACAAGTATTTTATTTACCAAAAATGAAAAACGCTATTCGATTCCAAATCCCTTCAATAGTTAGGCTTATCACTTTTATACTTTTACAATTTAAAATTAATCAGAAAACGTGTCAAACTTTCGCATTATTGAGAAATTAATTTAAAAATCATCAAGAAGTATATATCCGAAGACTAAGCTAACATAAGTTCTTTATCGCAGTTAATAATTTTACAAATCATGTTTTCTGCCAATAATTAAGTCTAGTACCGATCCGGCCAGTCTATATGTAGAAAAATAATGCAAGCGTGACCGGCATGAGTCAGCTAAAAAATATTAAAACGGGTTACACGTAATGTAATTCTCCAATGCCGATACACTGTGCATTTTTATATTGATGCTGTCAAACTAGTATGGCCACATTTATACTTATTCTCGTTAAAACCATTTTCGTTGAAAATAGCTCATATTTTATCGTCTCTGCTTAAATCTTCAGAACGGGCCGGCAGGCCCGAAAATTTTTTTTTATTGGCCCGGCCCGGCCCGGCCCGGCCCGTCTGGCCCGCTCAATTTTTTTGCCGCCCCGGCCCGTTTATGTTGTTTGTAGGCACGGCCTGGCCCGTTGAAATAACTATTCTAAATCTGCCGGCCCGGCCCGTTAGAAAATTCGAAACGATTCCGCCGGGCCGGGTACGGGCCACGAGCCAAACCCGGGTCCGTGCAGACCTCTAATTTGAGTAACTTAAAAGGGGGAAAATATTTAAGTATTTATTGTCAAGGAAAATAAAATTTGAAAAAAGAATATGTATGCAAACATTATAAATTGTAATTTTCATAATTACAGTAAACGGTGCCAAAAAACATAAAGTAATGTAAGCATAGAATATATCGTGCCACATTTTTTGTGGTATCAGTTTGTCCATTCAACTATAGATATGTTTCTTCAGCTATTAGAGTGCATTGTTTAACAACGAAATTTATGTTGTAAATAAGGGGAGGGAGGTGCAACAAGATACAGCAAATTAACTAAAAACGTTTATAAATATAAATTTCGTACTTCGCGCATAAACGTTTTTGTTCTCAATTAACAACTAAACGGATCTAAATCACTTTAAATTTTAACGATGGAACCCTGCACATTTATTTCTAACACCCCAAATTCCAATTAATAATCTCTATAAACTAATGCTACCAGTTAAAAAACAGGTAAAAAAAATTCTCGGAAAAAGAATGGATTAAGCTCAAAGTATCAATCGCCCAATAATGTGGTTTACGAAAATATTTGCGTGGAAAAAAAGCAGATAAATTAAAAATGTTTATGAATGCAAAGTTCGCACTCAATTTTGCACATAAACTTTTCTTTTCTCAATTAAATACAAGACGAAAATAGTTTAATTTTAATTTTAACGATGGCATCACGCACATTTACATTTAACATCATAAATTCCCATCAATAATTTTTAATAATCTAATGCTATCTACAAAAAAAGGTAAACCAATTCTCGGAAAAAGAATGGCTTAAGGTACCAACCATCCAATAATGTGACCTATGAAGATATTTGCGTGACAGATGTGCGACAATTAATATGAGGTCAGACGAGATAAGGCACTTGCCGAAGAAACAGACTAGAATTCAGATGTTCTGATTAATTTACCAGACCCTTTTGATTTGCTAATATTTGCGAAGGAGTGTGCTATCACGTGTATCCGAAACGGAACATATATCACGTAAAAATCGCCAGTAATTTACGATTAGCAGTCATAATCGGCGCCACTCGAAAAGTGGGAAATTAAGTTTAGATATTGTAATTTTGTTATGCTATAAATTTGTATGGCAGATGAATGAAGATTGATCAATATTTATAGTTGCACTCAAAAGGGGTAATGCCAGATAGAGTTTGTGTAAAGTAATTTATTTAGCTGATTAGATCGAATGTTTCTGGTCAATTACATAGTAAATTTTAAAGTTGCAGCAAGATGTAATGTTAAAATTTACAATTGTATGAGTATTATTAATAATAAATCCAGACGGCTCCATTTGAAATAAAATTTAGTTATTAGTTCAATTAACTGAAGAGTGATAAATATGGATCTAAATTATACTAGCTCGCAGAACATGTATACCATACCGAATAGCAAACTGCTTTACATTACTGGGAAGTTTTATATAATTGAGTAATTTATATTTAGCTTATTCAGTCACCTAATTACCTTATGTTAGATGACATTAACTAAAAACAAACTTATGGTAGATCACATTTAATTTTGAATGAATGGTTGGTTTGGTTTATTTTTGTCTACACTAGGGATATAGGCCCCGGGGGAGTGCCTTTCGTGGTGGTCTTTCTAAGTGAACCTAACCCATATTTACGCAAGGTTCGAAGAAAACCACGAAAACTCCGAACGGTTAGGCCGACAGCCGCGATTGGGTTCGAACCCAGCACCAGTTGAGAGGTTAGAACCTCTCGGCCACTGGTGGGGTTTTGAATGAAGGAAAGTACTTTTTAAAAGTTGAGTAGCATACAAAAAATTAATGTTGATATGAATAAAAACGTGATTTTGTCTATTTAATTTTTTGAGATGTTATTAGGTATTGTATAAATTAGTTAAATAGTAGAAGAGAATTACTTTCAGTGAAAATTTTCTACAAAGATTTCAAAAGCAAAATCTTGGAAATGTTACACAGTTAATTGGGTAGCAGGATCGTAGCTAAAAGTGAATAATAGGAAAGGATCAAGAAAATGTAGGGGAGGGGGCTGTATTTTCTCTCTCTCTCTGACGCAGAAAGATAAATTAGTGCATATTCACACTATAGGTTGCTATGTTTTTCATTAAGCTGCTGTAATAACTTCATTTTATGCTAAGAAAAGAATAAGATGCTGAAAAATTCGAGTGCATAACTAGTGCAATATAAAACATCATGTTAGCTTCATATGTGAAAACAGGATGAGTGAGTGTTGAAACACTTATTTTAGTTACAATTAAGTGTTTCTACAAAACTGTGAAATGGCCTCAAAACTATGTTAGATATTCAAACAGAATTTCATTTCGATTTTCGAAACATAAATTCATTTAATGACTTTTCACTCTTTTCTAGGGGAGGCTCAAAACGTTTTTTTTTTGGGGGGGGGGGGTCTGACCCCCCTAGCACCCACTTAGCTACGGCCCTGTTGGGTAGTATTGAAATCATCCACTCCCGAATCTTCCTTTGTTACTAAAGATCTTTTTATTGTTCTTTACTATATCTGACGATCTCCTTGTTTCATTTCATATCAACTGCTGCGATTAGTTTATGTCTCATTGAGCGTTCTCTCTCCCCTTTATAAACAACTTATTCGCTATAAAGTTGCACGAAAAAGCTTACTTATCTTACACATTCTAATTTCATAATATACTATAAACAAAATGGCAAAATGATAATATTAATAATCACGAAATGGAATGTAAAGTTACATATTTTTTCAATGACTGTTTTAACTCAAAGTTAATGAACAGTGAATGAGTGAATACTGAAGGGAAAACTACAACTACAAATGATAAAATGTTTTTCAAATCCATTAGATTTTTTAAATCACAAGATTTAAAGGAACATTATATAGTCATTATAAACATTTTCAGTTACTTAAGAAAAAAAATTACAAAATATATTAAACACAAATCATTTTTGATATGTTTCGGTTACGCTCAACATAAATACCAGAATCATAATATAAAATAAAAGAACAAATCATTTCGCGGTCAGTACAAATAACACGCGACAATGAGATGGACACAAAAACACGCGCTCTACAGTAAAACATTAAATTTAAATTAATTAAACATTAAATTATACATTAAATTCACTATCGCCTGTCATTTGTATTGACCCTGAGATGATTTGTATTTGTATTTTATATTGCGATTATTGTTCTTATCATGAGTGGAATCGAAGCAGGTAAAAAATGATTGGTTTTTACCATATTTTTTAACACTTTTTCTTAAGTAATAGATGATGTTTATTTTAAAAAAAAATACAACTACAATTTTTCAAAATTTTTAGATTGAATTATGTTTAGAAAGTTTGATTGGATAGCAAATAATAGTTAAGAATATAGAATTGTACTGTTTTCAATTTCACATAAAATGAAGCATCAGGTATTTAAATTACATTATGTACTTTACATACTATACTTATTGCGTATTATACGTATATGAATTTTAAATAGTCATTTGATAAAAACAAAAAAGAAAACTTAAACATTAAGCAAGCTATAAGACATGTAGATCAATTTAATTAATTGAAACTGCGGAAGTTTGCAGTGGAATAATTAAAATATTTTTACCCCCTTTTTAATATTACACAATACAATAATTGATGTCTAAAATATTTATTTAACATTTACATCAAACTAACAACCGCTGCTTATGACATAGAACAAAAATATCATCAATTCCATTTTTACAGGTAAAAGTAATTGACCAAATTTATAAAAGCACATTTAATTCATAATAACACGTAATTTTGCGCAGAGTAGATAGAACCGCTTCGTTTTAAAATTACATAGTTTCTAAAAACTTCAAAAAATCGTTTTAAACCATCAGAAAAGGCCACATTCATTCTAAGCGCACCAACTGCACCTGTTTTCCGCTAATTATCTCATTCACAATTCTGCACCAGCATTTAACACACGCACACACAAACTCTGTGCCGAAAACCAAAATCTGCTACACATTAAACTTTTCTCTACGATAAAAGATGGTGCATTTAACTTCAATTACAATTGTAGCATCAGTGAAAACAGACGGACAAAGGAGAAATCCGTTTCATTTACTAACAGAACCAAAACTTAGGCATCACCCACCCTACTAAGACCCCTCTTTTCATCTAAAGAGTGCTTACTGCTCGGCCGCATCTTTATCGTCGAAGAGTTTCCCTAAACAAATTCCCACCCGCCCTGACTGTCAGCTTTCAGAACATTAGCCGCTATGGAATAATTCTCTTTTGCCGAGAAATCTGTTTCATTTTACGGAAGAATTACGCGAAATTATATAACAAATAATCTTGAACGTTGCTAATTTTAAAACGAGATGACGGGTTTTGTGTCCACCCATTGAAACATCAAATTTCTCCCGAGTTTTTGCTCGCTTACACTCCCCGAAAATGATGACTCCGCTGAATTTTTCTGAAAACGGGGGTACTTAGAAATTAATGCTTATCTTTTAAAACAAACATTTAATATCTATTTTGTTTAGAAGTGGCTGAATTTGCTCAGATGTAATGAATATTAAAATGAATGTGCATCAAGTTGAATGATAGTAAATCTGCTCGGCAGCATCTATTATCTTATTCATGAGATTTTAATCTTAATATTTTTATTTTGATTATTTTGCATGCCAGTACTTAAAAAGCCTAGGCTTTTATTTGAATGTTCTTTTGAATAGTAGATGGATGTAATTAATTAATTTAATGTTTTTATTTCCCTTACTTCTAAGAAAAGTAATAGACAAGCTTGTGCTATCGTATTAAATATTTCCTTTTGGAGATCGTTTTTATTATTATCATTTTTAATAAGCAGTAATCATAAATAATATTTTAATTATAAACGTTATGTTTAATGAGAATGCTACTATTTAATGAGAATACTGCTATAAAAAATGAAAAAACGCGTTAACCATTTATTGTAATCTTATCAACGGTAAAATATAAAGGGAAAAATTTCGTACTACAGTAAAAAATAAAAGTTATTACTTTATTTTATGGAAACTTTAGTGATACATAAATATCGAAAACTATAGGTTTACGTCTATATCGATATTTTTTAGGCTTTACTTAAACAAGAAATAATAAATAAATAACAAGTTAGCATGCTTATCTGTGCCATACACGTTAAATAGTTCCATAATATTACTTATTCAAGCATGTTCAGCATCTTTTATCTTATTCTTGAGATGTTAGTTTTAATATTTTATTTTTATTTCGCAAAGCAGTATTTAAAAGCCTGGGCTTTTATTTGACTGATCTTTTAAATAATAGATGGACGTAATTAATTAATTTAATGTTTTTATCTTTTTTTCTAAACAAAGTAATAGACAAGCTTGAGCTATCGTATTAAATATTTTCGATTGGAGAACGTTTTTATTATTATTTTTTTAATAGGAAATAATCACAAATAATATTTTAATTATAAATGTTATATTAAATGAGAATACTACTTTTTAAAAAATGAAAATAAAAAGTGTTAACCATTTATCGTAATCTTATCAATGGTAAAATATAGCAGAAAAGTTTCATATTATAATTTTTAAAAAAAAGTTAATATTTTAAGTTAAGGAAACTTTATTGATACATAAATATCGAGAGCTATAGGCTTACATCTTTACTGATATTTTTCAGACTTTACTCTAACAAAAAGAAAATAGGTTACAAAAGGGTAAAAAAAAAAAAAAAAAAAAAAAAAAAAAAAAAAAAAGGGTTATCATGTTTATTAGTGCCGTACACGTTAAATAGTTTCATAATGTAGTTACTTAGACCTGTTTTAATTCAATATTTCAAAAAAAAAAAAAAAATTCACTCTTTTTAAATTTAATATTTTAAAAAATTACATTTGCTATTACATATGTAAATAAATTTTTTTTAATGAGGGGTTTAGCTTAGATACAGGAATATTCGTTTGTTTTCCACGCAAAAAATATTCAGCTATTAAGAAGTGATGTAAAAATGTAAAAAAAAGAGAGACATTTTAGTTTTTATAAGTAAAAGAACATAGGTTCCCGTATGGGGGCCCAAGAACAGAAGACGTTAAGGAGTTTTTTAAACTTATAATGAGTAACTTAAAATTCATATAATATAGAAATAGTTTCTACATCACGACATACAGAAGAAATTACTTTTAGTTGAGTGATCTTTTTTTTTATTATTATTATTATCAAAAGTTTCAAAATAAAATTTAATCTTTTAATATTGAGGATTTTTGTGCAAAAAATTTTTAATTCATATCTAGCATATCAAGTATTTGATATGCGAGAGCCATAGGTATGTGAAAATTTAAAAAATAATAAAGAGGGTTTTTTTTCATATTCATATAAGATTAATATTTAGTGTAAGAATAACCTGTGTACTTTCATCAAATAGGCTTTGTTATTTTATATCTTAAATAGGTAAAATCCGTTAAATGTAATCAGTTGAAGGATAAAAATTCATTAATATTTACTGTTTCTATATAAAGTTTTATGTACAAATCTGTAACAATATTTAATTTATATTTAAAATACATTATTTACTTGAAACAGATTTTTAAAATAATGGATTTCAATTCCACTGAATATAGATATTTTTCAGTTTTTCTTGTTTTATTTTATTTTTTCAATAATGCGGGTTACAGTTTGTTTTCTTTGGAAACTTGTGATCCAAAATCAGTTCAGTGGAATGTCTATTGTCTATTAATTTTTAATTGGTGAGATGTGTATATTATGATACTAACTCCTTGGGGACAAGTGACTGGTATATATGCCGATTAAGATGCTCAGAATTCTTGATTATTCTCAACAGTAAAATTTTATTGCAAGTTTTGCCTTATTTAATCCGAGCATTTTCGCGACTCAGTTTGGAAAAATTTCTGTTTTAAAAAACCGGAGATAAAAGAATAAAAGCAGTGGTGTAGTCGTAAAAAAAGCAGAGGGTATACGTTCTAAAAAGAGGATATACTCTCAAAGCAGAGCGTATACCATAGAGTGTACTATACTATAGTTTTCTTGAGAAACGGAGGATATACGGTGCTCCTTAAGAAAAAACCAGAAGATATACGGTGTATACCTCCGTATACCCTCCATGACATCCCTGATTTAAAACTTCTATAAACGGCGCTCGTACCGAAGGGGTTAAATTTATTTAATTACAGAAAGGTCACAATAGTCCAAAATGCACTACTAGTTTCAAAATATCCCGTACAGCAAGTCAAAAATGTATTATGTGCACATATTACATACGAATTTATCTAAGCTCTTAAAAAATATGTATAAATAAAAGGATAAAATCGTTCAGTTATGCTTATAAGTGTTAAAAAAATATTCTCAATAAGTGAAATTAAGTTTCATTTTTTTTTTTTTTTTTTTTTTTTTTAGTAACTTAATACGCAAGCCTTGCTGTTCTCAGCAAGTTATTTTCAATTAGTCTTGTATTTATGAATCATTTGTTTTCATTACAAGCGCACTTCTAAAAAAATAGTAATTTAATTAATGTATGATTTCCGAAGTGGTAGAATTTATTGCAACAAATGATGTAATTTATTCCTCCTATTTTTTTTTTCTCCCCTTCAGTTATTAATTGAGAAAAACTGCAGCGTCAAGATAAAACTTTGTTGATTTAACTTATGTAATTGCATCTATAAATTGCTTAATCATAATCTAATTTTGATAATTATGTAATCGTAATTAGAAGTTTACTAATCATTCAATCACTGTTTTTTTCTTCACATTACTTCTGCATTCGAAAAAAGCTTTTTCTTTCTTTCTTTCTTTTTCTTTTTTATTTTTTTTTTTTTTTTTTGTAATTTTTTTTTTAAATCTCATAATATTTGTCATATTGCTTTCAAATGCTATCAGAAATTAAGTATCCTCATCATATTTCGTATGTTTTACTACTTTCGTAATCAAATGATTTTGATTTGAGTTATATATATAACAAAAATTAATAACAAATTTATAAAAAAGTTGGAAGATTGTTAAAAATGAACAAATATACAGAGAGGAAGCTATAAATGTATAATAATCGACTATGAAAAGCCAGCAGAATCGTCAGAGGAACTTGCAGGTTAATTCATAGTGAAGATATATTTATTTCATCAAATTTTGTCGGCATTAGGCTTAAGATGATAAAATTTAGCTCTTAATAAACATATCATAGCTAACCAAAATAAACCAAAATACTAGACATAAGATACGAAAAGATAAAAAAAATTAAAAGAAAAAATATTTAATTGATTATGAGATTCAGTGATAAATTGCAGTCTAAAAAACAAGAAATTTGTCTCGCTAATGGAGAGAGTGATATGATGTAAAATGATTTAATGAATCCAGGAGCACGAGTCATGTGATTGAAGTTACAAAATCAGGTATTTAATAAATATGAATGTACTGCTGCTATCTGGTGTAAAAAATAAAAAATAAATTTAACAAACTTATGGTGCTACCATTTATCGATGAAAAGGAAGATAAAAAGTAAGAAAATTATATAGGAAAAAGCTTAATATAAATAACTGAGTAAAAGATGAAGAGATATAGAACTATTAGCATTAACAGAAAGAATATGATAATATAATCTATATATCTGTAAAGCAATATATTGATGTTAATAAAATTTCATTCATAGAAACAAAGATATAAATCTGATAATATGCTTGATGAAGCAGTTTCCTGAGGTATGCCCTGAAATTGTATAAAATAAAACATTGTTTTGGAAAATATAATTTTGAAATACCAGAAAAATAGTCAAAGTAGTCAAAGTAAATTAATCATGGCAAACATATATATATATATATATATATAACAAATTTAAAATTTTTTCGCCAAATCTAACCTTTATACTACCTTAATTTTCTTATAATAATGTTCCGTACTTACTTCAAATTATTAAATTCAAATCTTGTTTCTAGATCTAATCTGTTAATCTGTATGCAGACGATATAAATTCTTAATTTGCCTTAAAAAACATTATTCCAGTATGCGTAAATTTAAAAAGGTGGCTCTAAATTAAAAATATTCTTAATTAAAACTTTATTTCTTAATATTCCAAATAAAACGGATTTCTTCTATGTTTTTATCAACCCTTTTTAAGAAAATCTTATTAAATTTATTCCAAAACCATACCTTTCAAAAAATATCAATATTTTATTTTATCTATTTATTTATTTTTCCGCTGTCAACCTTTGATGTGTGCATTAATAAATTCATTTCTTTTCTTTTTCTCTTAAAATTAATCATTTATAAAAATCGTCTGCCTAAGAAATTATGAGTCGATTATAAATTGGTTAAATAATATTTTTTTTAAAATAAATTTATCGTCTGTGTAAAATAGTCTCGTATCTGGACAAGAATTCTGTTTTACATAAAAGGATGATGGTTTGAGATTACCGAAAGTTCTAGAATTTTCTTTTTAGTTTTAAAAGGTGGAAGTCTCGAGATGAGAAGGGGAGAGATTCTGGAGTTCTTTCGTCGATGAGTACGGCTGATTGAAGTAAATGATGGAATATTTTTTGGACATTTCGGTAAAAGATCGTTTGCAAAAAAGAGTTTTTCCCTCTATAATGACTACAGTTGAATAAATAAACTTACAGCCACCAATGAGTGATTTATTGGATATTCTACATTTATTTATTTTTTATTTTTTTTCCTCGCTGGCCATGACTTCTGTGCAAAGAACGGGGACCCTGGCGATGATGTTTCTGGCTCCTAACTTTAAAATGTCACATATATATATATTGTATTTTTCAATTAAGTTGTAGGTGATCTCAACTTTAAAAAGTATTCTTTCGTCCAATTTTCTTCAGGATTTTGCATTTTCCAATTTTGGTGAGTGATCTTTTATATACACGTAAATATCTACACAAATTTTTCTTCCCAAAGTAAAAACATCAAATTAATTTTCAGCTGCATAAAACATTAATTTTAAATTACATAAAGTATTTTTTTATTTACTCTTGTAAAATAAAATTTATTTTATCTAAATCCAGTTCTGAAACACAAAAGATGATGAAGAGTTTAAAATTAGCACTTTATGCATCAACTACTTCATTTATTTGAATGTTTTCGCTTATGAAGGATTTTTTATGAAAAAATGTAATATTTGTTGAATTTTTTCCCCATAAACTTTATTACTATTTACTCTTATAAAATAAAATTTGTTTAATATAAATCCAGTTCTCAAACTCAAAAGGTGATGAAGAATTTAAAATTCGTATTATATCGTCACCTGAGAATAACAAGGTTCTGTCTGTGGTTTTTTTTTTTTTTTTTTTTTTTTTTTTTTTAAGACTTACCGATATAGAAATGCTTTATTTGTATCCATGAAATGATTTCTGGGTTAAAATAATGTGATATTGTGATTTTAACGCCATATGTAAATTATATATAGCATCATTTTGATGCAAAAATCCCTTCTTAGATACAAATAGAACTTTCTGTATCGATAAGTCAATTTTTTCAAAAACACAGATAGAACTTTATTATTCTCAGGTGACGATATATTTTGACTTAATGAATTCTGATTAAACAAACTAAATGATACAATATGTTCGCGAGTGAAAAATCTTTTTAAACTACATAAAGATGGTTTCTTTTTTTATTTCATTGAAAATGTCACAAAGAAAATGCGTCCATTACCAAATATTTACAAATAATTAAAATTGAAAGAGATTAATATTTCTTTCAATATTGCCGCAAATGTGTTTTTTCACAAAGACGCCGCTCTGTGAGGATCCGGTTTTCCCCCTTTTTATCTGCTAATTTCGTACTTTAATGTAAATCGAGAGGTCATGGCTTTGTTTAAGAAAACTCATGAATGTCACTTACACGGTAAAGATAAGCCACATTTAGAAATAGGGTGATTTTTATGACCTGAATTAGGCTAAATAAATTTAATATATGTAACATAAAAATGCATCTGAATATATAATATGAATTTTCCAACGTTCAGTTTAACTTTAAAGGCGATTAAAATAATCAAATAGAGATGGTAATAGTTAATTTTATTTAAAATAACTTAGTACTTTCAAGCCTTAATCAGGTTCTTCATCATGGAATATTTTTACAAATAATTTTTGTTTATACAAATACGTGATTTCATTTTGAAAATGAACGAACAAGGATGAATATAAATAAAGAAAAAATATTCTCTGGTGAAGAGTCTGATTAAGGCTCGAAAGACTAAGATATTTTAAATAAAGATAAGAATTGAAATCTCTTTTTGATTATTTTAATCGCCTTTAAAGTAAAACAACGTTTTAAGTTCATATTACATATTTTGTATTTAAAACAAGGTGAAAATTGCGTTCCGTCACATATTTTTTATTTATAAAAATAACTGTTTCTTTTTTTAAAAATCATTAGAATTGTAGCTATTCTTTGTTTACATAAAACAATCAAACTTTCGATGGAGATCATGATCATAATTTTAAAACAATAGTATGCCACTGTAAGTGGTCTTAGGAAGTCTTATAGTTTACAGTTAATATTATAAATTATATGCGTGCATATTTTTAAAAGAGTTTTAACAATAAAAAAGTGGGCATTTTAAAATCGAAGATATTATATTTTTAGAACTTGATTGAAGGCAAATAAATATTGTAAACTACAAATCAGATTTTTTCTTGTTTTGTTTTACAGAATTTGAATAATATTTTATCTGTTATAACTATAAAATACTCTATTAAAAAAAAAAAAAAAAAAAAAAAAAAAAAAAATCCAAATAAAAGCATTTTTAAATTTCAAATTTGATGCAAAAAATTTTGAAATAGCTTTTTTTTCATATTTTAATAAAAATAATTAAATATTTCTCCCCTTTATAAGTAGTAACAAAACTTTATTTATTTATAGATAAAGGATCACATATATGATAGGAATGGACAATTTTCATAAAAGAATATTTATCAAACATATTGAAATCTTGTGGTAAAAGAATATTAAATGTTATCTGGAACTTACAGGTTATATGTACACACACTCACACATATATATATAAATATATGTCGTCACCTGAGAATAAATAATAAAGTTCTATTTGTGTTACTGAAAAACTTAACTTATCGAAATATTTAGGTTCTATTTGTATCTATGAAGGCATTTTTGCATCGAAATGATGTTATATATAATTTATAAGACCTTACAATCATAATATGACATTATTTTAATCCAGAAATGCCTTCATAGATACAAATAGAACCTAACTATTTCGATAAGTCAATTTTTTCGAAAACACAGATAGAACCTTATTATTCTCAGGTGACAATAATATGTACACATATATACACTTATATATATATATATATATATATATATATATATATATATATAAAGGAAATTTGAAATATTGACTTCCAAATAACTTAAAAATTGTAGAAAGAAAATTGTAGAAAGAAAGCCATATTCTTATCGCGAAAAGTTCATATTGCCAAAGACAACTGATATTGACCCACATATTTACAAATTATTATACATTTACAAATACATTTAGGAAAAATGTAGAGGGCTTATTAAGTTACTTGAAAAAAAAAAAATTCTTTCTTTGTATATCGTGTGAAGGCTTAGGTAAGACTGATGTCAAAAATACATATTTTAATTTTAGGTATTAATTTTAAAAATATATAATCTAAAATAGAGTGCAAAAATATGTCCTCTGCCCCCCGATCTAATTCCGAATGTACTTAAACTAAAATTTTGAAAAAAAAATTATAGGTCGTAGATGTTACCTTAAACCTTTCAGGAAAATTTTAGCGATTACTCTAGATTGCATAGTTTTGAGAAAAGCGCACTTTTCCGTTACACAAAAATTTCGAATTGCCGGACATTTAGCAAAGGTATTGAGAAACAAAACATTATTGATAATGATTTTCGAAAAAATCGTCAATAATTAGCCGAGATATTAATCCTCGGAGACGAAAGACAGAGACGATTTGAACATACATAATGATAGGGCCTGCGTATTCTATGTATCATCCACTTTTAAAACATAGATAACAACTTTTAAAGATATATATGCGTAATGCAATGCCTAGTGGCAAAATAAAAGCAATAAACGTCAAATTATTGAAAATATACTTATTTAATTAGAATGAATCCTATAAATACTATGGGATTCACATTGGGTGGGCCTCTCAATACACCTCCTGTTTCTTTAAAAGTTAATTAAAACCTTATCTGGAAAAACATGACATTGATCAAATAGAAGTTGCGATTTTGCGACCTCCTTTTGAAGCATGCTTAGCACAATGCTAAGTCTAGACTTCGAATAAGTGTTTTGTGTTTGCTATACTGTAAAAGGAAAAGGTTATTACTATGCTGAATTAAGTTTTATGGAAAAACAAATGAAGCTTAAATTATGCACTATTTTTATTCTTAGTACCTAATTAAGTTTAATGTAAACAGATAAGGATAAAAAAAGAGGTATACAAAATAGCAACATTTGATATTATTTAGGCTTCATATTTCTTTGAACTTTTATGGTAAACTCATTCATACTTTTCTAGCATATAGAGCTATATCCAGTCCTACGTTGTGTTGTTTTTTACAAAGATTTATTATTCTTTTAACAAACATTAAAAAAAAAATAATAATAATACAGTTAGCTCTTTCGCAACGAGTGCGTTTTGTTTAATTTTTAGTTGATTTTAATTTTTGAAGAAATTATACACTGGACATGATAACATTAAGGATCAGAATGAGATGCGAAAAATCAGACCTTACCAATGCATTATAGGTCAACAGAATCTAATTAATTTCTAAGTGAGCCATTCCAATAATGGAACTTTAGGCGATACTTACATAGTTTAAAAAAATTAATAAGTGATAAGACACTTAACTTACAAGGAATTCCTCCATACTGGGCATACTCAGAATTTTATGAAAAAAATACCAATTAAAGTACTTATGTAGGTAATAAAGGATCAGTCAAAATTAGCGGCGGAATCACATTAGAAAAAATGTAAAAAAATAAAATATTTTCGAATATTTGGCGTGAAAAGACGAAAGAGTCACTCGATTTGGCGAGCAGCCTTTTTCTTCGCCAAAAGCAAACGATTATAATGCAACTCAAAACTCTTGGATATTTAGAATGCGTGTAAATGATACTTAATGAATTTAAACATAAACAATGAGAGATTTTAATATATTATATACATATATATATATATTGTATTACATATATATATTATTTGTTGAAGTAATTATTTAATTAATCACGGGAAAAAATATTTTTATAGATAAAAAAAAAATAATAATATTGAGAAAAATTATCTTCATAAATTTAAGCGTATACAAAAATAAAAGACAGATGTAGCAACAAAATCTAATCTACTATTCTCAATAGGACTTTGAGCTTGAAACAAATTTAATTAATTTAAATTATGAATTTCGTTTTAAATCTTAAATTTTGATGATTAAATTTAAATATAAATACATATAAATATCGATATAACAAAATTATACTTAAAACGAATTAAAGCTTACAAAACTAAAGTTATTAACATTAATTTTCTCAAAACAAGTTCAACATAAAACCTTTTTTTTTTTCCTTGAAGTGTATTTGACATAAAGTATTTTTTGAAATTACATTCCTTCGCCAACCGGCGATAAATCGCCAAATAACGAAATTTTCATTATTTTTTTACGATTACTCAATGGAGTTTCCGCCGAAATTTTTTTTTTACAAACGTATATATCTACACGAGAAGAACATTCTGTATTTTTTTTTCAGATTTTTCGGGGTATGCCCGTATGGAGAACTTTTTTGTTAGAATAAAAATTCCCTTGATTATTATTAAAATAGATTTTTTCTCCGGAAAGATTATCAAACAATTATAAAACGAAAATACTTGAATTTAATAGGTAATTTAGTATTACGTGATTCGGATAAATGCAAATTTGGCAATCGAATTCATCAATTTTGTAAAATAATAAATATTTAGATTTTCTATCTGTGATCTGTTAAAAGTATATATTTTGTCTAAGTATTATTTAATAAAACATGTGCATTATTTCTAATGCATTAAAAGAAAAAAAAAAGAGAGAGTGGGAAGGATGCATTAAAACTAGAGTGCATTGTAAAACATTTAGTAAGCATATATCAACCCCTAGAGTTACACTTTCCTCTTGTCGGCTTGAATGAACGATTTATTTTTCAACTTGTAACTTTTTTCTTTTTTAATTCCTTATCTTATCCCACATTATCATACTAATTATTTGCCAGCTTGAGTTGGGACTAATCCCCCAAGGGGGGAGGGGAGGGCAGTAGTGACTTTGCAATGAAATACTTTATTAATAACCACAAGCTCTTCTGAAGACGATTGTTTTGGTACAGTTTTTGTTTGCTAGCTCCCCATCTCTCCGTGCTCCTTCAAGGTGAGAAGGTTTTTGCTTCGCTTAACTTTTCACACCTTCCTGAATTGCGAAGGGGGAGATGCAATCAAGACGAATCGGTCTTTCTCCCCCCTTCCTTCTTGACTTCATTTGTCACGTGGTACACGTCGTTTTTTAGTTACTTCTTTCAAGTGAGCATGCGTAATTTTTTTTCCTTCCATTTTCGCCCTGAGGATGGTGTTGAGATAATTGTTTAAACATTTATTTATAGGAAAAATTGCAGAGTTGGTAAAAACTTGAGAAAATGATGGCGTGGTTTTTCAAGCTGTAAATGAAGATAGTTACTCTCAATCAAGTTACGTAAACATTATAAATAATTAATTTGGTGCAGATGATAAAAATGGTCTATGTTTGATTTTGTTTATTACATTTTTAGACGCTTTATTAGGACACGGGTTTATCAAAATTTTTTCATGTTTAATACCTTTCACTTGTAGATGATATTTTATTTATAAAATGCATTTCATTAAACTTCAACCACTTTTATTTTATGGGGGAAAATTTACCAGTAATTATGAAATTGATTATTGTACCGCTCCCTCCTTTTCTCTGACAAAAGGTCAAAAGAGCGAACAAAAATTGTGCATTTCACTCAAATAAATTAGGAGGAAATTATTTAAAGCACATTTCTAAAAAGTATAAATTATTTTTTGAAAGGAAATTAAATAAAAGGAAATATAATACAATTTTAAATATCTTAGGACTATTTAAATGCCCTGCAGGATTTAAAACTAAGTCTTTAAATTTCTATAATGCTATATTGTTGCCTGTCTGTGGCCTTGTTACTATTTTTTTTTTCTGTAAATTCGACTAAATTCAAGGGAAACAATCTACATGAATATAAATTTCCATTCGGCCAAGCTAATATCTGATATTCTTAATATGTAAATCACGGAAAATTTGAACATGTATGTGCTCTATAATATACATGGCTATGCTTATTAATTCCTAGCAGCCAAATAAAATCAACTTAAAATTTAAAAGCCGTTATTTTATAGCACCACACCTGTCTTGAGAATAACATTTAAACATCGTTTGGAAGTGCGTGGGGGAAGATAATGAGCAGTCCTGTTTGATAATTCTCGAAGTCAAAAATCTTTTTGGCTAAGTCATCTTTGTGCAAAGTCATTAAATACAAACTGTGTAGTGTTAGTGGCACGAATCACGTCACAATTTAGTTATGTTTAACTATTGAAAGTTTCGTCGGCTATTTTAAACGAGTATTGCGTATATGTATGTTATAAATCCAAAAGATGTTCGTAAGTAATGCTGACATTATATTGATTGTGGCAACGACAAGCAATTTAATTTTTATCGCAAAACTATTATCATTCCATCGTTGCACAATTTCAATTTTTACATCATGGAATAAGAGGGGAGACAGCAGTTTCAGATGCAGAGAATTTAAAAATTATATCTCAATTTATCGAGTTTTTTATGATTTAAAAAATAATTTTCAATCACGATTTTTTCCCCCTGAAATTGGCCATTAATCTCTGCGATGTGGTTAATAACGTAACACCGTTTTTAATCAAATAATATACATATGTATATTATTTGAATGCATAATTAATATTTTTCATATAAATTTTCATTTTTATCTAATTTGTGGACAATTTAAATAAATATATAACAAATATATAAAATCTACTATCGTCTTCAATTAAAAATGATCTTCAAATATGTTCTTAAGCCGGATAGAAGAATATGTAACCAAGAAAGCCCGGCTTGAAGCTTCTATAGCATAATAAATGCATATGTGCTTAATCCTAGTTCTCAGTAGTCCGTGGAATGGAAGACATATATAGAGCAGATTTTATAGTTCTCTGAGCCAGTGAACAACGATCTTCATCATTCTTCCAGCAATTTAAATTATTTTTAAAGGTAACAAGTTAATTACATTATTAAATCTAGCTAGAAGTTAATTTAGATCAAAATTAAAAAACAGCAAATTAAATCTACAAGAATGTGGGAATTGATGACTGAATAGAATCTGACAATATAGTTACAGAACAGCATTTCTCAAAATCTGATCCTTTATGGTCACGTTAGATTTAGAATATTAGACAGAAAAAATGAACTTTAAATGTATTGGATATTAGACGGTATAAGTTAAGAGAATAAAGCCCGTAATCACCATATACCTCAATCTTTAAAACCCCGGGTTAAACTTTCAAATGATATTCCGGATTAATCTGATTGGACTTGATAGCAACGGAAATCCAAGATTAATATAGAATATAATTTTAGCGTTCGACCCAGGTCTTCTAGTTTGGGGTGAATGGTAAATACGAGCATGAGAGTAATAAAATAAAATAGGAGCATTATAACCAGTGTTCTCGCTGTCGCTCGCCAATGCGCCAAATTGCGACTAAATTCTTCATTTGGCGAATAAACAAGCGATTACATTCGCCAAATTACTAGTGCTTTTTTTTGTCTTTTTTTGTGTGTGTATGTGTGTGTGTCGCTTATCATGTTTAAATGCACTGTACCACATGAATTCATAACATTTGAATGAGTTAAATCTGTTTTAGATTTTTTTTTCTTGATTACGCAAGATATTTAGAGTATACATATTTTTAATATATTTGTAGTGGATAGTTAATTGAATGTAGATTAATCGTTGTCGCAGTTACAAAATCTTAGATTATTTTAGAACATATTGCAAAAAAGAGGGTACATTAAAGGGTTAAAGATAATTTTTTTTCTTTTGTGCTACATGGCAAATCTATTTTGCTAATACTTTTTTCATTTTACGAATGTTTTTTATTTTTAATTAGACAAATTACTAACGTTGGTCAAATGTCAGCGAGAACACTGATTATAACTATACTTTGTACATATATATGCATTGTAAGCATTACGTTTATCGATGTCATAGGCGTGCTTGTGTCATACCCACATATACGTGGCATACTGAATGTTTGGTAGTAATTTGGCGAAGAAAGACAGTAACTTTTCTTGAACAACCAGTGCAAAAAATCATTTAATCATTAAAAGGTTTTTTAATGACTCATTTAATTTTGATTGCTGTGCTGTTTGTTAACACTGACTCGTCACATGCCTCGTAGTATCTTTTCATTACCTTACTCTAAAGGCGCGATTAACCTCTGAAGCTATAGGAAGCACAATGTCATTTTGGGGGGTCCTTTCATTCGTAAAGAGTTGTTTAAATTCTACATACTCGGAAACTCACCAATACTACAAACATTACTCAAAAGAGTGACTCATTTGAGTTTAAATGAATTTCATTAATCAGTTTTTTTATGTTTCCCTTGCACAGAAATTGAATACAATCAAGCAAAATATGTTAAAAGGGTTTTGCATGTATTAATATAAAAATGTAAGCTAGATGAAGAGGTTGAATTCAAAATGTATGCACAACATAAAATATGAATATTTTGAAATACTTCTTCAAATAACGGCAGTAGCTTAAATTATTAATATGTTTTGTTGAAAATACAGGCTAAATTCAATAATATCAAAATTCAATATGTAAAATAAAGATACATCTAAAATAATGAACAAACTGAAGAATTGGGATAATGTTGTTGAAACTGATCTCTTACATGAAAAATTAACTTGTTATGAAAGGTATTTTTATGAAGCACTTTATATATAATATATAATTTGAAAAGAAATTAGATAAAACTTTAAAATGAAATTAATTCCATATAAAATTTAATGCCCCCTGTGTTCTCAATTTCGGACCCCTTCAAAACTTTCTTAAGTATCGTTATTATGTAATCTTTGAATACATACAAGTCTTGTAATAAATTTCTTCCCGTTTTTTTGCAAACCCATGCATTGTTACAGACACTCCTCAGAGGATGGCACAAATTACATCCGGGAATTCGACACAAAATATGGCCAACCTCGGGAATCGAGCCCTATATCTCCACAGTGTTAGATGAATGATCTTATTTCCTCGACCAAGATCGAGGCACCGTGATTCCACTTTACAATCATTGTTCGATTTATAAATAAAATTATGTCTATTGTCGCTGTTCCACGACATAGCGATGCATTGAATTTGTGTATCCTAATTTACTACCTCTGACAAAAAAGTTCTATGAATGAATTCATAACGACCGATCTGGCTATACTGGGGGAAACAAAACACTGCAGCTGCATAAAAGCACGTGTTGACCATCTTCCCCCACCGTTGTTCAGTTGAGCATCATTTATGTTCTGTGTAAGACGTTCTGTGTAATGTTGCAAGATGAGTTTAAAGATGAACTTAAACAGTGAATGTGATCGTGCCTTTAGAGCTGCATCACACGGAGAAAGATTTTTCGGCAAGCATTTTACAAAACACGATGGCTCATTTTGCTGTGTGCTCGGTAAACAAGTTTTTCAAACTTCTCGCGAGATTATTTAATTTCTCGCTCCGCTCCTATTGGTCAGTTAATCAGCGCTGAATGAATGACCAACATTTTCTCTGCAATACGGGAAACGTTCGGTAAGCAAGAATAGCGAGCAGATTCTCTCCTATATCAAGGTCACAAAACTTTTTGCTGATTGTAATGTTGTGTTGGGGGAAAAGTTCTGCGAAAAGGGTACGTGTGATACCGCTATAAGATGTGCTTTACTAAGCGCTTATTCAGTGTGTTGGTTCTTAACTGAGAACAGGAAAATTAACGAACAAAAGATCATTTTAAAGTTTGGTTTAAAGCTTTGCAAGACATCGAGAGAAATTCATGAGGAGTGGTGCAAATTGAACATCCACCGTACTCACCAGATCGCTATCCTCCAGACTTTTTCCTGTTTTCACCATTCAAACTTTCTTTGAAAAAGATCTGACCATATTGCTGACATCCAACGATCCAATGAGACGTGACGAAGCTTTTGAACTCCATCCCAAAAGAAGACTTCTTGCGAATTTCCCAGGACATGTATAACAGATCTGAGCGGTGCATAGTTATGGGAGATGACTATTTCGAAGGATGGTATGGTAACTTTTGTTAATATTTCATCTATATTAATGTTAGAAATATTCGCCGAACTTTATTGTCAGAGGTTGTAATACGCCATTAATTAAAATTTCACAGTCAGTCAATGAGCGTTAATAAATTCAAAAAAGGCCATTTTCCTTTCGCTGCAGAAATCTTAACTTCTGCATTTTAATTCACCTTAGTGGAAATGCGTCATTAAATACAGTCAAATGTCGATTCAGACTGAAGTTCAAACACAACAAATGAAACCTACATGAATGCGGGAAGTGATGGCTTAATAAAAGCCTTTTATTCAATATCAAAAGAATGTTCAAGAACCAGTATTGCTCGTGATTTCCTTGCTAAAAATCGTGAGATCAAAAGGATTTATTTTTGCACTCCGTTTTGCGTTGCTAATTCCTCCTTTTTTGAAAAGTTGCGCGCTCTTTCATGTTCACCATACAAACTAAACCACTATTATTACTTAAAACTGATGTGAAACATGTCATTTGACGCCTTTTTTTGCTTTATGTAATGATGCATATTCTTTCTGATCTTTTTAAATGGTGTACAGAAATCTACTGATAGGCAAAAACGCAGAGAGTTCCGGTAAAATCCACATAATAGTAGATAACGTTCAAGTAGAAAATTATAGTAAGAACAACAGACGTTAAAAGAATAAAAATAAAATAAAATAAAATAAAATAATTCTGTTTTTATTTTTATTTTTGTCACAGAAAGAAAAAAAGATGTTATACATATAACAGGATAATTGTGAAAGGTAATTCTGTTCCTTGGAATAGAATTATCAGGTAATGTGTCTGAAAAAATGTTCCTGGCCGACGATGCGCTTGTGAGCTAATGCTATTTCTATGGGGGATTATTTTCTAATATCGGATTTGCATTTTGACATTTTTATTTATTTATTTATTTAGTTTCTCTTTTTTGTATTGCATACCTCAGATGCATCTCTACATCGTTCCTTTTTTATTTTTTCGATTTTGAATGCAGATATTTTTTATAAAAATTAGTTTCACTTTCAAAAGGCGGTTTCGAAAGTGAAAGTACCTTTTTAAAAATATCTGCAACCAAAATCTAAAAACTAAAAAAGGAGCGATATAGAGATGCACCTCAGCTATCCAATGCAATAATAAATAAATAAAATATTGTAAAATATCGAAATGCAGACCAGATATTAGAAAATAAACTTCCCCATAGAAATAGCATTAGCTCGCGAGAGCTTCATCGGCCAGGGATAGGAGCCTTATGGGGGCTGCTTTGAATTCCCCTCACTAATGAATCGTGTTATCATTTCCTTTTAATGGTATTAATTTTAATTTGAATCAAATTTCGGTTGATAACTGTACATACTTGAATACATTAATTACTTCCAACAAAAGCACCGGGAAATCCTGTAAGGTTGAAAAATGCTGCTTCAACTTAAATAAAAGAAAAAATATGTGTATGTATTTTAATTTTCATATAACAAAATGACAATGTTATTGCTTCCGCAAGGTAAACATAACATCTTTTACAGTAAGACTTCCGATTTTATATTAGACATACTCTCTTCCATCTTGTTAGCTTCTTGCCACACATTTTAATCATACAGGGTTGAAATTGCTGTACCAGTGAAACTTCATAAAAAATACAAATCAAGCATAAATACTGCATGAGTACAGTATTCGCTGAGTATTTGAGTGATTAATTGGTTATTGATTATGCTTATTGCATTCCTCAAATGAAACTATTAAATTGCATAAAAAGTATTTTTGTTTTTACAATCAAATCTTGCAATAATTCAACATAAAATAAAAATGTAAGCCATGAAATTCTATTGTTTCTTTTTATCTTCTTGCAATATTGAATATTATATGTTGAAAAACATCATTTTGCTAACAATCTTTGAAAGTCTGGACATGGACAACTTCGTTATAAATCGCTAATATTAGGGAAGCGTCTTCCCCGAAGAATAATACCATAGAAAGGAACATGTGTGAAACTGCGTATAAACGTTTGTTTTGTCATTTTTCTACTTTTTTCTTGGAAATCTGTTGTTTTGCTTATTTTGCGGTTTATTCACAAAAGGATGCGGAGAATTAACAATGGGTCAGCAAATAAGGAGTTCAGCATCTACTTGATAGATTCCTCTTTTGCAGGACATCAGTCATCTTCCTTTTAAAGTCATTAAAGTTCAAAAACACCGAGGGGGCCAAAAGTAAAATAAAATAGAATAAAATAAATAGATAAATAAATAAATAAAATGAAAGATGCCAATACTGATAACAGTAGAATGGTGGTTTACTCGCACCCTTAGTCTAAAGGAACAAGATCCAGTCTATATAGTGTTGATGTGAAAAGTCGATACCCGCAAGCTCCTCTTCTTCATTGTGAGATATGTACGGTCTTGCATAGACTTGTTGGAGAAGAACTCTCTCTCTGTTGACTAATGCAGTACATTTGCTTTTCGAAGAAACATAAATTCTACTTAGCTGTTTACAGTAAATTTCAGAGTGTACCAATTGACCATGTGGAATGATTTCAAAATGACTTTCTCAAAATTTACCATAAGCTCCAATCAAAAGCTATTTTTCAAAGCACCCTTATTTTGCAATAGGTTGGGCTGATTGCGCACATCCGACCATGTCTTTCGATTAACCGAGCCTCGTAGATGTACCCATTTCTCATCACATATTATTAAACATTTATAAAACTTTTAATCTTGTGGATTTTGCAGAAGAGTTTTGCATATTTCCACATTGTCATTTGTTTGTTGCATAATCAGTTCTTCAATTTCTCTAGAATTCTTGTTTGTTTTCTGTAATCTATGTAAACCTCGAGATGTAGTATCCTTGGATGGTTCTAGTTCCTCTAAAAGTTTCCATGGTGCTGGTGGATGAATTCATTTCCACTTTTTGCTTCAAATATTCTAAATTAACAAGTGATGGTCACCCACTTCTGGAATTTATTTAAAGAGACAAGTCACCTGTGTTTGAACTAGCTTTGGACATTTGAACCAGTAATCTGTATGATCGTTGATCGCATCATCCCCTATAGCTTTTCGAATTTTACGAGCTGATTCAACAGCTTTATGAACCATTTTTTAAATAATGTTTTGAGATGGATAATATTTCAATATTTGTATGGGCCATTCAGTAACTTGCAAATAAATAAAAGAGTAGGTATA
This sequence comes from Maratus speculifer, assembly GCA_964019185.1. Lineage (NCBI taxonomy): Eukaryota > Metazoa > Arthropoda > Arachnida > Araneae > Salticidae > Maratus > Maratus speculifer. The sequence goes on along the minus strand of OZ025295.1, from coordinate 278,844,118 downwards.
AGTGCAGTACAATATGGAAGAACTGTACTCCTTAATATAACATTTTACAATGGACATTAATTATAAGATAATGAAATCTACAACCTTTAATTTAAAAGTGCTCAAAAATGAAAATATTTTTTATATACACTAGAACTTAAGGAGGAAAAATAAAAGAAATTATTATTTTCCTTTTAATTGGAATCAATATTGAATTGCGCTTTAACTGACAAGTTTGATTCTTTGAAACGGTGGTAACAGGACATATTTTGAACACTCTAATCGTTTAGAGAAGAATTGCCAAACCCTTAGCAACTTCCTCGTAGCATAAAAACTAAACGCTATTCAAGTTAAAAAGTAAAGAAAAAAGGAAAGTTTTTTTTGTGTGTTTATATATATAAAAAAGAAAAGTCTAACCTTACTGCCCTGACAAGGCAAACTTAACTTCTCCGACAACATCTTCTACAATTAAGACACTTGATATTATGTTAAAACAAGCTTTTTTTCCCTCTCTTGTTAGCTTCAGTGAAGATAGCCAGCACACGCCAACTTGCACAGAGCCGGAGGGCCCGTGTTTCACGTGAGGCCCTGGGTGGTCTGCGGCAAACTTTATAATAGACCAATCCCGCCTTTTTTCGGCGCTGTTTCATCAATTTCTGTTTTACTTTCCTAACTTAAACGGACACTGACATCGGATTTTGTAGGGAGTAAAAATGGATTTATTTTTTATTAAGTTACTTAATATGGCTTTCCTATATTCATTCCTTCTATTTCTCTTTGTGTTTTTGTGTTTTATTATGCGATATTGTACGTTACATAATAGGTTATGAAGGTTATGATGATCACATACATTATAGTATTATTTTTATACATGTTGATTAGCTTGATGGCAAGGATATAAGAGTTGAATATTAAACTGATGATTGTGAATTTTGTATGTACAAATAACTGTCGCTTAAATGAATCAATTTTGCGAATAAAATTTTAGCTATGAAAGTGGTGGATTTTTAACCAAAAGAATAGACAACATTATGATTTAAAATGATCTGTTAAAGAATTACCGAGAAACTAAATACCACGTGATATTGGATAAACATGTAAAAAACATTTTAAAAATATATAAATATAATATATACTTAAAAACAAAAACAAAATTGTACTTTCTCTATTGAAAGGAGGCCTTTTATAAAGTTTTAGTAATTTTAGTTTTTTACTTCATAAAAATTGATTGAACTTTTAAAAAATGATTCATATAAATAGTGTTACTGTAATTAGCTAAAGTAATCGTATTTTTAAAATTTATATAAAATTTAGATTTGAAAAATTATATTTAGAATTTTTTAGTACTTTTTTTAATGATTAAATTTAAAATGAAAACAAATAATTAACTAGTCGAATATGGCAATCTCAAAACTTTCTTATATCTTATACTTGTTAATATTTCAAAATTAGCTATCACAGTGTCAAAATTAAATGGTAATCTATAATCTATATGGAGATTATAACGACATGAAATTCCGTGCTTCAGTTCTTAAGGTATGACTTTCATTAAAATAACTTTAATTATGCAAAATGCAGAATAGCAGAGCCACTTGTTGGGTGATTTACACCTAAACTTAATTTGCAACAACTTATGCCAATATCTTAATAAACCTAAAGTTTGATGAAAATCTGTGCATTAGTTCTTGAGATAGGGCTGCTGCGGAAGGAGTGAAAAATGCAGCATAGTAGCATCACCTGTAGAGCGATTTACACCAAAATGTAAACGGCATAAACTTATAACAAGGACTAACTGAATCTGAAGTTTGTTAGAATTCCGTGCATTAGTTACATTGATATATAGCTGTTGCCTAAATCGCAAAAAACAGCATAGCAACGTATATTGTTTAGCTATTTATACAAAAAACTAATCGGCATCAATTTATATAAAGGATTACCTGAATATATTTTTTTTTATTAAATTCCGTGCATTAGATTTTGAGTTTGAGTGCCCACAAAATTTATATCACATACAGACAGTCTTACAGAATCCCAAGCTCAGAGACAGATATTTTGTAAAAACATGTTTCGTTGGAATCTCAGACCCATAAATCGTGAAAATCTACCAAAAACCGGAATTCGAAAATTTTAACGAATCCAATTCTTTCTGCTGGTAAAGATATAGAAGAAAGTAAGAAATACCATTTTTTAATGGAAGAACAGTTTTAAATTATTTCAGCTCTAGTAAATTTTTCAAAAGAATAACTTCAATTAATACGAATTACAAAAACATAATATTGAGGCAATAATTCTTGTACTACAAACTATATGTTGATAAAAATTTAGATAAAAACTTACAAATATAGATGTTTATGAAGTAAGAATAGATCAAGAATTTTTTAATGTTTTATTTATTTTATTTTTTTTTTGGGGGGGGGGGGAGGATAGGTCTTAACCGGTTATTTCTCATTTTGTACTGCTATATAATTACAAATATTTTTTTTAAATAAAAGTATATGAATTATTAAGATTTTCATATTCTAAATGCATAAAACTTGCAGATGAAATTAGAATTAAGAATTGCAAAAATTTTTTTTAAAGGTTGACCTAAAATGCGTTTTGAAAATGCTTAAATAACAAGCTGTTAGAAATTACTAAATGAAATTTAACACGAAAGTTGAATTAATATGCATTTCCAATTTATAAAAGGTAAATCATTCTATTAATTACTTAAGGCTTTATAGATTAAAATGTTAAAACAGAATTTCAGCTGTTAATCAGCTTGAATATTAATGAGGTACTAATATGTGTTTGAATCCTGAATACTACGAAGAAAATTAATTCAATTTATTTTATTTATTTATTCAAGTTAACATTGAAACACATTATTCAAAGGGTTAAAAAATACTTTTCTCTTCAAAAAACTACAATTAACCTCCTCAGTCTTGAGACAAATATTACGATAGACCTCAAAAACTAGTTTAAAATTATTATGAAAAATTTCCAAAGATATAGAAGTCTATATATCGGTGCTTATTATATGAAAACATTTATAAAAATAAATTAAAAAGAATTTGAACAATTCTAGAAGGATTTATATAAATTTAAAGTGTGTTTGTTTTTAGTGTCTCCCATAGGCGACATGAGGACTGAGGAGGTTAATTACATACAGACATTTTCTTAAAATTTGAAGAAAAAAATTAGTAATAATGTTTTCAGTAAAATTTACATCAAAGTGCCAAAAAAAATCAAATTGAAATGAATTAACTCATCACTTTTTAATCGTGATATAAAATCATATCACTTACTGGAAATGATAATGAAATGATTTAATTGTCCTTATTATCAATTTCCATTTAACAAATAACTTACGAAAGGAAAATGAAAACTGCAAAATGTTTTTATAGCGTGATTAACTTTAAAGACAGGGGGATAGGGAATTGTTCCATTTTCTGATTTAGAAAACCAAAATGAGTTTAAGTCAAAATTCAAAGTATATAGCTTCCGAGATGGGGTAGGAAAAATGGAAGTAAAAGCTATTTACTGCCTTCAGAATAAAAGCCAATTTTGTTTTCACTCCACGCAAGTTGTGTATATAACTTTTAAAGAAAATATCCACTAGCACAAGAGTAAAACTAATTTCGGGACCTACACGATCTGTATTTCCATTTGGTATTCAACTGTTACACCCTGCATATTGGTGAAATCTCCTCCGCTTATTTCAGGGGGAAATACATTTTCATATGTAAAATTTAACTCAAAGTATGATAGCAACAATCACACAGAAAACTTTTTTGCGTAATATTTGGAAAAGCAAATTTTTTAACCTACAAAAATGACAGCACAAATACATGATGGTGAGCTATAAAAAAAGTTTTAAATGAAAACCAGCTGCCACCTTCATCCCTCAAGTAAATTTAAATCTACTACAACGGGGTAAAAATTCATCCCTCCAATTCCAGCAGCAAAATTAAATGAATGAAACACGTAAAAAACATAATAAAAATAAATTGCAAAGTTATTTCTAAACAAATAAAACGATCCTTTTAGTGTACTTTTTAGTCTACTTTGACATTCAAAATTCGTCACGAACCATGGTCGCCGAGGTTCAAAATAGCACGTGTTTGTTAAATTTCGTTTTCGGATGGAAAATTTTGCAAAGCTTATAATCTGTGTGAGAATTTCTCTGCCAAAAATACTCCATGCTGAGGGGGAGGAGGGACAAGAATGTTCTATCTAACCCCTTTTTTATTTTTGATACAAAGATCATTTATCTTTTGGGGTTCTTTTACGTCAGACATCTTCATTATTAGGAAACATAAGAAACTTGCCGGATTGAGGTGTACGTGTGTGCATGCTGCTCTGCATAGAAGAGGATGTATGTTTGGTTTGTTTGTTTAATATTTCAAAAGGAAGAGAAAACCTTTTAGATTTGATTAAAAAATACTTCCGCGTAAACGATTTAATGGCGTGATTTCTTGATTTGGTTTTTTACTCTTTTGTGGTTTTACCCTCTTTTGAGTTTATGCACCATAGCTGATTAAAGTATTCGGAAGCGAGTAATGTTTAGTTTTCCCCCCTTATTAAAATATTCGTCTATCACGATACGGCTTTATGTATTATTCCCCTCCTTACTTACCCCATGGCTCGGCAGTGTGCAGAGACTTGAACCGTTTTCCGGCGATAATTGTTTTCTTTCCGTGATTAATGACTGCAAATAAGAATGTATTTTGTAATAAATATATTCTGACTTTCAAAGCGCACGCCGGATGCTAAACATTATGCTTTAGTAACTTTATGTGGATTGAAGGTGCAATAAATAAATAAATGAACATTTGAGTAAAATAACATTTAGCGATTCATTTATATTTTTAAAAGTTATAGGGAATTTTTCATCCGTTAAATTTTTTGACAATAAAGGATATTAAGTTATTTGTCAAAGATTGTTATTCATAAATAAAATAACCATTTTTTTCTTTTACTTTGTAAGAAATTTTTTTTTTAATTTCCCGCCCCTTTTTTTCTTTCTTTAAAATATTTTGTAATTAAGAAAATCCTTTATGAAACATTATTGGTAAAATTTTATATAGGAAACTGATAATCATTTTCCGATGTAAATAATTAAAATTCAACAATATTTTAAAGAAGTAAAAAAGTTACACATTATGCTTTAATAACTTTATTTGGATTGAAAGTACAATAAATAAACATTCGAGTAAAATAACATTTAATGTTTTCTATATACTTTAAATGGTAAAAGGGTTTTGCATTCATCATGTTTTTTCCCCAGTAAAGGATATTAAGTTATTTGTCATAAATTATTCTAAAAAAAAAAAAAAAAAAAAAAAAAAAAACTTTATAAGAACAATTTTTTTTTTTTTGGGGGGGGGGGGGGAGAGGCTAAAATTATTCTGTGATAAAGAAAATTATTTCCGAAATACTATAGATAAAATTTTATCTGGAAAACTGATAATCAATATTCAACTTAAATAATTAAAATTTGCCAAAATGTCTAAAGAATAACGTTTTAAAGTTTATACTTTTGAAAATTTATGTGATAAAAGAATAAATGAACGTTTTTATAAAACCACATTGGAAACATACTGCATATTTCAATTATTTGTTTAAATCCATATATATATAGTAAACATAACATCTCATTTGTCGAGTTTTTCTCAAAAATTGCCAAATAAACTATAACATATTAAACATTACGTTTTGGCAACTTTAAGTAATTGAAGTTATGATAAATGAATAAATGAAGGTTTTTATAGAATAACATTGGAAACATACTGCATATTTTCTCATTTATCGAGTTTTTCACGACAGAGTGTGTAAAAATTTTTCAAGAACAATACAACATATTAAAAGTCATGCTTTGGTAACTTTATGTAATTGAAGGTTTGATAAATGAACTATAAATGAATTTTTCGATAAATGAATGTTTCTATAGAATAATATTGGGGACACTGCATATTTCTGTTTTTTGTTTATACTGCTTTGCATAGTATAGAGAATCTCTCATTTGCCGAGTTTTTCACAATAGAGTGTATAAAAAATTTCAAAGGAAAATATAACTTATTAAAAAGATATGCTTTGGTAACTTTACGTAAATAAAATTGTGATAAATGAATAAATGAACGTTTTTATAGAATAACATTAGAAACACATTGCATATTTTAATTATTTTTTCATATTCCCTTGCATAGTATAGAGAATTTCTCATTTGAGAGTTTTTCACATAACATGCATAAAAAATGTCTAATGATAACATGACATATTAAAAATTATACTTTGGTAACCTTACGTAATCGAAAGTTTGATAAATGAATTAATGAGCGTTTTTATAGAATAACATTGGAAACATACTGCATATTTTAATTATTTGTTTGTATTCCTTTGAATAGTACAGAGAATTTCTCATTTGTCGAGTTTTTCACAAAAGAGTGTGTAAAAAAATTTCCAAGAACAACATAACATATTAAAAATTATACTTTGGTAACTTTACGTAATTGAAGGCTCGATAAATGAATTAATGAACGTTTTTATAGAATACCATTGGAAGCATTCTGCATATTTCAATTATTCCTTTGCATACTACAGAGAATTTCTCATTTGTCACGTTTTTCACAATAGCATGCATAAAAAAATTCTAAGGAAAACATCTCATATTAAATATTATGCTTTCATAACTTCGTTATTAAAGGTATGGTAAATTAAAAAATGAGAATTTTTATAAACTAACATTGGGAAGTAAGTAAAAATTTAAACTGTTTGTTTATTTTTATACATTTGTTCCACAAAATGTCACATTCATCGTGTTTTTTGATAGTGGATATTAGGTCGTTTTAATTATAATAAACATGTTTTTCTAATAAATAATTCTGATTTTCATAGCGTACACTGATTAAGAAACATTATACTTTAGTAACTTTAAGTGGAATAAATGTGCAATAAATAATCATATTAATATTCGCGTAAAATAACTTTTAACGATTCACTTATTTTAAAAAATTACAGAGCATTTTTCATGCATTATGTATTTGACAGTAGAGTTATTTGTCATAGGTTTTTCATAAAAAAGAAAATATTTTTGTTTTTACTGTAATTAAATTTAATTTTTAAATAATTTACACCATTTCAAATCATGATAGAACTGGTATTGGGACCCCCACCAAAAATTAATGAAAATTTGGGATACTTAAATTGCAAAGGCAATCTGGATCCTGAATGTAGGCAGTATTATAAATTATCAATTTTATGTAAATATTGAGACAAGCTCAGAATTTTTATTTATAAATTTGCTAAAACAATGTACAATGGGATAAAATACAGTTTAAAATCTACATACCATATTGTATGATATTTAAACATTAGAAACAATGATAAAATTATCTCGACGTTTTCAACCAAACTACTCGGCCTTTTTCAAGGGAAAATAAAAATTGGAACTGACATAGGCATGTTATCTAGATCGATGAGAGATGAAGATAAAACACGAGGGACCAAAATCAATTCTAGTTAATCAAATATATCAATTGTAATTAATCAATTATATCAATTTTAATTATTCTTAAATTCTTCTTATTATTATAATAGTGAGTCATTAAAATAACTTTTAATGTTTCACTTATATTTTGAAAAGTTGCAGAGAAATTTTTTCATGCATTATAGTTTTGACAGTAGGGTTATTTGTCAAATTTGTTCTTAAATAAAAAAATAGTTTTTTTTTTTTTTTTTTTTTTTTTTTTTTTTTTTTTTTTTAAGCTACACTTTTTTTTGTTATTGTTTTTAAGTTTAATTTTTAAATAATTTGCATCATTTACATTTATGATGGAACTGATAATGGAACCCCTAGCAAAAGTTGCGTAAACTTTCGTTACGTACTTTCCAAAGCATTCTAAATAATGTTACAAACTGCACCGTTTAATAAATTAAAATATTACGCCTCATTTCACAAGATGTTACGCATTTCAAAACCGAATTTCAGTTGTTTTATTCTACAATCGGAAAATTATCCGAATTTTTTATCAACCCTCTATATGATATAGAGATTTGTATCTATTAACAATATGCATTCCAAAATTTAGTTCATTTAAAAGATACATATATTTCATTTGAAAATGCCCCTTCGAATTTCCTCTAATAAGGAGAATGGTATGCGAATAATTTTGTGGAGACTTGTATAATAGGTATAGAATTTATATGTAAGAATTAATATGCAAAAAACTATTTAAATTTAAAAGCGCATGCCGAAATCTAAAGCGCACTTTCCAGAAATTATTACACAAAAGCAATATTGTAACCGACTTCTTTTGTGTTTCCCTGTAAATTAATAAAAAATGCTATTATTGCTCTATTTTAACGTGATTAATGAAATTCAGTGATTTACACCAATTTCAATACATTTGAAATAGAATAATGTCATTAAAATACTCATTAAACGATTTTTCCCCATATACCATACTGTAATTGAATTCTTTTGGGAGTCCCTGTAAATAAACCATTAATCATACATTCTTTATTTGGAAGACCAAACATGCTTTGGTGATTCTAAATAAGCTTTATCAATAGCAAGAAAATCCGGGTATATTTACGGGAGTTCGAGCGTGGACAGACGGATAGTCAAACCGAATGCATGAGCATTTTTCAACTTTGTTGGAAAGTCTTAAAAATGGAGTAGAAACTTAAAGTAAAAGAAAATATATTTCAAGTAACTAATCATTTTAAAATAAAGAAAAAAATAAAAGTAAAAGAACTAAACTGTTCACAAAATAAAAACTTATTGGAAAAAAATAATAAAAACTAACATTTATCACTATTTAAAAGAAAAATGTCCCCTGTAATTTCTGCTTCACTTAAAAAAAGGGGACAGAGAAAATTAATTTTTTAAGCCATTTGCGTAAGAGTATAAGCAAATGCATATTTTGATTAATGAAATAAATTTATATTCTACGGAAATAAATTTGTTTAAAGCGACGAAGTGGCCGACAATCATTCATTTTTCTTCTGACAATACGCAAAAATGGGTGAAAACCAGGATCCCGAAATTGATAAATTAAATAGAATAAAAGATTGACTTTCAAATAGAAAAAAAAAAGCCGTTCGCGTTTTTCTTATTTGCATACTAATAATGCAATTTTCTTCTGACTTAATTTTGATGCCTGTCATACAGTGGGTGATTTTTTAACGGGTCCTCCATTTTATTTTTTTTTCTTTCTCCTCCGTCTTTCGGGAGTGTAGATGCGAAAGAAAATGAATATTCATATTGACAGAATTTTAGTCAGATATAGAATTTGGTGGAGGCGAATAATGTGATATTTTCATTTTTCAAATTTGATGTATTTTATCTTAATAAAAGTTAATTAAATATGTTAGACAATAAATGGGTGGGTTAATTTAATTCGATGCATTAAAACACAATTAGAAACAGTTTGACATTTGTTAACTAAACTCAATCTGGCAAAATTAATGCGATTTGTTAAACTGAAAAATTATTTGATTTACTGGCGATACTGCCATTTTTTTTTTCTAGCAGCTACATAAGTATAGATATCTTCAAAGTAGAAGCCATTCTTTCAAATGTTTATTTTTTATTTATTTGTTTATTATTATTATTATTGTTATTGTTGTTGTTATTTTAAAAGCATTGCTAACTCGAAAACTCTTATTGAATTTACATTTCTGCTCCGTTTTATTTTCATAAAATGAAAGCAATGATTAAAAAACAAATACATATGAATGTGATGATAATTAGATGAGATAATTAATTTTTCAAACCAATGATGACATTCTCTAATTTAAATATTGAAACATGCTAATATTTTGTGTAAATGTGATAAAACGTATTTCAGGAATTATAATCTAACGAGGCACTTCTCGAATAAAAGCAAATTTTCTAACTACAAGATAAAATGACATCCTAAATTCATACATTATTCAGGAAAATTCTGTAATCAGCAATAATAGTTTCCCTTGTTATACATAGAGAGTAATCCTGTTAAGTTGATACAAACTTTCTCATTGTAGAGCAGAAAAATTCTGTTTTGCAAACAATTTGCAACATTAATCATCATCATCAGGCATCAATAATTTAAAACTGAATACCTTTAACAATTCTGAAAAAAATTATTGTCTAATGAAGATTTTAATAATACATAAATACTGTCAGGTTCTGAGACCACCTCTGCTAAAGATTGGAATTTCTCTATCTTAATATTTTGTGTATTGTACTGGCTGTGTACTAGAATTTTCAAGGTGACATTCTTTCTTTGTTGAAGGGAGAATCGACAGGTAATCATGTACAGGTGGTGTTGGGAGAAAGAGGAGATTGCTGAGAGGCGTGTTCATCCGTCAATGAGGTATGTGGATAATGAGCAGACAAGGAACATGTCACGGATCAAGAAAGCAATGGGGATTGCGTCCAATGAATAAGCTCCAAAGGGGGTTTATATTGGGGAAAGCAGTGATTTGAGAAGAGCAAGTCTTGTCTCAGTTTGGAGCAGTTCGTATCTGGGGTTCGTACCTAGAGAGTGTGTAGGACAGAGGTCCTTGTAGAGAGTGCTCTGTGTAGTAGAGCGTAAGCAGTTCGTATCTGGAGAGCAAGGGACACAGACGTCCTGGTGTTGTGCTCTGGGCCGGATAGCATAGGCCGAGTATACATGTGTTGGGAGATTCGAAATTGATCTCCGATAAAGTGAATCTAACGTGCACTAAGTGTGAGGGAGAAGGTGTAATTTGAACAGTACACAGCCAACCTTTACTGTATTTAATTTAATGTTGAACCGGATCACCTATATCCGAGTTGTAATTGTATATAATTGTAAATAGCGTATTTAGTGTGTACATATAGTATAAATAAACTGTTAGTTCAGTTAATTGACAGCGTCAGTGTTCATTTACACAATCCTCACAGTGGGTGACCGATATCACCTAATAATATCGGTGGTGGCAGCTATAACTACAACGGACTTTCTTCAAAGTTTTGCGGGCTGAGAGGAACGTCCGACAAATACCATTAAAAAGTTTTTGCTGCAATAAAATTTGCTTAGTGCACTGTAATCGTGTAATCCGACTTTTCGATAGCTGCTCAAGAAAATTTTCTAAATGTAATCTAAATTAAGGCTTATATATGCATTTTTATTTTTTAATAAATAATTTTTGTATTATTCTAACATCATGCTTAGGATATATTTTATAAAATACTTCTTGTTTTCATTTTTTAGAGAGCCCTTGACGCCACTGCTAAAGAGTTGGCTAACAGACAAGATGAAAGTGATGGTGCGAGAAAAAGACTGGTTGACCTTAGCAGGGACTTCAAGAAAAATACACCAGAAGTAAGATTTATATTCCTAATTCTTTATTCTTTATCGAGAATAATCCATAAATACTTATAAATATAGTAATATTTTCTGTTTCGTTGGCGACTCTTTTTGTTGTTTTTCTGAATCGGTTAATGAATACGTGTTTGGCTGGTGCATACGTTTTAGTTATATAGGTTTTATTTATTTACTTATTTATTAAGATTTTTCTGTGATTAAATATATTTTTTACCCATATGTTGTAAAAAAAAAATATTAAAATAAATAAATAACTAAATAAAAATTAATTAATTAAAAAATATAAATTAATTAATTAAAAAATATAAATTAATTAAAAAAATTAATTTTGTGGAAAAAGAAGAAGGCATCCCAGATAACATTTTTATTTCGTAAATATTATCACTATCATTATATACTCATAAGTTTCAGATCAATATGTGATTAAAAAAAGGGGGTGGTGTTCGGTAAAAAAAAAAAAAAAAAAAAAAAAATCGGTTAGCTGGGCATTAGTATTTTATATGCATACATATTGCGATTTTAGGCATTTTGTTAAATATCTAGAAAAATACTTAAGAAGGTATTCTGAAACTCTAAGTGTGTAAACATAATTGTTCAGGCCATACATTTCCATGGAGATTTTTTCCCCGAAACTCCATAGGGGACCGCCAACAAATTTTAAAAGTACGAATAGTTTTTGGATAACCCAGTCAAAACTAATGTAGCAAAAGCTTTCAAACAGTAGATTATGATTAAACAGCTTATTATAATACACTTTGTTCATTTTTATGCGGATAGCATGTATACTCGTAGAGAAATTAAGGTTTTTATCAAAACAGTTTCAAGTTTTCTTTCAAGTTGTTTGCTTATATTTTAAGAGTTATTAATATAAAATAATGTTATTTTATGAAAATATGACAAACAACATTATACATAATACTCTGTAATCATAATTTAAAAAAATAAAAATTGTATGAAGAATGAGCAAGTTTACTAAATAGTTTTTCATTGCGCATGCGTAAGTGCTATTTTTCATAAAAATGATCTTAATATAAAAAAATTTATTATTATTTTATTACATTTATTTACTTTTCATACTACTTTCAGTCTATGAGGGGGAAAAAACACCCACAGATGTGTATATACAAATTCATATACAACTTTAAAATAATTACTTTTATAAATTAAAACAATAAATTTTTTACAGCTTATTTTTATTTTTATTTCCGTCTATTTTATGTCCTTTCTTATGAATTAATGTATAAATTTCATTCTACATTTTCGAAATAAAAAACTTTTTTCTTTCCCTTTTATGCAATAATTTTTGACTGTATACATGTTTAAAAGAAATCCTTCAAAATTTACCTCGCACTGGTAGTTCAGAGTGGCAAAATAAATTAATATATAAATAAAAATAAAATAAAAATAGATAAAATAAAATTATTTATTTTTTAATTAATTTAAAGAAGACATAGTACCTTTAAAAAATAATAATAATCGATGGAATTTTATGTTTTTTCCCCTTTAAAATAAACAAAAGCGTGTAAGCTTTAATTTTGATTCAGTACTTTAAAAATGTTAATTTTAATAAAAATTAAAAATTTTTACGGATAAATATCAACATTTTAACACGAAAATATGCTCGTTAAATATATATTCCCTCCTAGGTTTCCCATTGCAGTCATTATGAATATTTTTACTGCTAAATGTTAGATTTTTTTTTTCACACAGTCAGCGGCCACGTATTTCAGCCAACGTATCCCATGAATTTCAAGTTAGAGATAAAATCATACAAATTTCAGGTTCCTTTAATATTATTATCACGACCAGGGCAACGCCGGGTGGGTCAGCTGTTATATATTATACATTTAATACAAACTTACCACATTGAAAAATGAAAAAAAAAAAAAAAATCAAAATGAATATAATCGAAATTTGTAGAACAACAACAACAACAACAACAAAATCTTTAAGCCTACAAATACTTTGGAACTACAAATAAAGTGTGCGATTTGATCTTTGTATTAGCCCCGAAAAATTAAAATAATACGAATTTGGGGCTATCAGTATACATAAAACCAAAGTAAAGGGGAGAAAAATATTAAAAATAAATCATAATAACATTATTAAAATGGATGGAAAAGGTAAAAACATACCAGACACTATAGTTATCCCTAAAACTATACAGAAAAAAAATAGACTATTATGATGTATATATAATATATATATATATATATATATATATATATATATATATATATATATATATATATATATATATATATATACATATATATATATATATATATATATATTCCTTTATTGACAATTAATTAAAAAATATATGTAGTTATTTCACTTTATTTAGTCAATATCATATGTTTCAATGGTTTTATTTATTCAGAAAGTTTATACATATATTTATATATGTACAAACTTTCTGACTAAATAAAATTATGTGTACAAATGTGATAAAACTAGTTTGTAAAGCAATCATTTCACTGCAGCATCAGACGAAGTTGCCTGTAAATCTGTTTCCCAGTCACTACTGTATACGAGCGGGGAAAGAATTGAGAGTTTCCTAAGTAATCCGTTGTAGGGGTTGAAAATAAAAAGCTCTTCAACGTTCTTCTTGTTGCGCTCAGCAATAGTTTTTTAGTTTGACTGTTTGAATAAGATTTTTATAAAAAATATTTTTCAATTAAAATAAATTAATTACTACACAATTTAAATTTTAAATAATTCATTTAAACCTTCATTTCTTTTTAATACTCCGTGAAACTGAACTTTTTTCGTTAAGTTTATATGTTATTTTTAATTAGCTTTTTTTATATAAATAAAAAAAATATTCATAATATGTTTAAATAAGAAAATTAATATTCAATGAAGTTTTTGAAATTTAAAAACATTTGAAAACTGAACTATAGTCACATTTATTTTCTAAAATTCATTCTCTAGTAAAAACAACATCTGGAATTTCCGGCAAGAATTCACCATAAATATTCATTTAACTCTAAATTTAGGAAATCAGTTATAAAGTTTATTTTGTATGGATGCATCAAACCCTGCGAAATGTCTTTTTCATAAGCTACTCTTATTATAGTCTTTTTTTTTTTTTTTTTTTTTTTTTTTTTGTCTTGTATATAAAAAGACTTTCATGTATGAACAGGAGATTTTTTTCAGCGAAAGAAATTATTTTAAGTAAAATACTGAAAAAATACTGTTATGAAACAATTCCCTCAACCGTCCTAAATCTCATTAATCTTTTGATTAAAGTAATAATGGTCGTATAGACTTTGAAGGTAAACTTATTTTTAGATTATTAATAAATACGCCGTATAAGTTCCAGATTAATATATTATTAAAGGCTGTCGAAAATTAAGAATAATTCCGAATGTCCACGTTAAGGAATGACGGTTGAAGATGCTCATTAATTCACTCATAAGCGTTTCGTCATGTTTGAGGAGAGCCCATCTTTTCATCCTGTTTCGGGGCTAAATCCCAAAATGAAAGCGTCGTTAAAATACATATCATTTATCTCTTGCTAGGTAAACGCTTATAAGGCAAGTCGGCTTTACGTTTCTCGCATTCTCAAACGGGCAAACCACTTCTCTTCTATTGAAATCGTTTAATACTTGTCCGTTTATTCGAAAGTTTTGTGAATGGGACGAATTAAAGAGGCTTCAGTGTGACCTTTCTCTCTTTTAAAAGGCACCCTATAAATTTTGAAATATAATGACCACAAACAAAGACGGATAGTATAAACTTCCCAGCGGCATTTTCATCAGCGAGATCATCGGCCGAGATTTATGCCCGAGAAGATTCATCTCATCCTTTTCAATCCCTTACGTGGGGACCCGCGCCAATGAGAAAATCCCTCCGAACAAAAGGGGGGATCGTCTTGATAGATCATCGCCGGGCCATCCTCGTTTTCTCGTGACAAGTGGAAGAAATATCGTCCTTCCGAGTCGATCCAGTCATTAACATCCCCGAACGGAAATTTGGTTTGTTTAAAAGGAGGGATGCGGGCGAGGAGTGGGCATCAGAAATTTATAGTCGCGCACGAAGCCGTGCATGATTTGCCAAATCCGGTTCGCCGGATAACTTTTAGAGCAAGGGATGCTTGCATACCAATGAATGAATGGGGGAGCAGGAGGAAGACATAGGGACACAGTCTTCGATTGTGCTCGATGTCATTGGTGCGTGCTATTGCCACGTGTGTTAATGATCTATGGGGGGTTTGTGTAGTGCTCTCTATGATCCATTCATCCTGGCTTCTAGCAGACTTTTGCATTCCCTCCCTTGTTACTACTATTTCGCTCTTCATTTCAAAACCAATGGGTTTTCCACCGGGTCATTCTATCTTTTCCCTTTCTCCCTCTCGTTGGCCGCTAGGAGTCATTTATTGCTTTCCGTGCGAGTTGTCCTTTTGTCTCGTGCCGTCGTGCCGTCGCCGGCCATCGGCAAGTCAGCGAAAACATTTAATTACTCCCTCGCACAATAGTTGACGATGTTTTATTCATCAAGCATTCGGATTCTTGGAAAACGACTGACTCCTTTTAAAACTTTCACTCTCTCTCTCTCCCCTCTTCAAGATGCTTGGAGAACCAGCGACGCGAAAGCCTTTGCCACGAATATCGTCATAATAGCCGACTCCCAACTCTTACAGGTAAAAAGAAAACGCTGCCGCACACTAGATTAGCAACGAAGTGGAGGAGTGGTGTGCTCTATCAGAAGACAGTGTATGATACAAGAGGGGAGGGGGGTGCAGAGGAATGTGTATGTGTATGTGTGTGATTTTCGTATTATTATGTCTCAGAGAGGAAGAGACATGATAATAATTCAACTTTAGAATATTCTGTTAGGGAAGGGGTTAAAGGTTATTGACAAAAATGAGAAAATTACCCTTTATTGTTTGTATGGAAAAGAGCAAAATGGGAGGAACTCATTGGTGTTATTCGGCGTAAATATTAGAAATGATTAATGCAAGGAAAAAGCATACTCCCAGCTAAATTTTCTGAAAAATGATAAAATTAACGCTTTCATTTTATAATGGCACTTTTATGGTTTTTTTTTTTTTTTTTTTTTTTTTTTTTTTTTTTTGAAGCAACTGAACTATTTTTGATCACTGAAAGAGAATTCAACCAAAAAGAAATGTACATAAATTATAGGTATATTTATATATGTATGCACTGTTTTATTCAGCGCAAAAACTATTTAGCTAATAATAAGTTTGCTATAAAATAACTTATAAATCGAATGCATCATGTTACATAATGCATTTGAAATTTTTTTTGTAGTTTAAATAAATTTTAATACACATTAAAAAAATCAACATATATTTCTCGTTAGAATTTTGTTACATTAATATATAATCTCTAAACATTCATTTAATAGCTTTTTTTTTCATTAAAACAATAAAATTTTATTATTTTAATTTTATATGAACTAGGGCATTTATTGGTCTGTGATCATCGTGACTTAATAAATGTTTATCTTAAATAGCATAACTCATTCATGAAAAAAAGTAATGCATTGTATATTACGTAATGATTATCGTTTGATACTTTTGTCGAACAAAAAATAACTTGATCGTTTCTGGAGTAATTTACTGCAAATAATTTCTACGCTCTTCCCCTTTTCTTTTAAGGTTATATTTATGATGACACATGACATTAGCGACATATAAGTGAAGTATGCATAGATTTTAAATTCAACTATAAATGTTCTTTACAGGTATAATAACCCTTAGAAAGGATTTTATATTCCATAGAAACATTAATTAAAACTAAAATTAACGTATTAATATGAAAAAAGATAAGAACGTTGCTATGAATCTGCAAATACTCTTCAAACTCAAAATTTTATGAGAACATAAATTACGATAATGTTTTTCCACAAATATTTCAACAATCCTTCAAGGATTTAATTTTATTTAAAAAATATTTTTATGAAATGTATGTCATACAACTAAACATCATTATGTATTAAATAATCATTACATGATTAATGCCTGTAAGAATTAATTACATAATTAAATTATTCCATTGGTATTGTTAGAAAAAGCTATGCTTAATTTAATATTGCATTTAATCCATTAAACATTTTTTTTTTCAAAATTGTTTACAGTATAAATGTAGTAAGGCGAAAGCAATATCGCTGCAAAATCTTTCGCTGACAGTAAAAATAGTTATACAGAAATTAAAGTATTATATAAAAAAAAAGAATATTCTATTTCAGTATTAAATTATAATAATCTGTGGAAATATATTTTATAATGTAAAATTGTGTATAATTTTGAATATTCAAGACGTATTTTATAAGAAAAATTCAAAATTAAAATTTTATAGATATTTTTATAATTAATAAAAGTATTGAGAAATATAAATAAATATCTTTTTAAGCCATTTCGAAATTATTATTCAAGTGTTCTTTTTTGCATTTTATCATTAACATTAGTAATATTATTAGTGGTTACTGAAATTTCATGTATTATATCTGCAGTCATCAACTGCGGGCATCAAACTGCGGGCAACAAACATACAGCATTAAATCTTCAAACTCAATTCTCTACTAAATTTTGACTCTTAAATTATTTTTAGTGAGTACCAATACAATAAACAAACATAGTTGAACGTATATACAAATAATATACAGTATATACTTACAATAAATTCAATTGCAGTGAAAAATTAGCCAGAGCCAGAATTTGAACTTGAAATCAAAGCTTTGTGATCCCTGGCTCAATTTCTGGCTCCAAATAATTTCCCCCTCCAGTTGGATTTATTGTATGTATGTCTGTATAATATTTGTATATTTCTTTAATAGTCGACTGCAGACGTTATTTAAGTTTTATCACTGAATGTATTCAATTTGGTTAATTATTCCACTGAAAATTGTAATTTAACTGTTTATATAAATGAAATATAAAAAGTAAAGTATGCCTTAAAAATATTTGTTATCTTATGTACACAATTTATTATCTTTTTTTAATTACTAAAGAGCTTTTTTCACTTGATGTCCTCTCATAAATATAATTATTCATTTGCTTGGAGGAAAAAAAATAAATAACCAGCCAACATTTCAGATATTCTTGCCCTAATATTAGTCCATTATTTATACAATAAAATTTAGATTAAAAATGGAATTATAGCCGAAATGAAAATTGTAATTGGTTAATTATACATAGAATAATTTCCCAAATTCGCTTTTGTCTCTAATTTTATATTACATTTTATGAAAAAAAAATAATAAGTTACATTTCAGCTTGCTAAGCTTCTTGCGTTAATTACAATATAAAATGCATAAAATTATGAGAAAGGGAAAAAAAAACGGATTTTTTTCAATGCCTGTGAAAAAAAGGGGGGGGGGGACAAATGATTACTTGAATGTTTATGTGTGCGCGCCTGTTTGGGATACACAGTTTTTGCTGCTAAATTAGTCTCTTCCAAATTTCTTTTCTTGTATATGCCCTTTGTCCAAGCGACATTTGAAAATGATCATCTTTCCATTTTTTTTTTTTTTTTTTTTTTTTTTTTTTTTTCGGTAGAAAAGTTCATTTCGTTTTTTTTTTTTTTTTTCACACACATTTCACAATTTAATCCCAGAAACGAATGCCAAAAAGTGAGAATTTTTCAGTTAATTTTAATTCCCAGTTATTCACGCATCCACTTTTTAGTTTTTTTTTTCTTCCCCTAACAGAAAAAGAGGGAAACAATCCCTCACAGATCCATGGATTTTCATCCTCCCCTGCCTCCCAAAGTTATTTAATGGATTCCCTTGTCTTTCGTCAATGAAAACATATTTTCGAATAAATGCGGCAGAGCATAAAAGCTGCATAAAACCCCTTTACGAAGGGACAAAGGGGGAAAGGAGAAAAAAAAATTAAGAACGATGAAAATCAAAAAGTGTAATTTTTTTTTCAAACGATAAAAAAAGAATCCGAGCTGCTTTTGTGCAGAAGCAGAGAGGGTAATTTTTCCCTCTAATTTTCATTTTCATTCTCTTTTTTTTATTATTTAATTGGAGCAGGGGGTGCAACTCATTATTTATTTTTTTATTTATTTATGTGAGTGACGAGGCGTTAAGATTTTAATAGCATCAGTTACGGTTAAGAGAACATTGATTGGCGTCGTTTTTCTCACTGTCTCTGTTTATGCTCGGTATGTCAAATAAAATAATTGAGATTGTATGAGATGTCTTCATTTTGTTGTCTTTTTGTGCTGTGGCAAGCAATAAATAATTTATTTCCAGTATTTTTATTCTGGGATGCTTTTTTTAATAGATCGCCTCAACGATTGTCTCGATATTGCTTCGTGATAAAGTCGAAGTCAGCTGTTGTTTTGAATGAGAGATGTAGGATATATGTATTTGTGGCTGAATTTCAAGATAAATTACATTATTTTTCCTATTAAAAACGGAAAGTGTTCGATTTGCTTTTGTTCAATTTTTATCAATTAATCACTTAATTTAAAGAATATCATTTAGGAAGACGATTTAAAATAATTTATAATTTGAAAGAGATTAATTTTATACAAGAAGAAAAAGGAAAAAAAAAATAAGTAGCAAATAACGAAATTTATAGAGTTTTATGAGTTTATATGTGACACAAAAATAAAAACAGAACAAAAATTTGACAGACATACATACAGAACAATCATATTTTGCTATTTTGAGTAATAATAGTATTAGTAATAATAATAATAGTTATTATATCTGTGCGTATACGTACTTGTGGATTACAATGGTTGTTGTGGAATGTCAAAGCCTTATATCTTAGATGCTTATATGCTCAATTTCGGAACCGTAGCTGCTATATTAACATATTTTTGGTGGAAAGAATGAAAGGGTGGGAGTGGAAGTAAAAGGCTGGTTTGGAGCTTATGAAGCTAGATTTATGACAATGGATGAGACGTGGTTACTGTCGTTTAGACTCCAGATCACAAAGGTGTTACCACGTCTCATCCACGGTCACAAATCTGACTTCATGTGCTCCCAGTCCCAATCGACCTTTCCCTCTCACACCCCTATTAAAACCCTTTAAAAATAGGTCTTTAAAAGTCACTCCTCCCTCAAAAATCAGTTAACGTGTCAGCTACCGTTCTGAAATTTAGCATATAGGCATTTATTTTCCATATTCCACTTCTGTAAATTAGATAAGAAAAGACACAAAAATATTACAAAAAATCAGAAATTTGATGAATAAAAATTTAACTTATGATACGTTACTCGTTTTCAAGGGAAATATTACGATAGCATAAGTAAAATACCGTTAACTTCTGATTTAGAAATAAGAAGCCTTGCTTGAATGCAAATTTATACCATTGCCCAATTAACCGAGAATAAGGACACATTTAAGCCGAGCATAAATTAAATTAAAGAATGAAACATGTGAGTGAAAAAATTGCTGCTTAATCCATGAAAATAGAGAAAATTTCTAAAATTTCAGAATATTCACATAATTTGTAGTCCTAACCAACGCCATAGAAACCATTCATATGTTATAATATAGGGTGTCCAGTAAATGACTGACCCATTTTGAAAGTAAATAACAAAAAAACGGTTTGAGATAAAAATGCGCGGTTTTCTGCATTGTTATTAGAAAATCGATGGATTTTTAGATATATGCTTTCTTAAAATAGTTCGAAATTCGGCCAACAGATGGCGCTGACGGCGGCAACAGGCTGCCGAAATTCAGACATTACTCTAGTTTTCACACGCATGAGATTTTCGGCTGATTTCGCAAAGTAGAATCTCAGTCGGCATGTTAAATCGACCCTCCACTCACCTGCAGAAATAGAATTTGTTGGATGGAAATAAACATAAAATAATATTTATGATTGAATAATGTCTGCTTACTTAATAAAAACCAAAAAAATATTCATTGACTTGTCACACATTTACGATAAGTAAATTAGTAAATTGTATCCTAAAAATATCTTTGTAACCGGTTAATTGATTCTTTTCTTCCGTACAATAAATTGAAATATGGTATAAACACAGATTTTTTAAATAAAAAAAAATCTTAATATTTAATCTAAACGTTTCATCTACTAAACAGTACGAAATTGTATTTAAAAAATTAGTGATGTCAAAAAGCTTTAAGAGATGGATCAAGCAAACTCTTCTTGCCTATACGACGTGTAGTGAAATCAGAAGTTAAAACAGTAGTACGCAAATAGTGGTGGCAAGTTCTCTGTCTAAAATAAAAACGGGGCAGTGACTTATAAATCGGCACATAAAAATATATTAAACCTTAGAATAAAGGTTCGTCTATAACAAATCCTGCCTTAAACACAAAAAAATATTAATCAAAACGGAGAAAGCAACATACAAAACTACCTGCTAAGACGGAAACCTGTCTCAAATGAAATATTTTTAATTTTTCCGCAAACCAAATTCATCCCTACGTTATATTCATATTTTGACATTTAACATATCTGAAAATTTTATTACGAAAGTCATGACAGATTTTAAGATGCTTTTTACACACAACCCTTCCCTCTTCTCCCACTGATTACAAACGTAACGCTGAAATGGAAGGATGCTTAAAAAGAGAAAAAAAGCGACTTATTAATTTTTATATCCTGCGAGTCACCCCTTTTTAAAACTTCATCACAGAAGGAATAATAGTTCCTGAATCATCATAGAATCATCATAGATCTACGTATTTTAGTTCAATTTTAAAAATATAAATAATACCAAATTAATGGGACATTAGTGTTTTTCATATATAATTTTTAAAAAGTTTTTAGAGTCATTTTTTTTTTAATAATGTTCTTTATTTCAAATCAGATGCAAGAGGAATTTTTAGAATTCTTCTTTCCCTTCTTTTGCTCATGAAAAATATTTAAGGAAAGGGGGTGAGGGAGGACGAAAAATATATTTCAGGATCTATAATGCTCTTTGTAATGAAATTTTGAAAAGAGGTAACTCGCTCGATATTAAACAGGTACAATACTTTTTTTTTTTTTTTAAAACATCCTTCCATTTCAGTGTAGATCTGTTTTCAGTTAAGGGGAGGGGAGGAGAAAGGGTGATCCCCCCCCCCACCTTTTTTGTATGTAAAAGTCATCTTAAAATCTTTCGTGGCTTTCGTAATAAAATTGTCAGATGTGTTAAATGTTAAAATATGAATATAATGTAGGGATGAATTCGATTTTCGAAAAAATGAACAGTATTTCGTTTCAGGCAGGTTTCCGTCCTAGCAGCTGGTTTTATATGTTACTTTCACCGTCGAAATCAATATTTTTTTACGTTAAAAACAGGATTTGTTATAAACGGATTCCTTCATTCTAAGGTTTATTATATTTTTATGTATCAATTTATAAATCACTGCCCCGCTTTTTTTAGACAGAGAACTCGCTCCAATAATATTTCCGTACCACTGTTTTAACCACTTAACTGATTTCACTGCCCGACATAGGCAAGAAGAATTATCTTGATCCATAACTTAAAACTTTTTAACACTACTATTTTTTTAAATGCGATTTCATAATATTTAATGGAAGAAATGTTTAGATTAAATATTAAGATTTTTTTAATTTAAAAAAGCGGTATTTATCCCATGTTTTCAATTTATTGTACGTAAAAAGATAACCAGTTAACCGGTTACAAAAACATTTTTTGAATACAATTTACTTATGGTAAATGTGTGAAAAGTCAATGAATATTTTGTTGGTTTTTATTAAGTATAATAGGCTTTAGTCAATCATAAATATTATTTAAATCTCTATTTGTGCTAAAACAAACTATCTTTCTACATGTGGAGTGGAGCGTCGATTTAACATGTCGACAGAGATTCGACTCTGCAAAATGAGCCGGAAAGTTGATGCGTATGAAAACTAGAGTAATGTCTGAATTTCAACAGCCTGATGTCGCCGTCAGCGCCATCTCTTGGCCGAAATTCGAACTATTTTAAGAAAGTCCATGTCGGACGCTCCTCTCAGTCCACAAAACTTTGAAGAATGTCCTAGGTAGTTTTAGCTGCCACCACCGATATTAATGGGTGATATCGGTCACCTGCTGTGAGGATTGGTTAAATTAACACTGACGCTGTTAATGAACTGAACTAACAGTTTATTTAAGATATAGATATGTACACAAGAAACAATATTTACAACTATTTACAATTACAACTCGGATATAGATGATCCGGTTCAACATTAAATTAACTACAATAAACGTTGGTTGTGTACCGTTCAACTTACACTTTCTTCCTCACACTCAACGCACGTTGGATACGCTTTATCAGAGATTACTGCAGAATCTCAATACACAAGGGTACTAGGCCTCACTTCTCGGCCTATAACACTATCCACCGGGACGCCTTGTCCCACGCTCAAAATATACACTATCCAACAGGACCACAAATCCTGAGCGACCTATCGGTCTCAACGCCAAGCGAGAACTGTCTCCAACCTCTCAGTCCAGAGTTGACCTTGTCAGAGATCTTCCTTCCCCCAGTAGGGCCTCTTAGAGTTCCTCCATTGGTTCAATTCCGCATACCAACCTTGAGTCATGACATCTACTGTTTACACATCACTCCAATAGCTAGATGACAGCTGAGGCACGCCCCGCGGCCATCACTTTCATTCATCAACGAGTGCGTCATCTGCACACCTGTGTCAACATCTGTCATTCGTTATTATAGAAAAGAAAGAAAGGTATTTCGAGCTTCACGGATACACAACCCACAATACATAAAATATTCAGATAAGGAAATGTTATTCCTTTCTAATTCAGGGCAGATGTCTTCTAGGAACCTGACACCCCCCACCTTAGCGGAAAATATGCCTCTTAGGGGCTAATTTTCCCCAAACATATAATAATATTACGGAAGAGTTCAATAGTCTCTTTGCAGATTTCTTCATTCTAAATATTACATAGGCATTTTCAGGTGTCTGAACATTCTCTACTGACATCTCTACTGAACCTTATACTAATACTACTATTGCATAAACAATACACATGCTAATTTACTATTATAAACACAAAACTTTAAAAAAAAATATTTACACACACACACAAAAAAATTAGACATGTGATGACATCCTTTAAAATTGTCTACTATTTTGACATTGATACTGATGGGCTAGTAACTGGTTGTTCTTCCCAGCTCTTTCTCTGTAGCCTCGAAATTGCATCAGCATTCAAATGTTGAACTCCGGGACGATGAGAAATGCTCAGGTTCCAGCGTTGCAAGGCTAGAGCCCACCTAGTGAGTTTGGGCGACCTTGGGGTTGTTTCCGTGAGAAATTTTAACGGATTATGATCGGTAATGACCTCAATTTGAGATCCATAAGTCCACTTTTCAAACTTCCGCAACCCGAAGAGAACACTCCAAGCCTCTTTCTCTATACTCGGCCAAGCACGCTGAGCCCCTGACAATTTCTGACTGGCAAAAGCTATAGGTTTAAACTGACCTTTTTCATCCTTTTGAGTAAGACAACATCCTACTGCAAGGTCGGAAGCATCGGCGTGAAGCTGATATTCCCGGCCTACGATAGGTGTAGCCAAACTCGTCACTTTACACAACTCATCTTTAAGAGTATTAAATGCTTTTTCTGCCCTTTCATCCCGAGGTACAGTATTTTTGACATTTCCTTTGGTTAATTCGGTTAAAGGTATAGCTATCTCAGCATAATTTGGAATATAAGATCGGTAGAATCCCATTAATCCCAAAACTGATCTAACTTCCTTTTTAGTCTTTGGTCTCTTTAAGTCCCTTATTGCTCCGATTTTCTCCTCATCAGGTGCATGAGTTCCACCCCCAATAACATGACCTAAAAACTTAGTCAATTTCTCTCCAAATTTACATTTGTCTAGTCTAATCGTAAAATTTCGATTTTTCAACTCTTCAATGACAGCCCTGACATGCTCACAATGCTCTTCCCAGGTATCGGAGAAAATGATGACATCATCAATATATGCTTCTGCATACCTCCGATGACCTTGGAGAACCTCATTCATGTCTTTTTGAAACGTAGCAGCAGCCCCTGATAATCCAAAAGGCATTGTACGCCACTGATAAGTTCCGTTATGCGTCGTAAAAGCTGTCAGAGGTTTACAATCCTCAGCCATTTTAATTTGCCAATAACCCCTCAATAAATCTATTGAAGATAAATATTTAGCCGCCCCTGCGGTATACATAATTTCTTGGGAATCTTTCATCGGGAAAGTGGGAACCTGCGTTACAGAATTTAAAGCTCTGTAATCAATACACATTCTGACAGTTGCATCTTTTTTCGCAACGCAAACAATTGGATGGCTAATTTCAGCATTCGACGGTTCGATTAGATTTAATTCTAATAACTCCTGAATCTGCCTATCCATTTCCTCTTTATAAGCTACCGGCACGCTATATAACTTTGGTTTTTTCCTTTCTACACCCGGTTTCAGATCAATACGATGTTCCCCTACTTCCGCTGGTCGTACAAGACCCATAAACACTTCTTTATTTTCCCTCAAAATGGACTTTAAATCTTTGACTTGACTATTAGATAGCCCTTTTATTTCAAACCTCTCAATATCCCGTTCTATCTCTTGATCCCGGTTCAAAATAGGAATTTCCCCAACTTCTCCAAATTCCTCATCACCTTCGAAAACAATATTAACTATATTACATTTTGCGATAAATTCTCTTATCTTATTTTGGTGCACATGCTTCCTACTCCCGTCGGCTAACTCAACAATAAATGAATGCTGGTTTCGTTTTTCTACAATAGTTGCCGGCCCTTGCCACCTAGAATATAACTTATTAGTCGAATCGGGGATTAACAGTATAACTTTATCGCCTACCTCAAACGTTTTTTCTTTTGACCTTAAATTATAATGATACGCCATTCTATTTTGTTGAACCTCCGACGACAATTTTGCCTCATTTGCGGCTCTTTCTAAGCGGTTCTTAAGTTTATCCAAGTACTCATGAATCGGCGTAGTATCTAACTGCGCTCCCTTATTTTCTCCTGCCCAAGACGACTTAAGAATCGATAACGGACCCTCCGGCGCTCTACCATATAATAACTGGAAAGGTGCGATTCCCGTCGTAGAATTTGGGACTTCCCTATACGCCCATAATATAAATGGTATTTGTTCATGCCATTTTTTTCCTTCTTCCCTAATCGTATGATGTAGCATACGTTTAAGAGTCTGATTAAATCGTTCCACAAGTCCGTTGGACTGTGGATACTGTGGAGTCGAAAATCTTGGACTAGCACCTAACCTTTTCTCAAATTCTTTCTCAAATTCTAAGTCGGCAGTAAAATTGGTTCCATTGTCGCAGGCAATTACATTAGGAATTCCTGTTCTCATAAATATTTGAAGTAACGCCTCATACGCGGTTTTAGCAGTTAAACTTTTTAGAGGGATCGCATCCGCCCATCTGGTATGCTGATCAATTAAAGTCAGTATATACCGATGCCCTTGTGAACTTTTAGGATCAATAGGCCCAATTAAATCAACATTAACAACCTGAAATGGAAGTTCCGGCCGCGACACTGGGGAAATAGGAGCTCTATCATTTACTTTAACCCCTCTAGTCAATTGGCACTCTAAACATGATTCACAAAACTGTTTAGCTTCTTTTGCCATTCCCTCCCAATAAAAAGAATACCTTATTCTTTGCAACGTTTTCTTGGCTGCATGATGCCCTCCAAATACCGATGAATGCGCTAATTTTAAGATTTCTTCCCTTCTTACCTTGGGTACTACTAATTGCGCTATAGTTTCGCCTAACAATTTCTCTTTATGATACAATAATCCGTTTACAATATAATAATCCCCTTTTTCCTTTTTAGCTAATTCTCAAGCTTTCTCTAATTCTTTACATTCCAACTGGGATTTCTTAAACATATCTGAGTTACTAACAATAGATTCATTATTTTCCTCCGTTTCAGTTTTTTCTGGATCCTGACTTTGTACATTTTGCGATTTCGCGTCTATTACGTAAACATTACAGCTATCGTTACCTACATCTTCCTTTTCATTCGAGTTATCAATAATAATATCGGAACTTTTTAATTCTTCGGACTCTATCAATGGATCCTCAAGATTGACACCTGACAACTCATTAATCACCTCGGGATGTAAAATTACTTGCTCATTAATATTATCAGTTACTGCGCAAAGTACTTCCTGATGAATAATATTAGTTTGCCCGAATTGCGGAATAGCTAGCGGTAGTTTAACTAACGGTGATTTAACAGCTTCACCAAATAACCCTTGTAAATAAATACTACCCGCTCCCTTTAATTTCTCTTCCGGTACTAAATCTTTATGAACAACACTAATCTCACATCCAGAATCAACCAATCCCTTTGCTTTTTGCCCATTAACACTAACTTCAATTTTCTCAAGTTTATTTAATTTCTCACCAATAACATTAGTTTTCTGCTCGGCCTTTGCCGATATTCTAGCCACAATAGCCCCATTAGGTAACTCTTGATTTTCTTTCACCATAATCTTATGAACACCTGCTTTCTGGTCTCGCCCTTTATTGCCATTATTAGTTCCCTCATTACCCACTTTATTACAAAAACGTTGGTAATGACCTCTCAAACCACACTTAAAACATTTAGGCCCTGAAGCATCATTCGTCTTCTTAAACTCTGTTTCCCTATCCGGAAAAGAATTACACTTATTACTACCATTTTGCCTCCAACTACCACTAAATTTATTATCCTCCCTCGGTCTCATTTTTTCATTGTTTACGTACTTATCTTTACCTTTAAAGCTTTTATGCGTAACCGCATAAGACTTATGTTTAGCATCAAAATAATTATCACACTCTTTAGCAATTTTAGGAGCTTCTAACCATTTACCTTGGTGAGTTAAACTAATATATGCTGCAGTATCCTCATCTAGCGTACTCATTAGCTTATCAGTAACTATTAACTGGTTGACCTTTTCATAAGTGTCCGCACCTCTAATTTTACAATAATTTTCCCACGTAGCTATTAAACGCGATACAAATAATACATGGGTTTCGTTCGGATTTCTCCTAGCTTTCCGGAAATTTTCTAAACATGCCTTCGGGGTCGGCTCATGTTCCCTTAGAACTAACTCCTTTAACTCCTCATAATTCTCCATTTGTTTCCGTAGTGGTATAAATTAACAAATTATCCGCCTTATCTCCTAACATATTTAGTAGAATTTCGGCCTGCTGGTTTTCCGGTACATTTTTAGTTTTGAATGCCCTTTCTAAGCTGTTAAAAAATAAATTCCATCCCTCAGTCCCTTCTGGTACTTTGATAGATAGAGTTTTAACACTTTTGATCAATTTTTCTATGTTACTTTCATTATTAGATTCCCTAGACCCATTGAAATTATTTGCCGATCCTTGCACCCTTAGTTTCTCCATTTCTAATTCATGTTCCATTCTTAATTTTTCCATTTCTAACTTTTCCTGCTCCAATTTTTCCTGTTTTTCTTCACGCTCTAACCTTTCCTGTTTTTCTAACTTTTTGGTTTCTAATTTTTCTTGTTCTAATCGTTCTGCAACAATAGCGTCAGATAATTCCTTAATAACCCACTCGTCATACTCATCACTGTCCATTATCTTTTTCTTAAGCTGAATTCTGGTATCATCTTCCGTGAATTCAACACCCAATTCTTCGGCTATCCCCTGAAGATCAACCTTTTTTAGTTTCAATAAGAAAGCCATACCTTCACCGATTGTTATTATCACCCCACAAGAATAGTTAAACCTACCAACTTAATATTTCCTAAATTTCTAACTTAGTACAGATATTTCTCCACTTATTATACTAATTAATACCATTTCAGATAATCCATGCATTTCATTTCTAATTAACCTACTGAATACTCTAATTTTTCTCAACCATTGATATCACACAATTTACTTCCAATAAAACAAAAAAGTAAAACAATAATTCGATTTGACTGCTATGCAATATAGGTCTCAATGTATACACTTAGATAACAACATACAATTTACATAATCATACTGATACGTTGATATTGAATAGAAGTATTGATGTCAATCAAGAAATCCACATAAAGAAAAATTGAAACAGATGCATACATAAATTTCTACAATTATCCTCATAAAATATTTCCGAACTCAATACTGGTTCTTACACTTAAAACAAATATACTGAAAATCTTTACTTTTATTTTTACTCACTATTGCTCTCTTTTGAGCCTTTTTTTTTTCTTCACTATGGCTCTCTTTTGGGCCTTTTTTTTTTCACTATGGCTCTCTTTTGAGCCTTTTTTTTTTTCCTCACTAGTATTGGCCAATTAAAATTTTCATTTGCTTAGAATTTTGATAATGCAACTCTTAAAATTTAAACAGTATTGCTTCATTTAACAATTACTTTAACAATAATTTAGATTTAATGCATTAATTTAGTTCACTAATATCATT
Organism: Maratus speculifer; assembly: GCA_964019185.1. Classification (NCBI taxonomy): domain Eukaryota; kingdom Metazoa; phylum Arthropoda; class Arachnida; order Araneae; family Salticidae; genus Maratus; species Maratus speculifer. The sequence goes on along the minus strand of OZ025295.1, from coordinate 278,814,454 downwards.
ATAAATAGCATACCATTATCATCTCAAATTATTATGACCTTTCTTTAAAACAATAGCAATATAGTTACTAATTCTTTACACCTATCTGAACACAATTATTTCATTGCACATAAATTACATAGACAATTTACTTAAATTACTATTAATTATACAACAATACAATTTGGTTCGAGATGTCAGAAGAAATGAATGATCAAAACACCTTACCTTATACTTTATTTGGTGGGGTACTCTTCTATTCACAGATAGCTCCACGATGTAGCGATAATCAGGCACAACACAGTTCAGTTTAGTTCTTTCTAATAAAGATACGCACAACACTTTAGTCCACACTAGACGATATGGCACGATACTTTATCACACACTCGACGATCCGGCACGATACTTTAGCACATACTCGACGATACGGCACAACACTTTACACACATTCGACGCTACGGCACGACACTTTACACACATTCGACGATACGGCACGACACTTTAGCATACAATCGACGATCCGGCACGATGCTTTAGCACATACTCGACGATATGGCACGACCACACAAGAATTCCACTGGATACTCTGGCATTAACAGACTGCAACACGGCTCGCTGGTCACTCGTTTCAGGCGATTCTATCCCGACGCTGCCACCAATTTGTCGGACGCTCCTCTCAGTCCACAAAACTTTGAAGAATGTCCTAGGTAGTTTTAGCTGCCACCACCGATATTAATGGGTGATATCGGTCACCTGCTGTGAGGATTGGTTAAATTAACACTGACGCTGTTAATGAACTGAACTAACAGTTTATTTAAGATATAGATATGTACACAAGAAACAATATTTACAACTATTTACAATTACAACTCGGATATAGATGATCCGGTTCAACATTAAATTAACTACAATAAACGTTGGTTGTGTACCGTTCAACTTACACTTTCTTCCTCACACTCAACGCACGTTGGATACGCTTTATCAGAGATTACTGCAGAATCTCAATACACAAGGGTACTAGGCCTCACTTCTCGGCCTATAACACTATCCACCGGGACGCCTTGTCCCACGCTCAAAATATACACTATCCAACAGGACCACAAATCCTGAGCGACCTATCGGTCTCAACGCCAAGCGAGAACTGTCTCCAACCTCTCAGTCCAGAGTTGACCTTGTCAGAGATCTTCCTTCCCCCAGTAGGGCCTCTTAGAGTTCCTCCATTGGTTCAATTCCGCATACCAACCTTGAGTCATGACATCTACTGTTTACACATCACTCCAATAGCTAGATGACAGCTGAGGCACGCCCCGCGGCCATCACTTTCATTCATCAACGAGTGCGTCATCTGCACACCTGTGTCAACATCTGTCATTCGTTATTATAGAAAAGAAAGAAAGGTATTTCGAGCTTCACGGATACACAACCCACAATACATAAAATATTCAGATAAGGAAATGTTATTCCTTTCTAATTCAGGGCAGATGTCTTCTAGGAACCTGACAGTCCATATCTAAAATTTTATTGATTTTCTGATAACAATGCGGCAAACTAACACCCTGTATATCTCTCTATATATAAAACGGAAAAACAGCGTGTAAAACAGGAAAAGGCAAAGATGTCTGGATTATTATTTGAAGTTAGCTCTCAAAAAAACAACAATCAAACCTTTTTAGAAAGTTCAGCGTATGTGAAAAAAATTACATGATAAATTAATTAAATTTAATGATAAATACATGAATTTTCTGCGACCAATTTTTCTGAAGACAATGACAGTTCTAAATTATGACAAAAAGTCTAATAGAGCCTTTTTCTTTTTTCGCTTATTATGTAACATTTAGAAGTTGTCTAACATTTTCGAAATCAGTGAAATTTTCAATTTTGGGGTTTACTATGAAAATTTTCTTAAAATATAATCAATCCACATACTTTATATTATGGCTGAATAAAAATTCCGACTGCTACAATTACTAAAGTAGGAACTACTGTAGTTTTTAGAAGCATCTGCAAATTTTTGCAATCGTAAAGAAAGTCAGTTATTAGCATTTTCATCTCTATTTTTTTGTCTTCCTTATTTTCATTTCCCATTCTTTATTAAGCATTTGCGAAATTATTTGAATTATTTTGAAACCTCGAGGGTTTATAAGACAAATTAGTGTTTTATTAATAAATATCTTCAGTAAAACTGTCTTGAACAATTTATAAAACAACGAAATTATTCAATACATTCATGATAAAAGAAATTTAATGGATTAAATTTACATAGAAGTGAATGTAATAAAATAATGTGAATGTATAAATTATATGAATGTATAAGTGAATGCATAAATAGATGACCATTCACGCGGAATACTATTACCAAATGAATTCACGAATGTAACATCCAATTTTTGCATATATGTGAATGAATAACACTGCATCACTTTCCTATTCACTATTTGTAACTAAATATATTACAATATTGCGTTCAAAGAATAACAAAACAAGATGACTTCAAACTTTGAAATTGAACAGATAAACAATCCAACTTGTAGTCTGCCGAGAGGAAGCTATTTTTCATATTTATACAAATCAATATCTCATGTCCAGTGCTTCATTCTCTGTTTCCTAGATACAGAATGTGAATATTTCCATCGTTTAACATCATTTCCATTCTTTCAATAATTCATATTTTAAAATATTATGAGTCAGATTTTAAAATATTCGAAATGTAATTCTTACGATACATATCTAAAATTTTATTAGCTTATGTAACAATATTTATAGAAGTTATTTTCTCGATAGTATTTAGCATGTCGAACTAGAGGCTGATATTTAATACAATTTGTTCAAATTTAACTTTAAATGCAGCAAGAATACTTATTAAGGAAGGTTCAATAGTCGATAATTTCCACCTGTTTGTATTCCACCCATATTTCTTGCAATAGAGTATTATTTTTCAAAATGTCTTGTGATAGTGGCTATTACAAAGGAATTTTGCAATACATCTGGGTTTTAAGGTTTATTTTATGTGAATTTCTGTCGATTTTAAAGTTGTTATTTTTAAATCCAGAATAATTATTTCGGGATATAGAATTATTTAACCAATTTTCTTTTTTGAACTACTTCGTAAGCAGTTCTTTAACTAACATTTTTAGGATTTCGTTCATGTTACGAAATCCTATTTGTCTCTGCCCTCTATCCGTCCGTCCGTCACAAAGCCCTTACACAAAAATTGCATAAATCAGAGACTTTAAATTTTGTGTACTTACAGCTGAATACAGCTCGTGCCATACGACAAATCATAAATTTTTTAAAAAGTCTATGATTTTAATTAAATTAATTTTTTCAGTATCATCCGTTCATTTTTGTAATTTAAATTTTAGAATTAAACCTTAATTTCAACTTTTTCATGTAGACATCGTAGCTTAGAGGTAAAGCATATCGTAGTAAACATTAGGTTCTTAGTTCGAATTCCGATTCTGAAGGATGAACCTTTCATATGCCGATGGATCTAACTAAAAGAAATTTCATAATTTTTGCAAATTTAAGTGTTTATTGAACAGTGATAAATAAACTCTGACATTCATTATATTTTTTGTAATTTCATTTTCGTTCTATTTTAAAAATGTCGTGATTTCTTAATGATTCGGTATTTAAAATTTCGTTTAAACAATTTTTTTTCGTTTTTAGAAATTTAAAATTTTATTTATATCGTCGCTAATTTTTTTTTTCTTTTAATTTCGAATTTTCAAAAAACTTGTAGTTTTGGATTTTATATAAATAATTTGATTTGAACTTTTTTAATTTGCTTAAAAGAAGTACTTCCTTTTATAATTGTTTTAAAATTAAATTTACTGGTCTACCATATGTGTAAGAATTTAATAATTACAAATTGATATTTTGAATTTATTAGTTAAAAAATAAGTTTTTTTTTTTTTTTTTTTTTTTTTTTTTTTGAAACATTAAATGGAATTCTCTTTGCGAGCTGTAATCACACTTACCATCTTTTTTTTAAATTTTTTTTTTACCTTACACTAGCATACCCAGCCCGCTTCGCCGGGCTTAATTTGAAGGTTTATTTAATAATTTATGTGTATGGTACGCTTCCCGGACCATCGGCACTCCACGTGCGTCGGGTGAGCGTCAGAACAAACTTTCAGCATATACATATGGGTGGTTGTACTTGAATGCACAGACCTGCGCGTTTTTTTCTATCTTGCTTTTATACCTCTGGACCGAGTTGGCGCATTGCCAAGATTTGCTTCCTCTGGACCGAGTTGGCGCATTGCCAAGATTTGCTTTCCCCTGTGCCTCAATTAATTAATTAATTAATTATCCTCGGAATTCCTTTTATTTATAGAGATTAAACATTTGAAAAGATTAGTGAATATAAAATAAGATATTATTCGATAACTTTTTTTTTTTTTTTTTTTTTTTTTTTTTTTTTTTTTTTTTTTTTTTTTAATTCACGTAATCGAATAATAATATTCACAAAATAATCGAATAATAATATTCGATGTATGTATTTCCTCACAACGTTATAGCTAAGAATTAATAGAATTAAGAACTTAGAAATGCAATACACTCATTAAAAAAAATTAAAATAAAAGATAAATAAATAAAAGAAAGAAAGAAAAAAAATCTTGTTTCAAGGATAGTTTATACAATACATCGTTCCAACGCATTCAGAATATTGTAACAGAATTACACAGTTTAATAAATTAAAATATTGTATCTAATTCAACCATGTGCAAAAACATAGCACACATGAAAATATAATTTCAGCTGTCCCCATCTACAATTACTATTTAATTATTTTTATAAACTACAAGCATGCAAAACTTCTGCTCAGTTAAGAAATACACAAGACATTTGAAAATTTCCCTTAACCAATTTCCGCTAAGGAAAATGACACGTGAACTTTTTCGTTCAATCCTGTATGTGAGGTATAGAATTTATATACAACTAGAACTAGTCGTTCTGGACCACCGTAATACTTACCCATCATGGATATGTATATGAAAATAAAACATGTGAAAACTATTTATACAATGCATTGCAATTCCAAAACAAAATTTATATATTGTTAATATACATAGTAATGCTACATTAAAGAACTGTTGATTACCAATTTCGACAAATTATATAAAACGCCAAACTACTCAAGTAGTACCGAACTACGTAAAAGAAACATCCTTATAACTCCAAAAATAATAATTCTATTAACTAACAATTAACTGCGTCGGATTAAGCATCTCATTTTCAATTAAAATATAACTCTGAATTGAAATTTGAATGAAATTCAGGGTCATGAAAAATCGAAGAATGTGGAAAACAGGATTACAAATATCTCGGAAACTAATAATCCGATCGACTTCGTTCTATATGCAAAATGTGTGTTATTTTATTGCCTTTTACGTCCATTCCTTAGAACAAAAAAATTCGAAAATATACCTTTTATATACCTTTCATCAGAACGAATTTTTCGAGAGTCCGAAAAAAATAGTTTCGGATAATCGAGGTTGCTGATATTAAATAGGCTTCGTCCCATTCTTACATACTAACTACATACAAAATTTCAAGTCTCTATCTCAATTTGTTCGGGAGATAGAGCGTTTACAGACAGACAGACGGACGGCAAATTTTTTTTTCTAAAAATATGTTTTTCGGAATCTTCAATATCTGAACCGTGTAAATCCGTCAAAAATTTTTTTTCGATTTTCAAAACGATTGCAAGACTTACCTTATACTACGTATGATGTGTAAGTAAAAATGCATAAATTTAAAAGCGCATGTCGAAATTAAAAAAGCTCTTCAAACAACTATTACTCAAAGAGACTGTAATCGATTCCTTTTGTGTGTCCCTGTAAATGAACGGCAAATGCAATAAATGTCTTATTCTATCGAAATTATCTTGTAGCAAAATATTATATCAGCTTCAATAAATTTGAAATAACATAATGTCATTACAATACCCAATAAACTATTTTTCTCCATGTATCACTATGTAATGGAATTCTTTTGAGTGTTTCTGTTAATGAACTCTTAATTACACATACTTCATATGTAACATCAAATATATCTAGGTGACCTTTGATAACTTTTGTGAATAGTATGAATATTCGAATATATTTACAGAAGAAGAATTTAAAGTGTGGACAGAGAGAAAGACAGGCAAACCGAATGCATAAAAACTTTTAAAATTTGTTGGGAAGTGTTAAATATATGAACGATAATCAATAATCATTTATAGAATTTAAAAGGTTGCAAAGGAAAACGAAAATAGCCATTCGACTGAAAATTATATCCTATTTATTATTAAATAAATACAAAATGACAGCCTTCATAGAGAAATTGCATCAAATTTGGTGATTCTCATTTTTTAATTTCCCCAGCATATTTACAAAAGAAACATTACAAAAAGCAAATTAGCATTACAAAAAGAAAGTATTTCGGTCAAATATTTTAGGAATTGAGGACAGTTTAAATTAGGAACTTAAAATTATTTTTAATTGTTTCAAAACAGATTGAAGTAAGGCCGTTTTCTAAGCATATTTCAAAACGATTATACTGTAAATAAATAAATAAATAAATAAGTAAATAAAATCTGTTAATTTTCCGATGTAAAGTTACAAAAATCTGTGTGCTTAATAAAATTTTACAAAAATCTGTATACTTACTAAAATTTTATCTGTACACTGTACAAAAAATATGTACATCTATAATACTAGTTTTTGTAAAGCTACATAAATCTTTAAGCTTTACAAAAAAATCTACTTAAATTTTATCTGCAACCCGAGCTGCAGTTACATGAAAAGTTCTACGCATCCCAATTTACTAAAAGATTCTTAGTAGCCTTAAAGATTTTTTTAGTTGCCCCATTTTTACGGGGTAACTAGAGCAGACAGGTCTATGTTTTACACGCCTTTTTTTTTTTTTTTTTCTGTAATGGTTTATCCTGTTATTATCCATATCAATAGGTCTGTTTGAAAAAGTATTAATAATTTTTAAATTTTTAAACTACCAGACCATGTAAATTATATATTGGTTAAAGAGCCGTTGTAAGAAAAACCTATGCTGTCGAAGTACCCTTTTTTTTTTTATCCTAGTTAAAGTTCAATAAGTTCAATAAATCTGTGGAGAGTAACCATGTTTTCATACCGAACAGAACTATTTTTTATTGGTTTCGATAATTTTCTAATGATGTCACTTTAACTTATGTATCCCTCTTCATCTGTATCGTAAAATTTCGAAGTTTAGTTACATCACATAAGAAATTTGGTTTACTACCCGCCGACGTGCTTTAAAAATAAATAAATAAATAAATAAAAATAAAATAAACACAAATAAATAAATGCAATTTTAATAAGATATTATGCAATTTTATTTACTGCAGAAAAACAAACAAAAATGTTGAGAAATTAATTTTTTGAAGTGAGAGGAACTCAAAGAAAATATTTATAACAGTTGGGGTAACTGGGTCCTACAGGGTCCAATCGGATTACCCTTGATCCATGTTACAGTTACCCTTTTCCTTAAAAATTCATTAAGTTATTGGAACACCGGCTTGACATTTGAAACATGAAATTAAGTATCTATACCTAATAATATTTATATGTTTAATCCTTAAACAAATATTCTTTAATTAAATTATTTACTCTAATTTAATAAAACGCCGAGGAAGTTCAACTAGATCAATGTTGCTTGTAAAAAAAGAAGCCTGAATTTTCGGTAACCTATTACAGCAAAGGCAGAGCTTTGATTGAATTGACACACATTGTTTTAAAAAGTAAATATGGGGATGTAATATTGACAAAAGCTAAAACATAAAAATCACTTTTTTTTTTTTTAAATATAAAATAGCCTATGACCCAGTTACCTCGTGGGTCGAGTTATTCCAGCTTACTTTAACTTAAAAATATTGTATTCCCATTGAAAATTTGAAGGTTTAATTTCTACACTGTAAAATAAATCCGTTAAATTTGTGGCAAAAACTGCTGGCAGCAATGTTGCCAGCAGTTTTTGTCGTAAAAATTGCAGTAAAATTAGATGTAATTTTTTCTATTACATCTAATTTTATTGCAGTTTTTGCCACAAATTTAACGGATTTATTGTATAATGTACATAAATATGTCCTTCCATCCAATGGTTTTAAACGGGTTTTAAAAAATGATAATTAAATTTGTAAATTTTCCTTTTAAAAATTCTTAAAAGATATGTATTGTGAATACGAATTAAATTTAAAATATGAAATGTTTTAATTCAAATTTTTAAAAAGCATTTTATGGGAATTAAAAGTAAAATTTACTTTAAATTTCTCAAAAAATCTATTTTCTTTTTCAATATTAACTGAAAGCCTGTTTGATTGTGAATATTTTGACACTTTATTAATACCCATACTGTAATTATCTCAGGAGGTATTGTAAATTTTGTTAATACTTCAGCGCAATTACCCATACAAATTAAAAGTTTAAATGACTTTTTCTCCATGCTCAAATTTTCTTCACTTTCATGTTTTAGAAATGCTAAGGCTATTTTTTCTTCTTTGTATTTGAGTTAGAGATTTAAATTTTTCTGTACATGCACTTTTTTTATATGTAAGATAAAACTACGCATGGAATTGGCCTTCAGGTCTGCACACAGGCAGGCGCAGTTCTTTTTATCGTGTGCGCTGCTAATGTTCTTTTTCCTGTGCAGCACATCCAATATTAATCTTAATTATTTTTATCTGAGTTTTGTATTTCTATATAAAAAAAAATATATATATAAATTACAATTTCAAAATCCTGATTATTTTATTACTAAATTGCTATATTATCAATAATACTTCTTCAAAATTTAATTCTGAAACATTTTCAGAAAAAAATCTTCATGTTTTATTTTAAAATTATTTACCTCTTTCATACTATTCAAACAGCATCAATAAAAAAAAATGAAAGAAAACATTTTAGAATAAAGTAAAGTATTAAATAATTACCATTCTAATTAAACCTTATAGTATAATATTTGACAAGCGATTTGAATGCATGATAGAAAATAACAACCTTAAACCAATCACTATTTTATAATCAATCATTATTTTACAATAATTGACTTATAATAATATTTTAAACGTAATTAAAGACTACATAGATTAGTTATTATGTCTAACAATTGTACATGCTCGTTCGATTTTGCAAAGGCTTACGTGGTCTCAATAATTAGGCATAATTAGCACCATGTAATGAATTATCAAACAATTTTTATTAATTATTAGTTTCTGCTGTACATTTTCAATATACAAACTGCAATTTTTATTAGCGCAACTGACATATTGATAGAAAATTTATTAATTATAACTATAGGCCTGTAATATTTTTTCTTTTAACTATAATTTTACACTAACTTGAGTGAAAGTACTGAAAAAACTCTAACACATTTTTTTTTTATTTTTTTTTTTTATTTATTTTTTTTTTTTTATGTTCTTAACATTTCAACAATTGAAATTTTTTATCTTGTTCATATATTATAAATTTATCCATAACGATTCTAGAATCGATAAATCATCGATTCAATCATAAAAAGAGTAAAAACCAATAAGCATAATAGAAGAACATTGTTGGTTGCTAAGTAAGAAGTGAATAGGCTACAAAGCAGTAAAATAAAACCTAAAATTTTAGAAAAGTGAAGAGATAGGGGGCATCTTTGTTCAGAAGAAAAGGAAAGTTTTATAATGGTTTTTCACGATTTGAAACCTACGAAAATTGTAATACATTGATAGAAATGGAATATACAGCTTAATTTGAATTATTATTATTATTACTAGACGCCTATGGCGACCAGATTGGTCTCCATTAAAAGTATCTACGCATTCCATCATGTTATTTTTACTCTTAATTTAATTTACTTCTTCAATCATTATCCAAATCGGAAGATTCCAATCAGAGAAATTAAGAACTGTTTGAAATCATGGTAGCATTTCATAATTCATTATTTCAAAATTTAATAATGAAAAAGCATGCTTTTTTTCATTAATTTTGTTTCTGAGTTCATAAATATGACAATAAAAAAACGTGAATTCAAACCGTAAACAACGCCGCAATTTTACCTAGTGTGATGTCTTAAGACATAACAAAACTGTCACGTCATTATCTACAATGATGTCATAAGAATATTGTCCATTTATTGTTGAAAAACTTGTTTTACGAACCTCCATGATTATTTTTTTCCCGTTCGTGATTGAATGAACCTTTTACGGCTTATTTATTTTTTAGGAATGCGATATTAAACTATGAATGTCAATTTAAATTCAGTGGGTGTTATCTCAAAATATACATACTTTTTTAAAAGTGTAAATTAGGAACAATGCTTTTATGTTGCAATAAATTATTTTGGTTTAGGTTATTATTAATACTATTAATTATTTATGTATGTGATTGTGTATATGAAAAAATAAAAAGTTTGAGAGAAAAGATTTTGTCAAATTTCTTTTCTCGCCAAGCACTCACTTTCTTTTGCCAATTACCTATGCTGGAAAAATACATTTAGTATTGTATTTTAAATGAGATGAATGAATCTGATACACATATTTTTTAATCTGTGTTATAAATAAAAGTTATGTATTTTAAATGAAATAAGTTATAGTTTTATGTTTCAAATGAAACTGGCATATGGCATAAAATTTGGCAAACCTGCACTCGGCTAGCATAAAAGCACCAAAATGGCAATCATGTATATAAAAATGAGAAGTGGGGAGACCTGGGATAATATAGATTGGCGACTTATCACCTGCGCTGGCTGACATGAAATTGGCTGTTTAGCATATAAAGAGTGAAATGGGTAAGCCCGGATGTGTTGACAGTCACATGACTTAGGCTTTTATTATATAGAGGATTATTATCTTATGGTTGGGGGTGGGGGTAGGGAAAAAAGTTACTCTTGTACCTTCATCTCGCGTTGTGTAAAACTTTTTATGTGAAAGAGAAAAAAGCTCGTCATTTTTTTTATTTCGAAAAGTCACGAAAAACACTTAAAGCAATGAATATATATCTATATACAGGGTGTTTCGCTACCAGACCGACAAACTTTGAGGGGTGATAGTAGACATGCAGACACACATTATTAAATAGCAAACCATGGGACGCAAACATCTTGTGTAGGAACTAGAGGCCATTAAAGTTTAAGGTCCAAAACTTCAAACGATGATAAAAAACGGAAAAAAAGGTCAATTCGTTTGCGGTTTTCGCTAAAATCATTTTTTATATCACGAATTTTTCTAAAAAAAATTTAAAGGTTACATTCAGAAATTGTCGATAGAGGGCGCTTTAGACTTTAGAGTAACAAACATCAACTTTTTACCGTTATTTTGTGTATGGGGTTAAAATTATTCTAAAGTTTAAATTTTAAGTTCAAAACTGGAAACACCGGGATCGAGTAACTAGCGAAATTCGAACTGTGAACAGAGGAGGAGATTTCAAACGCTCATAAACATCGGGCAAACTAATCGATTTTGTTGCAGTTTACGTGTAGTATGGACAAGATGTAACATCTTGTTAACTCTAGATGTTAAAATAAAATAAGAGAGACTTAATACCGAGTTGACCATAACTAAAACATTAAATTTATTAGAACACTCGAGACATGAAGTAAGTTGAAGTAGTAATACATAAACTGTTACGTGGCAGTAGAAATGTATAAACTGCTCACGTGACATCTCCCTTTACAATAACAAAAGATAAGTCTAAAAATTATTTTATAAGTTCAAACGTTCTGGAGGGCGGATAACTCTTCCGGAGCGGGTAATCACTGTTTTAGATTTGGGTGGAGTAAAAGCTGGACGAGGAACATCAGGAAGAGGGTCAACTGACGCATTGTTACCATTCTCCGATCGAACAAAATTTGAAGGATTAACAGCAACCTGGCGGTCGGGTACAATCACAGCCTTTGTTGGACGTAGGTGGGTACTGTTTCGACGAAGAGTTTTCCCAGTAGGAGTGGTGACATAATAAGAACGTGGAGTATCAGCAGCATCTGACACAGTAGCAGGAATCCAAGTACGATGATCAGTTTGAAGCTTGACAGATTGGCCTTTAGTCAGCACTGGAGATTCATTTCTTGAGTTAGTGGTCGAAGCTGCACGTTGCTTTTCTCTACTCAGTTGAAGAGGAACGGTAGATGACATTCGAGGCAAACGTAAAGAGGGATGTATAGGTATTAAACTTCGAGTAGGTCTTCCAAAAAGACGTTGAGCTGGAGAAGGCAAATTTTCACGCGGTGTGTTTCTCCAATTTAGAAGTGCCAATCTGACATCTGTACGATCTATAGCACATCTTCTTAAAATCAATTTGGCTATCTGGACGTAACGTTCCGCTAGACCATTAGATTTAGGATAATGCGGGCTAGATGGGATATGCTGTATTTTCCAATCTTTAGTAAACTTGTGAAATGCATCTGACGAGTATTGTGGACCATTATCAGATTCCAAAATATCTGGAATTCCATGAGTTGCAAACACATCTTTCAAATATTCTATTACGAATGTGATGAAGGATGCACTAGTTTTTTGAAATCAAAATATCCTGTGTAACTATCAACAACAAGACAATATTGGTTTCCAGAAAATTCAAACATATCAGTAGCCACTCGTTGCCAAGGGAATTGAGGAACGGGTTTCATTTTCAATGGCTCTGTATTTGGGGAACGAGCTGTCTGTTGACAAACAGGACATTTTTGTATAAAGAGCTCAATATCACGGGTCATTCCATGCCAAAATATAATTTCTCGAGCACGATGTAAAGACAAATTAATTCCTAAGTGTCCTTGATGGATTAAATTTAAATACTTTGACTTTAATGCAGATGGAACTATTAAGCGTTCTGATTTGAATAACAAATTTTCATAAACTGCTAATTCTTCTCTGAAGTTCCAGTATTTCCGAAGTTGTGGAGGAACTGAGTTAATACTAGATGGCCAACCATCAAGAATTAAGCGTTTTAACTCTTGCAATTCAGAATCTTCATTTACAGCATTCAGTAATTCAGAAAAAGTCAACAAAGGAAGAGGAACATCACATACAACTTCAAAAGTTTCTATTTCTTCATCTTCTTCAAGATTAATATTGCAATCACGACTTAAAGCATCTGGAATCGGTATATCTTTACCCTTTTTGTATACTATCTTAGGAGAATACTGAAGAACATCAAAAAGTATTCTCTGAAGACGTGCAGGAGCTGCTTGTAAGGATTTCTTTGAAATGGCTTCTAACGGTTTGTGATCAGTTTCAATTGTAACAGGTTTACCATAAATATAATCGTGGAACTTTTTACACCCAAAACGAATAGCAAAGCATTCCTTTTCAATTTGAGGATATCGTCGTTGTGATTTTGTTAATGCTTTAGTCGCATACGCAATTGGTCTACCATTTTGAAGAAGCACAGCACCAACTGCATGTGAACTGGCATCGACTGAGACAACTGTAGGTTTATTAACATCAAAATAAGCCAATTTTGGCGTATTTTTAAGAATATTTTTTAATTTAAGAAAAGACTTTTCTTGATCTTCCGACCATTGCCACAGTACATTTTTGTGTAATAATCTACGTAAAGGCTCTGTGATTTCAGAGAAATTTGGTATGAATTTTGATACATAGTTAATCATCCCAATAAATCTTTGCAATTCAGCTACAGATGTTGGTGTTTTCAGTTGTTCAATAGCTTTCACTTTTGATGGATCTACTTCTATTCCATTTGATGTAAAAATGTGGCCTAAAAATTTAATTTTCGTTTTCTCGAATTCACATTTTTCTTTGTTTAGACGTAGTCCAGCATCATAAAGACGTCTAATCACTTGCACAGTTAACCTTCTTAACTCTTCTTTCGTGTCTGCCCATAATAATACGTCATCCATGGAACATTCTGTATTTTCAAATTCATTTAAGAGCGAATGCATTATTTGCTGAAATATTTCTGGGGCTGATGCAAGCCCAAATGGTATTCTTAAGAAGGAATATCTTCCCCAGGGTGTATTAACCGTTAAGTAATCTGATGTTCTTCTAGTCACGGGAATCTGCCAAAATCCTTTTTTAGCATCTAATATCGTAAAATACTTTGCTGATCCAATGCGAGCTGCTATCTCTTCAACTGTTTTGAGAGGAAAATGATGCCGTTTTATAACTTTATTGATATCAGTTGGATCTAAACACAAACGTATTCTATCACCTTTCTTTACAATTACCAGGGGGCTGACAGCAGGAGTAGGATGCGTTACCGGTTTTAAAATTTTCATTTTAACCATAAGATCAATTTCTTTTTTAACAGTATCACGAATTGCATACGGAATTCGTCGAGCTGGATGAATTTTCAAATTTGCGCCTTCTTGAAGTTCAATATCGTATTCAAAATCTTTTAAACAACCTATGCCGTGAAAAACTGCATCTGGTATTTCAGTTCCTATTTCATTAATCTGTACAGATTCAGGAGTACGTTTAACTAAGCCAAGTTTTTCGCATGTAGAACATCCTAATATACAATTAAAATTTCCATTAACTACTAAAAATCTCAGATCAACTGGCACATTTTGAACAATACACTTGATATTGGTTTCGCCAATCACTGGTGTAAACCCATTATTAAAAGACTTTAAGCGTTTTACTTTAGAGTCGTGTATAAAAGCTTTAAGCTTTTTAGCCAAACTTTCTGTGATAACATTCGCTTCAGCGCCGGTATCTAATTTAAATTTCACAGCTATTCCATTTTGAAAAGTTACGGTTGTTAACCAAGCATTATTCTGTGAACGCAAAAGTTCTCCAACGTGCAACGTATTGCTAAAATAATGATTAATCTCATCATCACTAGTATTAGAAACTTCTGAAAGTTCCTGTATGACTCGTTTCTTAGATACGTGTTTCTTTTTAAATTTACATTGGCGCGCATAATGCCCTTTTAACGAGCAGAGATTGCAAGTGACATTAAAGGCTGGACAATTACGAAATTCATGCATTAAACCACATCGCCAACATATTTTATTTGCTTTATTGAATTTTGGCTTATTTTTATTTTCACGAACCGCTATATCAGATTTAGTATCGGATTTCAGTTTAGATTTCCGAATCATCATAATATCTTTTTCTGTATTATCAATAGCTGCATGCATTTCTTTTAATTGAAAAGTAGCTTGTTCGCTAGCTCTACATATATCAATTGCTTTATTTAAAGTTAAATCTTTTTCAGCCAATAATAATTCACGCACTTTATCAGAATTAATACCACGAACTACTTGGTCGCGTAATAAACTATCTTGCAAATCGCCAAAAGCGCAATCTTTAATTTTTGTACGTAACTTAGTAATGTAAGAATCAAAAGTTTCTTGCTTACCTTGAATGCACGTAAAAAATACATATCGAGTATAGGTTTCATTAACTTGTGGAGAAAAGTACTCGTTAAACTTTTGCTTTATTATTTCTACATTTTGCTGCTCTTGATGCGTCAAATTAAATGTATTAAATATGAGTATTGCAGCAGGTCCTATAGCTGACATAAAAGTAGCAGCTTGTACTTCAGCTGGTTTAGTATTTAACTGCGTAGCAATTGCATAAAATTCAAAAGCTTGTTTCCAAACCTTCCATTTAATAGCCATATTATCTTCAGTAACTTCCAATTCTGGTGGAAGGCGAGCATTGGTAGATTCTCTTTGTTCTCTTTGCATTTTTTAAAAAAAAGTCAGTAACAACACTATTTAATTTTCAACACTTCTGAACACCATGTAACATCTTGTTAACTCTAGATGTTAAAATAAAATAAGAGAGACTTAATACCGAGTTGACCATAACTAAAACATTAAATTTATTAGAACACTCGAGACATGAAGTAAGTTGAAGTAGTAATACATAAACTGTTACGTGGCAGTAGAAATGCATAAACTGCTCACGTGACAGTCATCCCCTCGGTAATCATTTCTTTAAAAATGACGTACAGCTTTAGTGTCCTGATTTTTTGATAGAGGGCGCTTCCAACACATCTCCGACATTTCAATGGCATTATTCCTGGGTGTTTTTCTTCCAGATTAACATACTTCCAGGAAATGTTAGAGATGCAAAGACGACTCGGAATCACTTAGGAATTTAACGTTGGAAATGCCTTTTTTGCGAGTTATGGTTAAAGGAAGCAGAAAAAAAGCAACAGAAACAGCAGAGAAACAGCAACACGTTAATTTGACAGAAAAAAAATATTTAAAGGTTTTACTAACAAAAGGTGTTTGAAATTACGACCAGTACCATGAGATTACCGTACCATCAGTTGAACACCTCGAAGATTTTATTTCTGTAGCTGCCAGAAAGCTATCAGAGATGCCAGGAATCTTTCAAAGCGTGAGGAAGTCCGTGTGACGCCGCTGTCAAGCATGCCGTACTATTTCTGGTCGTAATTTCGAACACTTTTTACAGTAAAACCTTTAAATAAACTGTTTTAGTCACATTAACGTGTTGCTGATTCTCTACTGTTTCTGTAGCTTTTTTCTCTGCTTCCTTTAACCGTAACTCGCAAAAAAGGGCGTTTCCCACGTTAAATTCCTATGTGATTCCGAGTCGTATTTGCATCCCTAACATTTCCTAGAAGTATGTTAATCTGGAAGAAAAACACCCAGGAATAATGCCATTGAAATATCCTAGATGTGTTGGAAGCGCCCTCTATGAAAAAATGAGGATACCAAGTTGTACGTCATTTTTAATGAAATGATTACCGAGGGAATGACCTACATGCAAACCCCAACAAAATCGGTTAGTTTTCCCGATGTTTATGAGCGTTTAAAATCCCCCCCCCCCTCTGTTCACAGTTCAATTTTCGCTAGTTACCCTATCCCAGTGTTTCCAATTTTGAGCTTAAAATTTAAGTTAAAGTCTAAATTTTAGAATAATTTTAATCCGATACACAAAATAACGGTAAAAAGTAGTTGTTTGTTACTCTAAAGTCTAAAGCACCCTCTATCGTCAATTTCAGAACGTAACCTTTAAATTCTTTTTAGAAAAAATTCGTAATATAAAGAATGATTTTAGCGAAAACCGCAAACGAATTGACCTTTTTTCCGTTTTTTATCATCGTTTGAAGTTTTGGACCTTAAACTTTAATGGCCCCCTAGTTCCTACACAAGACGTTTGCGCCCCATGGATTCCTATTTAATAATGTGCATCTGCTTGTCTACTATCACCCCTCAAAGTTTGTCGGTCTGGTAGCGAAACACCCTGTATATGGATATATACACTGGTGTGCAAAATTTAAGGACGAAGGGATTTTCAAGCGATAATTTTCACGCGAATATTCAACAGGAAGTGATATAATTCGAATAATTACTATCCCTGCATAACAGCTAGTCCATATAACATCTCATTCAGGTCACACATGGTCACAAGAGGCACAGTCACGACGGCGAAACAAAAAATAGGAAATTCCATGCGTCTCTTTTATGAGTCTCAAATGACTACTATATGTGACTCCACTGTCAGGTCACTGCGACTGCTGCTTTGTGACGAGTCACCAGGTGACTTTACAGTGTTGTTTTATTGAGACTCTCATGTGACTGTCATTTAGAGGCTCAATTTCAAAGTCATTGTGAATGTTGCATTATTATAAATAACCTAATAATGACACATTGAAGTCACATGGTGACTGTCTTTCACAAGACTTTGTCAAATGGTAACAGAGACCCTACTGTGAAGTAACCACTGTGAAAAGTGGCGAAAACGCACCATGTGATTTTAATGGGACATTGTTTGCTGGTTTACCATAATGCAACATTCACAATGACTTTGAGCCTCCAAATGACAGTCACACGAGAGTCTCAATAAAACAACACTGTAAAGTCACCTGGTGACTCGTCACAAAGCAGCAGTCGCAGTGACCTGATAGTGGAGTCACATATAGTAGTCATTTGAGACTCATAAAAGAGATGTATGAAATTTCCTATTTTTTGTTTCACCGTAGTGACTGTGACTCTTGTGACCGTGTGTGACCTGAAATAGAAGTTATATGGACTAGCTGTTATGCAGGGATAGTAGTTATTCAAATTATATTACTTCTTTTTGAATATTCGTGTGAAAATTATCGCTTGAAAATCCCTTGAAAATTGGCATTTTGGGACTCCGTCCTTAAATTTTGCACACCAGTGTATATATATATACTAGCAAGCTACGCCCGCTAGCTGGGCCACTTTTTCCAAACGAACCTCGATATTAAGCAGTATATAATAAGCAAAAAAAATCATCTAATAAGCAAGTCTTGGTGTTCGAATCCTCAAGCACAAAAAAAAGTAAATTAAAGAGCTATGGTTGTTATGCGCCCATTATCCCGTAAAAAATATGTCATTTCGAACGGTGGGTGCTATGCGCACTTGAAAAAAAAGATTGTGTATTGGAACCATGGTCGCTTCGCGCCCATCGTCCCGTTAAAAATATTTGGTTTTGCACGGTTGGCGCTACGCGCCCATAAGACATTTTTTCGTATTTTTTGGTTCATCAGAAGCAGACTTTTACGCAGATTCTGAATATGTAATCAGTTTTTTTTCTACTTTAAAAACTGTCTGCATGATGGTTTAAGAAAAAACGCACCAAAAAAAGTTTCGGTATATTTTCTCTGCGGCGGCCTGTTTTATTTCTAAGTTCAATATTTTAGCGAAAACTACGATAAATAATCGACGGCAAGTCAAAAAAATTGATGCGGAACAAAGGGAACTTAGCGCGGGGAGAAAAAGAGGTTTTCGGCTGGTTCTTCTTTTTGCGCTCTTAGCCAAAGGGGAAAAGTTCTAGTCATTCACCGCAAGGTGGCGCAGTGTATCTGCTTGAGAGCTCTTTTGGGGAAATGAGACTTTTTGCGTTCCGTTTCCCGAGCAGTTTTTAATTCATAACTTTTTTTAATTTTGGACCCACGGTCTCGAAAATGCCCGAAATGACTTTCCCGGAATTTTTCAAATCGAAAGACACCTCTTGCGACTTCCAACTCGCCCGCGTTGCGAACTGTAATCGGCTTCAAGCAGACAGACAGACACACAGAGGCGCACGGATTTTATTAGTATAGATACATATATATATATATGTATATATATGGAGAATCATATTGTTATTGATGTTTAATAACATAGTAAAAATTCAATAAAGAAAACTGAGAAATGAAAAAAAAATTAGCACTAACATTTTGTATTTTTTTTAAGAATGTTACTAAACTTTTATTCCTAACGTTAGTTTTTTAAACATTAGAAATGGATCTGTGCAAAACTGAAGGGCATACTTATTATAAAAAGGAAAATATATTACTAAGGATTCTCCTCCTCCGTTTCTTAACACTGAGACTATTAAACATTTTTCATTTTACTATAAATCAAATTATAGAGTAAAGTGAAGGAATTGGAAAAATGTCTTATAAATTTTTATACATAAGATACATTTATAAAAAAATAGCTGGGTTTCCTCAGTCTAGACTAGTGTTTTCCAACATGGAGAGTTCGCGTACCCCCGAGTTAACGTAGCGGACCTGATGGAGGTTATGTGAAAATAATATCGATAAGTTGGAAATAACAAAAGTGGTTAGAAGAGTCAAAAAAGTTTTTGAATCGTAAATGTAATTTGCATCGATTTATTGTTTGGTAATAATAAGAAGATTACTAATGAGAAAAAAGCATGTTTACGTTATTTAGTTGAGTGGAGGAAGAGGGAAAGAGGGGACGTGTTTGAAAGAAATGAGGGTAAGTAAAAAAGTTGGTAAGAAATGAGGTAAAGATAGGGGTACACTGTAAAAAAAAAATTCAAGAGGTTACTAAAATTTTTTTAGTAAATTTGTATTCCACAGAATATTGTAGTAACCATCAAACTTTTTTTTTTTTTTTTTGCAAGTGAAACAAACATTTTTTATGTAAACTGAACAAAAGAATTTTTTGTATAACTAACTTAAAACTTTTTAGTATGAACCACCAAGCATATTTTAGTAATAACTCCAAAAATTTTTTTAGTAACCATTACGTGTGCCCGACGGGCTGGAGCTTTCTTCGAGCTGCATCCAGTGGGTAAAAAGACAGACTTCTGAAACGGAAGATTTTCGGCATAGCCGCAATAGAGGGCAGCACTTGACATGTTTCTAAAGGGGAGGGAAAGTTCAGAGATCATTACCCATGGTAACTGCTACGACAGGGTTTTCATAATCTCTTTATTTAACAAGTACTTACGTTGCATACATTCGGTGCATATTTGATGGCGACCAGCATCGAACCCAGGTACTTTCAGCCTGGAGTTCGGTGCTATGACCACTAGGCTATCACGGCCGCACCAAGTGAGTTTTAGAATTAGCTATTAAAAATGTAAAACTATTAACTTTATTCGTTGCTAGTTTTTTTTCTAGTAATTCTTACAGATTCCTTGTACTTGTAACCGAGTAAGACTACAAAAATTTTTTTAGTAATTACAAGGATCACTAAAATTTTTTTAGTAGATCGACCCTTTTTTTATAGTGTACGCAAAAGAAAAAAGGTTGTTAGGCGCTGGTCTAGACAGTCGATTTAAAGAGTTGGGGAAATATGGGGGGAATGATATCTTCAACAATCTTGCTTGATTCATCTACCATTTCTTACATGCATATTTATTAGACTATCTATAATAATGCATATTAAATTAAAAATTATACATCTGCCAGAATACTATTTGAAAAACGAAGAAACAACCACCAAACTTGAAGATTTTTTTTACACACGATATATAATGGTAGTCAAATTAATTTATTTTGTCTTTTAATTTAAAAAGAAAAAAAATAGTATTGTATTTAATATTAATTTTTATTTCAAATTCACATTCAAGCAAAACATCCTTTGTAACAAACCTAATAACAATCATACAAAATTTTCATGTTTTTAGCACGCAATTTAAAATTATTAAAGCGGCATCTTCTTTTTCATTATATGCAGGATATTAAATAAAAATAAACTTTTGACGCATCCAAAAACATTAACAGCCAAGTAATTTAAACATAAAATTAAATCTTTTTTTACTTCCTCAGAGAAAGAGAGAGAGAAAAAAGTAGTTAGCCGAACTATCCTTACGAAACAAATAACTTCATTTGACACTAAAATGAAGGGAAGAAAGGGGCTGTTACCGAAAGAAACAGTTCTCCCAAAACCAAACATAAAAAAAAGCCAAATCCTTCCTCTAAAAATTTTTTTTCATGTAATAAAATTATGTATCATTTTACGCGAAATATTACCGTTTAAATGACAAAATAGTTATTTCCACACGTGTCCTTATATATTATTATTAATTCATGTTTGCGACGTTGAAGTGATTATAAACATTTAAAAAGAAAAAAAAAAGGAAAATACAAAAACGATTTTTAGCAAAGAATTCTTTTGAAACACTATATATTATCATATTAACGTTATAACATTGACCGTAACATCGACCAGTAGGTTTTTTTTTCCCCTCATTACTCTATTGAAATTCCGACAGTCGCATTTTCAAACTTCAAATGATAGAGAAAATATAAAAATGAACTCCAGAAAAAAACTTTTTTTGAAATGGTAACTATTCATTTAATATTATTATTTAGAAATGGTACATTTGAAATAAAAACAGAACTTCCGATATTATACTTTTGGATATTATACTTTTTATTGTCGTTGTATTTTCTCCGGATTACAGGGATGATAATTTACCCCCCCCCCCCCCTCGAAAAATACTTTTTTTTAAAGTAAATTCAAAATGTTGCGAATTTCCCCTCGGATTAAAAGATTAATCCGGTAGCGTATGAGAAGAAATTTGCCCACTGAATCAATTTAAGGGATTAAATAATATTTATTTACACAAAGTCTTATTTGAGTAATAAAATGATCCAGCATCGCATTTTTTTAGGGTTGAGTCTTGAGTCTTGTGCGAGTGTTCCCGGAACACAGAAAATTATCAACTGAAGTCTTACGGTTTTTAGATTGTCCAATTCCCGTGTCCTAAGGTCACCGTGGACCTAGACGAATCTTGCTTCCTTCCCTCCTCCTTGTACGAGGAAAATCTTTCTCCACAATCTCACTGGACTGCCTGTCTGATCCCAGGCTTATTCACAACACAAAAACCGAAGGTCTCCCCTCTGGTGTCCTCACTTGAAAAACAATCTGAATAGGGAGGGACCCTCTAGAACCTATTAGAGCACCTCCACATGATGTCAGGCTTAACTTCTTCTATCATTGGTCACCTGAAAATGCTGAGGTCACTCACGAACTATCGTGAGAAAAACTAACACCTGTTGGGTTTCAACATGAAAGCATTCGGCGGCACCTTTACACAAAATCTGAGAAAATATTTGCTGTCTAAACCAAAATACTCTCTTGTCAACGAAAAAAACTTCAACTTGTGCGGCCCAATCTTTCTATGAAACAGCACAATGCCAAGCTCCCACGTAGGCAATTCAATCTGTAAAGTTCAATTCTTTACAACACCCCCTTCTAAAGATGATTCTTCGGGCTTGCATGAAGAATCTGATAATCACTAAAATGGGTTAGCAAATTCCAGTATCTCAGAATGGCATTTATAGACACCCTCTAATACATTTTTAACAAAAATACAGATATATAAGCATATACACATGACCAATAAGATTCTTTGATTAAAAAAACTGAACTAATTACATTTTCTGGGTTACAAACTATTAAATAAATCAAATTAACTTAAAAAGTATTAAAAAAAACAACTCTGGATGAATTTATTCTACACGACTAAGATAATCCACGTGGGCAATATCTCGTCCCGGTCTATGCTTTATGGCGCAATGATAAGGTTGCAGTATGAGCGCCCATCTTAATAATCTCGGATTGTTGCCAGAATTACGTTTTAGAAAAACCAAAGGATTGTGATCGGTTTCTATCGAAAAGAGTTGGCCGTCAATATAATGACGCAATTTCTTAATTGCAAAGATGATAGCCGCACATTCCTTCTCTGTCGCGCAGAAACTTTTTTCGGTTTCCGTAAATTTCCGACTTAAGTAAATTATGGGATGCTTCTCTAATCCGTCACGTTGCGCTAAAACGACCCCGATACCCTTTTCGGAAGCGTCAGTTTGTATTATAAACTCCTTCGAATAGTTGGGAGCATACAATAGAGGTTCCTCCGTCAGTTTCGTTTTCAACTGTTGAAACGCTTTTTCCATTTCGTCGCTCCACCTTATTTTGTCCATTTTATTTTTCCCTTTAAGTGCGCGAGTTAATGGTTCTACAATAACTGCATAATCTTTTATGTAGCGGGAGTAGTAACCCGCCATACCTAAACATCGACGTATTTCGGCTTTATTTTTAGGGGTGGGCAAATCTAAAATCGCCCGAATTTTTGCTTCGGCTGGGGTGCGCCTTCCGTCGCCTACTACATGTCCTAAGTATTTAACAGACTTTTGTGCAAATTTGCACTTGGCTAATTTAATCTTCACTTTAGCTTCTTCGACTCTCATAAGCACTTTTTCCAAATGCAACATATGATCCTCCCACGTTTCCGAAAATATGGCCATATCATCAAGATAAGGTAGGCAGAATTCTTCTAACTCTCTTAACATCTTATCCATAAATTTTGAAAATCTAAAGGACGCATTTAACATTCCAAACGGCATGACCAGAGGTATATAGGAACCAAAACTAATTACAAAAGCGGCCAGCCTTTGAGCTCTAGCGGTCAACGGAATTTGCCAATACCCTTTTGTGAGGTCTAACACCGTAATGTACTTTGCACTGGCAACTTTCTCTACCCGGTCCTCGATGTTCGTTAAAGGAAAAAATTCTGCCCTGGTGATCTCATTCAATTTCCTATAATCTATACAGGGTCTAGGATCTTTCCCAGGTGCCTCTACTAGAATCATAGGGGAGGTAAAATCCGATTCCCCTTCAACAATTATATTCAGTTCCAGCATTCTTTTAATTTCTTTCCTCAAAATTTCCGTTTGTCTAGGCGAAGATCTGTAAGGTTTCATTTTAACAGGTTTATACTCTAACAATTCGATATCGTGCTCCATTAAATCAGTGCGTCCCGGATCATTTGAAAATAAAGAACTAAACTTATTTAATAATTCTCTCAACTGCTCAATTTGCGCCGAGGTGCATCTAGAGTTCAAATTGCTATCTTTTATAACATTTTCAAAGTTATAAATCTCAGTGCCAGCTTCCGGAAATGCTATATCCAAGTCTATGTTGTCCTCGATATCATCTATCTCTTGCGCTACGAAATTGACTAACTCAATTCTTCTTAAATACGGCTTTAAGAGATTAACATGAAATATTTGAGATTTCTCACGCCTCCCAGGAACATTTACGACATAATTTGTCTCAGAGATTTTAGATAGAATTTTCCCAGGACCTATCCACGACACCGAAAGTTTGTTCTTTTTGTTGGTATTCAAAACTAACACTTCATCACCTATGTTAAACTTTCTTTCAACCGCCGTTTTGTCATACCACAACTTTCTCTTTTCTCGCGCTTCGGTTATATTTTCAACTGCTAATTCCTGACAATGTTTTAGCCTATTGACCAAATTAAACACATACTCAGTAATTAATTCATTCTCTTCTTCTCCCCCCGTCCATTTTTCAAAGAGTAAAGCTTCGGGAGTTCGTAAATTCTTCCCATGTACTAACTCAGCCGGAGAAAATCCCGTAGTATCATGAGTTACCGTTCGTAAAGCTAGCAACGCGTGCGGCAAATTTGCCTCCCAACTTGCACCATTTTCTGTGCAAAGTACTTTCAACAATCTTTTCACAGAACGATGCCATCGCTCGATACCACCATTCGATTGGGGCCTACACACTGAGGAATGAGTTAATTTAACTCCAAATTTCTTCAAGAATGTAGTTGTTAAATCGCTTATAAAGTAACGCCCAAGATCCGTTTGTAATTCTCTGGGATAACCTAATCTACTGAATACCCACATTAATGCTTCAATAATAGTTTCAGATCTTACATCAGGTAACGGCAAAGCTTCGGGATATCTACTCGCCATACAAATTACCGTTAAAATAAAGCTATTTCCTTTTTCCGACTTAGGCAAAGGGTCTACGACATCAGCGCATAGCTTTGAAAAAATTTCTCCAATAATAGGTATACGCCTGAGAGAAACTTTCCCTATCTCTTTAGGCTTACCAACGCGCTGACAACTATCGCACGTCTTAACATAATCTTCTATCTCTTTGATAATATTTGGCCAAAAGTAATGACGCAACACCTTATCTTTTGTCTTCATCTCTCCGAGATGCGAAGAAATACCCTCATGACAGGCTCCTAGCACATCTAATCTGAATTTTGAAGGTATTACCAATTGTAATCTCTCCCCTCCTTTGTTATCAAGTGTCTTCCTAAACACTAAGTCATTCATAATTTCAAAATGAGACTTCTTATGTTTCGCTTTTTCCCTAACTTCTTTTAACAACGGATCTGTTTCCTGTTCGGTCTTGAATTCCTGACGACTAACCCGTGCTAAATTCCCGAACTTGTCATTTAAATCCTTAGGTAACAATTCCCAATTCAAAATTTCATCTTTGTCTAAAAGTTCCAAACCCCTTTCACGCCTCACAATAGTAACGTCTGATTCATCTTCCGAATACCCCACTTGTATCCCTTCTGTCTTCGCACATTCCATATTTTCCCTAGCCTCATCCATCAAACTGACAGGTTCCTTCCTAGCTTGTGATCTGGTAATCACTGCATTCACCTCACTTACCTGCTATCTGGCAGACTCAATAAGCTTTTGCGTTTTATTTCCCAAGAGGTAATAACGCAAATCCGATTCTTTATTGACAACCCCTGCCTCTGTCTTAAGAACCCCCACTCCATCAAAAGCGATCTCTATTTGTGCCACAGGCAGGCACCGTATCTTAGAATCCAAAGGTTGTTTCACAAAGACATAATTCCCTGTCAATTGATTCTTTGTTACATGTTCCTCACTCAGTAGATCTAAATTGGTTCCCGTGTCACGGAGGGTGACAACTTCACGCCCATTTATTTTTGCCCGATTCAAATAAGGTTTAAATCCTGTTTCAAAATCTGAAGGTTTACTCATATGATTCACTTTAACAGTATCTTTTCCCTTCTTTAATTCCGGACATTCGGCCTTAAAATGGCTTGAAGAGTTACAAAGAAAACATCTGTTTACCCGCCTCTTTTCAAAAACCCTTTCTCTTTCCGAATCCCTATCTCGCCAATTGAAATTCTTTTCAACGCTTTTGTTCTCTACACGAGGGCTATTTTTTTCGATTTTTTTTCTCCCCAAAGGATTTCACTTGAAAGGTTTTTCTTTGCGATTTTTTTACAACTTCTAATTCATCTAAACGTTTTACTAAAATTTCTGGGTCCGTGAAATTTGACCAAACATCTATTAGATGGTCTTTCAACTCTTGCGGCGCTCTTTTTTTAATCTGATCAGTAATTAATAAATTCTTTAATTCCTGAAAAGTTGTGATTTTTAAAGAGTTTAACCAACCTTCCAAATAGCTATTTAATTCAAAAATTAAATCTCTCCACGGATTATTTGGATTTCTCTGATGTTGATTGAATTTTAATCTATACGATTCTGCATTTAATTTGTACCGTTCTAATAATTTACCTTTCACATACTCATAATTATCTGTTAAGTGTGCTGGTTCTCTAAGAATTAATTCTGCCACATTTACAGGTAGAAGCGCCAATAAATTAGTTACTAATTCATCATCTTCTAAATTACATTTTTTTGCTTGTCTCTCAAACAAATTTAAGAATAAAGATATTTCTGAGCGACTCCCATCAATACGATGTATTAAGGATTTTAAAGGCAATTTATTAATTCTCTCCGCGCCATTATTTGATGCCACACTACGCGTCTCTGCCTCTTGCGATAATTTTAATTTTTCCATTTCATATGCCCTATCTCTCTCTTTATCTTCCCTCTCTATTTTTTTTCTTTCCTTTTCCTCAGCTACCAAAGTTTCTCTATCATGTAATATATTTTTGGCTTGTGCCAACGCAAAATCTTTATCAAAATCTTCAGCCGATTCTATTTTTTTTATTATTTTCGCAATCGTGTCATTTTCGTCAATCTCAACATCCAATTCCCCTGCTAACACTTGCAAATCAACCTTTTTGAAACTTTTCCAATCGGACATTTTGAAAACTTAACCTCACAAATTACACAAATACCAAAAATACAATAACAGAAAAAATATATAAGCATGCACAAAATATATCATTCAGTTATAAATTTACACATTAATTAGAAGTACACTATTCCCCGTTTAAAATTTCATTGAAAACAACAAAATGCCTCTCATCTGCAACCATCATTATGCCACATTATTACACCTTAAAATATTTAGCTAAATCCTCAGAAATAATTTCCTTAAAAACAGATTAGAACATTAAATTATTAAAATCTAGAAACTGTTCAAGTAAATTTTTCTTAACACTCTTTTTCATTAGCAAAATAATATGCTGAAAATTTTCTTAACTGTAAAAATAATTGATATTATTTAAGTACTTTTTTTTCACATGATCACAGAAAGATTTTACATAAAAATAATCTAATAGAAAAATTTCTTATTGCAACCAACTGTTAAATGCAATCTTTCATTGATCTCTAGTGAGACATTTTACATGTCAAAATCCAATAACTGCACTAGCTAAGATAAATAAAAACATATACCAGGTAATAACAATTCCTAAACTTTATGAACAATGCCATAAATGCCATACCATGCTGAGATAAAAGAATTCACTTACCCCGCTTGATTCTGTCAATCACCTCCAATCAACAATGGACTCCTTTCAGATACGTCGCTTTGTCCAGCACTAAGTATTCACGGATTATTTTCCTCTCCAATACTGTTCGTAAAGAATGTCTCTTTTCAGCAATTCAGATCACTAAGTGTCTTATCACCACATTGTTAATCAATAGTATCCTTAAGGTACACAACACCGAAAATCTTGTCACTTTTCAGAGTTCTTTTCGAATTCCAATTCGCCTTTTGTATTCCAGTTCGCCTTGACACAAAATCACACTGCTTGCCACCAGCTGTTGCGAATTTCCCCTCGGATTAAAAGATTAATCCGGTAGCGTATGAGAAGAAATTTGCCCACTGAATCAATTTAAGGGATTAAATAATATTTATTTACACAAAGTCTTATTTGAGTAATAAAATGATCCAGCATCGCATTTTTTTAGGGTTGAGTCTTGAGTCTTGTGCGAGTGTTCCCGGAACACAGAAAATTATCAACTGAAGTCTTACGGTTTTTAGATTGTCCAATTCCCGTGTCCTAAGGTCACTGTGGACCTAGACGAATCTTGCTTCCTTCCCTCCTCCTTGTACGAGGAAAATCTTTCTCCACAATCTCACTGGACTGCCTGTCTGATCCCAGGCTTATTCACAACACAAAAACCGAAGGTCTCCCCTCTGGTGTCCTCACTTGAAAAACAATCTGAATAGGGAGGGACCCTCTAGAACCTATTAGAGCACCTCCACATGATGTCAGGCTTAACTTCTTTTATCATTGGTCACCTGAAAATGCTGAGGTCACTCACGAACTATCGTGAGAAAAACTAACACCTGTTGGATTTCAACATGAAAGCATTCGGCGGCACCTTTACACAAAATCTGAGAAAATATTTGCTGTCTAAACCAAAATACTCTCTTGTCAACGAAAAAAACTTCAACTTGTGCGGCCCAATCTTTCTATGAAACAGCACAATGCCAAGCTCCCACGTAGGCAATTCAATCTGTAAAGTTCAATTCTTTACAAAAACAATGACAGCAAAAAAAATATTATTGCAGGACAATGAATGTGGTTAAGTATTAAACCAAACAGATTTTATGATAACTTTAAAATAAAAGCAGTTTAAAGTTTAAAAGCAGTAAATGGTAAAATGTTAACATATACCTTAGTATAAGAAAGAAACGTAAAGTTCTATTTAAGCAAGTTGGGTTATGTATTCTTTTAAAAGAGATGATTATTTTTGGATTTTAGCGAGCGCTACAAAATTAATTACTACAGATCTTGCTTTGTAAATAATTTTCTTATTAATTTAACAGTTTTTTCATTCGCAGCGGAATGATATAGTTATATTAATTTCCATGGAATGACACATTAGACAATCAGCGGATTTTCAGTTGAATATAAAAACACATTCATTTTTAACTATAACTCACATATCAAAAATCCTTTTTTTTTTACCAATCTTTGTAAAATAGTACATTTTCTGCATTTTTTCCCCAAAGAAAAATTTTGTGAAAAAAAAAAAAAAAAAAACTTTTTTTTTTTTTTTTTTTTTTTTTTTTTTTTTTTTTTTAATGCAAAGGGATAAGCTGCGTGATTGTTTTAGATGTACATGTGGTATGTTATTTTACAATATAGATGATACACATTGCATGGATCCGTAATACATTTACGGGGTTTTCATTTTTAAAATAAAGAATGAAAGCAACGATTATTACAAATTAAAGTTATTGAAAGCATTATTCTTTAAATCTTATTTATACACAATACATGAAAGAAAAGGTTTATTCTTAGTTACGTTTTCAAAGATTTTTTTAGAAATAAATGAATTTTGCCCCCAAATTGGCATTCTTAAGCCTGTTTAAATAATTCAATAAACAATTTTTCAGTATCCTATTTTGGCATATAACACTCATTATATGTTTGTAAAGACAAAAAAGTTCTTGTCATGTACTTTTCTGATAACTTCAGTTGAATACGAAAAACTCCGATAAAAGAAATTTTATGTAACGTGCTTTTGAGGCATTAAAAATAGCTCAAACAATCAATTAGTATGTAGTAAATTAATATTAAATATTATTTTTTGAAGAAACTACTGATAGAGAAATATAAAATCAATATAAAAAGAGAAAGAAAGAAAACGTAGCTATTTCCTTCCCCCCTCCCCCTTTTGCATGCAATAAATTAAATAATAAATTGGTTTTATTTGATATAAATATTTTGTTTCAATAAGCCTTTGCGAAATATATTCCTTTTCTAACTCACACTAAAACATATCATTATCTAGTATTATCCAAGAACTCCATCGAAAGAAGTGATTTTGTGCTTATTCTAGCGATTTTCATTACGGAAAAATGCTATTATTTATGTTTACTCTTATTTTATTATTATTCAAATATGTAAAATATGAGCTGAAGTGAAAGGCTCTAAAGGCATGCAATAAACTAAATAATCAATTGGTTTTATTTGATACAAATATTTTGTTTCAATAAACCATTGCGAAAAAATATTCCTTTTTTAACTTACACTAAAACATATCCTTATCTAGTATTATATATTAAAAAAAAATCCATCGAAAGAAGTGATTTTGTGTTTATTCTAGCGATTTTCATTACGGAAAAATGCTACTATTTAAGTTTAGTATTATTTTATTATTATTCAAATATGTTAAATATAAGCTGAACTGAAAGGGAAAAATACAAGTTTAACATCGAAGTAGAAATAACATACACATTAAAAAAATTTTATTCCCCCAATGTGAATTCAGCATTTTCTATTTCTTTCTTTTATCTTTCGTGTACATAAAAAATAATTTACTTTTCATTCTCCGATGCATAATTTAAGCGATCTAACAATATTCAAATAGACCGTGGGGGTAATTTGAAAAATGATACCTTGTAACGCTTAGCATATGAATAAGGACTGGAAATCAGACAGGTGGCAGCTATTGGAAATCCATTTTGTGAAATAAGTATCGCTTTTGAATAAAATGCTTTAACTAAATCGCAAGCTTTGGTGTATTTTTTTAGAAACTAAAGAAGTTTGATTGCACACTTTCCACACAGTCTAATTTGAATTCAGAAAATAATTTTAGAACATATAATTTCCATTTCTGAGGTGATTTGAAAATAATTTATTTTTATTTCTTGTAGCATTTTAAATTGTATAGCAATGACATGTTTTGACATATTACATTTTTTATTATCTCTTAAAATTATTAATATATCACGAATATATTTTAATAGACTTACTTATTTGTTTATTAGGCTAGTTGCGAAAAAGAAATGATATAGAAAAAAATTACATGTAGATGTAAATAAATTTTTCAAAAATTGTACCTTTTAATTTTTTTAATAATTTGAATATTGAAAATAATAAAAAAATACATAATTTTTGTTTCTGAGATGACTTAAAATTATTTTTTTTCCTGCAACATTTTAAATTCTTTAGCAATGATCAGTTTTGATTTAATAAATTTTTTATTATCACTTACAATACTCTATCACGGATATATTTTGATAGAATTACTTAATTGTTTTATTATGCTAATGTTTAGATTAAGCAATGGTAAAAAATCATTACGTGTACATAATAGCTCGGATAAACTTCAAGGTAAGGAAAAATATTATTGTGTATGTATACGTGTATGGAAACATGTATGTATATGGGTACAGATACACATATAATATATAGATAATTTTCCAAAAATTGTACTTTTTACACTTTTAATGTTGTCTGATTTGGATATTGAAAATAACTTTTTAAATATCATTTTTGTTTCTGAGGTAATATGAAAAAAAATTACCTTTATTGCCCACAACTTTTATTTTTACTTTTATTTATTTATTTATTTATTTATTTATTTAATTTATTTGCATTCATTAGTTTTGACATATTATGTATTTTTTATTTCATTTTAAGCCCTCTAGCAGGAGTAATTTTTACAGACTTACTTTATTGTTTATTGATATATTGTTTGGAATAAGCAATGTGGCACTAAAATATTTAAATAATTTAATAAATTTTATGATGTAAGTTTTTTATACACATATGCATAATTTGAAAAACTATACCATTTAAACGCTCAGCATATGAATAAGGTCTGATAATCCGATAGGTGGCAGCTATTGGAAATCCCATCTTGTGAAATAAGTATCGCTTTTGAATAAAATGCTTTAACTAAATCGCAAGCTTTGGTATATTTTTTAGAAATTAAAGAACTTTGATTGAACACTTCCCACACAGTCGAATTAGCATTCTGAAAATAATTTTATAACACATTCCGTTTCTGAGTTGATTTGATAATAATTTATTTTTATTTCCTGTACCATTTTAAATCCTTTAACAATGTTCAGTATTGACATATTACATTTTTTATTATCTCTTAAAATTCTCTATCACGAATACATTTTGATAGAATTACTTAATTATTTTATTAAGCTAATTGCGAATGAGCAATGGTATACACTACATGGTCAAAGATGACCGTCCACTTGCGATTTTAGACATTTTTAAGTATCTAGAAAAATACATAAGGAATTATCCTGAAACTCTAAGCGTATAAATATAATACTACAAGTCATACATTTCTGTGAAGATTTTTTTCCGAAACTCCATAGGGGACCGTCAACAAATTAAAAAAGAATGAATATCTTTTGGATAACCCTGTCAAAACAATGTAGCAAAAGCGCTCAAACTATAGATTATGATAAAGTAACTTATTGTTATAAACTGTGTTGATTTTTATGTCGATAGCATGTATACTCGTATAAAAATTAAGGATTTTATAAAAACAGTCCCAATTTTTTTTCCAAAAATTTTGCTTATAATTTGCATAGTTCTAAATATAAAATAATATTCCTTTCTGAAAATACGACAAATAACATTGCACACAATATCCTGTAAACAGAATTAAAAAATAATAAAAATTATATGAAAATGAGTAGGTTTACTAAATAATTTTTCACTGCGCATGCGTAAACGATATGTAATTTTCATTTGCATATTATGTTAACTAAATGTATAGGGCAACTTATGTAAATGTAACTTAACTAAATGTATAGAGCAAGCAAATGTTGGGAATAAGCAATGGTATATACATATATATTTTAAAAAATTACGTGTACTTATGTACACGTAATCGTACAGGTAGTATCGCATGTACATATAATCGTACAGGTAGTATCGTATGTACACATAATCGTGCACGTTATGTACCCATAGCTCGAAGCAACTTCAAGATAAAGAAAAAATACTGTGTATGTATACGATTATGGAACATGTATGTGTATGCATGGCTGCCAACTACAACGCGTATTTAAAGTCAAATAAACATTATTAGAAACAGAAATTTTAATAAATTATTGACAATATGTAATGTAATACATAGCATTGAATATATTTGGCATACATTTTATTAAAATAAAATTGTGGTTCAAACATGTTTTTATGATTTAAACAGGCGTAGTAGTTGGCAGCTTTGTGTATGTGTATATATACACAAAATAATGTATAGATAATTTTTCAAAAATTGTACTTTTTTGTTTTTAATACTATGTGATTTGGATATTGAAAATAATTCTAAAAAATATCATTTTTGTTTGTCAGATAATCTGGGAAAAAATAAAAGAACTTTATTGCCCACGAATTAAAAAAAAAAAAATTGTATTCATTAATTTTGACACGTTATATAATTTTTATTTCACTTTAAGCCCTCCATCACTGATTAATTTTTACATACTTACTTTATTGTCTATTGATATATTGTTGGGGATAAGCAATAGCACTGAAATATTTAAATAATTTTAATAAATTTTATAATGTAAGTTACCTATACACATGTGCACCCATATATTAAGGTAAAAAATTACCAAGAATTGTACTTTCTATACTTTTGCTACAAATCTGATTTTTCTTATGAAAATAATATGAGAAACTTTTTAAACTAAGGACTGGAAAATAAGATGTTAGCTGCTGAAATTATGTTTTGCGAAATTAGCATAAGTTTTGAATAAAATGCTTTAACTAAATGAAAACCTTTGTTATTTTCAGGAACTAAGGAACTTTGATTTTACACTTTCGATGCAATCTGATTTGCCATTTGAAAATAATTCGTATAATATTTGTGGTGATTTTAGATGGGTTCAGATAATTCATCCTTCTTCCCTAACTTTTTAAATATTCTAGTTGCTAGGTTTCTGACGCTAAGCATGTAACTAATTAAGATTACTGTTATCTGATATTATTTTACTTATGTTATTTCATATGTATCACTTTCTGTGTAAGTGAGTTTAAAGTAGTATTTTTCCTTATCCTGAAGTTGATCTAATCTATTATATTTATAGCATATTATATGAACAAGCTCTATTGTATCAATGACATTCCAGTTTCCTTTTCTTCTCATGGACGCAAAATGCCGCAAAGCGTACATGGGTGATTCTCTCCAAATAGGCCAAAATAAGAGTTATGAGGGAGTGACTGTGAGGGAGTGATGAATTTTTACAAAATGCTCATTTACTTTTTTGCCATTATCTGAATTGAGATTAGGCTTAGTGGGTCTTAACTATATCCAAATATTTACAAATCAGTAATAATTAAAATTGTTTAATATTTATCTGCATTCAGTAGAGGCTGATGAGGGAGTGATGAGATGCTAAGCCTTCCTCATTACTCCCTCACCAGCCTCATCTGAATGCCGATAAATATTTAAAGATATTAATTATTACTGATTTATAAGTATTTAGATATAGTTAAAGCCCACTAAGCCTAATCTCAATTCAGATAATGGTTTAAAAAGTAAATGGCCCTTTTGTTAAAATTCATCACTCCCTCACAGTCACTCCCTCATAACTCTTATTTTGGCCTATTTGGAGAGAATCACCCACATAAGGCAAACAAACAAATTCCTTGGAGGACTGCCTATTGCCACAAGAGGAGGAAGTTTTAGATAGTAGAAAGGCGTACCTTGAAGGCACCGTCGAAATCCCGTAGCCTGTGTTTAAAAGGAATGGTCAGTAGAGAATAGGGTAGCTCAAATGAAAACCTCGAGGAGGAGTGATGTCATAAAGCTTTTGATTGAGTTTTCGGGTACTGAGTGTGGTGGGTTTCGCGAAACAGGCTTGACTCCTATGCGGAGAATGTCGATGCAATGGGAGGTACCTGCAAGGTTCTCCGATAAGCCTAATGAAGTACTGTGAAATGAGAAGGAAACAGTGTATTCTAATAAGTTGACCCAGTACACAAAGAGTATTTAATATAATATATTTGAATGCATATTTAATTCATAACGGTGTAAAATTAGCAGCGTTATGCTCAACGACACTGAGGACATGGGTACAAAAAATGTCATTTATTTTATTTTCAAAATTTAAATCTTATGGTTTCGTTAAACGGACTTAAACGTTACCCCTGGGGCCCGCCCGCTGTTCGCCGGTTGGCCCAGGGTGTCGAACAAATGTGCCAGATGTAATCGTTTCTTGGTATGTATTGATACATGGTAACTGGGGCATATACTAGATGCGGCCTTAAATGAAATAAAGAGTTAAAACTGTTAAGTATGTACAGTTAATACTTTTTTTTAACTAAATTTAAATATATATAGCTTGATTTTGTTTTAAATAAATTTGTAAAATTCTGTATACGGTCAATGCTAGCTATATTTCTACTGTATATTTCGAAAAATAAAATGTAATCTTATTTTTGACTTTAAAATCGTATGATATAAAACATTGGGTGAAAATATTCATTTATTTATTTATTTTTATTCTTTTATTTATTTATTTATTTCGTCTTCTTCGCTGAAGTACTAAGTCAAAAATAAAATAAATTTAAAATTATAAGCTTTTTAAAATATTTTTCAAGTTGCTAATTTTTTTTTTCTTTTTTAAACATTAAAATTCTATTTGCATTAGCACATTAGCACACATTTCATGGAAAGTATTAGTATCAAAATAACAAATAGGAAAAGAAAGTATCTCAGACCACCCACAAAAAATAGACAATGATTACCATAAATATGTCTCAAATCTACTTACTGCATTTGCGTTTGTAACTTGTTCGGTGTATGGTGACACCACTTAATAACAATGGTTTTAAAAGATGACAACATAACAAAGGAGCTAGAGCTATATCGGGCTTAAAAACTGGGAAAAAAAACTTTTTTTTTTATTATTTGTTTCACGATATACCATATTATAGCAAATCTAAACTTTTCATCCCTCTCACGATATCTGTCATAGTCAAAGATAAATAAATAAACGAGGAATTACATGTAATCTTAAGAACTAAGGCCTAACTATAAAAATACATACATACATTAAAAAAGTTCATAAAAAATAAACGTACTGAAAAAAATCAACTAAAAAATTAATTGCAGTAATGAAACGACTTTTTAAACGCATCATTTTTACTGGAATAAAAAAATCAGAAGAACGTAAAGTCAGCTTTTCTAAGCATTTTATTTCAAACTAGCGACTGTTCCACGTCTCAAAAACAGGTGTAAGTTAGACAGAAATTTCTAAAAACGACTTAGTTGAAAAAAAGGGCCTTTGGGCAAAAATGACAGCAGTACAATCATAATAATAAAAAAATGATTAATATTTTAAACCTTGTAGCACCGGAGAAAAGGCGGCGAAAAAACAAGAAAGAACAACAAATATAAAAAGTTGCTCCTTCTCCCTTCATACGCGTGTCACTTGGCAAGTCATAAATGGAAAAGATGAAAAGAAAAAAAAAAAAAGGCGGAAGAATAGAAAGTAAAAAAAATAAATAAAAATAAGACGGGAGAAATATTTTTCTCAAAAGCCAAACGATGCAGAAAATACGTAAAACAACGGACAAATCATGCGGCTTAAGGAACGACGCATATACGCGTCAGAAACAGCCCTCAGAAAAAGTTTTTCGGACAAATTTCTTTGCCATATTAATCATTTTTTGTGTGCTAATTATCACCCTGCTTGTAGTATTTTCTTCCAATCACAGCGGCGTAAACGGGTTCGAGCGACAATTAGTTTTTAATCTTTCGTATTCGACCGACATTACCGACACATCGCCATGCGAAGTTAAGGTAGGGAGGGATGAAATAAAAGATTTTTTTTTCCGAAGGTTGAAGAAGAAAGAAAAAAACTGGGAGCTTGAACGCGTAAGGTGACGTTACGCATAATTTTAATTCCAGCTGTCATATCGGTAGATTACTGCTCTTCCCCATCTCTCTCCACCATGTTTGTACTTTTCTAGTAATGAACTTATATGCAAAGAGTGAAGGGGTGGATTATTTTCTATCCCCGCTCGTGCCTTGTGTTTTTGGTTGAAGTACGAGAATATGTTTTTCCCTCGAGAGATAGTTTAATTTAAACCTTTTTCCCCAAATTTTCCGATCAATGCGTGGAGATGAGCTTTGGCCCGCCTGAGAAAGGTGAGCAATCTGGAATTCTCTTAGACGTTAATGAATCACCAAACTTTTGGTGTTCCCAATCCCTTCATATTCAAAGAGAAGAGGGAGAAAAAAACGAGAGGAGAAGAAAAGAAATCTTTCTCGAACCAAGATTGAAAATGGCTTTAATTTTGAACAACCCCTTTTCTGCTACAAAACACCTGATTTGGAAAGATCTAGAAATACAAATTACAACGACTTTCCTCTTTTAAAGAATCCTGCGGATTATTTTTCTCGCCGCCCTGCCGTACTGAATTAATAATAATAAATAAAAAAGGGGGGGGGGAGGAGGATAAATTCAGAAAAACTTACAAAGAGATCAGGAAGTTCCCTATTCGATGCTAACGAGTTTTTTCCGAAGTGATTTTGACGTGACATCTAATTCAGAAGAATGAAATATTTTATGTAGTTCGGAATTTGAAAAGTTTCGGAAATATATTTTCATTTAAGCCTGGATAAAAAGACACCCCCCCCCCCTCTTCATTTTGTTCCATTAAAATTATTAGTGCCATTATATTTTTGTTCATCATCGCCTATGGAAAAGCTTCTGATTTATTTTTTATGTGTATTCTTTAAGAGTTAAAAAAAGAAAAAATATTTTAATTGATTCTTAAACTTATACACAGTTAATCCCGATTTCGTTAATTCATAACTAAGAGAGATAATTGCTTGTACAAATGATTAAATTCGAAGAACTAAACTAAAATTACTGACATCACACACACACACACATAAAAAAAAAAAAGTAGAAAAGAAAGGAGAAGCAAACATAAGAACTCATTAGGAAACTACACTTTAATGTAACAATGAAAGCAATCTAAGTGAGCAGCAATCGAAAGAATATATTGAAAAACAAATGCTCACGCATAAGTTATTTGTTCTCGTCTCCACGTTATCAAGATATACAGTGTTAGCACAAATGAATGACCGAATTCTGAAAATTATATTTTCAAAACTATTACACAGATTGTAATAAGTGATATATAAAAATAAAAAAAAAAGATCATTCTTTTTATTTATTTTTTTTTCAGTTACAAATGTTTAGTGTGCGAACCTTTCGTAACTCGATTAATAACAAATCTTTAATGAAATTCGTTCCACACATTTTATTGTTTTATCAAAGATTCTTAAGGCAGCACTGATGCACAAAACACTAAATAATGCATCACAAAATAATGCTTAATAGGGCATAAGTGCTGCATTTTTCAGGCATTAAAAATAAATCAAATAGAGATATAATGTACGTTTTACGTATATGTTTTATAAATTATTCTGGAAATGATATATGGAATTTTAGTTTTCTTTAACGTGTAAGAAGCTATTTATTAAAACTTCGGAAAATTAGTGTTATTCAAACATAGCTGCAAATTTAGTATCATTACTTGCTTCCCACGCTTTTTTTCTACCTGTTTAAAAAATATAACTTGGGTGATGTCAGGAATTATTCTTTCTTCTAAACCTTATGTTAACAGTCTACAAAAAAAAAAGAAAAAGAAAGAAAATATAGAAAATAAAAGAAAAAGAAAAAAGAAAAGAAATAGAATTTTATTTCCTGTTCAGGATGAAATTTTTACGTACATAGCTCTGCAAGAGTTGTTTTCTTCTATTAAAGTTTCATCCACTAATATACTCTTTGTGTCCACCTGTAGAACGTAATGTAGTAAAGATATTCTGCAAATAAATTTCTTTAGATTTCTGGAAAAAAAATGTGTGCATCCGGTTTGAAATTTTAAGTTCAACATTTTTAATTTTAAAAATTCAAACTAGCATCATACTTCAACATACGAAAAATTATTCGTGCATAGCTTTAATTATATACTATTTTCTTCCTCTTTTTCTTTACCATTTAACTCATTACCGAAAACCTTTATAAAAATGATGAAAGAATTATTTTGCATCATTTTTCCTAATAAATATTCATAAAAGTGTACAATTTACAAAGAAAATTGCAGAGTAAGGTGAAAATAAGCTGCCCATTTTTTGTAGATGGTGCAAAAAATAACTAACAGGAAAAGAATCTTGAATTGGAAGATTAAAATAAACTAACTATTTTTGTACGAATCTCTCGGAAAATAACTTTTTTACTTGATGCTATTTTCTTTCTACCATATTATTCAACAATTGAAGAATACGCGTAGAATTCACGCATTTCTTTTACAAACCGGGTCGAATTAAGCATTAATAATCAAGGTAAAGATTCTTTAGATTTAAAGATAGGCAAGCAAATATTTCGCGAATTTTCAAAATTGAAGTAATTTTCATAGACTTATGAAGATATTCAAAAATAGGAAGTTTATCATAAAAAGTGTTGCCTCAGTTGTGTTAAAAGAATAGTCGTTTAAAAAGCTTTTAGTTATTCTATCAATGATAAGAAGCGTTAAAAAAGAGACGGAAGAAGGATCGGGGGAAAAAAATGGAGAAATTCGCATAAATGATTAAGACAAACTCTTTGTTGCATCCTGAGACGATAATATCTTAGCATTTATTTTCATCCAGGGCTTCAAAGCGAAAAACAGAAAAGCCGTTATTTTGATGAAACGAAAATCGAAACTGAACCAAACTTATTTCTTCAGTTTCGAAACTAAATCGGAATTATTTTTGGGGGATTCTTTTATGTTTATAGATGGATAAGCAAATATTTCGCCCATTTTCAAAAGTATAATTCTCATAGATTTATCATGATAGTAAAAATTAAGACGTTTTCGTAGGGTAAAATAGGATTAAAAATAAGAGATCAGTTTGTAAGAGAATAGTTGTTTAAAAAGCTTTGAACTTTCTATAAATGATAAAAAAGAGATGGGAGGAAGATCAGGAAGAAAAATGAAGAAATTCGTATAAATTATTTGGATGAAATCTTTATTGTGTTCAGAAACTATAATGTCTTAGTATATATTTTTATCCAGGGCTTCGAACCGAAAACCAAAAAAGCAATTATTTTGATAAAACGATAGTCGAAATTAAACGAAAACTATATCTTCAGCTGCTAAACTAAATCGAGTTACATTTTAGTATTATTTTATGTTTGAAGATGGATAAGCAAATATTTCGCCAGTTTTCAAAATTGTACTTATTTTCATAGATTTATTAAGATATTCAAAAACAATAAATTCTCGTAGCATAAAATATCATAAAAAGTGACTTACATCAAACAAATTTAATTTTTTAAAAAATGCATTTTCTTGTATTGATAATAAATATAATTTTTGTTACAAATTAGGCACATTTTATGTGAGTAAAGTACAATATAGCATTCAATTGGTTATATAAATTTCTTCTCAATTACATTTGTAATAAAACAGTAAGTATTTATGAAATTTTTTTTTGATAATCATAAATGTAATAATGGACGTACACATATACCGGGTGATTCAGAAGTTACGGGACTTTTGAAATGCTAGTAATTAGCAAACAATAAACAATAGAAATATGCGGTTTTCACAGAAATGCTTAGAAACTTATGGGATTTGTTTTTTCGATGAAACAAACATAGTATGTTAGTTACACTTTTTGCCGATAGGTGGCGCTAAAATTGATAGTATTATTTTTATGGTATGATACGGTTCGCTAAAAAGAAAGAATTAGTGTCCAAGGCTTATAAATTTTCATTATGATGCCCATAGCCTACAAGTACCGCCATGAGCCGATGCAAAACAGCGTGCACAGTATCCTCAGAGCAAAAAGAAATTATAGAAGAAATTTCAGATCATGGTGAAATTACCAGTGTACTGCACTCACCATGAACTGATGATTTCCACTGAGTAGTGGCATCAAATTCTACATCATTTACGATTAAAACAGACATTTGGGATCTCCTGCTTCTATTACGATCTTCCAATGAGCCCATTTCTCAAACCTTGTTTACCATAGCATTTCACATTTGTAATGGCCATCGAAT
Source organism: Maratus speculifer (assembly GCA_964019185.1). Lineage (NCBI taxonomy): Eukaryota > Metazoa > Arthropoda > Arachnida > Araneae > Salticidae > Maratus > Maratus speculifer. The sequence continues at coordinate 278,773,465 of OZ025295.1, read as the reverse complement.
CTTTTGCAGTTTTAACTCCACGTATCATACGATAAAAACACAACTCTAAAACACGTCTAAACATAGCAGTTACTCATCAAATTTTGTATCAAAATTTTCTTTCAATGAAATTTCAACAAAATTTTAAAAAATGTTTGATTATAAAACACCCTTAAAACGAAATCGCATTAATATCCTAGAAAATATGTTTCGCAATGAACTCATGTGTCTATATAACGCATGGTATAGGTACATTCAGTCATGTATAGTAGCGCCACCTGTTGCTAAAAATTGTAACTATATAAGTTTAAAAATTCATTCTAAACAAAAATCCCACATGTTTCTGAGCATATATCTGAAAACCGGACCTTTGTGTTGTACATAATTTCATAATTAATAACATTTCAAAACTCCCGAAACTTCTGGATCACCGGTATATATAAAGTAAATTTCGGATTAACACACTCTGTGCGAAATTTAGATAAGGCTGAACACTATAATTCATCTTTCTGCTATAGATGATTTTATTAAATTGTTTGATTATATTAGTGATGTGTGAAAGAAAATAAACTCCTGACTAAAGAACCACAAGAAAATTTTGGATAAATTAAATGTTGCACATCATTTTATATATACATTTTGCGCTGTATAATTTGATTGACTTTTTTTTTTTGGATATTTGTGCTAATTTGTTTTAAGTAATGCACTTAAAACTAAAACTAACAATCTATGAGACCAACACGTGAGAAAAATGAATAAGTATAGGGTGCCATAAAGAATCGAGTTGAGTAAAAGTTAGCAATGATTAAAATTTGAAATATCGCACTTTTAGTATGACACGCCCTATTTTAAGTAAAGTATTTACAATCAATTCTGTAGCAATTCTGCGAAGAAACAAAGTACTTACCTCACACGCAATAGAAATGCCCTAACGCATTTAAAAATAAACCGAAATGAAAATGCGCACGACATATAGTAATGAATAAAAACACTAAATGATCTAACTTACCTTTCGAGTAAATCAAATTTTAATAAAAAACGGAAGAAAGCAAATCACATTTCATGAATATTATATGAGTTCTCTGCAAAAATTAATATCAAATTAATACTTGTCTAGATGTTATACAAGGAATATTGTTATTATATGTTCTTTGAATAATGTAACAGCTGCTTTGTAAGCTCTTTTTTATTTAAAAAAAAATTGGCATGAGGTCTCATATATCATGTTAGCAAAAGTAAATAGAATGTACTTTCAAGCGAAATATCAACGCGCCGACAAAAGATTAATTGCAAACGCGTTCGCACTTCGTAATTGACATTTTTCGCATTTTTTTATCCCTCATTTTTTTTGTTTGCCGTCTCCCAGATTCTTTAAAAATTAAATACATTTTTCCCCCTTTTCTTTTCTGTGTTTTTGCTAAAACAGCCGTGAAAAGCATCATTCTACGCCTTCCCACCATCCACCCACATTTTCCTCTTCTTGGATGGAATTAAATACTATTATTTTAATATTTTCCTGTCGACCCTCCTTCATGTGTTGTGTTCTTTGTCTCGATTTGGCCGTAATTACATTAATAACAAACCCCTCCTTTCCCTTTCTCTGTTACCCTAAAACAAAAATCCAAGCATTGTTAAAATGATGGAAGCCCGAAAGAAAAAATAATAAATAATGAATATGGAAAAAAAAAAAAATGTCGAAAAAAATGGCGCCATCGAGCAAAGCAAACGAACACGCAAAAAATATTTTGTTTTTTTCCTTTTTTGCAATGTGATCTGTTATGGTGAAAGGAAACTTACAACTGTGGGCAGCGAAAGTAATGATAATAATAATAATAAGCATTTCCTATCAACTTTTATTGTCATTACTGGGGAAGAGAAAATAGTTTGTTCTTTTTTTTTATATTATTATTATTGTTCTTTTGCTTTTTATTTATTTATCTGTTTTTCCCCCTTCAACAAATCCCGCATTCTTTCATTTGTAATAACTCTTATTTTTGAAACTCCCTCATCTATCATGGCATAACATCACTTGGAGAAAAGCGCTTCGGTTAAATTAGCCGTTGGTAAAATTTCTGAACACAACTCGCTCCAAATCGTTTTGGGAACCACGATCAAGGGTAAAAAAGGAAATTAAAATAAAAATAAATAAAAACAATAAAAAATATGTATACCACCCCCACTTTTCTCAGAACTTTAACACACGATTAAAATTCACATTATAGTCGAGGGAGGGGAGGGAATGAAACAGAACTAATTTTTTCTTCGTTCCCTGCGAATGAAAATTACGGTAATAATAATTATTTTTTATCATTGTAATTAGAAACAATGTAAGAGGAAAAAATATCCTAGCTGCAATTTTTTTTTCTTTCTCTCTCCTATTCTTAAAGGCTGATGATTGCTCCAGGATTTGGAGCTCTTAAAAGTGGCTGATCACGTACCAGCGAGATAAAGTGCTTGGAGAGGTCCACCTCGTTATAAGGGCTTTCAAGCACACCGATTTTTTTCCGGAGAAAATTCGAAATAAATGACCGAGTCCACTGCTTCACTTTCCTTTTTCAGCCAGTCTTGGTGTTTTCACAAGTTCTCCATATTTGGTCATACTATAATCTTAGTAAAACAATCCATAGTGAAATCGTGATAAAATCTAAATACCAAGAAAATTATATGTATATTTTTTGTAATAAAGTTAACACCATCGATATAAAAACCTAGTGTGGGAAACTAAATCAATAAAATACAATGTTTAAAACACACAATCATTACAATTTCTAAACATACGTACACGTTTAGCAAGTTCAAGGACTCGCATCCTCAGTGTTAAAATGAAAAAAAAAAAAAAAAAAAAAAAAAAAAAAAAAAAATGTAAAATGTATAAAATCACCCCCCCCCCCCCCCCAACTGCAAGCAAGGCGAAAACCGAAATAATTGTAAACACAGCACCAAAAAGACCATCAAGTTCAGCAATTAAAGAATCGAACCGGAAATGAAGTATTGTGACATTACAAATCTACTCAGAAAGTTGAGATGTAGGGCACGGTAGATAAATCATTAACCAAGGAGTTTTAAAATTGTTTGCTATGGAATGCTTCAAGAAAGTCTAAATCAAGCGGAGTAGTGCATTTTTGGATAATAGTGGCTGAACTAAAATTGAAATTATGTCCCCCTTTTCAGCAATGCGAAGCAATAGAGGAATAATAATAATCATAATAAATGCGAAGCAATAGAGGAATTTTTCAATTATGTTCTCTTTACATAGCCTATGTGTTTTCTTTGACTCTTTTTCGTGGTTTATATTTGGTTAGCCCAATGTAGGAAACCACATTGACACTGAATACTATAAATACCCCATTAATCGAGGAGGACTTCTCCTCCAGATTATTGAGGTATTTATAATATTCAATGTCAATGTGGTTTGTCCTATATTGGAGAAACCAAACGTTCCTTCTCTAGATTTCTTAACAACTTTTAGTAATGTGGACTTGAAATTTCTGAATAAAACAATCATCAGAGTTGTGGCCTCACCGTTTGCAGCTGATATAGTATTAAAATATCCAATATTACCCCCAAATGCAATAGCTTTCGTTACATTACGCAATCCGAGAAAAAAAGTGCGATACATCTGAATCTATGAATTAAGAAACTTAAAAATTAAGAATGATATTAAAGGAAAAAGGGGTTTTATTTATATTCAACATAATATTTTATGGATAATATATTGCAAATTTCTTAATAAAGTAATAATAAATAATTACACTCCATTTAATCGAATTACGTATTACTTAAAAACTGTGTTAGAATTCTGGATAACTTAAAAAAATCGATATATGAGAATGTGCAATGCGAAAAGTTATATTATAAAACGGGATACTGCCATTAAAAATTGAAATTAACGAAAGTACAAACACGAGATAACTTGCGACCAGTTAACAAGTATTAATGTTAATTCAAAACAAAAGTAAATGGCTTCGTGTGAAAAATAAACACTTATTTATCTTTTAAAAAAAGCGTGTATTAAAAACGATTGACTGATTGATGATAATCAATACTGATTTGTTCAACTCCGCGATTTGCTTTAATTTTGAACATTATAAAAATTGTTCCTAAACTATTATTATATAATCGAAAGAGTTGAACTATAGCAAAGCTTTATAAGAAATTACAAAAAATTCGAATCAGCTGTTCAGTGCGTGCAACTTTAAGAACAACACCAAATTTCAAAATAAAATTTTATTATTGACTGAAAGTTACTTTCTTTGTCTCTTGACCTACAAATTGTAGTTTTAAAAAAATATTTTACAGATTTATGTTTTCAAATTATCTTAAGTAATAGAATCTATCAAAAGAACAATAATGGGGGTATCGAAAGTTTAAGTGTAGTAGTTCTGTAGTCTTTAGTACAACAAGCATAAAAAAAAACTAATACTTGAGTATTGCTCCATTCGGCTGAATTACTTTAAATATACGGTATTCCATCGATAAAATTAGGTTCTGCATTTTTTTTTTTTTTTTTTTTTTGTGGTTTATTTTCAAACCATATTTTCTCAATAGCATCTTTTAAATTTTTAATCGGAGAATACTTCTTTCCATTTGGATAAATTGCATGAGTGAGAATACACTCCATATCTTCTATAGGGTTTAAATCGGGGCTAATTGTTGGCCATTTCAAAACAGATACTTTTTTTACATAAACCATATGGAAGTTGAGATTGAGGTATGGATCGAAGCATTATATGTTGAAATAACCCCTTTTCTCTCCCCCAAACCTCGGTAACAAGGAGAAAATAATTAGCAAGTGTCTCTTGATAACTTTCATAATTTTCACGACCACTGATGAATACGTTAGATATTTGACTATTGAAAGAAATAGTCTCCCTAACCATATCCTTACAAAACCACCACCATGCTGTCGACTAAATATAATTCCTAGGCTCTTTGCGGAGATCATGCCAATATTATTTGAACCTGCTCTTTAACTCACTATAATCTAACTTCTTTATGGTGTCATTTCAGACATAATAATCAAGCCATTTTACAATTTCTGATGTATTGTTACCCCAAAACTCTTCTATAAAGAGATTTTTTTTTTTTTTTTTTTTTTTTTACGATATTTGTTCTTTAAGAGCATGCTTTTTCGATTAATCGAGGTTTCTGTTAACCAAACCAATAACATAATGCCTTTTTTTTTTTTGTTCCCTATCTATGCTAGAGGATCTTTTAAGATCTGCATGGTCTCGGCCTTGCAGAATTAGGGCAATTTTTTAAACGAGCTGGGTCGGCAGAAAAATTGAATGAACTTGCCGGGCCGAGCCGATAAAAAATTAAGCTCACTTACTAGCCTGATGTAAAAAGTATGAACGAGGGCGATAAAATATGAGCCATTTTCTGTGAATATCACTTAAGTATCACTAAGTATAAATACGCGTCACGAGTCGGTGCCAATTTGAGAACATGGATACAGAAATTGAACATGCCCAGTGTACAGATTGGCATCGGACAGTTACATGGTATTTGTGCCCCAGGTTCAATTTTTTTCAGCAGACTCGTGTCGGACTGAGATCGGCCTTGCATTTTTTTTCCCTACATTGTCGAGCCAGGCCAGAGATTTAATTGTTCTCAGGATGTGTAGTGCATGTATTAGGGAGATGTAAGCATCTCTATGCTAATGTCATTTTTCATGTCTAGTCAAGTTTGGCCTAGATATAATCAGGCCAATACTAATCAAGATATATAGCCAATGCAAATGATATTGATCCAATAATGTATTGCTACCAAAGTCGCATTTTATTTTATTTTTTTCCAAGAAAGAAGTAAAAAGATAAAATAAAAAGCGTCTTGAATTGATAAACTTATTTAAGGTGGTCCGTGAATTTCCAGCTCAACAACTCGAAACTTTTTGGCACATTTCTGACCCATTTCTTAAGATAAAAGCATGAAATTGGAAAGTCGGATTATTGAAGTGATTTGGAGTCGAAATGAGTTTATCATTTTTGAGAAGCATATTAATTCTCGTACAGAAGCAATTTTGCGTCACGTGACGACCAGTTTTTATACTTTCTTGAGTTGGAAATTCAGATCAAAACGCCAACTTTGATGGCAGTTTTTGCATTTACTAAAAAATGGAAAATTTCTGTAAAGAACATTGTTTTTGAGTAAAAATGAATGCCGATTTCAAGCATTTTTGTCACAAAAATGAATTTAGGAATGCATTACAAAGTAACTTATTTAGTTTTAAAAACAATTTTAGTTTTTTTAGCCCTTATATACACTGAATTTATCATATACTATATAATATTACTCACCCGTAAAAAATGTAACACATCTCGCAAAAATTCATTTTGCGTTTTATTTCTTTAAAAGATTTGTCATAGGTACGTCTTACCACACAAACAGTTTCATAAGTGTAACGTGTGTGAAAGTCATATTATTATTCTATATGTTCATTTGTGACCCATAGAAGACGGGTAGATTGTGTGGGGAGATAAAATTACCCAACTGTCCAAACCTGATCCTACGTCTTCATTTTTAAGAGTTTTATGCTTTTATGCATATGTTTACTCCTGCATACAGAACTAAGTGCTATAATTAATAGTTCAGTACAATCCTCCAAATTTTCTTTTGAATCTCCTGTGAAATTTACTTTTGTCCAGATGTGTCACTTATCTTGAATGTGAGCAATAAAAATACAGCATAAATATGATGTGAGATATTTTTTTTTTTTTTTCTTTTTGAAAACTGCAAATCAGATCTTTTAAATCATCAGATTTTAAAACCTTCACCTTTTATAAAAACATTTTAATAAAAATTTTAATTTTACTTATGTTTATGGAACTTATTTGACGGTTCCGAAACATGTCAATGCCTTTTATTTTTATTATAACACCTTTCTTAAGTAAAATTAAAATTTTTATTAAAATGCAAAGCAAATCATAATTAATAAACTATATGCAAACTATATCAAATTAATAATTATTTAAAAATAAAACGAGGTAAATAATCACGTATGGCTTATAACTGTTACTGTTATCTTTTGTTTTCTGCCAATTTCATGTATTTCCGAATGAAAAGGAATTTCAAAACCTTTTGAAATCCTTAATCTTTTATTGGCCAAATTCAGATACAGGCTTTATTTATTTATTTATTTATTTTGAATATTATGCTTTTTAATGCTTTAGATAAGGGATATTAGCCATTAATATTATGGGGAAAAAATTATATAATATTCAAAATTTTTCCATTATCGAACATTGGTCACTTCCAGTGATCATTGGTCATTTTTATGATTTTCTATACAATTTCCCATTAATAATAAGAATGTAAATTCTATTACAAAAAATCAAGTCATCTTTTTACTATTTCTGCTATTTTTTTTCAAGTCAATTTTGATAAAACTTAATTTTTACTGAATATTTTATTTTATGTTTTCAATCGAAAACATTGGCTTGGTTTTAAAATCCCATGCATATTTTCATAGAATTATATACTGAATTATCGCATTCTTTTACCTCAAAAGCACTCGAAATAATCTACGTTTCAAGTGTAAGATTTTTCAGCATCACTGGGGCGGTTGCACAAATAAAAAAAGCTATAAAATTATTACTGTATAAATTAGTTGCTTATTTGAAGCACTTCAGGAATGGTACTTTTTATTTTATTTTTAATTGCCACATTTTGAGATAAGTTCTTTAAAAAAAAAAAGTGGAGAAGAAAAAAAGCTTCTTACAATATTATCCGTCTTTATGTCAGTCTAGATTATCATTTAGAAAAAGAATCCTACCGCTATCTCTCGTAACAGTTGCTCCCTATCCCTTATAATGACTTTTTGTGGGGGCGAAAAAAAATTGTCACAGGGCTCGTTCCGTTTGACCCTGTCGACAAGAGGAGAAGAAGCCTACCAAGTAGAAAGAAATTACTTTTTCATCTAATTAACTTCTTTCCCACGATTAGGGATAAAATCTTGGAGACATTAAAGTCATACAACTGGTTAACGATTGGGAGAGTCATTTATTATGGACCACGTCCTCTCCCTCGTTTATCAAACATCTATATTGCACTAAAAAAAAGAGAAAAAGGGGGTGGGGGGGAGGTCTTGTAGGCTTATTCCTGGATTGTGCTGTTTCCGGTGTTGACGAATTTAACGAAATATACACTTATTAGAAATAACAAATTATGTTTATTTTTTAAAAGTTAAATAGACTCTTTTTTTTTTTTTAATTTTAAATCACGTTTTTATTTTTGAAATTAGAGTTTTTGATTATAAAAAAGTAAAACAACAGCAAAGTCATGTAACTGGTTATGTGTAGAGAAATTAATTTATTTTGGACTGGATGTGTTTGTTCTCCCTGTCTTTAATCACATATCTATTATGAAAAAAAAAAAAATGTGCGTTTTTACTGGATTTTTATTTTATTTTATGTGTTGAATGTGAAAAAAATTCTACTGGCTAGAAATGTCAAAATGAGAGTATACATATTTAAAGAATACATTTTGACAAACGAAAATGCATCCTATTTTTATATGCTATAAAAATACAAAATCATATAATCAAAAGAGGATCATACAAAATGTATGATCCTCCATTTATTATTTCCCATTCAAATTTTTGGTGACACGTTTGATTATATATATATATATGTGTGTGTGTGACATTTTAAAGTTAGGAGCCAGAGACATCATCGCCGGGTTTCCCTTTCACCGCACAGAAGTCATGGTCAGCGAGGAAAATAAATAAATAAATAAATAAATAGATGTAGAGGATCCAATAAATTACTCATTGGCTGCTGTACGTTCATTTATTAAACTGTAGTCATGATAGAAAGAAAAGCTCCTTTTGCAAACGATCTTTAACCGAAATATCCAAAGAAATATTTCATCATTTACTTCAACCAGCCGTACTCATGGATGAGAAAACCCAAGAATCTCTCTTACCACTTCAAGGCTTCCTCTCATAAATTAAAAAAAAAAAAAAAAAAAAAAAAAAAAAAAAAAAAATTCTAGAACACTCTTTACTCTTGAACCATCATTCTTTTATGTAAACATAACTCATGCCCAGAGCCGAGACTATTCCACAGACGATAATATTATTTTTAAAAAAATACTCCCTCTGTCCCAAATTAGTTGCGGCATTTGAAAACTTTTGTACTGATTATTGATATTTATGACTTTATGATTTTGTTTGAACATTTTTCAGAGAGCTATACTATCAATCCACAATATTTACGTATCTAACATTCCCTCCATCATTCCATAAATAAGTAATTAATTAGTTTAAAAAATCCCGGTTCACAACTCTTAAGCCACGCCCCAAATTTTAAAGACTTTTTAACAGTAATATTTTTTGAAAGATATGGTTTTGGAATAAATTTAATAAGACTTTCTTGAAAAGGGATTGATAAAAGCATAGAAAAAATGAGTTTTATTTGGAATCTTAAGAAATAAAGTTTAATTAAGAATATTTTTAATTTAGAGCTATTTTTTAAATTTACACATACTGGAATAAATGTTTTTTAAGACGAGTTAAGAATTTATATCGTTTCCATAAAGATTAATAGATAAGATCTAGAAACAAGATTTTAATTTAATAAGTTGAACTAAGTACGGAATATTGTTATAAGGAAATTAATATAGTATAAAGGTTAATTTCGGCGAAAAAAAAATTAATTTGTAATTAATATATTTATTTATTTATTTATTTATTTATTTATTTACTCCAAATACAATAGATTAGGTACATTTATACAAAATATCTAAGAAAATAAAAAACGGTGAAATAAAATCATTCCATACAGCTGTGTTTTTTTTTTTTTTTTTGTGTGTGTGTGTGTGTGAAATTTTGTACTTTTTTAGAACAAAAAATATTTAATTGGGAGCGTACATTTTAAAGTTTACTCTCGATTGACTTTTTTTGTGAGTTTATATTGTGAAAATTATGTTTATTTACATGCTTATATTTGAAACGAAACTTTTGCATGAAATCCTGAAACAATGTATTCATCATTTAAATTGTTTTGTTTGCACCATTATGGCAGGATATGTAGTTCAGCATTTCAGAACAGCACTCCCCCGTCTACTCACCTAAGTATCGCGTGCTAAGACGATAATCATTTGTATGCAAAACTCTCTTAGAATAAATTGAATTAGACGAAATCTCATCATAATTGTTTAGGCAAGTACCCGTCTTCGTTATAGGTAAAAAGATTAAAAGAAAAAAAGAAAAAGAAAGAAAGAAAAAAAATCCGAAAAAAATGATGCGTGTCTCCCTGGCATGTTCTTCCGTACTTAACGTGTACTTCCCATCCACGGGTGCAAAGACGTTTTTACAAATTGGGTAATTAAAGGTAATTACTCATTTTCACGTTTTTTTGCATCTATCCGTGAGGAGCATAATTTTGGGTGAACGGGAAGATGTTTTCCTTGTGGTGGTGGTGTGGTGGTTAATTATTCCCAAAGTATTGACCACCGCTCGATTAAGGGGAGAACGTTCGTTTGGGTATAAGTATTCTTTCCTCCTGCTTCTTCATTAAATTTAATTCCTTGGATTGGGAGAAGGATCGAGTCTTAGGGTTAGGAAAAAAACTTTGAATGCGAAAAATAGATCTTTGGAAAATTGGATTTTCTATCATATCATTGATACATGTATCAAGAAAAAAAAAAAAAAAAAAAAAAAAGAAAGAAAGAAAGAAAGAAAAAGAAAAAAACAAAGAAAAAAGTCATTCAGTATTAATAAGCAGTATTTACGCTGTATCTATAATGAAGAATGCTTAATTACAAATGATGTTTGTAACATTAGAATAAATTTACTAAAAAAAACCTATTTGTACACGTTTTGTTTTTATGATACAACATTTGATGTATAGGAAAAAAGTAATCCGCAATATGTGAGAAATGCGGATCATTATAATAGATATAATTATTAATTGAATTATTATATTTACATATCGATATATTAATTGTTAAACATACATTTCGTTTCAAAATACTGAGAAACAGGTGAAAAAATTCTATTTAGGGGCCTCCATAAATGATGTCAAGCTTGAAGGGGGAGAGAGGGTTCATGAAATTGTGACAATTTGTGACAAGGGAGTGGGTGGGTAAGTAGAAATGTGACATCACATATTTTGTTAAAATAAAAACATTGAAATTCAGTAGATTAAATTATGAAGTATGAAGTTATTTTAAAATTAAATTATTTTGCGATCATAAAGATAAGACTAGCAGGGGAGACCGAGCTTAGCTCGGTCAAAATTAACTTTGTGTTCAACTCGATATAGTATTTTCACTGTATCATTAACTCTGTATTATTACTGTAAAACATGTTTATAATAGTATTATTTAGAAAAACAATCAATAAGAAAACTATGTTTTTATGCGCATATTTATAAATTTTATTTTATTTTAAATTTTACAACGAAAGGACATCGATCTAAATCACTTTTTTAGCTCGACTCTGATTGGTTTAACCATGCATCTCGAATCCTCTTAAGAATGTATAAAAAAATTCTTTACATTCTGAAAGACAATATATTTTGCTAGATATAACCAAATTTGGAGGCATTCTTTCATTTGGCTCCAAATACGTGTTTTGATTTTCGTAATTTTTATAGTCGATTTTTTGGCCATATGTCGCCAATATTTTGTCAAATATCACCAAGTTATTGGCTTTTGCCATATTCTCGTGACCCTGACCCGTATTACCCAAAATGAGCCACTAATCAAATTTGATCAAGCATGTGACATAGCTCAATCGTCTTCAGGTAATCAAAAACAGTAGAATATAAAATTGAATCAAAATCGTTCAAGCCATTTTTTAGGTAAAATTAGCTTGGCAGCATTCAGCAATGAAGCGAAATGACCCACTAATATAATTTTGTTTAACATGCGACTCAGCCCAATAGTCTTCTCGTGACAAAAAACGTTTTGTTTCAAAATTTAGGTAAAATTGATTGAGTCGTTATTGTATATAATTAGAATGACCCTAGCTCATTAAGACCCAAAATGACCCACTAATAGAATTTTCGCGAGCATGTGTCCAAGCCAAATGGTTTTCTCTTGCTCAAAAACGATATAATACAAAGTATAGTCAAAATGGTGAGTACCATTTTCTATATAAAATTAGCATGACCCATCATGACCAACAAATGACCCTTATAATCGAAATCTCTTAAACGTGTGGCCTAGCTCTTTAGTTTTAGCATGCCGAAAAACATTAGATACAAAATTTAGATAAAATCGATTGAGCTGTTTTTTAGATATAGTTGGTTTGACCCTGACCCCTTATAATCCAAAATGACCCATTGATCGAATTTTCACAAAAATCTGTCCTAACCCAATGATTTTCTTGTGACCGAAAACGATAAAATACAAAATTTAATCAAAATTGCGCGAAACGTTGTCAAGATAAAATTAGAATGACCCAAAAGTGGTTCACCAATCGAAATTTCTCAAACATGTGACCTACCCCAATGATTTTCTCATGCCAAAAATATGTTGTATACAAAATTTCGTTAAAATCGACCCACCCATTCTTTAGATATAGCTTGACCTTGACCCATTAAGACCCACAAATGACCCTTATAATCGAAAGCTCTCGAATATGTGACTTAGTCCATTAGTTTTCTCGTTTCTAAAAATTGTTACATACAGAATTTCGTTAAAATTGATCCTGCCGTTCTTTAATTATACATAGCTTGACCCAGACCCTTTTTGACCCAAAATGACCCATTAATCGAAATTTTTCGAACATGTAACCTAGTCCAATGATTTTATCGTGCCAAAAAAATGTTGCATACAAAATTTCGTTAAAATCGATCCACCTGTTCTTTAGATATAGGTTGACCATGACCCATTATGACCCACAAATGACCCTCATAGTCGAAATCTCTCAAACATGTGATTTAGCCCATTAGTTTTCTCATGTCAAAAAACTGTTACATACAAAATTTCGTTATAATCCATCACGCCGTTCTTTAAATATAAATAGCTTGACCCAGACTCTTAATGACCCAATATGACCCATTGAATTTTTTTCTCGAACATGTAACCTAGCCCAATGTTTTTCTCGTGCCCGAAAACCATAGAATACAATTTTTAGTCAAAATTGCGTGAGAAAATCGCTAGATAAAAATAGCATGACCCACAATGACCCCAAGAATGACCCACTTACCGAATTTTCTCGAGCATGTTACTTAACCCAATGGTCTTCTTGTAATCTAAAACGATAAAATATAAAATTTGGTCAAAATCGTTAGAGCCGTTTTTTAGATAAAAATGGCTTGACCCATAATGACCCAAAAATCACCCACTAATCGAAATTTTTCGAACATGTGACCCAGTCCGATTGTTTTCTCGTGCCAAAAAACGATTAGATACAAAATTTCCTTTAAATCGATCCAGCCGTTCTCTAGATATAAATAGCTTGATCCTGACCCATTGTGACCCAAAATGACCCAGTAATCGAATTTTCTCGAACATGTGACCTAGCCCAATGGTCTTCTCGTGCCCGAAAATGGTAAAATCCAAATTTTTGCGAAAATCGTTAGAGCCGTTTTTGAGATAAAATTTACCCACACACACACACACACACACACACAATTTTTGCTCGCATTATAGTATAAGATTTAAAAGCAAATATTTTAAATTTTATTTCAAATTCCAAAATACTAATGTTTTCGATTGCTCTTTCATATTAATATTTTATTACTATTCTATACTAATATTATTATATTTTTCTTTTTTGTAAACCTTAATTCATGCAAAATACGAATAATTTTTATTGTTCTGCTCACTAATGTCATTTAAACACAGTTAAAGTTTAAAAATAAAATTTGAAATGCGATCTTAAACTTGCTGTTTTTTTTTCTGAACTGCAAGTATACGTAATATAGCGTGACATGTGACAAAAGGGGTGGGGAGTCAAAAATATGGAAAAACCGCGTGACATCATTTATAGACGGTCCTATATGAACAAATGTGCCAATGAATGTATGCAATGAAAATGATTAGTTTTTTAATCTTATGATATCCGTATTTATTATTATTATTATTGAAGTATTTATTGATAATTTATGATTATTCCAAATGGTATGTTTAAGGATATCGTTGTTTCACTGTTGGTGTTACCAAATATTTATTTATTTTATTTTGCCAAGAGATAATATCGTGTTCACCAGTGGCGCCAGCTTTTGAAAAATATTGGAAATTAAAATTTTGAACAAATACAAAAATATTGGGTGTACTCAATTAATAATGAGTGGATGGAGATATCAAATTTTTGGATGGGCCTATATAATGTGGCGCCACTGGTGTTCACTATTATATATGAAAAACAGGGTGGTAGTTGACGGATCTGGATTAAAATTAACTGGTAAAGCCCCTGCAAAGCCCCTTAGTTACTAGTAAATATTATGAAGTAATATTGTTGGTTTTGCTTAGCTTTATTGCATCTGTCTGCGAATTTACATCTGTTATTACTCAGTCCTCACAGCATGGACAAATAGAAACTTTTTCACCATGGGCAGTAAGTCCCACATAATCCTCATGAACATATCTGCCACATGTGATGCATGGCCGCATGTTTGAAAAATCATCAATACTGCAAAAGAAGCAGTACCAGCTCTCCTTTGTTGAGGAAGTCATACCGCCATTTCGCCAACAGATATCCTACTGGGGAGGGGGGCTTCTTTTTATTTTTCTGCAAGGGCTTTTTGGAGGAAGGTTTTTGGGGGATTGTTCAAATAGGTTCATCCTGTTGAACAAAGATTTCACCACTTTGATGACTTTTCAAGTTATTGCTTGGCAACGTTGAATTTGCTTCTTTTTTACAGTTGTAGTCGATGGGGACATAAGCTGTCCATATTGGGAACCGGGTGTAGTTTTACTAAATCTTGTACCAAATGAATAAGGAAAATTATTTTAAGCAAAATGTGCAATAGCAATCGAAAATATGTTTTATTAGCTTTCTAAAATACTCCACTTTTCAACATTTAATGTAATTTTAGCATATCTAATAAGAATTAAAGCTTGCAAGTAACTAAGATCAGCTTATCTCGAAATAACAAGTTTCTTCCTAAATGGCGAACAGCGCACTTTTTTACACTTTCCTGACTTATTTATCTTTTCGACTGCTTTTCTTCGCGAAAATGTTTAGCCATCTTTCTATTAAAATTATTACCTTTAAAAATATTAGGGGTGTCCATATTGAGAGCCCTGTCCATATAGGGTACAAATACCTTAGTATTTTATTAATTTTAGATTAAAATAATATTTGTTTGAGAGTTAGACCGATTAATATGAGATGCATTTTTGGCTGTCACTAATTTTGTAGGTTTATTATAAATCAATGAAAGAGTTCCTTCTTAAACATTTTCTTCTTCCTCTTCGTATGTATAATGTGCTGTTGGGCAGTGTTGAAAATACTACTTGATGGTTGGAGCAAAACATTTAACTCGAATAACTCTTTAATTCATTCTTAATCTTATTCTCTCCGCAGAGAAAAAGATGCACGCTCTCGCATTTCCTTAGAGAAAGCGAAGGGATGTCAAGTGGGTGAAAATGTTTTTTGCTTTCAAAGTTGGCAATGAGTAACAAACGGAAAGAGTTAAATTAGCTCTTCAGTGAAGAGTGGTTAAGCAACGGATAAACTAGAACACATTTCCTGTCGCCAAGCAAATAAATGATTAAATATTTGGATTGAACATCATTAAAAAGGGGAAAAAAATAGTAAATAATTATTTATGGAAAAATTTCAATAATATAAATAGTTCTCATAATTCTATAAATATGGTAAAGAAAAGGGAACAGTTGATTGTGCTTATAGGGCTTACAGTCGGACAATTTTTGTTCAATATATTAGACCAGGAGGCGACAATACAAATAATCACCTTATCAAGTTCACAGCTAAAATTAATAAAAAAAAATAAATAAAATAAAAAAACTCGATTTGCATATTAAAACGGAATCGGTGTGCCAAGTCATTTCTTTGGAGAAAATACGCAAAAGACTGATTTTAGTGGTTGATTCGTTGGTTTACCATTGTACATTCTTGCATCTAATTACGTAAGTTTAAAAATATGTATAAATTTGAAAATGATTAGTTATAAATATTACTTTGTTTCTGAAATATTCCTCCTTCAAAACTTATTCTATAGAGAAAACTTGTTTTAATATTATGGGTACTTAAATATTCTTATTTTTTTCACCAAAAAAATTAATCCTTTTAAAATTCCATCCGAACACGAATATAAATACTAATAATTTATTATATAAATATATGGTAATCAAAACGAAAACATATTATTTTTTTAAATTCTTTTACTTGTTTTTTCAGATCATTAAGAAGTTTCAGAGGAAATAGTTTTTAAATCTCTTTTCATATTTGTATAAACAAGTCAAATTCTTTTTTAAACGTGAAATTGAATTTTGTTTCTTACAAAAATTCTTCATTTTAAATATTTCTTCGACGTGTTTATTTTTCATAAATGGAGCTTTATTATATTTTGCTTCAGTATATCGCACTTTTAGTCGTTGAAATCTTTCATCAAGGCAATTTGTCAGCAAAGCAGCTGAAGCAGCTATTTTGGAAATTATATTCCTCCTTTATTATTTTTACTTTTCACTGAGATTTAAGGGGGGTATCTTAATAATCCAACCCTTCCGCTCTGAGACAGGGAATAATACCTTTGACAATCCCAGTGTATCTATTTATGCTGAGAAGTAACAAACGTTTCATTCAGAAAACAGTAGAGTATACGAGTGTTGAAGGCTTTTGCCTCCAAATCCGCTCAAGCTCCTTGCCAAAATTCTCTCTTTAACTTGCTCGAAAGTGGAGAAAAAAAATGTAAACGTAAGTCAAAATACTTCCTGCGCTCTCGCTCACTATCACTCACTGGCTTTTCTCTATGCTGTAAGAATTGTTGGAAATAGGGAGGAAGGTGGGTACGACTTCACACGCCAGAAGACAACACTAGAAAACCTACTCTACCTGAAAAAAAAAAAAAAAAAAAAAAAAAAAAAAAAAATAGCGAATAATGCAGGCATTGAAAGTCACATTTTTATGTCTCAATGTGAGATGTTTTAAAAGTACAGTGAAATCTATCTAAGGCAAAATCGCTTGGAACTGAAATAAAATTTTGCTTTCAGACAGATTTCTGACTTAAACAGAAAAACGTTACAATCATGCCTTTCACAGAATATTAAACATTTCTTTGGCTAAAAATTAAAACTAATGTGGTTTTTTTCTTTTTAATTAAATAAACATAAAATCATTTATGCATGTTTTTATATATTTATATTAATATCAATTTACACTACAAATTGATATTTACTACAGAATACGACTACGATTATTTACTACAACTATTTACTATGACTATTTGCTACGATAACTACAGAAAATTTCGTGTTTATAATCTGCGAGTGTATACGCCAATGATGGCGTCATGATGCCTTCTCCTCGCCATTCCTCTATAAAATACCCTGACTACATAAAAAATGAATTCTTTTTCACATGGACCAAGCTTAAAGGAAAGAATGCCATTTCAGTATTTGTTACTTTTACCAAACATTTGAAATTTTTCTCTCGAATGTGGTCTGAACATAATTCTGAAAGATGTTGAAAGACAAATTTTGATCCCAATGACATCTCCCAGTTCTTCACTGGCCTTTTTCAATTTCAAAATTTATACAATGTTATTGTTTGAGCTACCAGGTGTCGCTGCGATTACTATTCATCATTCTGCATCGTTCAACTTTTTTTGTGATACGATTTTTTAGTACTTTTGGTTGGACGATTTTCACACTAGATCTTAGCAGAGATGATTCATAACAGAGATGCTGCGAATAATTTAATCGGGTATCCCATATTAGCTTTCTTATGTATGCATCATTTTTTAACTGTAACTGAATTCGTTTACAATCCGACCAGGTAATTCAGGACGAAAACATGATGCTGTACTCTCTGTCTATTACTGTTTCTGTATCAAAAGGATTATTTCCGTGGTTCCCAACATTTTTTGGCTTCGATTTACATAATAACCTATGAAATCTTGATGCCTTTCTTCGCTATGTATAACATGTATTTTTATGTTTAAAAGAAAAATCCTTTCACAATTTATTAGCTTACTAAACAGAAAACTTGTCTGTTTAAATGTACTGGTAACACAACTCTATTAAAAATAAATAAATAAACGAAAATAAAATAAACTGATAAGGAATGGTTTAATAAAATATCTGGAATTTCCCACCTAATTGTTCAATAAAAATAAAAATCAAATAGTTCCCATGTGCGTATGCCTCACTTTGGAAACCACTGGTGTCTCTACCCAACCACCCTCGAGCAAACGGCATGTTCGAAGAATTTCACTACTACTTTAAAACTGATTTAGAAGTATAAAGTAGAAAACAATAGGCTGTGGTTCTGTCCAGCATCTTGATTGATTTTAGCTCTCTTGTAAAAAAACACATCCAATAGTCAACTTGATCTGCGGAGTTAATATTCGACTTCGTGGGGGAATTTTTCGTCACCCCCACCTTGACCTCAGCAGTTGGTCGAGGTGCTAATGATGTATTTTAGAGTCTGTTGCACTCTTTCTTACTCCACACACTGATGAATTTTCCTAGACCAACAATCATCATTCGTAAAGACTTCGAAAAAGATGTTCTTTTATTTCGACATGTTGCCACCATCTATGTAAATCCATGATATTAAGCCCCTTGTGAGAAGGATTATCAAAAAGAATGCCTAACTGATTCAATTCAACTAAACGAATAATTTATTTACATATAAGCAAAACATTATTTACATTTAATAGCTCGGATATAGACTATCCGGCTCGATACTAATTTACATATTGCAAGTTTTTTCTACTCACTGGCTCCACTTATTAAAATACTTTGTATCCCTCTCATACTAGGATACATGTTGAACCAACATTGTGAAAATGTGTCTTCGTAGCTTAAATTCTAGAGCACTTGAAGCGCTATTCCAAGGATTCCGGGTTTTGATCCCCGGCTTGGACATTTTTTTCCCATGTTAGTTCTACGCTTAGTTAGCCAATGATAAATCACGTATTAAAAATTCGTTAATTTCAAGCGCAATTTCATTTGGAAAATTAATTAAAATTGTATGTATTCACCGATTCTGGGTTTACTTGTATTTCATGTTACGCCTCAAGATTGGGTGCCTCATGAAGACTATTCCATCTTGTCCTGCAGTTGCAGACTTACCAACATATGGGAGGGAAAAAAGCCAAGCTGAATATCGTGCTAGCTTAAATGGTAGAGCAGTTGGATCGCTATTCCAAGGGTTCCGAGTTCAATCCCCGGCTTGGACATTTTTCACCCTGTTGGTTTCATGCTTAGTTAGCAAATGATAAATCATGAGTTAAAAATCTTGTGGTATTCATTTTTGGCTTATTGCACTACTTCGCTTCCGGTAGACATGAATGATTAGATTCCCTATTGTTATTCTTCCATAAGATTAAAAAAGTTTTGTGCTCGGTAACATAGGGTTTTGTGCTGTCGGCTCTTAAACTACTTTATCATGTGATTTTGTTTAAAAATAATATGGTTAACTATCACAAAAAACTTCAAAATTATAACCTAATAAATGAAAATTATTTTAAAATTGTCCCGGACTCCCTTAAATATTTCAAAATTTTGATAAGTATTTAAATGTTTTGTAAAATTGCTGTCAAAAACATGGAATTAGGGTGAGATTATAACTTCGCTGGCCAATTTCTAAATTTATCATTTAATGCATTACATGCGATTCTAGGGAAAAAAAGACCGGGAAAAAGTAACCGGAATTGATAATTATTGAACTTATCGATAAATAAATGATAAAAACTTAAGTGGAGCTAACCCTTGGAGTTACGTAGCGCGTCTTCTGGGGCTACGGTGGATACGGTAGTACTCCTTACGGTGGACACCCTAAGAGGTTTTCCTGTGTTAAATTGAGCACAGTTGGCAAACACCAAAGCAATTCTGAAGATTCTATTTCGTTCATCTCAATAATAAATCTTGCGCTGCTTATATTCTTTGGAGAGAGACTAACCATAGCAAAAACCGCATGGTTTTGGCATCTCCAGACCTGCTAATGGTTCATAGATTTAACTGGCAGAATAAAGGCTTTAGTAGGACCTCGTCAGTTGACACTATTATTTACGTGTACATAAAATCTGTGGTACAGAATATTCCCACCACTTCTTATAGCAATCGAGTTTGCAAGGAACATTGAATACAATGCATAAATCAAAGATCTTGGCACTTTCATCAGGATGAACTAATTTTTCTCAGGCAATTTGGGGTGTTTTTTAATTTAATTTTAATATGCACGTTTGGAATCGATGTGATCGACTGTTCCGAAAAGTATCAGGGCAGAGAGTTAATATATTCTTTTATCTTTAACTTTTATTTGGTCATTAATTCCCCCTTCCCACCCCATTTCTTTTCTTTTCTCACAGTGATTGTATGTGGCAATATAACGAATTTTATTTTACTTTTATTTTTAAACAGGTAGTCTAAATGAACTATGTGAACTATTAGAAGCGATTTGTG
This sequence comes from Maratus speculifer, assembly GCA_964019185.1. NCBI lineage: Eukaryota > Metazoa > Arthropoda > Arachnida > Araneae > Salticidae > Maratus > Maratus speculifer. Next base: position 278,752,936 of record OZ025295.1, on the reverse strand, counting down.
CAAACGGTGAATTTTACTTTGCCCCGTTTGGGAATTTTTCCAATAAGAAATGTAATTTAGTTATATTTTGATTTTTACAAAAAGTTTTTTTTCTAATTTTTTTAAGTATTACGGCGAAATAAATGTTCTTTTCTCCATCTCTATTATGGTCAGAATTTCTTAGGAAGTGTGACGAATCACAAAATCCAAAAAATTGATCAATGAATCGATGCGATAGACTGTTTTAAAAATTATTAGAACAGAGAGTTCTTTTTTTTTTTTTTTTTTTTTTTTTTGAGCTTTTATTTAGTCATTAATTCCCCCCTCCTGCTTTTTTTTTCTTTTCTCACAGTGATTGAATGTCGCAATATAACGAATTTGATTTTATTTTTATTTTTAACCAAATCGTCTAAATTTTAACTATGCAAACTATCAGAAACCATTTGTGTAAACAGTGAATTTTACTTTGCCCCGTTTGGGAATTTTTCCAATAAGAAATGTAATTTAGTTATACTTTGACTTTTACAAAAAGATCCCTTTCTAATTTCTTTAAATTACGGTGAAATAGACGGTTTTTTTTCCATCTCTATCGTGGACATAATTTTTTAGCAGGTGTGAAGAAATAAAAAATCCAAATAAATTCAAAAGATACTCCAACTTTCACCAACGTGACTTACTTTTTTCTAATGCTCGCCGGAATAGATGCGGCGGCGTTGCTTTTTTTTTTCCCTTTCGAAGGAAGTGGAAAAGAAATATATATATCCGTTCATCTGTTTAAAAATTGCTGGAATTCGAAGGAATCAAATTAAAGAGGACCTGCTCTTTTCCCGGAATGATGCGGCAGTGAATGCCGTTTCTCACCGATCATAAATTTATCACCTTCTTCCGCCGTAGTGTTTACACAAGTTGGGCTGCGCTACCGGGAGGACCCCAAAAAGAGAGCTCTGGAGACTTACTTGTCACGAGAAGGGGGGAGATGATAGATGGTACGGAGACAGACGACACCGACTGGCAGAAAAAAACAACCCCTAACGAAATCGTTCGACAGATTTGTCCCTTTAAGGTCGCGCCACCACAAGTCGGGGGGTGTCGGGTTTCGGCCGAATATCACCGATTCCAAATCGTGGCATTTGGCCAATCGAGGATCAGCGAGCGTCGATTAATCACTGGGACTGGTCTATTTTTTTCTCCAATGTTCGTTCGTGGAACTGTAGGGGGTGATAGATAGATAGGGAACAGTTGGGGCCGTTCGCTTCATCTGTGTAGTATATTTGTTTTCGGTAGAATGACTGGTGCCGTAATGCGACTTCGGGAGACACTGTCACATGACATGTTATTTATTTGTTTGGATGGGCATGTGTTTGAGATGATTTGCTTTTTTACGAGTCGTGGGGTTAATTGAATATCATTGGAGTATTCGCCTCGGATTATAAATGTGCTGGCGTTTGCAATTACTGCGAAAACCCTGATGGGAAATAAAAATAATTCTTTTAATTGAAACCATGTGAGTAAGATCCGGATGTATCGAATGTCATGGACATTAATTATTTTTCTTTGTCTTGTCAAAACTTAGCATCTTTCTTCATTTTCATCTATTTAGATATGAGCATTTTTATATTTGCTTTTACAATAGCAGTTTTCCTAAAATCATGCGAAATTGATGACATAAAGAATATTTTCGCTGATTTTATTACTGTTTTCTAATAGAAGATTATAACGTAGCACGTGACATTATTGAATAGTCTATCAAAAACAAAGTCTATTATTACCTGATCTACTTACTACATTTTCCAATAAATTAGCCTTATTTTAGTCTTATAAAACATTTTTAGATTTTGTTTAATGAAAGTGGATCTCCTAACACCTCCTCCTTATGATATACGGGACTAACCTCGACGAACTCTCATGACTGACAGGAACTAATGACTAATTTTTCCCCTATTTCTATTTTTTCATAAAAGTATTAATCATTTTCTAACCCTTGTTGAGGTTATCTCTTAGGATTAGAGGGTGATTCTCTATAAGCAAATATCATTTTGTTTATCGACTTATAATTAAAAGACATGTTTGCAAAAAAATATTTCTCTCAACCAATCTACCACAATATTTTTGTCGTAGCGATCATTGCAGGAATCGTTTTGGCGACGCAGGACAATCATATCACAAACCTGTCAAACACATATCAATCAAATTACCTGAACTCATATATACAGTAGGAGTAATAAAGAATGAAGAGGTATTTCCCGCTGAACCGCAGAAATTTCACTTATAGGTCAATTTCAATCACGTGATCACTTGGCCCCAAAGTTTTATCCAACCAATCATAATCAAATATTTGTAGCCTGTATTTTGAGCCAACTAATCACAATCGGTTAAATTTGAGGGGCAAACAAAACACTGGACTTGTCTGGTTACTAAGATGGTTCCTAGGCTGTGACGTCAGTTGAAACTGGTCTATAGGGAAGTCAGCTGCCTTTTTCCTATAAGAAATTGACACCTTATTAGAGAGACAAGATAGATATTCGAATGTCACGTGAACAGGACAGGCGAAAAATACTATTGCTGGAAATCAGACTATCTCGATCATGTGACAGCCGAGAGGACTGAAAGGGTAGTGGCCCATCTCTTTGTTCGTTTTGGAATTCATTCATGTGGTTGTTTTGAGACATTGATCTGTCCATCGACCTAGGGGATTTTTATTTAACCATACAGAGATAAATGTTTGATGGTTTCATAGATCAGAAATAACAACTAGATAACAGATCCCTTGTTTTCTTCGGAAATACTTGAAGCTGGAATGGCCCATATTTGGCGAGAGTTTTCCTTGCCAAAAGGGTATCTTTTTTAGCGATTATCCCTTCTTGGCAATTTTCTGCTTTCATTCTCATAATAAAAGAACGCAACGCAGACGGAACAGGTTTTGGTGGCTGGTGGGATCGGCGGGAGAAAACGGTTTGGCGCGCATTCGCTCCCACCATCACGTGCTGGTGGGGAGGTAATGTTGGATTCAAAAAAGGTTGCCATTTCTTAGTCCAGTTATTAGACATCAATGGATAGTTTAGTAGACCTACATTGTTGACTGTTGATTGTCGTATACTATCATTTTACGCTACCATTGATTAACAAGAGAACCTCTTTTTGTGTTGCTCGCACCTAACTTTGAGATTTGGTGCATTTCAAATAATATTAGAATGTTTGAGAATCGAAAAAAAAAAGTTACAGTTATATTTTTAGATTTTGCAGTAGCATACACTGTAAAAAAATATGACTATTTTGCTGCATCGTCACTCCCCAGCTTTTATAGAATATCACTCTTTTGGCCAATGAGAATGCTCCATGATAGCCTGAAGTAGTCGTTTTCTATAAAAGCGGTGGAATGACGATGCAGAAAAATAGTCATATTTTTTACAGTAGGCTATCATGGAGCATTCTCATTGGCCAAAAGAGTGATATTCTATAAAAGCGGGGGAGTGACGATGCAGCGAAATAGTCATATTTTTTACAGTGTAGCTTTTAGAAAATGCTGTTTTCAAGGCCATTTATCGAACTATTAACGTCGTTTTTTTTTAAGCATTTTAAAATAAAATTAGTTAATAATAAATAGAAAAAATTTTTAAATTCCTTCAAAACCCTACGAATTTAATTTTGAAAAAATGCGACAATTAACATTTTTGGCGGAGGAAAATTTGGCGTATTTTCAAAAGTGGAGTTTTCCGGCAACTATAGCCGAATGTCATAACCTCAAATTAAGGCAGGTAAAAAATTCGTAGCTCCATATGTGGTGACTTAACTTATTTTTGGCGTGAACTAAACAAAAAAAATCTAACAATAAAAAAATAGCATAAAAAACAGATAAAATATGATTTTAACAAAGAATTTTTATCGTTCTCTAATTTTTATGTATAGGGCTACAAAATGCATCAAGTCTCGATGCTAGGTGAACGCAACACCAAAAAAAAAAAAAAAAAAAAAAAAATTTCTCTTGCTAGATGAAGAAAAAAGTTTTGTAGTCAATAGTGATTTTAATCATCTGACTTAAAGCCCACTGTACCGTAATGCATGAAATATTAGTATTTGGAAAGACTTTAAAATGACGAAACATTTATTGCAGTCCATAATTCTTGTTTCAAATATTCTGTTTCAAATATTTCTGTCATTTATAAACTGATACAATAGAAATGTATTTAGAATTATTATATATTACAATTATTTTCGCCGACAAAATAAATAAATAAATAAATAAATAAATAAAAAACATTATCAAACTTTATACATACAGATATCAAAAACAGATTCGTGTTTTACTTGTTAAGTTTATATTAATTATTTATAATAATTTCGATGTAACTGAAATTACATAGAAACTTAAGTAACAAAATATTTTTTTTTCCTTTTTAAATATTCTGCAAATGTACGCAGAAGACTTATTCTTCCATTTGTCTTTTTTTTTAATATTTTTTTATTTTAAGGAATGACATCTTCACTGCCTGGAGGTTCTTGCATTTCTGACCTTCTGTATGCCCGAATCATTCCTCATTCAGATCTATCGCGACAATTTTGATTCTATCCGGGAATACAATTTGTAAAGTGGATCAATGACAAAATCACATCCTTTCGGCGGCGTAGCATTTTTGGTGATGGAAGCCCACACCAACGTTAAAAGATGCATTGCATTTTCTCTTTATAAATGAACAGAAAGCAAAACCTTGCGGCAGTGACCTTTGAAGAGGTTTTTCGTTTGGCATTCCTTTAAGGACCTGAAGATGATCTAATAGCCAGGACCTATGGCAGTAGATTGGCGGCAGAGATAAATTGACGAGATTTATTTATTTTTCTCTTTTTTTTCAATACGGCGTAGCTTTATGGGGGGAATATTAAGAATCTTCAAACGTGAGTCGTACTTACTTAAAAAAAAAAAAAAAAAAAAAAAAAAAAAAAAAAAAAAAACTGGAATACAATTTTATTGTTGTTGCTTCCTACATTATACTACCTTAAGGCAGGATATCATTCGCATTTTGTGACAATGCTTTTTTTTTTTTTTTTCGGCAAATTTTTGAAAATTTAAGGTTTTTATCGATGACATTATCTTTAACAATATTATCTTGTTTGGTACATAAATATTCATGATGATTTGCTTCCTGTTTTGAAAAGAAGGCACTTCGATCCGAAAGTTTCTGTGAAGAGATATTCGTTGTTTGGTTTTGTCTAGGAAGGATTGATGATGTTCGAGAGATCTAGATATATGTTTGTTATACATGTTATTTTTAAAGATTTTCTTTTACGTAACAAAATGCCGGATAATTTTCCTTGTATTTCTTTTTAAACGACTTGTCTCAAGCCTTCGAAATTCAAATGGCCAAAATCAGTTGATGATTTATCGATTTGTTGGGAAAAAAAAAAAAAAAAAAAACAGAATTCAACTATTTTTTAGACATTTGCATAAATTAAAAATGCAAATAGGAAATCATTGATTAAAAACAAAAAGGTATAAATTAGTAACTATGATTATGAAACATAAATCCACTGTGGTGTATTTGCTATTAAATAAGGTGGTCTGGTGTAATAACGCCAAGTGCTAATATTATGCATAATTATGAAATAATCTGGTAAATGACACCCATGTGCTCTGCGCAGAAGGGTTTTGGGTCATATAAATCGCAAAAAACAGCTTCAAGTTAATTTGTTTCATTTTTAGGTCTTATTGTTTTGCAAGCAACTAAAATTAACGCTTGATCTAAAATTTGCAAGATACGTTTTGTGATGTGTAGGCTATTTTTTTTTAATCCGGAAATACTTTGTTAATTACATAAATGTGTAGCACATTTCATGGACTTTCAAAATGTTGTTGAAGATTTTGGATATCTTCTCGAGATAATTTGTAATTTAAAATGTACAGCGCAATAACTATAACGGGGTAATAACGCCAATCCTTGGCATTAATACCCCGGTTGATTCCCTACAGTGGTCGAGCTACATCCTAAATACTGATTCAAATAAACACAGTTAAAACTGTGCAATGTTTCTAATAATTCTATTTAAACGGTCCTTTTTAAGAAAAAAGAAGCTCACGGTCTGATATTCTTTTGCCTCATCCTCCCCCCTACACCACACCTTTATTTTTCTTACACTTTCACAAAAAATTGAACAATTTATCCATTTCTAAGTTTGTAGAGTTTGTATTTTTAGAATTGGACAATCTACATACAATTATTCCATCTTATTTCATAGTTTTGTTTGCATGGCGTTATTACCCATATAGGTGGGTAATAACGCCAAATAGCATTGGTCAATAAAACACGCCATTACATTTTATGAATACATATCTGTTAAATTATTTTTTTATATAGATAATCAATGAGTTGCTGTATCAAATCATATATTTGTTTGAAAAATACAATCTAAAACTGAGCCGTGAAAATTGGCTGAACCTTAACGTGGCATTATTACCCCAGGGTACCTTATAATTTTAAAAGTCAATAATTTACTTGGTAAAAGTAAAATATTTAAATTTCAACACATTTAGTGCGTAGTGACTGACACTGAACTTCCCGTTAAGGCCGCGTCAGTCATCGATGACTGACAGTGTAATGCATGATATAAAGCTGAAAATTGTATGTTGTTTTAAGCAATTATTTAGAAAGTACAATTTTATAATAAATAAAAGTTAAGTAAATTTTAAATGAATTTTCAGTGATTGCTTATAACGATATATATCTTTTAGTTTTATATTATATTTTAGACTGTCAGTTATCGGGACTGACGTGGCCTAAACGAAAGTAATGTTGTCAGTCACCGGTGACTGACGTGGCACTTAACTTGTTAATAAGAGAATTTCAGATAGAGATTCAAGATCAGTAAAATAGTAAAAGTTTTATAGAAGATTTAAAATAAGTATTATTTACTTATGTTATTTCATTGGTTCATATTTAACAAAATTATGAAATTTATTCATTTATAAATAATCTTCTAGTAAATATATAAAAATAAAGTATTTCAGTAATTCTTAGAGCATATTTAGGAAAACTTTAAAATAGACATACATATGCAATATTAAGAGAAATCATAAATCTTTTATTCGAATCATGGAGCAATACTTACTTATAATTAAGTTGTATATTTATAAGCGAGTTTCAGCGGATAATTTCTGATATTTTCAAAATTAATTAGTACCCAAGAACTATGAAAGAATTCCAATATTTTTATGAGAAAATTACTGGGAACAAAACTGTCTGAAAATGCAAATGAACGTGGACCTCTGGTAGTTCATAGAATATCATTATCCATTTAACAGTGGTTCTAAATGTGCAATTTTGATTAAATTCTGTATGTATAAGCAAAGTAAGTGGTAGAAGAGTGAAGTAGCAAATGATTTCTGTCTTCTTATCGTGAAGAGGAATAAATTATTCCCGGGGAATAATCTGCTGCCGAAATTGCTTAATTGCGTGGCCTGGGAAGAGTCCAAAATATTTTCAAAATTAAAATCTATTCGTGCTTAATTGAGCGACAGTTGTTCCAATAGGCTCGCTGTTTTGATTGCTGAAAATGAGTTATGTTTTCTTCAAGATGTTCCCTATACACGCGATTTGGTGGAGTTTTCTATGGTCAGTTTACTGGAATAAATCTATTCGTCCATGCATTTAAAGGATACGTGGTAAACTTCTATTAATTACAGTATGATAGTCACTGTAATGATATGGGAAAGCCAATACATGTTTAGAATACATAGAATTCTCATAATAAAATAAATAAATAAGTGTTGAAGTAAAATAATTATTTTAATAGCATGTATTTTTTCATTACTAACTAGATGTAAAACCAACAGCAAGAAAAAGTGTCCATGCCAGATTTCGAATCTAAATCAATGTATAAAAAAGTATGTAGAGTAGAACATTATACATATACAGTCGAACCTTGATTTAACGTACTTTGATTTAGCGAATTCTCCGATTTAACGAATATTTTTTCTGTCCCGAAAAAAAGGATGCTAAAATGCTCTGATTTAACGAATTTTTAGCTTTGATTTAACGAACAACAATCGCTGAAAAACAAATTGCATTTGCAAATAAAACTAAAACTTTGATTTTTTTTTTTTTTTTTTTTTCACATAAAATTTTGAATCTTTCACATCCTAATCAAAGTGTTACATTTTTTTTTCTCATTTCTGGTGGATTCAAAAGACAGTCTTTTCCTCTTTTTAACTAGAAACATGACAAAGATGTAGAGCTAAGTATCTGCGATAGTGAACAGAAAGAGAATGAAGTTTCTGAAAGCAGCCAAGATGACGAAGAAACGGAAATTCAAATAAAAAATGCGACATTCCAAGAATCAATCTGCAACTTGAACACTTTAAAAATTTATTTTTTGTCTCACGAGGTTGATGATGTTGTTATTACGGAGTTAGAAAATATCGACAGAGAACTTTCGAAAGTCAAAAGAATGAACCTAAAACAAAGCACTATCAAAGATTTCTTTCCAAATTACCAATAAACATGCATGAATTATTTATTAATCATCTAAGTGTTTGCAACATAATATTCCGTTCATTAATCTCCAGGCTTCACTACAATATAAGCAATATCTAAGATCATATAATTCTATGGATTTAATGAATTTTCAATACATTTTATAATGATTACTAATCTCAAGGATTACATTCATAGTTGTAATTAACTTTTTTTTAAAATAATGTTGAAAGAATCATATTTTCTGAGCATTTAAAATAAAATTAAAGAGAAAACAACATTACAATTTTACCGATTTGCAAGTCGCTCAAAAGGTTATGTTTTAAAAGCAAATAATACTAAAGAATTTAGATAATTTAAACGTTGATATCCTAACATATAATTTTTAAGCTCGTAGTAAACAATAATCATTATTTTTTTAAATTCTGTATATCTAAGAGTATTTTGTATTGATATTTTTATACCATATTCTTCACAAAAATTGATATTCAATTTAACGACTTGCTTTGATTTAACGAACGTATTTGTGTGTCCCAATCAATTCGTTAAATCGAGGTTCGACTGTATATATAATGTTATATACGTTATATAATGTTATAAGTCAGTTTTCGACACATTCAATGATTCTCTTTTGATAACTGGAAAAGTCTTCTATGAATACAGCAATTCCAATCCTAGTCTACCGTTGTCTAGGATGACATTCCAAAACTCTTGACTCAATATGATTAATTAATCAACACATTTCGTGCTATTCGGTTACAGAGAATTTTTCTCCCCTAGTCCTTGAGCGTACCTCTCAACTGGACTCCTACACAAACTGCCCCGACTTCTCATTATTTTTTCTCATTTGAGAAATTTAATTAGCATGATATTTTCTAATAACCTATGGGCGAACAAAAAGATCATAAAAGCCTCAAAAACTCTTTTTATTCGCTCACTAATAAGTATGGTCACTCTATACTAGGCTACACGTTGGAACTAACATTGAAATTTGTCCTTTGAGCAATTCTTCAGCTTATTTTTTTTATTTATTTTATTTATTTATTTGCTGTGTAGGAGGGTTCCTTTGGTGATCTAGAGGATATAGCACCACTTTCAATGTCTAAAGCGTGAAGAAATATACTCTCGCTAGCATATATGTTCACCTGAGTGGTAGTTAGTTCGGAGACTTTCATTAATCAAGGTTCCCCTTGACACACACACACACACACACACATACAAAAATTGGTCAAGATAAATTCTTTACAAAAGATTTAGCGCACCAATGTTCTACAAACTGAGTTACTAGGACGATATCCAACTTGGCACCTCTCTTATGTGTTGTCAAATCTGCATATGCAACACAAGATGGGATATTTCTATGACCGACAAACCTGTAACAAACATGAGCCGAAATTAATCCCAGTATTGGCGAAATGATGTATGGCTGAATATTGTCCGACTAGCTTAGTTGGTAAAAAATTGATGCACTACACTTAATGCCTGAGTTCGACTTCCGCTTTGGACAGTTTTTTCTCTCTTGGTTTTACGCCTAAGTTATCATTGCAAAAAGTCTTTCACTAAAATTTACTACAATTTTCGGACGAACTGCAGTATTCCCCCTTAATTCACTCAAAAAAAAAAAAAAAAAAAAAAAAAAAAATACACAATATGAATTTTAAAAAGAGCTTTACTTAAAAAGAGACCAAAAAAGAAAAAAATATGTCACAAGTTATAACATTTTAATTACATTTCTTATATTCGGCTCGCAATCTCGCAGCCATTGTCAAAGAATAGAAAATTTTTGTCGTCTTTTAAGTAAAATGATCACTGAGAAAAAAAATATATCGTTCGGGCATCTAAAAAAGTTGTAAATTTTTCTGTCGGCTTTATAATTTTTTTTCGGCATTGAATAAACCTATAACTCAATGTTTATGATATGTATGCTTTTACTAAAACTGTCTAGAAATAATTTTAACGATTCTAGAACCATTTAGATTCATTAAAAGGGTGTCCTTTAGTGTTTCCTTACAGGCAACAATGTCATTGTAGGATTTTTTTTTCGTTAAAATATTTTATTAATTATTTTAATATTCTAGACTATGCTTAATTGCTTAGTGACTCATATTTAATTGTATAATTTAATACTAATTGAAAAAAAAATAATTTAAATTTTATGCTTTTAAAACATATTAAATCTGATAAAGGTCTCTGAATTATGAAAGTTTTAGTAGAATTTTATCTAAAAGACTAATTTAAAACATTACATTTCAGTTAAAAATTACCATAATAAATTATTACATGTACCTTGTAAATTGTAACTCAATAATAAAACATTGATACACAAACTTTATAACTTGAAACAAAAGGAAAGGTGAAAATGGAAAAAATTAGGAAACCTATAGTTTGTGAGAAAATAATGCTCCTTGTCTCCTTTTCGATTTCATAAGTGCGTTTTAAATTACGAGTGTCATCCACGCGGCTACAACAAAACAAGAAAATATTTTACCGCAAGATTCACATTACACTAATGAATTGCTCTCCATTTTCAAGCCTTTTTGAAATCATCTGAAAATACATTGGTAATGATTAACTTTCAGTTCAACTTTCCCCTCCGCACAACTCGCCGCAATTCAGAACTGAAAGATTTATCGTCTTGAAACGAGCGACAACGCATACCATTTAAATTTATCTAAAAGCACGTCGTTGCACTCTTAGTCTTCCACTACAACAAACGCGCAAGATTTTAAAAGTTCTTTTTCCCAAGTGTTCAAAACTGAATAAGCATCTTTGACACTGCACCATCTCGACAAATGTTAAAAGGAATCTCGAAACAATCTAAGAACATGGGGGGGGGGAGGGGGGGAGAGGGGGGGTTATTTGGGTTCGGAAATGTTCCATCTCGAATCGCAGATGATTACTGATGACTTACGGTCGTAGTTGAGGAAAAGGGTTTTCATCCATCTGTCCTCGAGTCTCGTTAAAAGCATTGGATTTCTTATAGATGAAGCTGTTCGCTCCTGACCAGAAATCAGCGAGCTATTTCCATCCCCTCAAAAATTATTGATGTAGCTGAGCCACGTGATTAATAATGGCCCCGGGATGACATGACATATTCTGCCCCTCACGCTGGTTTGGTAAAAGCCATTGTCTCGTTTTCACAATCACTTAGAAGCGCTACGAGAAACAATGATTTTTATTTTCATTTTTTTTTTTCCACAAGGAGATGCGGGGCTTCAAAGAATCTAGAGAAATATGCTTGTATACGACTGTCAAGTACTATTTGTGGTCGTGAAATCTGCTAATAGAGGTCTGTTTTGTGGAAATGAATGTGTTTCTGGTAAAGGATGATATATTTTTATATTCGCCCTGAGCGTTGTAAAACAAAAATACAAGTTGGCATTGTTTTAAGATCGCAACTCAATCTAATCGATGTAGATCTGATGTTGTGCTTTTTTGTTTATGTGAAATAAAATTCTTATGGGAATTAAACTTGCTGTATGTCATGATTAGTTTAGATACCGCATTTTGTATAAATAATGACTGCTTCATATGTTATTATTATTTTTTTTTAATATCAGGTTATCCAGAAAATAAGCTCTGTTAAACAATTAAATAAAAAGGCACGGTTATTAGAAAAAATAATTTACTATATAATGAAGTGTTATTCTTAGATTATCTTTTGACACAGTTATCACCAATGGTGAAACTTTTGCTATAGCGTAGTGCGAGCTTTTGTGTGACCTTGTTATAGAAAGATGTCGTCTGTGATGCCGAACATGTGGTAAAAGAATTGTGCGATAAATTTCCTGAAAACGCATTGACGTGTCGCACAGTAACCGAATATTCACTATTACGACACTATCAATGCACTTTCATGAAATTTATCGCTCATTTCTTTCAACGCTGTTACCGCATGATTGGCATTACAAGTGGCATCTTTCTATAACAAGGGCACAGAAAAGCTCGCATCTCACTATAATAAAAGTTAAAAAATTATGGTAACTGTGTGTCAAAAAATAATTTAAGAATAGTGCTTTATTATGCTATATATATATATATATATATATATATATATATATATATATTAAATAACCGTTTACTTTTGTTTAGTTGTTTAGTGAAATTTCCTTTCTGGATGACTTGATATATGATAAACGGTCATTGATAATTCAATATGATTCAGCTTTTCACCATTTTATTTGCTGGAGTGTTATTGCAGGATATCATATTCATATAAAGAAAGATATGAAAATTCTTCATTTTATTGTTCAGAAGTTTTAAATTTTTCAAAGTTTAAAATCACGACGAGGATATTCCAAAAAGTTATTTAGAAAATATATATGTATAAACTTTTATTTTCCCCTTTAAAATGTCTCAGCACTTCAAAAAACGCATGGCTTTATTTCCATTTACTTTGGAATATATATGCAAACTACCATAGTTCTATAGAGATGTCACTTTGACTTAATTTTAAAAGTTAAAGTTTTGCATTTTGTGAAGTTTCTATCTTTGATCTTTTATCACTTGTATTTGCGTTTCTTCATAGATATCTTGGAAATCTCTAGAAAACTGACACTGAAATTTCCTTTTGCCTTTCTCTTTGTACAATAGCAACAGGTATAAATAATATATTATATTTATATGTCTCCCATTTTTAGTTTGCTGTTAGATTTCACTATACCTTCATTATTTCTTCAATGTAATACCTTATAATATTTCAGGATATATGCTTTCTTCTACAAAAGTGCTTTTCACTCATAAATCATATAATGATAATAGTAACAATAATAATATGAATTGTAAATTTACGATTGTTTGATTATTTTACAATACGCAATATACACATCTTCAAAAGAAATTTTAAATTATTATCTAAATTTTTATTGACGAAAGTTTTGAATAAACTGTATAATGTTGTTTTTTCTTCCAGCTGTTATAAATGAAAGACCATTTAATGAATAGAACTATAATTATAATGATTTTGATTTCTATTTTGTTTTTGAAAATCATATAACTCATTCTGGGAACAATTTTAAGACTTTTTTTTTCTTCCCTGGCGATCATAATGACTTATCATAAATAGTAATAAGCAATTTAAAATGAGAACATTGTTTTACTATATTTTCTTATTTTATCAGAGAAAATATTGTTATAATCTGAGGTCGTCTAAATGTAATTTTATCATTACTTATATTAAAAAAATTATTAATTTTATTATTTTTCGAAAAGTTTGCGGATTTCTTTTTACATTTTTTTTAAATTTAAAGGGGGTTTACGTACCAATAAAGATTGGGAACCGCTGGTCTAGATTAATTAATTTTATAAATCATTTGCTAAAATTGTCTCACGTATTATATGCGCCAATACAAAAATCTTCCCACAGACCTATGTATAACTACAAAAATCATTATTAGCGTTTCTTTTTGTGGTAATTTTAATAAATAATTTGTTCGAATTGGTTAAAGTGCTGGTGCAAACATGCCTTACAATAATAATAATAATAATAATAATAATAATAATAATAATAATAATAATAATAATAATTTAAAACTCGTGAAAAGCGTTTTTTTTTTTTTTTTTTTTTTTTTTTTAATAGAAATTAGACTGTTTCGCATCAGTTTGTTTAGAATCATTGAAAAATGTACAGAGCAGATAGTGAATGATGGCGCTGCTTGAGTTTGTATAACATTATTCGATATGTGTATTTAACTTTATAGTACCGTTTTTGAACAACTAATCCTAATTTAATATTCCTTAACAGTAGTAACATAATGACAGATTTATATCTGTCATTATGTTACTAACGTTGTTATTACGTTACGTTCTTATGTTACTATCTATGTTATAAAAAAGCATAATGAGAAAAAAAAAAAAAAATTGTGTAAAATGATTTTTTTTCTTTTTTTATAGTTAACAAGTTGTAATTTGATCAATTTTTTCTTAACTATCACTAAAATTTAAAACCATATAATTATTTTTATATTGTTTTCAACGTGCAACACAAAATAAATAAATAAAATATTTTTGCAATAAATAATTTTTTTTTTTTTTTTTTTTTTGTATTACAATGAAAGTTTTGAATTTGAAAAAAAGAAATTCGGATAAATTTTAAATAATAGTACTAACTTTTAAATAATGATATTCAATAATATATATGAACAGAATGGCATATTTAATATAAAAAGCACATTGAGAAATAAAATAAATTTGTATAAAATTATGGGGAGGAGGTTATAGTTAACAAGCGGTAATTTGATCAATTTCTTTTTAATTATCACTAAAATTTAAAACCATATAATTAATTTTATATTGTTTCATATTATATTGCTCAAAAAAAAAAAAAAAAAAAAAAAAAAGTAGTAAGTAACATTTTAAGATTTTTTTTTCTATTACAATTGAATTTCTATTATTGAATAGTATTGAATTTCTAAAAAGAAATTCGACTGACTTTTAAGTAACACTAACTTTTAATTAACGATATTTAATAATATATAAATACTGAAAAGAATCCGCCTTTATCGTTTGAAGAAAATGAAATAAAAAACAGCTTGAGTAACTCATTTGTTCGATAACTCATCATCGAAAAATGCCATGTGGAAGTCGTTGCTCGTAAGTAGCACCCGATATTAAATTTTAGTTAAAATACGTCAAAAGATGAATACTGACCGAAGAAAAAATTTTTGTAGTTTCGATTGCTTATTAAAATGAATGCGATTTGAAAGTATTTTTTATGAAATATGAAGACTTTAATGCAAATCGATCTACCGGAAAATAACCTCGATTTCCGGAGAATTTTTGTCTTCATGCGTATGAAATTTGTTCTATGCATTGTAAAATGAGTGTTCGTTTCCGGGAAGCCCGGCGGTTTGCAAAAACTTAATTTGCATGTAAATGTCATTTAAATAAAAGAACTGCGTATTTTTCTACTCGCACATATTACTTATCAATACTTACCGGTGTATTGGATCAAGGGCCCTTATTTTAAAATTTAATTAACTGAATTTTCTTTTTCCTTAGTGATATAAGAAAAGAAAAAGAAAAAGAAAATTTACAAGTAAATTTAAAAGAATTTTTTTTTTTTATTTTATTTTTTTTTTTTTTTGAGGATTTAAAACAATTAAATAATAACAGAAAATATACTAAGCATTTTTTAATCAAGTGACTGTGGTTTCCCGAGTTCCAATTTTTTAAATACTTTTTAGTTTTGTTACTATTTCTAGTTTTAAAATATTTTTAAATGGAGGCTAAATAAATTCTCTGTTCTAATTATCCATTTTGAAAGAAACTTAATATAGTTAACGCTATAAAAATAACCTAATAGATGGTTTAAAATTTTTTTAGTTATTGCATTTTTAAAATTATTTTTGCAATGGTGTTCTGACAACTTGTTAGTTTAGCTTATTTCATGTTTATACAGTTCATCATCATTTTGAAAGAAGTGCCTTAGGCTGTGACGTTTCTTTTTCCCTTTTTTATGTATCTCTGTTTGTTTACAAATGTTTCATTTATCATTAATATCGGTAATCTATATTTTATGTGTTGGAGAATTTGAAAAATACTATACAATAAAATCTTCTACGACTGAAACATAAAGGAAATCTATTCTTTTTCGAGACATTATTCCGCTATAGGCAGGTTTCTTTCCATGGGTTTTATTTTGCTTATTTTTGTTGTTTAAAACTCTACTATTCTTAAAAAAAAAAAAAAAAAAAAAAAAAAAAAATATTGTAAAGTAATAGTAATTTCAGTATGCAATTTTGGTAACGTTTTCGTTCTGAGCCAATTTTATTGATTTTTGCATGGGTCAGGTCATTCAGAGACAATGATTTTAATATGAGACGGGTTGAGACTGGGACTAAAAATTTCATCCCGTGCAGATCTATGAAGAGAAAAGACAGTCCCGATTTGGTATGAAAAAAATACGTTAGGCCAGGCACGACTGACCTTCAGAAAAAAAAAAATAAGATCTGCGTCCGGACCGAAGAGAATCAAGACCAGATCTGTTCCAGTCCACCTGAGTGTCTTGAAAGAATATTAGCCGAGCCCGGTCCACAGACTGAACCCAACAAAATAAAGTCAAACTTTCAAACGAGCCGAGCCAGCAGAACATGGACCTTTTGTAACGGACTTGTCAAGACAATATAAAATCTGAAGTCGTGAGAGCTTAAATTATTAAAAAACTCACTCGAAATCGGTATTTCAGAAAAAGTCTTGTTTTAAACCAACTAATGGAAATTTAATTAGTACATAAAGAAAGTAAAAAGGACAAAGATTAAACTGAATAGTAAGTTAAAGTTACAGGAAGGAGTTACTTACTCACCAAAAAAAATTTTTTTTTAAGACATTTTAACATTTTATTAAAGGCTGGGCTAATCTTTATTTAAAATTATAAGTACGTTTTTTTTGGATAATGAGCTTTTTTTTTCAGTTTAAGTCTTAAAATTATTATAAGTTGAGAATTGATAAAGAAAAATGATGCAAACTTACAACATGTGTTTTTTTATTATTTTAAACTAATTTTGTTTCGAAAAAATTGAAAAAATATTTACTTTTAGAAATATGGTTAAAAAAATAAGTTATGTCATTTTTTAAAATTTTATTTTTAATATTTTTTAAATTACTATTTTAAAAAAAGGAAACAAAATTAAAGTTATATTTTTTTTCTTTAATTAAATGAAAAAAAAATAAAATCGACAAATACTATTTCGATTTATAACGATATTAAATTTTCCCACTTAAAAAAATATTAACCATTTAACTTTTTATTTTAACTTTATGAGAAATTTTAGAATGTGATTTTATTTTCTAATTATATATATAACAATTACAAAAGGAAAAAAAATTCAAAATTATAACTCAATAAATGTATTTTTTACATATTTCCAGAATCCCTTAAAGTAACATTGTTTCTTGAATTACACACATTTCAGTTTGTGTCGAATCCCATAAAACCTGACAAATTATTTCATACCGTCATACATCTGTGAATTTTACAGATATCACGATTAAATTTTTTGTGTTGAATTTATGATATGGATTTTTTTTTTTTTTTTTTTTTTTTTTTTTAATTGGAAGTTTTAATCTTCGGGGGCCGTATAAGAAATTAGTTTTCGTATTTATTCAAATAGGTCCTCCATGGAGGTTGTAACTTATATTATTAAATTTTGCACCTTTTATTTATGAAACTTTGCAATTAGAAGTGTGTGTCTGCAGACAATATTTGATGAAAAAGCCTACAATTCTATCTTTATGAATCACAATGTATATATATTTAAGCACATGCATGTATGTAGTTCATATAATATTTGGATAATTTCATGTAGGGAAAAAAAAGTATCTTAGATAAGTTTTGATTAACTCTTTGTAACTCCTTGTAATTTGATTAACTCCAATATAAACATTCTTATACAAATTTTAAAGTGCATCATTTTAAGCAAGGGAAAAAATAATAAAAAAATTCGAACAGAAATATAAAATTTAATGTGGAAAATGGGTTTGATGCATATTGCAGCATCTTGCCAAATGGCACAAAACTGAAAATATTTAAAATTTTAATTTACATGAAAATTTTTGAAACATTTGTTAGTTTCGTTGTAGTAAAGATCCACACCACATTTATTACAAGCAGTTTAAGTAAAGCCCATACATTCGAACTGCCCATTTTCGTCTAGGTCCACTTGTTTTTGGTGGAAAATGTTGAGAAGGCCCTCTGTGCTTTTTCTGTTTAATTCTTTTTTCCGCGTGACCTGTCCCTTTTTCGCTAGCTTTGGACTTGGTAATAATTTTTTAGAGAATTTCAGCAACTTCAAGGCGAAAGTGATCGGAATTCAGCATCTTTTTAATATTTTGTTTCTCTTCATGAATGCGTTTGCATAATAACCACCAAGTATTAGCCCTAATTAAATACAAAAAGTGATAGAACATACAAATAGGGCATCTTTTGTTCCTCATTAATATCTTTTGTCTTCCGATAATGCTGTTTATTAAATCCACTCCACCCACGTGTCTGTTATATTCTGATACAGCAAATGATCAGTTAATGTAAATTTTTATAGATTTGTCATACCTTCAAACTTTCGGTTTAGGTTCTTCACCAGCAAAGGATAGTGCTAAATGAACAAATTTGTAGTCTTTCCAACATGTTATTGAAACATTCACCCCTTCAACTATTGCACAGAATTCAATAAATAATCCGCGTTTTTTTTTTTTTTTTTTTTTTTTTTTTTTTTTTTTTTTCTGTTAGATAATTTGCAGTTAAGTATACCGTTTCTTTTTATTGCTCCTCAGCTTAAAATATTCCCCTTTGCCAAATATACGGTCAATGAGATTGATGTGAAAAAATTGTCGAAGTATATTTCCGTATATGTCTTGGGATGATTCTTGCTAAATATATTGCATGGTGGAAGCTCCTCAAGATATGTATCCAATGAGTTTTTAACATTTTCTTTGCCTGAATCTGGTTCGATTTTATAGGCAAATCCAGATGCATGACTTAAAACAAAAATTTTATACCCCCATTTATGTGGTTTGTTCGGATTGTTTCATTTCGTTAAAATTATGATATTTTGTTGAACAAGTAACATTTACACGTAAATACTGCTCAAGAGGAATTTTTTCTAGATTTTTATTTATTTTTCTCTAGAAGAGATCTGATTTTGAAAAGTCTGCCACAATCAGGGTTAGATAAAGGAAGGTTTTAAGTATTATCATTGAAATGAAGCAATTGTCGCAATTGTTCAAACTTATTCAGAGACACAATTTCTTGAATAAATGACACACTTATAGAACTAGACCAGCAATTTCTCACTCTCGGAAGATAAATAAGATATATCGTAAATAATTCTAACAAACTGGCGAACATCTTATAGTTACATAAAATGTTGTACTTGGGTTTTTCTTAATGATATTCAACCATGGTCGGCAACCACGGGCCATGATTCACATCTAGACCGCAAAAAGTCAATGCTCGGACCGTCGAAAAAGAAATGAAACATTGAAAAGAAATGAAAATCTGTTGCAAATGAAACGTTTATTCATTTTCCAACAAGTCTGAAACATAAATAAAAAAAAATTCCGATAAATTTTACGTCATCTATTGTGAAGGAAATTAAAGCAAGATTCTAAGACTTTCCAGACATAGGTAAGTTAATCTCAATTCCTTAAATCGCTTTATGAAGTTGTTTCAGCTTCAGAATGCATTGATGTGACTCGAAGTTCAGTCTTGAAAAATTTTCACTTCAAATGGAGATACTTGACTTTCAAGAACAAATTTCAAAGAAAATTATGTACATAAAATTGCATCTCCTGAAGAATTTTGGAGTAAACATATGTTAAAAAAGTAGGAAATTTGCAAATGAAATAACTTTTAACATGGTTACAATGTTTTGATTCACATATGTATGTGAAAAAAAATTTCTTCAAAATGGATTTTTTGAAAAATAAATATCGTTCATGATGAAATAGTATAAACAAGTCCTTTGAGAAGACACGCCTAAGGTCTCATAAAAATCCACAGTCGCAAGAAATAAATAAACTCATTGAACAATCTGTTAGGATTTTTAGGATGCAAAAAAATATGATGACTAACAAAAAAAAAAAAAAAAAAAAAGGCTCTAATCATCAAATACATTACATTTTTTTAAATACTTGAAAGATACTACAAGCATGATTGCAACTTTCAAATCTTTTTTATTAACGGCATTGAGAAATCCAACCTAACCATAACTCATCCAACCACAAACGCATGTTTGTATTAGATAATTTAAAAATAATTTGCTGTATTCCGTCATGATAATCTACACATCTTTCTGAATGCAAATAGTTTCTGTGGTGTGATATATATAATGATGATATGCTGTTTTATGTGCACCCACTTCTTTGTTTGTTTGAACTATTAAACTTAAGTGATAAAACTCATTTTCCAGTCGCAATACTCATCCAGATGCAAAGAGTGGTTTGTCTTGCATACATTTAAATTGATCTTGCTTTTAGCCATGTAAATGTTTTGTTAACTTGAGATTGCTAATTCTGTTAATATAAAATCGTAAAAAAATCTGATGTGCCTTGTTTGATTGTTGGTGTAGTGCTTTTAAATGTCGAAAATTGTTTTGAAATTAATTATTCATAATAAGCTTAGGAAGATAACAACAACATGAAAGCTTCAAATCTTGGGTGTTCATCAGAAGGTTCAAAGAACACAAGTTCTTTACGGACTGTAAAATAAATTTAAGACAGAGATAATTTTTTGACTGATATTTTAATTTGTGATGAATAATAAAGATGTTTTTTTCTACACTAGTAATAGTTTGGTTCAGAATTTATTTAAAAAAAAAAATGCTGTATTAGATATTTATTATACTGTAAATTAACTACAAGCAAAGATCTCACAATTTTTTTTAATACGCTTACACACGTAATATAGATCCTGATAACATAATACAGTACTGAGTCAAATATTACTAGGGACCACAAAAACTAGTTTAAAATTATTATGAAGATGTGAAAAAATATATATGGATGCTTACGATATGCACACGTTTATTAAAAAGGTCTAGAAGTAATTTTAAAAATTCCGGAAGGATGTAAATTAATTTAAAAGGTATGGACCCATAATGTGCTATAATATTTATTTTTTGCAATATTCCTTTATAATATTTTTTTTTTTTCCGAACTTTCTTTGAATCTGAACTTTTGTATTTTGAAACTCTTTTAAACATTCATATACGCGAAGACTCAAAATCTTAAAAATAGCTCTAAATATTTTACAACTTAAAACTGAACGGCCCAAAAGAAGCTTTGAATTTAAGATTCCCACTTTGCAATTCTTTATGGATCCTTTAAAAATGCAACCCTTCTCTGTGACGTTTAGACATCTTTTCTTATTTTTATAAGCAATGCGGGAAAAACAGATTTCAAATTTCCAAATATATCCCCATCTTTATTGTCTCCCTTAAGTTTCGTGGGAATAAATAAACATACAAATAAATTTAATATGTGTATATTTACAGGGTGATCTCGAATTCATGTTACAAACTTTCAGGATTGTTACAGAAAACTGTAACAATCATTTATTGTATAAGAATATGTGGGCTCAAATAGCACGATGAGCACGAACACAGAAAATAAGACCATGCTAGAAAAGACAAAGTGTTCAATGATAGCGTCATCGACAAGTGAAACATTTATAACTGTTCAAAATTGCGTTCTCTAACAGTGATTGCTTGGCAGTGTTGGTTGTTGAAGAGATTGATTCACTTTTCCAAAGATGCACACGTGCTGCCGCTATGGATATTCGAGCAACGAGATCCTCTTGTACTGGCGGATCCAAGAAGGAGGTCACGGGGGTCATGACCCCCCCCCCCCCTCTGGACGAAGAAAAATTTCTAAAATATATTTAAAAAATGGAATGAGCATTAAATTATTTTAAATTTATCAAAAATGTGTATCTTTCTATCTATCTCTTTGAAGCTCTACTTAAATATAAAGCAGATACTTCTTGACTCATCGAAAAAGTAATTTTCAATTTTAGATGCAAGACATTTGCTAGCGCACTTATTCAAAACAAATGCGGTTAGTTAGCTTTTTCCATTTCGCGATAAAGGCAAAGAATCTTTCGGGGAATCTCCGTAAAATGTGGGGATTAAACTGAATTTCAAGTCGCGGCAGCCAATTTCTCCCTCGTTAACGGTATTTTTGTAATTGCTTAGTCCTTAAATAGCTTAAAATGTTCAATTTCTGATTCATATTTTGCTTTTATAAGAAAATGGAGAAGTCTTCAATTTCTTAGTATCTAATAAACTGTAAATTTTATATTTTTACGCATATTAACGCAATTTTTTTGTTTTTACGAATGAAAACGAATTCCCAAAAAAGTAGTTGTTTTGGATACGGAAACAGCCTTTAATAATTTTTTTTTAAGTGATATGACCTTCCCTCCCTCCCTCCAACAAAAAAAAAGGAATCACATGAGCCCGTTTAATTAGAGAGCTGGATCCGTCCTTGTCCTCTTGAAATCGCATAAATGTGCAACCTTAATCCATCTTGCTTTAAAAATGACATTAGGTAATGCACACAATATCGCTGAAATGGGCTGACACTGCAACATGCTGAAAATACAGTAGCTGGTGATCGGAACATCTTGAAGTAGTTCTGGTTAAAACTTTTTCAGTAAAGTATTATGACATCTGTCTGCCTTGATGTGATGGACTAGGCTCTAGACCATCCAGATGTTCCAATTTACAAACCATAGATAACTTCTTATGGAAATATTTGAAGAGTTTTGTTCATGCGATTCCAATTTTATTGTGTTGACGATCTCGTCGATTGAATATCCATCGTTGCTGCACATGTGCAAGAAACACCTGCAATCTTTGAAGATGTACCACAATCCTTTCATTGACTCTGACAGGCATGTATTATTGTTGATTGATACAATTTTGAACAATTATTATAAACATAGCATTTGTGATTTATCTCTTAATAAACATTTCTTTCCCGTCTCTTTCCTGTATTTGTGTCTCAACTCATCACTTGTACTCATACATTCCTATGCAATGAAATAATACAATGTCCTGTACCAACGCTTAAAGTCAGCACCATGGATTCAGGATCACCCTGTATGTATGGATGCATCCATACACACAATTAAATGCATACATACATTATACACGCATAGAGGGTGATTCAAATAACTTAGTAACTTTACCTCGAGATAAATTTTAAAAATAAACCAAGCATATGCCGCATCATTTTTTATAAGAACCTATGGATATCTGCTACAGAGAGTTTTTAAACGAAAAATTTAATTTAT
Source organism: Maratus speculifer (assembly GCA_964019185.1). NCBI lineage: Eukaryota > Metazoa > Arthropoda > Arachnida > Araneae > Salticidae > Maratus > Maratus speculifer. The sequence goes on along the minus strand of OZ025295.1, from coordinate 278,729,704 downwards.
AAGAAAAAAAAACTGAACAAGAAGAAGAAGATGATGAACTGATGCAATGTACAGTATAGTTTAATGCAATACATATTTACAATGAAATAATACAAATACAATGCAGGTAATTTAACACTATATTATATTTGTCATTGAATAACGTTGTTTTTCATATTTGAGCCAGTAAACATTAATTGTATCTAAGTTGCACTGTTGTAAAAATACATTGCACTAAATTTGTTCTGTAAAATATTATTGTATTTAAGTTGTGTTGTTGTTAACCTACATTGCACTAAATTCCTTCCCGATATTTTATTTCTTATTCTTTCCATTTCTTTAATCCACTGATCAAAAAAAAAAAAAAAAAAAAAAACTTTTTGACGTTATCGGTTGCGTTTGCGACCATATATCTAATGAAGTTTTGGAGTCTTATCCTTAAGGTTTATTTAATATCCTCGCTGCCACCATCCTTTACAGAAATTTTAATCTATAAGCACCAGTTTGAAAAACTGAAAAATTTCACTTGGTTAAAAAAGGAAAAAAAAATCATTAAAAAATTACTGGTAAGAATAATTAAGAATTCTGAGCACTTTATGCGCCAATGATATACGTGACGTTCGTTACAAATAATTTAAGGACTTTTAACTCACTTTACATTGAATGAAAGAAAGTAAGGAAATTGACGAATATAAATAGATAACCACATACTTACATCGAAAGATAGACAAATAAAAATATTGATAGTCTTAAATATATTTATTAAAATGTTTTCTTAGTGAAAAAGTGGGCAAGCACTACAAAACATTGGCAACTCGGTGTATAAACATACTTCATTTTTCTGTTCTTCCATACAAGAAGGTATATGTCGACCTACTAGAATATTAAATCGATACATTTTATGCACATTATTATTATTATTTTTAAAATCACAAATAGCACGATGGCAAACTAAATATGGAGCTGAGAATCGCCAACTCTGCTAGCCCTTCTTTGCTCATCCACGCGACCATGCCGTGTAAATGCTCTTTACTTCCCAACGATGTTATGTGAAAGAATTCATGAATCACAATAAAGCTTTGCTTTCCCCCAGTCCCCTTCCGTCCCTCCAAGAGTCACGGAAGCACATCACAATGAGTGCTCATACAGAGAAGACTCAGAAAATCAATGGTGTAGTAGAATTTAAGAGATAGAATGTTTAATATTTAAACAATGGACATTGCCCATCGTTCCAAAGAAGGGAAAACGGAAAACAAAGAAGAACTGCATGAAAAATCTCTTGCCAAACTTGAAAGTTTGCGTGTGCTGCAGATGGAGATTTTTGCGGGTGTCCACACGACATGGTCAGCTCTCCCTCACGCTCCTTTTTTTTAATCATCGATGTATCACAGGGTAGCTGGGATCTATTCCCGAGTTGCATTTATTTGGAACAATTGCTTTAGACAACTTATACACAAAAAGTAAAATTTTTATTAAAACAAATTCGTGTCGCTAATACATGGATGAAAATCCTTAAATGCTGCGCTCTTTATAAAACAGGAAACAATGCATAAGGGAACAAGTTTCCACTCTAAGTAGAATCATAACAAAGTTGCCTCTAACTTAAGGCTCCTGTCTCTGCGATCGATGACACTCGCGAGCTAACGCTATTCCTATGGGGAGGTTATTTTTTAGTAACTCGTTTGTACTTTGGCCTTTTATTTATTTATTTATTATTGGATAGCTGGGGTCCCTCTCCACATCACTCCTTTTTTACCTTTTCGATTTTGTTGTAGATTTTATTTTAATGACATTTTCATTTTCGGAAACAGTTTCGAAGGTTAAACTAATTTTATAAAAAATATCACATCAAATAACTAATTGTTGTCTCAGAACGAATGTTATTTTCCTTTACTGTTCTGTCGCATCCAGAATTTTGGTTAAAAATGCTAACTTTGACAGCATTTTCTAAATAAATTTATCCCTTTACCGAAAAAAAGAAACCTTTCTGCTGCGTATTTTTTCAACAAGAGCATTTGATAGATTTATACACAAACTAAATTTTAAAACGTAACCGTAAATTTGGATTTGAGAATAGTCTTAAATGTGTATAAAGTATGTTCTTTATTAGTAATATCCGAATATATAGCAAACAAATAATTATAATAAATTCATATCGTGAAAATCACTGTTTAACATTGTTTTTCACTACGATTGTATGTACTTTTTGTTTCTCATGATGATAAAACAGTGATCCATGAAAAACCGATCCCAACTTTCCAGAAAGGTTGATTTTATGCAGAAATATGTACAAAAAGCACATGATATCAATCTTTTAAAGATTAAAATTATAAATGCAGTTGAATACTTTTTTTAAACTATTTTAAATCTAAATCAATGAAGCAACCGATTCCTTTGTCGGCATTTTTGGAAACTAATCAAAGTTTCTGGAAATAGATCCGCATACTTGTTCGAAGATTATTTGAGGCAAAATTTAAAGAATTGAAAATATTATCTTTTGAAAACGAATTAATTTTTTTATAATATGTATTACTGTAAAAGTTTTTTTTTTTTTTTTCAAATCCAGATAAGCGCTTAAATAAGCAATATCGTTTACAGAATAAATTTTATTGTTCAATTTCAATTTAAAGTATGAATAAAATTCTTTTTATCATGATGAAGAAAAATCACTTTATGTTATGAGATGGATTTTGAAAATGTAGGGAAACAATTCCCTTATGATTCATTTAAAAGTTACCAATTGTAATTTTTTTTTCTATACTCTGAATTTTGTTCTCAACTAACTAAAGATAATCAGAAAATAATAAAGTAATGCGGATATTAAATGAATATGCATCATATAAGTTTAAAATTTTTAGTTGGTGATAATAATTTATTAATTAATTGAAATTTAAAAAAACTCAATATATAAAAAGTAGCATTTGGTATAGAGATTTCGATTCTGATGCAGATGTCATATACGCAAAACATTGCCGCAATATTTCTTTCAAATGCCAATTACATTTATTTTTTGAAATTGTTTTCTATTATTTTAAAAAAAGTAAATAATAATAATTAAAAAACTTGAATCATAATAACTGTAGAACAAAAAAATCCATATCATTAAAAAAATAGAAAACAAAAGTAAATAAACAGTTTATTCATAAATAAACAACAAAAGGCGGTTAACGTGTGAGGCATAAAATCGTCATTTTGTTTCAATCGTGTCATTATGGTGCGTATATGACATCTGTGCTTAGACTTTTTTGAAAACAGTGTTAAAAGATATGCAAAGACTGCTTTAAAATAATCATTCCTCATAATATTAGAAAAAAAAAGTTGATTTTGAATAACAATTATGCTTTTTGTAAAAAATAATATTCTCTAGTCAATATCTATGAAAATCTGGAATTCTGTGATTATCCGCACATTTACGCACACACTGTAATAATAATAATAATAATAATAATAATAATAATAATAATAATAATAATAATAATAATAATAATAATAATAATAATTAAATACTGATTGACACATGACAAATGATCTTATAAATACATAGTGGCATATTGAAACACCGATTGTTTCGAAAAATATAATGTGATAAAAATGTATACTTGATATTGTTTTCCATAGACACGTAAAATTAAGCATTTTTTTCACACTATCAAGAAAATTATAATTGTTAATAAAAACAAAACTTATTTGCAAAATTTGAATTTATTTCTTTAGCAAATAAAAATTTTAAACATACCTGTTAACATATACTTAGCTGTCAACTATTCCACTTTTTAATTATCACTTCTTCAAATAGAAATATTTCGCTAACTTTAATGTTAATTAATTGAAGAATTCCTTATGAAAAAATTAATAAAATCTACAAAGATTAATATTTATGTGCCGAAGAATGGAACAATGTTTTTCAGCTTTCAATAAAAGATGCATTCCTTAAACTATAACTGAACCCTTTCTCTTAATAATATTTTATAATGAATCCCTGAAAATCAGATTAAATAAAAAAAAATGACACCATTATCGAAAAGATTCAATGCTTCTATAGAAAAGAGGAAACACTGATCGGTTGCTTTCTATCAAAATAACAATGCATGGCAATTATATCTACTTTCAAATGAAAGTGTCTTCAAATATGTGCAAAGCAGAGTTTTAAAATAAACAGTGTTTATAGTTAAAAAAAAATTATTTCACGGGGTTTTAGAGCCGGTTAATTGAGAATAATATTTAAATATTCACTAAAAACAGAGAACTACCGGTGATGGGCTCCAGTAGGCTCCGCTGTAAATTAAATCCTTTAGTACAAGAAATTTTTTGAAAATTAAAACTTTAAGATATAAAATGGCATCTATTCATATAGGTAATAATCAGGCATCTTTAAAAAGTATAATATGGAATACAGATAGTATTTTAAACAAAAAGAATCCTGGCTTAACACTATATAATAATTTTCTGACCAAAAATATGCACATGCAGCGTATGCATTGTAAATACCATTGCATATACATGCACTGTGTGCCTGTGTGACACGAAGACTTTATTTTGTACTTACCCAGAAAAACATTTTTGATTTACTTGATTTCGAAATAAATCAACTCTCTAAGCATTTAATAAAATATGGTACAAAATAAAAGTTTAAGTTATGTTATTTGACACAAGCATACTTTATTTTATATTTTACTGAAAAAAATACGCGTTTCTGGCTGTGCATACGATAACGATTATGAGAATTCTTATTATTTTGTTTTTATTTTTAAATGAAAGTCATTTGATATATGGAAAAAAAAGTCTTGGTTTCGTAATTAAATTTGATTAACTGATTTACATGAGATAGAGCTTTCACAATCTACTCCGTTTTAGATAAGATAATCCGTTATAGAAAGATCGTATTAAAAATAGAAAGTGGGGAAGAAGAATTAGAAATTAGATTTCTTCTAATTATTGTATATTATGCTATCCAACTTACATTTTATTTCGAGAGTTAAATAAAGGTGTAAAAATTAAAACCGCAAAAATAAAAATTATCTCCACGTTTCGGTTTGTCTTCGGAATATGAGTCCGCTACCAAAGCTTTTAAATATTTTTTTACTGATCTGCATTTTAGTAAATTAACTCCTGATGATAATTTTAAAGATAAACCGAAACATCGAGTATATTTTTTATTCTTGTGATTTAAATTTATACATGTTTTTCTAAAATCTTGAAATAAAGTGCATATTGGGTGTCAACTTATAGTTTTTTTTTTCATGTTTAGATATTTAGATTTTAATTTAAAAAGAAAAATTAATCAATTATTGGAAATAAAAAGTTATCCCCCTTCTAATTCTACCAGAAATCATTGTATAAAAATGCGACTGGTACGTACCAAAAACAATTACTAATAATGTATACTAATTAATACTACACTTAAATTTTGTTTAAAGGTTTCTACATATAGAAATATTAATAAACTTTAAAATTTCCAATGTTAATTTTTAATTAAAATTGCGTGACTTTTTTTCTGGAACTCTGGAATCTGATAATTTTTGACAGCAAAATCAAGACTAAAATGTTTTAGAATATATTAAAATGCATTTTATTTTTGAAGTTAAATTTCCTTGTAATAATGTTACCATTTTTTCTTTCTTTTTTTTTCTTTTATTTCCAGTACGCATAGTTATTTTCCAAATGCATTTACTTTCTATTTAAAATACATCATGCTGAAATAGCAGAATTTTTTTTCTGTTTTATTTTGTCCCCAATATTTATTTTCAAAACAAACGGATCTTATTTGCTTTTAAAACTATGCCAAAATATCATCAAGAATCCTCTATTCTAATTCATTTGAGTCCAAAACCTTTTCAGATGCACTCTGATTCCGGTTGAATTTTATCTTTTAACTGCCAAATGATCCATTAAACAGCGCAAACATTTCTCATTAGTATCAGATTATTACAATGTACCAGAAGGAAAAAAAATATATATATATATATATGCAACCTTCTTCGCTTAATTCTATTCCAGATATTTACAACGCATCTATCGTGGTTGCCCCTTCTGTCATTTTGCCCTAATATCAATAGAATTTTCTGTTTCTTTTCTTGTTTTTCGCTGAAAAAAGAATGAGAATTCAAAATAAATCCGAATGTGTACTTGCCCTTTCTTCCGATTGAATTAAAGCACCCACAATGGATATTAACGACAAATCTTTTGCTCAATTTGGTAGAAATCATTGATGCATTACATCAAATGTCGACACGATTAAACGAATTTGCCGCATCATTTTTTTCAATTTGAGCCACTAACGTCGAACAGCAGTACGGAGAAATTATACTTATTTCTTTTCTAAACGAAAATATCTGCCTTTTCGAATATCTTCGAGACATTCTTTTCCAAAGTGCATACGCAATAGGAAATCTTTTTGAGAAATTTTCGGTGTTTCTGATAAATACTATTTTCTAAAATATGTAAATATAGAAAATTAGTTGTATATATGCATAATGAAATTATTATGCAAGAATTAATGTTAATAATTGTCCTTCAAAGTTAATTTTGTTTCAATTAAAAAGAACGGATATGACGAAAGTTTAATCTTTAATATTTTTTGATTAAAGCATATTTGGTTTAGATTAAAGAGAAAAATAAATATCAACTGTTTTTAAAAAAATATTTTGCTAGAAATTATTACGATATCGTGTTTTTAAAAACTATATATCTTTCACATTTTTAGGCTTTTATATTAATATTAATAATAAGCGTATTAAATCTATTAAATCCTTCGCTAGCACTTTTATTTAGCCGATTTTTTTCTTTTTATTGCATTTATTTAAATATAGATCTTTAACAAGTATTAAATGAATACTTCTTTTCTTTTATTAAGTATTATATACAATGTCAAGCATTAATTATGTAAGTAAAGCTAAAGCTTTTTTTAAATCTTTTCTTAAAATCTGCTACATTTCTTATGGTTTAGACTAACATTTGTTTTTTTTTTATTTTGAAACAAAATTTTAAAACTGCAATTACTACTACTACTAATAATAATAATAAGAAGAAATAACAACAATAATAAATAATAATAATAATAATAATAATAATAATAATAATAATAATAATAATAATAATAATAATAATAATAATAATAATAATAATAAAATAGTAGTAACATTGCAATGCTAAAATTCTCCTGTGTTTTAGTTACAATATGCAGTAACAAAATCTTGGAAAATATTCATTAAAACTAAAGCGAGCAGACGTCATTGAGAGCTGAGGACGTGTTTTTTTGGGTATGCATTTCCACATAATTCCACAATATTTTGTTTAAAACATTTTTTGCATTTTCAGATGGTGAAAAATTATTGAGAATCTAACATAAATCCATTATACAATTTTGTTTCCCTATTTGGTTCACCTATTTGTTATTCTGTTTACAATTCTCCAACAGTTATGACCTCAGATTTCTTTTATGTTGATTTTTATTATTTTTTTTTAATGCTAGGATCACAGCATAAACTGAAAACAATTATTCCCCCAAATTATTGCCCTGTTGCGTGAACGCATGCAAACAAAACACACATACTGTATATATATATGTGTGTGTGTGTATGTGTGTTAAACATAGTGATAGTAAATTGTAAAGTGTCTTTGCACATCCAGTTACCCTTCAGTCATGTATATATATCAATTTAAATATAATTCATACAGTCTATCAGCATTAAAATACATCACTGCAAAAATTTTTTGCTTAGACAATGAATCCCATAATTGTCTGAGTATATTTACGCATGTTATTGCATGACCAAATAAATCAAATTCAAAAATATTTTTCAAATATATTGGAAGTGTTAAAAATGTACTTGCAAACATTGCTATAGAAACAATATTTTGTGAGGACAAGAAAAGAATTTTGGCTCAAATAGTCTAACAGTATTTATTAACAAACATCAAAGTAGAAAAAAAAAAATCCCCTCAGACAATTATGTACGTGATTGATTAAGTATATTTATGCATGTTAATGCACACTCAAATAAATCAAATTCATAAACTCTTTTCAATTATATTGGAGGCATTTAAAACGCGTCTTCAAACCTGTCAAAACAATATTATGTGAGAATAATTTTTTTTTTTTTTTTTTTTTTTTTTTTTTTTTTTTTTTTGTATTAGCATTTATTTGGCAGAGAAGTTTGAAATTTTCACTGCGAGACTCTTTTTTTTTTTTCCCTCTCTGTTCCACCACTTTCTACGGAATGGAGAGAAAAAATGCATTGCAATTATAAAGATCCAATTCAGCCGTAATACAAAATAAGCAATAAACACTGTTAGAAACTTACCATTTTATTATTCTTCCCAAATTCTTAATGATCTTTCATTTTTTCTTTTAAAGCTTTTAAAACAGTTTTTAAATTTGGTTCGATTATTAATTAAACAATTGATAATTAAACAATGATATTGTTACGAATTTTGTAAATAGTTAGTGTTTGTACTGTAAAATAATGTAAATAATCTTATTAAGCTCCATTTCTTTACTGATATTAGTTTTTGTTACATTGTCTCTGTTATCAAGCAAACTTGTCTATTATTTTCAGTGAATGTCTATGGCAGCTTTGCGAAATATTAGAGATATCGCCAAGTTGGCGTCACTTTTGGCGACTAATTTTGGTCGCCAAATTTGGCGATATATCGCCAAGTTGGCGACAAACTTGGCGATTGTTGGCGATGGTAACCCTTCCCTACTCTATGGTAACCCCCCCCTATTGATATACTGATACATTGAATGTTGTTCCGTGGATTTTTCGAGATGGTTCTAGAAATTTCCAGCACCTGCTGCGAGCCTATATAAGGAGAGCGATGCGAGCTGTTGTGGTTATTATTTACCAGTCAGTCATTGAGTGAACAAGGCGTTTGTTAGGCGAGTTTGCTTGAGTTTCATTTATGTTGTTTTGAATGTTATTAAGTGTTGAGATGTTGTATAAAGAGTCTCTGGGATCTAAAGCTGTACTTATACGATAGATTTGAGCAGTTATTTTTCAATATCTAGTAATATTTGTGAGTTTCGAAGACTCTGTTGTTCTGAAGATCTGTAAATAAATTATTTTCTACTTTTCTAAAAGACAAGAGTTTGAAGTTGTCTAACCATAGGATCAAAAGAACCCTATATACGCTGCAACATTTGGTGTCAGGAGTGGGGTCTTATGGCGAAAACAAGAACAATGGACGGACAACTGAAAGAACTGTTAGAAACTATTAATGGAATAAAGGCAGAACTGACGAAAGGCCAAGAAGAGTTGGCGGATAAAATGAATAAAGGCCAAGAAGAGTTGGCGGATAAAATGAATAAAAACGAAGAAAGAATGGAAGAGTTGACAAATAAAATTGACAAAGGCCAAGAAGAGTTATCGAATAAAATCGACAAAGTCCAAGAAGATGTGACTGAAGAAATGAAAAGAAGCCAAGAGAGAATGGAAGAATTAAAGGAGGAAGTTAATAAAAGCCAAGAAGAAATGAAGAAAACTTTGGAAGAAAAGTTCTCATCGGTAGAGAGAAGAATAGATTCGGTAGAAGAGAAAATTCAGAATGAAGTTAGTAATGTTGAAGAGAAAATGGAAAGAAAAATAGAGGAAGTGGAAGAGAAAATTCAGAATGAAGTTAGTAATATTGAAGAGAAAATAGTTGAAGTAGATAAAAAGCTAAATAAAAAAGTACAAGATCTTGAGAAGAAGCTTTCAGCGTCCAGTGGTAATTATGAAGAATTTAGAAATCCGCCTGCTTCTCCCGTGCACATCAAGCTGTCGACATACGACGGAAAGAGTTCCTGGCAAGTTTACAAGACCCAATTCACCATTGCAGCCGAAGCGAACAAATGGAGTGACGAGGTGAAAGCTTGTCAACTGGCAGCATCTTTAAGAGGCGGTAACCGTAGCAGACATACTGGTTCAACACTGGGTTTCCAGATACGGAGTTCCTCTTCAAATCCATTCTGATCAAGGAAGAAACTTTGATTCGGCTGTGTTTAAAGAAATGTGTGGACTACTCGGCATGGACAAAACTCGAACTACACCTCTACATCCGCAATCGGACGGCATGGTGGAGCGGTTCAATTGTACAATCTTAAATAGCCTCTCTCTCCTGGTGTCTAGAGACCAACAGGACTGGGACAAGAAATTGCCTCTTTTCCTGCTTGCCTACAGGAGTGCCACTCATGAGGCCACTGGTTACTCCCCTTCTCAAATGCTCTTTGGTCGTGATCTTCGTCTACCTGCGGATCTTTTGTTTGGCCGTCCTCCTGATGCTCCTTTATCGCCCGAGGAGTACGTGGATGAACTCCAGGCACGGATTGAGGAGCTTCATCGTCTAGCGAGGAACCGAATCGGACTGGCATCGGAAAAGATGAAGACACGGTACGAAAGGCAACTGGACATGAGTTCAACGAAGGTGACAAAGTTTGGTTGTGGAATCCCATACGTCGTAAGGGACTGTCGCCAAAACTACAAAGAAACTGGGACGGTCCTTACACAGTCGTCAACAGGCTGAATGACGTCGTTGTACGCATACGAAAATCGCCACACACCAAGCCCAAGGTCGTACATTACAACCGGCTAGCCCCTTATTTTGGCCAAAGTGAATAGAAATTCAAAACTGGAATTTCAGACCATGGTCATGAAAGTCACTTTTTGTAAATATGTAAATAGTAATTAGTTCTTATTTATGTAAATCTTATTATTATTGTTATTATTTATTTAATTAATTATTTATATGTTTATTTTAAGTGTTTTCCTCTAACTCAAGGATTGCACTGCCCGGAACGTGCAGTCTTTGAGGAGGGGGTAGTGTTACGAATTTTGTAAATAGTTAGTGTTTGTACTGCAAAATAATGTAAATAATCTTATTAAGCTCCATTTCTTTACTAATATTAGTTTTTGTTACATTGTCTCTGTTATCAAGCAAACTTGTCTATTATTTTCAGTGAATGTCTATGGCAGCTTTGCGAAATATTAGAGATATCGCCAAGTTGGCGTCACTTTTGGCGACTAATTTTGGTCGCCAAATTTGGCGATATATCGCCAAGTTGGCGACAAACTTGGCGATTGTTGGCGATGGTAACCCTTCCCTACTCTATGGTAACCCCCCCTATTGATATACTGATACATTGAATGTTGTTCCGTGGATTTTTCGAGATGGTTCTAGAAATTTCCAGCACCTGCTGCGAGCCTATATAAGGAGAGCGATGCGAGCTGTTGTGGTTATTATTTACCAGTCAGTCATTGAGTGAACAAGGCGTTTGTTAGGCGAGTTTGCTTGAGTTTCATTTATGTTGTTTTGAATGTTATTAAGTGTTGAGACGTTGTATAAAGAGTCTCTGGGATCTAAAGCTGTACTTATACGATAGATTTGAGCAGTTATTTTTCAATATCTAGTAATATTTGTGAGTTTCGAAGACTCTGTTGTTCTGAAGATCTGTAAATAAATTATTTTCTACTTTTCTAAAAGACAAGAGTTTGAAGTTGTCTAACCATAGGATCAAAAGAACCCTATATACGCTGCAACAATATTATTATTATTATTATAACAGAATATTCTAAACACATTCTTAAGAACATTTATTTTTATATTTCTTCTATGTTTTAATTTGAAATTTTTACTTCTTTTATTTTGAATAGCATTATCATCCGGAAGTTTTGATTATCAAACATCGTTATCATTACTGTCTTGCAATAAGAGATATAAATAACTCTCTTATAGCAATTATTGAAGATGTTAATGATAATGATAATAAAGAAAGTTATAATTATAATACGAATCAAAGAATAATAATTCTATATTACAATAAAGATGCATTTTGAAAAAAATTCCTTAAAAAAAAAATCTAGTATAATAATTTTAATTGGAAGTATTTTCGTTGATAATATGCAATGCTAGTAATATGCTTACTCTATATAATTTTTTCTTTAATTTTTGTATTATAATTAATTAAATATTTTGTTTTAATTATTTACATTATTACGAAGAATTTATCTTTTTCACTTATTTTATTTATGTATTTATTTTTATTTATACTAATACTAGCATTCGTAAAAATCGTTTTAATGTATAGAAAATAAAGAATTAAAAGTTTAAATTTTATATGTATAACAAACTGTAGCATTTTATCCATTAGATTTATAATTTTGAAACAAGCTAAAATAAATGAATTACTGCAATTGCCATTTTGTTAAATAAATTTAATCATTGTTACTTCTTCGCTAGAAAGAATTTTTGTTCTCTTTGGAAATTATTTGTTGCTGGTGCATGAAAGGTCAATTTAAAAGCCATTTTTTTCAAATGGAAATACAACGTTTAAACAAATGTTTTTATGATATGTGAGTATACACTTTTACATGAATTTAAATTAAGTAAAGCTGGGTAAAGGGTAAAGAGCGAGAGTAAATGATAAGCAAAGGTTACAAGTTAAGATTCTCAGTTAGGCAAACCATTAAACAAACTTTTCTAAAGTATGAGAACAAGTTACTTTAATTAATCAAAATAATACAAAAACAAATAGCATTAAACATTAAAACAGTATAATATTTTGAATAAAAAAGAAACTTACTTTTTTTCTCATCTTTATTTATTATTAGTTTTACTATTCTTACTATTATTATTACTATTATTATTATTATTATTATTATTATTATTATTATTAAACTGAGCATTTGAAGTTATACTTAAAAAATTATACCGAATTTTTCCACTTTTTACAGATTTTTAAATTCTGTTATAACAATTACTAATGATGATGATGATGATGATGATGATAAGAATAGCAGCAAGAATAATCGTATTGTAGAAAAAAGCTAAAATATAGAAGAAATTTTTTTAAAAAATCTAAACATTTTATTTTTTGAATAACCCTATTTTGCAATATGTAATGTTATGGTAACATGTTTATATAAATATGATTATTAAACTTGCCTATAAACTTTTGTTGCACTAATACGTAGCATATAATTTCTATTTATCATTATCTCAGAGAATTTGTTTTCGCATATTTTGTATATTTATATACATTAGTTTTTGTAAAAAAAAAAAAAAAAAAAAAAAAAAAAAAAAAAAAAAAGATCTTTAGAACATTTAAAAAATCAAGAAATCAAAATTTTATTTATTTATTTGAATACCTATAACGTTTCTTTTCAAATTTAAAGTTTTATAAATACGCTGAAATAAATGAATTTAAATATAACTATTATTCAGCAAAATATAAGTAATTATGCTTTTTTTTATGAAATATGCTCAATTTATATGTTGTTATATATATATATATATATGGTTATATGTAAATTTTTGTCTGGATTTAGATTATATGATAGCTCAGATTTTGCAGTTTAAAGCTTCCAATGACTAATACAAAAATAAAATTTTACATATTGTTTGTGGTACTAACGTAATTTGTGCCTAATGATTCTGCTTTGGTTCGACAAGAAATTAAATTTTAATTCCAAGATAACTCCAAATAACTCCAAGATTTTTATGGTTAATACCTTACTATGTTTTTAATTTTTTTGTGAAGCTTGATACTTATTATCATATAATTTATATAGGTATATATACATTTTATAAAGGATAAAATTTATTTCTAATTTGCATATTCATAATCGTAAATGATCACCTGTGTTCATTTCATCATTTGTGTTTAGAAAAACTACAAATGAGACAGATTTAATTTTTCACTTATCAGTCTCTTTATATTTTTTCCCCTTCATCTTTAAATATTCTAAAAAATTGTCACAGAATCTTTAAATATTTATGCAAGATTTATTTTGTTACATTAAAAAAAAAAAAAAAAAAAAAAAAAAAAAAAATACTTTGAAAATTTCATACAAATATTTCTTGAAACATTACTATAATTTTGACTTTCTCAGTAACTGTTAATAACGATACATAGACATGTAAAATATTAACCTAATAACTTAATGATTTGTTTTGAGAAAAAACACTCTTTTGCGAGTCTTTTTTCAAAACAACTGTAAGCATGGATGTACGCTGTAAGAAACAATTCTGCATTTTACAACAAAAGTTGATGGCACCCCAATTACCAATACATGCACTGTAATATTTACAAGCTGCTATCTTTAAGAATGCTGAAAAACGTTTTATGATTACGGAAAGCCACTTTGATGTTGCCTCCGTAATAGAAAGAATTTGATTTTCACTTCAGTTATTGTTTGAATTCGTTTTCATAACGTCAATGCTTGAATTCATTTCACAGTATAATGCTTGGAAAAATACAACTTAAAGTGCATGAAAAAATACACCATTAAAGGCTTGAAAATTCATATTTTTTTACAGTGTTGCCATGTGCTAGAAACTTATATGGCTGTAAAACTCTTGAAATCATTGATTTGTTTAATCACAGTTAAGAGCCTACACGAGTCACTTAAGAAGACCCGGATGATAATGTTAAGTCTATGGAGATGTTATTTACAAGTATCTCCCGCAAATTTTAACATTTTTGGACGATTTTTTTTCATAGGATAGCTGACGGCTATTTTATAGCTTTTTTTTTTCTTTGTCTATATATATATATATATATATATATATATATATTGGGATAGTTTCAATCTCGGAACCAATTTAAACCGGTTCCAAAAGTTTAATTTTTTTTTTTTTTTTTTTTTTTTTTTTTTTAAATCTGAAACCAAAATTGGAAAAGTAAAAACTAGTCTTAAAACTAGCCGTTCTCAACTATCCTGTGCAAAAAAAAAAAATGTTCAAAAATATTAAAATTTGAGTGAGATATTTGAAAATAATGCACCGCACTTAACATTATCCCCGAGTCTTTTTGAGTGACTAGTGTGAGCTCTTAAATTCTACACATTTCCATGATCTCCTGTTACGTCATCTCTGCTCAGTCCCCTACCTTTCGAAATGTAATTATAACTACGCTACTTAATATAAGTTAGATAATTTTAAATCTAACAAGTCTGCTTTTTGTATTTCTGGTGATCACGCGGTCTCGTCTGAAGTAAGGAAGCTATACTTTAAAGTACTGCAATCAAAGTAATCATGTTTCATACAAGTCTGAATTATTTATAAATTATGTTTATTATTGATATTTTTTACGTTATAAGACATCGTGAGGAGTAAACTTCAATTTAATTAATAACCCTTTCATTAATGTTTAAATTCTGTTTGTAAAATGAAAAATTCCTGACTGATACCGGAACTCACAAATGACTCTTTTCGAAATTAAAAACGCTCTAATTCAAGTTTTCATTGTAAAAGCAAACGTTTAGTAAAATATACTTGGTATCGTTTACAAGTTTGGAATTAAAAGTATATGTGCCCTAAGTGATCACACTATGCCGAAAAGGGTTAATTCCATCTCGCGGGTGTATTTGTTTTATAGTAGATTTATTCATAATTCGCAGCTTTTCAATAACTGAGAAATCAAAAAACAAATTAATTACGTAACTATGACTTATGCATAATGTTGTAAACTTATAAGGAGTGTATTGTGTGTTTTTTCTTATTTTTCTTGATTAAAAATAAAAATATTGTCTATTTTAGAATGTTTGCACTATTTTTATATATTTCATAAATTACTTAAGTAAAATGGGGGGGGGGTGTAAAGGCGTTTTCCTTTACATATTAGTTAATAATTGTTTTCCCCCCTTAGTTAAAATTACAATTTTCCCTTAATTTGTAACTTTATTTAATAAGCTAGATTTTTAATCCCTTTAATTCTATTCAGTTACTAACGGCCATTTTTTCCTTTAAAATATAATTTCAGTTATCTCTAATTCTTTCTTTAAAACCACAACGTACATCCGTTTGTTCATGTAACTGTAAGTATTTTCCCATAGCAACAACCATTTAAAGAGTTAGTTCTAGCCTGTATTTATTCATAGTTAAACGCTATTCACTTAAGAACCAGATGCGCTAAGTTTGTCTTTATTTTATTTCATTAGAATTAATTTCCTTTCTGAACCCGTGTGACTTTTGTTAACCCTAGGTAAAGAATTCAATCCTTGTGGTTTTCCGGTGCCATATACACCCTTTTATCGTTTGGCATTAATTATTTCAAATTTTACACTTTGAGCATTCTCATTGCAATCTATGTAACGAAAATCAAATGCATGTCTCCTATCATCGAAAATGTACATCTGGTGTTCGTTATTGGCGATAAATACCAATGTAATACGCCAAAGACAGTGGTTTCAAAAATTGTATTTTTTATCATTGGGCTCTCATCCTCGATACTGTTATGTGATACGAGATTCGCATACGTCCCTGCGGTCGACGGGACTGACTACCCGTCGACCGGAGCCGAGCCTTGCTACCTGCCTGATGCTCTTCAATAAACGGATTTTGTGTAAAGAATAACTCGTATTCTCTTGGAGTTTTTTTTTTTTTTGTCTTTTCTTGAACCCGTGCATACATCACCGATGCGGAGTGAATACGTACCTACAGGGGGGTTCGAACAACAACTGAGAAATCAAAAAGCAAATTAATTACGTAACTATAACTATGCATAATGTTGTAAACTTATAAGGATTTTTTATTTTATATATTTTATTTTTAATTATTTTTATATATTTTATTTTTTATTTTATATATTTTTTTATGTATTTTATTTTTAATAATATATATATATTATTAAAAATAAAAATATTGTTTATTTTGAAATGTTTGTACTATTTTTATATATATCATGAATTACTTAACAAAAATGATGAGTTTCGCACATGTTTAATTTAAAAACAAATTCCCGTCACGCCTGAGTGTGTTGAAATGACTGTTCACTTATTTGCTTGGAGGTATTAATCTGTGCAGATACTGGCTAAATTTAAAGTTGCAGGATATGATAATGAATATACCCTTGAGATATGCTATAAAAGATATTTCAGAAACACATGATTTAAAACTGTTTACATAACTTTGCCGTCACTGTAAAACCCGATGATATAAATGAATTTCGTATAATAGTTGAACATTTAAACAACCTTATCTTTAAACAAGATTTTATAGAGTGTGTATTGAATTCTAAAAACATACAGTATGGTGGTAAAAGCAACATTAAGATAGTGATTCATAAAAATGTGTAAGTTATTGAAGATTAAAAGGAAAATAATTCACTCCCTTTTTTTAAAATTTTATAAAAATCCACTGATATGGGTTGTATTTGTGAATATAATTCTGATAAAGTACTTAACACGGTTCGTTTTATCAGGACAATGAGAAAATTTGACTATTTGTAGTCAGATGTGGATTCCTGGGAAATATTCTTGTCGCATTACTGAAAATTAAAAACTCGCGAATAACGAAAAGTGCATATTCTGTGGCACTTATCGAATGAGAATATATAAATAACTTTTTTTGCTTTATTATTACATTAAATGTTATCAAGAACCAGGAAATGAAACAATGTTAAAACTAAATGCAAATGGTTTTTCTTTTCAAGCTAAATTATTAGTTTAAATAAGCCAATTCAGATTCCTAAATGGTGTAACAAGATGAATTAAATTAGACAAAACTTTAGGAGAGGGGTTATTAAGTTTATTCAATTAACTTCATGCATAACTTATGGATTACAGGAAATGAAACAATGTTAAAATTAAATGCAAATGATTTTTTATTTAAACAAAATTATTAATTTAAATAAGCCAATTAAGATTCCTAAATGGTAACAAGATGAATTAAATTAGACAAAACATTAGGAGGGGATTTTTAAGTTTATTTAATTATCTTCATGCATAACTTGTGAATAAACTTTTGGCATGCTTCAGATAAAAATGATAAAAACTATAAATAAATGGTATAAGTGACACATATTTAAATTTACTTTTTTAACTAAATGAAACCTTAAAATTTATAAACTGAAAAAATGTTTTTGTTGTTCAATTCTGCAGCAATAATAATAATAATAATAGTTTCAGTTCCATTTTTGTCTCTTGAAATACAGCTTTTCTTTAAATCTTATTTGTTGTTCCGCATCGAAAAATATTTTAGGAGCAATTTTTAAATAAAAATGGGATATTAAAATATAACCCATATTATGTATTACTTAAGACACATACACACAAAAATTATATAAATAATAAATAATAAATCATCTTCGAAACATTACTGTTCATTTCAATGCTAATAAAATAAATTAAAGTAAATTTCCTAAAAATAAAATTCCAGAGTAACATGTTTAGTATTTAATCATCTTTAAGATTTTATGATTAGTAATTGGACATAAATGGGACACATTTTTAAAAAAAGATTATATCGCGTGATAAAACTTGTTATACAACTATAACAAGTTTTAAGTTTAATTTATTAAGCCCCGATATAATATCAAAAATGTATTCTTACATTTTAAAATTACAAAATTAAAATATTTTTGAAAAATTAAAAAATTTCAAAATATTACATTTGTTTTTAGGCAAAAAAATTCCTTTATATTTGCGTAATAAATAAATTAAGAAGTAAATTTACCTCCAACCTTTTAGAAAGTGACGCATGTAAAGGATCCAAATAATTGAAATCCTTAAAATTTAATCAGACAATTATAAAGAGGAAAACTTTTATTTTTCGTTATTCTAAATCATTCTCATGAAATTTATATACAGTCCTCCCCACTTAATCGGGTATCGGATAATCGAATACCCCGCTTATTAGAATAGAACTTTTCGGAACCGAATTTATCGCCATTGGAGCTATGTTATTTTTCCCCGTTTAAACCGAATAAATTTCGTGAACATCCCCGCTTATTCAAATACCATCTGGGTGACCTATGTTTGAAAATAGGCGCGAAAAACATGTTTCACCTTGAATTTTTTTTCATCTTTTGTCATTTTCGGCTCATTTACACTGAAGACAAATTTTCAGTTCTTCCTGCAATGATTTCGGCCGGCAGATATATAATGGATCGGTCAAATGATCTCCTCTCCTTTTTCTGCGAATGGCTTAAATAAGTTAGCCAATGTAGATTATTTTTGCGCTTTGTAAATTTAGTCGTGTTTTTGTTAGGAAAAAGGCGTTGCTATGAATTTTAAATGGAAAGCTTTAAATCTTTCTGATAAACTAAGTTTTTGAAAAGTTAAATAAGAAAACAGAAGTCCAGGTAGCAAAAGGTTTTAAGGCTGTTCTTAAATCAAAAAGAGTAACTTTATGTTACAAGTTTCAATTTATTTTTGCTCGGAATTGTATGAAACTAGCAGGTATTGTTGTTCATAAACTATCGAATCGCACTCAGTTTCCCGCTTTTTTATGAACAGTAGATTTTTCAGAAAATAGTATCAAAGTGGTCGTTTTAAACTAACTTTTCGCTTTTTGCGGAAGAGAAGAAAAACCAATCCAAATTGAAATGAAAATCACCTTGTCATGTGATCAAAAAAGCTTATAACTCAATGCATAATGGATCGATCAAAAAGTAGAAAATTGAGTTAGATTCCAGATTTCTTCCATGGTCAGGCTTTGCAATTTGAGATCTTTCCGTCAAAATGTTTTCCACTTGTTGAGCAAAGCAGTTGAGAACAGTCTTAAAATATGGCAGACGTAAGTTTCCAATATGAAATGCAATGTCCCCCCCCCCCCCCCCAGAAAAAAAAAATCTAAAAAGAACAGAGATAAATGGAAATTTAGATCGAAAGATTGAGCATAATCTCAATTTTGGTAACATTGGTCAATGTGCTGGAATAGGTTTAGCGAAAAAAGCGAAATTTCGTTAATAAATGACGTTATGATCATATAGAAAGTGCGTGCGAAAACGTTTCCACGTTTTTTGTGCGTAATTTCAGTAAACGCGTAAATTCCACATAAACAAACAAAGTTTCTAAGCCTGTGTAAATAACGTAAATTACAAGTAACAAAGTTTTAACCAAATTCCAGTGAACTACATGAAGTACAATGTAAATCATACAGCTACATGTACTGATATTAAATTATTACGTGCTTACTTGATATTAGTATTTGAATTTATTTTACTAATTTACGTTATTATAGTAACGATTTTATTATGCTATTAATTATGCTGTAGATGGTTGTTTTACCTTTTTATTATTCATTAAATATTACATTTCTATGTTCCCCGTTTAATCAAATACCCCGCTTAATCGAATATTTTTTTCTGGAAACGTCAATATACGTTTAAACGGGGACGAATGTACCGGGAGAAGCAATAAGGAGACACACTTCTACTCTGCTTTCCCTCAATATAAATACTTTAAATTTTGTGTAAATATTGTTCAAGATATAGATAGAAAAACGGATTACCATCTCTCCTATTTAAATTGTTATAAATCAAGAAATGTAAGAGATAAATCGTTCAAAAATGGAACATGTCTTTTTCAACTGCTTTACTTTAATTTTGTTTCAGCTACTTTGAAAAAAAAAATATTTACATGTATAAATATATATATATTTTTTTAAGTTACATTTTTTTAAACTTTAAATATTTTTAATTTTTACATAAACTAATATTTTTAAAAATGTTGAATCAGGATTAAAATTTACATACTTTTGTTAATTTAAATGAATAAAAAATTGAAATTCTGTATTTTGAGTTATGACGATTTGAAATTATCCCATTTTTTAAATATACTAATTTTTTTTTTATATAAAATTATGAGAATTTTTATCATGTGACTTTGTTTAACTTGCTCTTATTAATAATAATAATAAAAAATATTAAATGTGTTCTTAGATCTTCTTCAACATTTTGAATACCTTCAAAATTATAACGTTTGAAAATTTTGACATTTTCAGAATTAATTCGATAAAGTAGATACAAGATTTCAATAAATTTCGACAGCTATTATGCGTAAAAATGAAATTCATTCGCTGCAAAATTCCGTACTTGTTCATGCTGTCTTTCTGATGAGTTAAAAAAAGAAAAATCTCGAGAAAATACAATAAATTTTTCAATCCTTTATATGCACAATAGCTATAAAATACCTCACTTCACGACTGTTATTGGTGAAAAAAGGGGAAGCTATCAACTTTTCTTGTTGAATTTTCCCATAAGCATGAGATTGGTTCTTTTTATATTGATAACTTTCAGAAGAAATTTAAAGCGGTTGCTTCCTATGCCTTTATATTGTATACATTTTAGAATGAAAATTTTGCTCTCTTTGAGTTAAAAATATTTATAAGTTCACAGTTACATTTTTATTACAAGTACTGTAATCATTTTAATCTTTTTTACTTCATTGCTTAGGTGTTCATAAAATCTGTAATATTACTTTAAGAATAATTTTACATCAATTAATTTAGTCTCAATGAATGCATGAGTATTCAAGTATTGATTCAAAATAGATTGATTAAATTTATGATAGCATTATTGTGCTTAGGAGATCAAATTTTATTTTGATTAATTTTAGCCATTAATAATTTTTTTTTAATTTGTTTATCAAGATTTATCAAGATATAAAGAAAAAAAAATAGGATGCAAATTAGAAAATATTGAAATCCTTCTTCAACACACCCCAGACATAAAAAACAGATTTTTATTTTTAAATATCATAATTAAACTAGATTTTATATCACTAAATTCCAGACAGATTTTCCATAATTTTGCTGCTTATTTATTCTTAAAATTTACCAATGATAATAATAATAACTATGAAATCTAATAAAATTTTACACTTTTCATGCATTTTTATTTTCTACTAAATGTATTTTTTCATTTTTTAAGTTTGTCATTTGCTTTGTCATAATTCTTCCTTTCAAAATATCGTAGCCTATTCATTTTTAGCTCACAGGCTATCATAGCCTGAGAGCTTATGTGCCCATCCGTTCTGTATGTACGTGCGTTCGTGCGTAACGCGATAACTCGTGATAAAAATATCCGATCCACTTGAAATTTTGTATGTAGGTATATCCTGACAAGGCGCTTCCCTGATTAGTTTTTGAAATTCATTCGATATATATAAGAGGGGGAACGGGAGGCTCATGCCCCTTCCCTTAGTTGATATAAATAGGATTTTCATGCAGAATTAAGTTTTCGTTCAAAATTTAGATTAGGATCATTCTGATGAGGCGATTCCGTGACTGTTATTAGGTGTTCATTGAATAAGTATAAATAGGGGGAACAGGGGTTCTAATGCCCTCCCTCTTAATTTATATAAATGAGTTTTTCAAGCAGAATTTTCAGATTTCGTTCAAATCTCTGAATAGTTTTGGAAGTTTAATGGTTAAGTATAAAAGTGGGGGATAACTCCTTTTAAATTATATAAATGCTAAATGGGTTTTTATTAAGAATTATCTCATTTGCTCTGAATTTTGGATATAGATTTTTTATATGATAAAGCATGTCTTTGATAGTATAGGAGGTTCAATGATTAAGTATAAAAAAAGAGGAAAGGGGAGAGCTGTTTTTCCTTCTTAATTTTTTTTTTTCGAACGGAATTAACCCTTGAAAATATAAGGCTTTAATGTTCAATTACTATTTGTAGCCTGTGAGCTCAATGCCATCAGTTTAACTGGGCAATATTCTTTATTTAAAGTTGAACTTATTGGAAACATGAACAGTTCAAAGATTTTTAAAACGGTGTCGGGACAACAGGATGTTTATAATCGGGGCGTTTTTTTACATTGCATTGATAGATTTTTACTTTATGTCTTCGTCAAGTACTATTATTATTACTTTAGATTTAATTGAGATGCAAAAAAAAAAAAAAAAAAAAAAAAAAAATCGCTTTCTACGATTTTTTTAGGCGCCACGTGAAAAAATAATCAGGCTAAAATTCACTTTAAAACGTTTTCAAACGCTATAACTGAAAAATAAGGCATAAAAACCTTTAAAAGATATTATTGGAAAGTATTCTGGAAATGAATCTCAGCTCAGATAACTAATTAAACTGGCACTGTTGATTTTTTTGTTTCTCTTCTACAATAAACACTTAATATATTTTCACTTTTTTCATTACCCCGAAACCCAGCAATACAAATGAAAGATGCTTTCTGTGCCAGAAAACTAGTTAACTTGTCACAACAGCTTAGCAGTTGTTTCTCCGTTTCAGAGTCATTGTCATCTACACGACCGTAATTGCGAACGCACGAAACAGGTGAGAGTTTAAAATAGTGTTAAGTGTAACATAATGACAAGGATAAAGAGTGTATAAAACTATTTCAAGCCTCTTAGTGCTAGAGATTTATATTAGTGACTGGTCTTCATTAATGAAAAGGGGAGGAAAAAAACATATAAAACTTGATGAAAGATTCTACTTTTGAATTAAAGTAAATAAATATTAAGATAGAATCTTTTTCAAATTAGAGGATCTGAGAAATGCCAAAGCAATTGAAACTTTGTGGAAAGAACTCGCGTACTCATATTGAAATAAACTGAACATTTGTTATTACCAGTATTTAATCATTTAAAATTACTAGGTGATCTAATTCTTTATTCCTTTCTTCTGGGTTAAAGATTTTAAATGAAAATCATTTTTTTTATTTAAATTGAAAACTGTAATAATTTTTTTTAATTTAATGTATATTTTTTAATTGACTACTAACAGCACCACCATACCAGTCCTGGAGATTGTATGACAAAATAACCGGCTTGCAGTCATTAACTACAGGGTACGTAAAAGGAATCATGCACGAGTTTTGGTCAATATATATATATATGTAAAGAAAACGGTTTATAACCTATATTTTATATTTAATAAATATTTTTTTAATTGACCAATTACAACACCATCAAACCGAATTTGGAGGTAGAACATCTCAACAGACGGCTTTGCAGTAGGTTTTATTTGCTAAATATCCGTCAAAAGGAAACATACATGAGTTTTGGGTCAATATTTTTTCCCGATTTATATTGGAAATTCACTGACAAAATGAAGTTTGGAATACGCATATTATAAAACTGGTTCGTAATTGATTTTTTACATTTAATATAAAATTTTTGATTGTCCAGTAACAACACTACGAGATCATTCTTGACAAAAATAATACGTCTCGATAAGTCGACTTGTAGCAATAGGATCATTAACTATAGGGTTCGTCAAAAGGAATCATACACAAATTGAGCTTGACAAATATGGATATTCGTTAAGACATTCATTCACTTGACAGATATTTTCAGCGGTCCTCGCAGATCTTCTTTCGATTAAATTTGCGTTATGGTTGGCAACAATTCCTGTCTTCTTAAATTTGTCAATTAAATTGTTTGTCGTATATGTACATTGTTAGTTACACGGTTTCTTTCGCAAGTTTTTCTATAAGGAATAGTCAATGAAGAAGGTGATCATCCCAAAAATCGTATTTCATTACGATAAAAATTCTTTTCTCGAACGTAAAAGCTTAATTAGGCATTTGTGGTCAATTTCGGTCCGATTGACTGAAATTTCAAAACTGAATAACAAATTTAACACTATAAACTGTTATATTTTTTGACAGCATAAAATGTTAGCTTTAATTTGACATTTCTTTAATTGAAGAAAACTCATATGTTTGGCTCATAATTTTCGGAATATATCACAATTGCAATGTACGTTTTTTGCTCAAACTTTTGTTTTCTATACATATGTATACTTTGAATTTTCTTTTAAAATGAACCTAGCTTGTCACACTGCTCAAGTTTTTTCAGACGGACTCTGTACAAGAAGCCAATGTGCCTGTGCTAGATGCATGACTAAATGGTGGCCTCTGTCATCGTCCAAGGAGAACCCTTAAATCTTATACGTTTGCGTTTAGATCCTTTAAGAAAAGAACAATTCGCTCATTGCCTTCACGTTAGGCAAGTATTGCAGTTCATCTTATAAATTTGTCGACAAGTATTGAGAGCCAGTTTTTACTGTTCCCTTTAATGTGAAGACATTTACAAACAGAGAGAGATCGTTCTACTGAACTTTTATGTGTTGCGTTGTAGATTCTAATATTATTATGAAGCAACTTTTATTGGAGATGAACAGCAAGATGTATTCAACAGAAGGCCATGCGGATGACTATTTCAAGCATGGCAGTCTTTCAGACAAGTTGTCTGATACTCTTTTGGGATTAGTCGTACTGAATTTTATGTGGGTGATCTATTTTTCGCCCATTTTTGTGCCAATAGCAGTGACGTAGAGGGAAATTAACTACTGAGGTAGGCATTTAAAACAACTGGATTCATATGCATGAGCGTGGAGGCGTATCAGTTGTGGTGATACTACATTTTTTGATAAATTTTACAATTAATTGAATTGTCATTATGATTGGGCTCAAGAACTGTGAAGTTGTTCCATTCCCAATTTTTTCATCTATGTGCCTGCGGCTTGCTCCTAAAACGAGAGGAAACTGAATTATGACTTCTTTGCAATGCGCACAAGTTGCTTTTCTTAAACAGCGTGACGCAGTGCATCTGACAATTACTACATTTCACTATCGGGATATACGGAGCAATTCTGTACGAATTGAAATCACACGGCAGTCTTCTCTTTCTGACCATTTGGGATGCCTGGATAGATTCTATCTATATTACAATTTATCAAGTTTTATTCTTTTCTCTTCTAAAGGTTTTATTTACTTTTAGCTGTTCTTACGTTTTTCGATCTTGCACTAACTTTCAAATGACTCATTTGGCTATTCCCTGAATAATTATCGTTTGTGTCTTTTCTCTTGAAAATCTAATTTTTACCACTTCTTGCAGGCTCTTGATAGTTCTTATGGAATATACTATTTTACATGTATTTTTTTCCTCCTCGGAATGTATTATAAGAGTAATTTTATCTCGTGCTAAGGCGTATGAGTTCATTAGTTTGAACCCACTCCTTTTGATTTGCTTATTCAAAATTTTTGTCATGGTGTCAAAAATTATTGTCATATTCATTTTAGTTGTGGTCTTTTTCTTTATAGCAGCAGACTTTGGCAGTATGCTCATTGTTTGACATCACACCTGAAAGTCATATAGGATTTATGGAGCGTGAAGTTATAAAGTGTTTTCAGTATTTTCTATTAGGTTTAAATTCTATTCGTGTAAAGATGTTAGCACATTTATCACTTTTGTTTTCTGATATATGTTTTTATGTCTTAATTGGTCTTTAAACAAGAGGTCATGCTTCTTGAATAATTTAACAAATTGCGCTTTCAGGTCTTTATGACGACAGAATATAGAACATCCGCTTTTTTCGTTAGTTCTTGCTAATTTTAGTGCTTTTTTAAATTATCTCTTTTTATTTTATATTTTATTTCTCCTCTAATTTGGTAACATGTCTTTCATGTCCTTTTTCCATTTCTGATATTCTCCCTCATGCTGTTTTTGCTTCTGTATACTAGGCCTCCTTCTGCACTTAATTTTCCAATTATTCGATTTCCTTCATAATTTTTTATGGTTTCTTCTTTATTTTGTAATTGACTTTTGAGTTTTCTAAATTATTTTTAAGTATAAAGTTTTAATATCATTATTTCGTAAGGCTTTCGATTTGAGTATCATCTGTGATGTTCATGTTATCACCTTCTTTATCTGTCTTTCTAATCGTTCGATATTCTCTTATCTTTCTTTTACTGAAGCTTTCGATCTCAATCTCTCTTCTCTTTCCCTTTGATTTCGAATCTCTTTTCCTTGCCCTTTTATTTTCTGCTTTATTGCATCTTCTTTTTCCGAATCATTCCTGTCTCAGCATATTGTTAAATCTTCATATATTTTTAATCAGTACAAAAAACCCTGAACGGGTTAAAAGCTTGTGACGCAGCACTTTATCTTATATATCTAAGAATTTTAAATTTGGGACTTAAAACTAATGATATCAAAATTTAAGTGACGCTATGCTATTAATTAATATATACATATATTAAAATTTATTCATTAAGGTTTTATCAATCACATCTTTCATAAATTCAAAATATGAATCATAAAAGATATGATATCAAAATTTAAGAGACGCCTTGACGAGGCTTTAAACAATTTTTTAAAATTCCATTTATTTATTTATTGTCTCAATACATTTTCATAGCTAAACAATACTTTTCATTTTCCAATACACTGTTAAATACATCACTTTCACTGAATATATATAATGCACTGAAATGTATTTATTTGAATAAATAGATTTATCTTTTGGACTACGCTATCCAAAATCAAAAATAACATTTCAATAAATATTTTTTGCGTCATTGTATCACTTTGGATACAATGACGCAAAAAATATTTATTTAAATGTTATTTTTGATTTTGGATAGCGTAGCCCAAAAGATAAATCTATTTATTCAAATAAATACATTTCAGTGCATTATATATATTCAGTGAAAGTGATGTATTTAACAGTGTATTGGAAAATGAAAAGTATTGTTTAGCTATGAAAATGTATTGAGACAATAAATAAATAAATGGAATTTTAAAACATTGTTTAAAGCCTCGTCAAGGCGTCACTTAAATTTTGATATCATATCTTTTAAGATTCATATTTTGAATTTATGAAAGATGTCATTGATAAAACCTTAATGAATAAATTTTAATATATGTATATATTAATTAATAGCATAGCGTCACATAAATTTTGATATCATTAGTTTTAAGTCCCAAATTTAAAATTCTTAGATATATAAGATAAAGTGCTGCGTCACAAGCTTTTAACCCGTTCAGGGTTTTTTGTACTGATTAAAAATATATGAAGATTTAACAATATGCTGAGACAGGAATGATTCGGAAAAAGAAGATGCAATAAAGCAGAAAATAAAAGGGCAGGGTTTTTTGTACTGATATCAGTGCTTTTTTTAGGTTAATAATAAAAAGATAAAAACAAAAAATTAAATACTAATGCAAAGAATTCATATTCATGATTTCTGATCACCTTTAATTACCCCTCCCCCACCCACTTAAAAAAAGATATTTCATATTTTATTATTAATATATGCTGTGCTACTTGATTTCGTTAAAAACAACTCTGTAGTAAAGTACGTTAGTATAAGATAAGAAAGTAATGTACATTTAGCACCGTATTTCTAAGAAAGGATTTCATAATCTATGCTGTATGTATCATTTTTCATTCTAGTTAACTATGTTTATTCTTTACACATGATAATACATATACTGCAGATGGATTAAAATGATCAGGAATACAATATTCAGAATGTGCTGGAAAGTATTTCATAATCTATGCTGCATGCATGATTCTTGTTAATTATGTTTCAACCTTTGTATAGGTTGGTAATATTGCAGATTCATTAAGACTATATCCGTTACAATATTCAGAATATGCTGGAAAGTGTTTCATAATCTATGTTGCACACAGGTTTTTCTTTCTTGTTGATTATGATTTATTCTTTATATAGAGTGGTAAAATTACTGCAAATGGATTAAAATGATAGGCTTACAATAAAGAAAATCTGTTGGAAAGTGTTTCATAATCTATACTGTATGTGTAACTTTTCATTCTTGTTAGTTTATTTATGTTTTGCTGTTTGCACAAAACATATATAAACAAACAGGGGGGGGGGGGGGATTTGGACGGGAAGATTACTGTACAAATATGAAACTGATAGGTTTAAAGCATTCAGAATAAAATGGAAAGTATATAAACATGTTTTAATGGAAAATTTTTTACTCTCGTTAATTATTCTTTGTTTTTTGCACAGAATGGTAAAATTATTGTACATGAATGACAATAAGTTTACAATATTCAGAATGAGTCAGAAAATGCATCATAATCGATGCAGTATGCATGACTCTTCGTTCTTGTTAGTTATGTTTTGTTCTTTGCACAAGGTGGGAAAATTACTGCATATGGATGAAAATAGTAGGTTAACAGTATTCAGAATATGTTGGAAGTTGTATCATAATCTATGTTGCACGCATAACTTTTCGTTCTTGTTACTGTTTTTCCCCTACACAAAGATAAAATTATTGCAGATGAATGAAGGTATTAACGTATTCAAAAATGTGTTGTAAAGTATTTCATAATCTATGATGTGCGGATGATTTTTCATTCTTGAGGGGTTAGGTAAAAATGCCCTTAAAGCTGCTATTAGACACACGGACTTTAGGCGAGACAAACTTTTCAGCGGATTTTAACTCCAACATTTTCCCATTCAAAGGGGGACAAAGGTTTGTAACTGTCTTTGAAAAATTCGGAGGAAAAGCCGTAAAACCAGTTTCTACTCGTGCCAGGCGTTAACATTTATCGCCTACTCGTATCAATCGCTTACCTCTGATTCGTTGAAACGTTCGATGTTGGATGAAAAATCTAAGCTAAGCCAGATTTTTTTGAACGTGCGGAAAAAAGTCTGGGAGACATTGCAGTTTGCTATTACACTGGAAGTTGGGAGGATATTTCCCGAAAAGTTGGAGGAAATAGAGTGTTGGCTCAAAAGTCTTACTAAATGTTGGTGTATCTGATAGCGGCTTAAGGAGGAACATTAGGCAGATGGGAAAGGCAAGTGTATTATATGAAAGAGTGAAGAAATGGTTGTCTAATGATATAGTGCTTTAAAATGTTATAAAAAGTTCTACCGAGAAATTTGGATGTAATTTCAAAATCTATAAAAACAGTAAATTAAGTATGCTTATTTCTTCTTGATAGCATATCTATAAACATATAATTAAATCAGGTTTATATTAAAATTGATAATATATATTCTAAATTGATCAATGTACTTATCATTTGTACAAAGAATGTCCTGATTGGTAATTGCCCCGGGGTGATCAATAATTACAATGTTCCCAGGGTAATTTCCGATCATCAAAAATTTTATTAAACAAACTTTAAATAATATTTTATTCAAAGTCTATATTTTATTGAATAGACTCATAGCAAATCATTAACTATGGTAAATTTGGTCTCATCAATTGTAAACATTAAAAAGATATTTAGATGTTAGTGTTTTTTGATCAGGAATTATCCCGGTCCACCCTATAAGTTTCATACTTCAATTAGGAAAATATTTAACCAACAAAGAAAAGAAAATAAGGACTCTATTATTTAATAAATGCTTTCATTTCATATGAAACTTTCCATTCTTGGGCGACTTAACTTTCAAAATAAAAATAATATACTTTTATCGAACATTTTAGTCACTAAAGCATAAAACGTGAAAAGTATGGAAATTTACACATTTAACATTGTACGAAATATTTTGAAATTGGCGACTTGAAAAATTTTATTTTTTTTCTCATAAATCATGTAAAATAATATTAATCCATTAAGAACCAACTTTGATTTACTAAACAGCTATTAATAAAATAAACAACTCAGAAAGCATCACAAGAATTTATGAAAAGAATTTGTGTGTACAGTACACATATTTAAGAATTATTCAGATTTAGTTCTAAAACCAAATTAACAAATCTAGTAAAAATTTTAATTGTTAACACTATAGATCACTAAAAAGCATCATAAAAAAATATATTATTTATCTATGTGAAACCTTTTTATACAACATTTCAGTTGCTAAGCATGAAACAAGCATAATTTAGAAATTTTAGCGTTGCTAAAATATGTATAGCTTGAGATGAAGAATTTTGCAAATAGAATGCTGCAGACTTCTGTTCTGGATATTGTTTACATTTTAAAAGCAGTAATTTGAATGTAATAATGGAGTAGAAATCATAATGAATGCTTAAAATAATGTATAACACAGTCAACACTGTAAAATCCGCAAAATATATTATATTCAATGTTTGTTAGATTGTAAACATTGAAAAATGTCCTAACATTTAAACTTAGAGTTGAAGTTATGTTATACTTCTTTTTCAAATTTTTTAATCAAATAAACAAAGATGTAAGAAAATTCATGTATTTTGTACCTTGCATTTAAAAATAATTTATGAAAAGAACTTATGTGTACATATTTAAGCATTATTCGATTCTCTGAACTAAAACCAAATTAACGAATGTAGTAAAAATTTTATTTGTAATAGATCATTAAAAAGCATCATAAAAAAATATTATTTATCTATGTGAAACCATTTTAATCCAACATTTCAGACACTAAGTATGAAGCAAACAGTATTTAAAAAATGTAAAGTAGCTGAAATCTGTATAGCTTGGAATAAATATTGCGCAAATAGAATGATACAGACTTCTGGGTTTATTTGCATTTTTAAAACAGGCATTTGAATATAATAATGGGCTAGAAATCATAATGAATGCTTACAATAATGTATAATACAGTCAACACTGTGAAATACACAAAATGTATTATATGCAATGCATGTTAGAATGTAAACATTGAAAAGCATCTCAATATAAGCTCATGGATGAAGTTAAGTGATACTTTTTTTCATGGAATAACAATTTTTTAATGAAATAAACTAGGATGCAAGAAAATCCAAGTATTTTTTATTCAGCATTAAAAAATAATAATTTGAGCAAGGAAGTGATGTATGCTCAATTGGTTATGCTTAATGCAAACCTATTCTTCGTTAAAACAGTGATAAAACTTTAACAATAAGAGATTTTATCCCTATAAACTTATTGTTTATTTCACAATATACATGAATATTTCCTTCAGTAAATTTTCTTGAACCAGAAAGTTTTATATCAGTTCAAGGAGTAATTTGTATTCATAAACTAGAGGAAAAAATTACTGACAATAAACCAAAGCAAAATACAGTACAGAGCTTTTACCTGGCAATCTCACAAAATTTGGAATATACTCCCTCCCCCTTCTTCTCTAATCCATAAGTTTTCAAAAACACAAACATAGCAAAACTTTAACAATGGTATGTAGAGTATTAACAAATTCATCTTTTTGCAATTATTTAAACAAAAATTCCTGCATTACTCAATGGTAGTAAACAAAAGATAAAAGTATATAATTATGCATAAGTAGTATTGTTTTATCCTTTTTACACAAATTTTGATTGGTATAGTTAGAAAAACCTGAAATTTTAGGAATTATGAAATTAATTAGTGTGACATTATTCAAATTTACTTTCCAAATTTGTGCTTTTTACTAAACAAATCGGCAAAATTCGCAATTCTTAGATGCTGATAGCGAAAGTTTGCGATTTTTCTTCACATGATAGATGAAATTCTCTATTTTTTCCCACACCAGATCAAGGAAATTTTTAATTTTCGGTGCCTAATAGATGATATTTTCAATTTTTCGGCGCCTGATCAATGAAATTTCGTGATATTTCTGAACCTGAACAACCAAATTTCCTATTTTTACGAAGTTGATCAAGAAAAGTCGCGAATTTTATGAACCTGGTCGATGAAATTTGCGATTTTTTCTAAGCCGATCAAAGCATTTAGCGATGTTTACGAAGCCAATCCATGAAATTTGCGATTTTTCTTTGCATGATCGACGAAATTTGCGATTTTCCTCCGCATTATTGACGAAACTCAAGATTTTTCATCACAGGATCGACGAAATTCGGAATTTTTCCGTGCCTGATAGACGAATTTTGTGATTTTTTCGCGCTTGATCCACGGAATTCACGATTTTCATGAAGCCGATTGACCAAATTCTCGAATTTTACAAACCCGCTTGACGAAATTCGTGATTTTTACAAAGCTAATCGACAAAATTCACTATTTATCTTCGCATCATCGACAAATTTTTGCGATTTTTCTTATCCCAATCGACGAAATTCGTGATTTAATTAGAGTCTAGATCGTAATTAGAATCTGATTGCAACTTCGCCGTAATTAGCGATTTTTCCACGTGTGATCACCAAAATTCGCAATATTTCCGTCTCAGATCAATGAAAATTGCCATTTTTCGGAATCCGATCAACTCGCAATTGTTTTGTGTGCAATCGACGAAATGTGTGCTTTTTCCATTCTTAATTGACGAAATAGGCATTTTCTGCTCCAGATCAACGAAATTCGCAATTTTTGTATCAACGCTGACGAAATCTGAATTTTTTACATGGCAAGATGAAACTAGTGATTTCTTTCTCTTTATAAACTGACGAAATTCATGATTGTTCTGCAGCCGAACAACGAAATTTTTAATTTTTCCGCGTGTCATCTCTAAATTCGCTATTTTTCTGTGCATTATCAACGAAATTTTCAATTTTTTTTCTTTCCTGATCGACGCTTTTTTCTCTCTAAATCAACGAAATCTGTGATTTTTTTGCACCCGAACGACATAATTCGTGATTTTTCCATGCCTGATCGACAAAACATTTTCTTGCCTAATCGAGGAAATTTGCTATTTTTTCCGAGACTCATGTGCAAAATTCGCGATTTTTCCATATCTGATGAACGAAACTTGCGACTTTTCCAGTCCACATCGACAACATTCGTTTTTTTCCACACTTCATCAATGGAATTGGCGATTTTTCCCGTACCGATCAACGAAATTTGCGAGTCTTAAGTGATGAAATTTTATATTTTCCCGCAGTAAATTGACGATTTTTCTTGCAACATCTGCACAAAAATTGCAATTTTTTCCAGTTGTAAATTGACGAAACTCGCGGGCCACACGCTAACCCATCGGTTGTGCATCCCTATTTTAGTGGTTTTTTAAATTTTCAAATTTGAGAGTTTTTTAATGTTTTTTTATGATAGTTATATCCTTAATTCATTCTATAGATAATGATGTTATATGCATGCAAAAAAAAAATAATAATAATAAATAAATAAATAAATAAATAAATAAAAATAATTAAGCCATTCCATCAAATAGTTTTTTTTTTTTAAAATCTTGGTGTTAGACGTCAAAAATAAAGTTTTGAGAAAACGTGACTTAAAGTTGAAATTCTATGGGTGCGACTATGAATGTGTTCATACATAAATGCTTATAACTCCGTTAAAAATGCAAATATTTTTATGCGGTTTTTTTGCATTGAGTTAAGAATTAATTGAATAATCAAACTAGATCATAAAAAAATCGATTTTTTGAAAAGTTTTCAACCCCTGAGCCTCCTTAAACTCAAACAGCATCTGTGTGACAAGAAATTATCCTTTTTTAGCATAATGCGTCTCAGAAAAGTGATTTATTTCAAATAACGAATTTTTACTTAACTAATCCATGTAATATACACTTTCACAATTTTAAGTAGAATTTTAGCCAGTTAATTGAATTACTTTATTAAATGAAATCTAATTAAAAAAAGCGGCGGATTCCAAAATGCGCCAAAACATTTAAATGTTAAGTTTGGTTTTGATTCATATAAGTGACAATTATAGTGATCTTTCTTAGCTCTGGGAGGGGTTTTAACCCCAAAACCACCCCCTTGGCTGTGCCACTGACAACAAAATTTTATGTTGGTGCAAGGAGTAATTTATTCATAGACATGAGAAAAAAGTTTTTGACAACAAACCAAAAAAAAGTACAATACAGGATTTTTACCTGGCATTCTCATAAAATTTTGAATATACTCTCCCTCCCCCCTCTAATTCATAAGTTTTCATACATTCTATATTATATTCCATATTAAGAAGGCGCCACTTGTCTAGTTCTGTTTTGAATCAGAACGCGTTATTAGCATTTTTCATTCAGGTAGAATTTATTTATTTAGAATAGAATTGATAAAAATGCACAAATTGAAAAACATCGAACCGACATGATAGAATCATTACGTAATTTTCATGGTTTTAATAATCCACATGGATGTTTCTTGTTATGCCAATTCAATCTTGCAATGTCTTAATATACAATGAATAAAGTCTGCAATAAAGTTAACCAGCGAATCTTGCAATGGATTTTTGCCGCCGCTTATTCAAATTTACTTAATTAAGAGGAATCGAGTTAATGAAATGTTGTATAAATTTTACTTGTTAACTTTATAGATTACTAGGTACTATTAGGTTATCCCGTCGACCAAAAAGTTATCGCCAAACTATAAGATTAAATTCCAATAATGGATGATTGTGAATGTCACATTCAATGACATTAAATACAATTTGTGTGTTTAAAATGTCATTAAGTGATTTTTTTTTCGACTTTTTATTAATATTTTACTAATTATTTGTTTTTTCATTATTTAAAATAAAATAATATGTCATTATATATAATTTGGCGAAATTGGTCGACGGAATAACAGAGTAGTAGCGATTACTAAAATATTTCAAATTGAAATAATTTATTTAATTGAAAATGTTTTATCTAACATTTCACTTAAGTTTAAAACAAGCAATATATAGAAATTGTAAAGTCCCTCAAGTGTGTGTGACTTGGGACCAGACATTGCACAAATATAATGTGCTCATCTTTTGTTTACATTTTTAAAAAGAGTAATTTGAATGTAATAATGTACTAGAAATCATAATGAATGCTTATAATAGAGTATAATACAGTAAACTCTGTCAAATTCACAAAATGTATTATCTGCAAAACATGTTAAAATGCAAACATTGAAAAGTGTTTTAACAATTAAACTCAAAGATAAAAGATATGCAATAATTTTATTTTCATGAAATGACACATTTTAATAAAATAAACTGGGATTTAAGAAAATTCATGTATTTTGTACACTGTATTTAAAAACAATACTTTAAGCAAGCCAGTAAGTTTCCGTTTATTAATTATGATTAATGCAAACCTATGCTTTGCCCAAGCAGCGAAAAAATTAAAAAAATAAATAATTTTACCTCTATATATTTTTTGTTTATCAAACAATACACATAAAAAGTTCCTTGGCGAAGGAGAGTAAACTGCATTTCACCCAAAATTACTGACAACAAAACAAAACAAAATGCAGTCCAGATTTTTAACTGGCATTCTCGTAAAATTTTGAATATACCCTGCCTCCACCCTGTAATCCACAAGTCTTCAAAAATACAATCAGATAACTTTATTGCAAAGTTACACATTCTGTATTAATTAATAATCCATTGCAAGATTCTCCGGTTAACTTTATTGC
Organism: Maratus speculifer; assembly: GCA_964019185.1. Taxonomy (NCBI): domain Eukaryota; kingdom Metazoa; phylum Arthropoda; class Arachnida; order Araneae; family Salticidae; genus Maratus; species Maratus speculifer. The sequence continues at coordinate 278,694,051 of OZ025295.1, read as the reverse complement.
AGAGCTTATTCGTTGTATATTGACATTGCGAGATTCAATTGGCGTAACAAGAAACAACATGTGGATTATTAAAACCTGAAAATTACTTAATGATTCTATCTTGTCTGGTTTATATTTTTTAATTCGTGCATTTTCTATATCAATTTAATGGACATTATGTAAGAATATTACTACCTGAATGAAAAATGCTCCGTAACTTGCCGCGTTCGGATTCAAAACAAAATCAGACAAGTGGCGCCACCACGCGTATGAATACATACATTTCCAAGAGCAAATAATTTAAAATCATTTTTGTTTGAAAACTTTAAAGAAAAATATGTAAGTCGAAATTATATTGAATTTGTATAATTAAAAAATATTTTTCTATTTTAAAAAAGGATTCAAAATATTTTTCCCACAAAATGCAGAAATATGCGATGTAAGAAACGTAATATTTTCTTCTTTACAAAAAATAAAGGCAATATAAATAGAAATTTGATTTAATATATATTTATTGAATGTTTTAAAGCACATGATAAACTGTTTTTGTAGTTTAAAAAACATTTATTGCTTCGATTCGGTCGTTTTAACTGTGACTCTAACTGCATAAGCTTTGTCGCATAGAGCTTGTCTGCTAACCCATAGAATAACATGTAATCCGCGCTAATATAGTCCAATTTTCCAAGACCAATATATAACAAACAAGAGTTTTTCTAGAAACTAGGCAAGTCTTATTCACTCTATCTTAAAGAGATTCATATTATATATAAGTTTTAATAAAATCTTCCAGGCCGTTTTCTAAATCTCATTTTTAGGAACAAACACCATCGATTTCGGTTTAAAAATGGGTATTGAGATCTAAAAATATACGGCACGTAGAAATGTAAAAATTATAGGATAGGATTAGACTGGGAATATAAGACTATATTAAAAAAATTGGACCATTCTGAGCAATATTTGCTGAGTTTTTAAATGGCGGCTTTTCAGGTTCCCTTTGATGTTGAGTTAGCTGTATATATGAAGTTCCGCATCGCCCTTACGTGGATACCTTATGACGATGGTAGGCTTAAAGCTGCGTCACTTGAAGGCTGCCGCCTTCTATGATAGTTCTACTATTTTCAGCCGATTAACCTGCTAGTCTTCAAATTTTGGTATATTTTTTTTCGGTGTTGTTGTCACATTTTCTGTTACTTCCTCTGACTTAGTTCATATATGTTTTGAGTGAAAGTTATAAATACATTTTGTTAATCTCGTTTCCTGTATTTCGAATCTATGTGCTTTGATATTTCGGTAATTATTATTATTTTGTTCTGTTTATCTACATTTGAGCTCAAGCAGTCTGGATCATGCAGAAAATCAAGAGTTTCTAAATTTGATAATACTGAGGACTAATTTCGAGGATCTCCTTTTTAATTTATTTCTCAGCTATCTATCCTTTTGTAATCCAAAACGTTCTGTCCAGAAATAGGGATTGATTGAAAGTGATTGCATCTAGGAAACCTAAAGAAATAAAGCAAATAACTATAATAAAAATTGATTGAATTAAATGACTAATATAAAATAAAAGTGCCTAAAAATTGGATAATTTTTTATAATAAAATAAATCGAAAATAAAAATATAGCGATAGAATAATTTATAACTGGACCATGAAAAATAGAAAAAGAATAATGGCTGTGATACACTTGCAATGTGCTATTTTTATACAAACATTCTCTCAGCTTAAATACAAAAGATAATGTCTAAAATAAATATATAAGAAAGTGTAGTAGATATAAAAATGTGAATCTCGAGTAAAAAGTTGTAAATATAATACGAAAAAAAAAGTTAATCCAATTAATTTAATATAAATTAATTACTCATTCAAATGTAGACTTGTGTTAAAACTAGGCTGTAAACAGAATTGCCAAGTAGCATCCCTATGTTTGTATAAAAATTAACAATTTAATTAACATTTAAAAAGAAGTGGTATCTACTGTTTCATAAAGAAGTATACTGGAAAGTTCAAGTCCCGCTATTAGATGTTAACAGAATTGCTAAGCGGCATCTCCACCTCTTACTGAATTACTGACATTAAGGATATGAATTAACTATCGGTCAATACAAAAGTGGTACCATTCAATCAATGTGGGTGCTACTTAAGAAAGAGTGGCATCTTTTACTTCATACATAAAGGGCTCTATTATATCCATATTATTTAATGAGATGGAGTTCAAGAATGGAAATAGCATCTGTAGGTTCATATTGAAGCTCACTTTTAAATAAAATGTCATCTTTTTATCACATAAAAAACACGTTATAACACTCATACGTTACTATTAGCAAATAAATAAATAAATAAAATAAATAAATAAAATAAAATAGAATAAAAAAAAGGGCGCTATAAGATGCATGTAATATTAATAGAAGTTCAATGTAATAATAAATTAAAATAAATAGCGACTTTGTGCTCATCACTAAAAAATTTGTAAAAGAATTTTTTTGGAAGAAAGTGAATTAAATGACACCATATGTATCATATAAGTTAATAAAAACAGATTTAAGATTTAACAGTTAAAATCAATTAAAATGATAAAGAAAGGAATGGTTTTCAAAGTAAACAAGATTCAACTGGATGAGGAGGGCTTACCAAGGGCTAAAATTCTATAAACCCCACTCATTTTCAAAATAAAAAAATTTCAAAATACATAACATGCTTTAAAAAGTGAGTTTCAACAACATCCATCTACATCCAGCAAAGCATCAGATTATTTTTGTGTAGATTTTTAAGTATATTACACAGTATGCTAAAGTTTAATTTAGCTAGGAAACGTATAGCACATTTGAAAATTCCTCCTTGGTGATTTCTGTGAATAAACTGAAATTTACTGGAATTTCTTTGTATATGCTGCTTTGTATATTATCTATAGAAGTTACACACTCCAAGTAATGTTCAAAACACTGGTTACGTTTAAAAACACACATCCCAACTGAAAATACTCTTTCAGTAAATATAGCTCATAAGTAAGATTGTAAATGTAAAAAAGTATTCTCTACGAAAAAAAATTCAGAATATGTAATTTTTTTGTTAACTAGTTTGTTTCTTAAAAAAAAAAAAAAAAAAAAAAAAAAAAAAAAAAAAAAAAAGTTACGTCTGAATTTTAGTTTGAAATATTTTTACGTAAATATTTTGATGTATTTTATATGCTGCTTTTACAATAAAATAGTTGTAAATTGGATTTTTCATGTATAAGTCATATTAAAATTTATCCATTAATATTATAAATTTAAGATTCTTCTTTCTAAGTTATTTTAACGGTTTCATATTAAAACTTACTCACACTAAAGCTTACATATTTATATTATAAATTAAGATGATTCTTTCATTTAAGTTATTTCAAATTTTCTTACCTTAATGATCGGTGCATGAAGATATTTAGAAGAATGCACGCTTCATTTTACAAATATTAAATCACATACAAATATTAATAATTGTTATGTAAATTTAATTATGCTATTAATGATAACCAAAGTTGCATTTTTGTTGACATCCGGTAAAACAGTCACGCATATAACTTAAGTACGATGTTTATTCCCTGCATGCATAGTAGAGCAAAACTAGTAACAGTTAATTTTCAGTATAAATATTAGTATGCAAGGTTACAAAATTTTAGAGCTCCTGTGTAAGCTAAAGTAAAATTTCTAACTGTTTTCATTAATTAAATCTTCATAATGACAATGAATTCACTCATAATGAAATTTCATTGTTAAAACGAGGTTAAAATGATCCTGAAAGCGCCCCACCCCCCGTCAGATATCTCAGAATTATCCTGCTAGAAGATTACACAAAAGCGTGTAACGTGCCTTACATTTCGCCTTGGCGACCACCTATTATCACCCTACAGTACCAGCAACCCTGGAAAGAAATGTTCTCCCGCGAAAAGGTAGGTAGGCCCATCGCACGAAAAGATGCTGCTCCAGAATACCCCTCCGCATCCTCTCTTGCCCCCCCCCCCTTCCCTTGCTTCCCTATCCACTTCGTAGGATCCGTCGGATCAAGCCCGACGTAGTTTACTTACCAATTTGCTCCCTCCCTTACTGCAAAATTTTCTCCCCGAATCTCGCACCTTTAAACGCTTGCTTTCGTGCGCTAAAAGTTTTTGAATTTGAAATGACGGCAATTTATTCCTGCGAGGAACATTTCGGTAGGGAGAAGGGGGTTGTCCGCCCCTTTATTCACAAGGAGGAGTGGGGGGGAGGAGGACAGAACGCCCCTTAAATAGAGGCCAGCGGTTTGTTCAAATTGAATGTAAGGTGCTATAGAAGTTTTGTGAAATGAATTATAGGAGATAGTGTTCATGTGGTTTTGGTTTTTTGTGCTTGTGATTTCGTGTCAAGGAAGTTTGAGCGTAATATTTTACCGATGAAAAACGGCAACGGCTTTTTTGAGCCGATTTGTCGTCTTAATTGCCTAATAATATACATAATAACCAATTTTCAAATGAGAAGGTTCCTTTTTACATGAGAAACTTTTTACACGAACTTGCAACATATGTTAGAAGTGTTCACATCATAATGATCATTTATGAGAAAAAAAATCATATGATTTATCCAACTTTTGTTACAAGAAAATAATTTTGGATCTATATAGTCATTTCGTATTCAGTTGAGAGAGAATTGATTTATTAGTCTGGAAGCGGCTTCAGATATCTTATTATTCTGTTATGTGGAATAAAACATACTGTCCTTTTTTTGTAAAAATCTTTTGATGCTTGTCAAAGAATTTTCTTCTGTAATATTTCGCCGTTAAAACATTTTAACAACATTTTAAAATCTGATTTTTTGTAAAATACTAATATGATTTTAATTCCTTCAGTAGTAATACAAGCTATGTGATAGGCATGAGCTTTATCTTTCTTTTAGTAAAAAAACATCGTAACAAAAAGCATTTATTTTATTAGTGAAGTTAAAAGTCTTTATACAATTTCTTATGTTATCATTATTATTATTATTCAGAAAATTATTAAAATTAAATGCTTTTGAAACTTTACACCAGAATCTAAGATTGTTACAAAGTTTTAAAGTTAGTTTTGATAAATTAATAAATTTATAAAAATGAACAACTTTTGCCGATCATCTGTATTTAAAAAACGTATGATATAGTTTTTTTCTGTTTTAATGTCATGCGCGTGTATAAGCATAGATCCCAACATCTCTTAATCATTCCGGAATCTAATACAAGATGAACATATTTCCATGTTATTTTATATTCCATATATTCCATATTTTTATCCAACCGAAAATTTTATTTAATCAAAATTTAAAAAGGAAATACCAAATTTTATCTTATGGAAAGAAGTCACATTTCTTGATGTAAATTTTCTACTTTGAAATAAGTTTGTTTCCGATCAGATTCCGGAATAATTAACAATTGTTGGCATCTGTGATACATAAGTTGTGATGTCATATAACACAATACTAGTATTATGCTTATTTTATTCACTTCTATTAATTCATTTCATCATTTTTTCTTTTTTAACGAGAAGTTATTACTAGAACACTTGCTTTGGATATATAGTATATACTAAGCTCTCTTGATTAAAATTTAGATAAAGTTATATAAGGCTACTAATATTACAAAATAATATTTTTCAATACAGCTGTATTGAAATACAGCGTAATTAGATGGTATAATTTCAGTAACAAAAGCAATTACAAATTCGATTAGGTATTAAACTAACGATGTATAACACATACAGAGATTCCGCAAAAAATTCGATTCATACAAATATATTGCTAATTTTATTTTTAAAAAATACTTTTTTTTTAGCTTGACATTTTTGCTAAAATGTTTGTGTCTCGAGGTTTCACATTATTGTTGGGGGGGGGGGGGGGGGGGGGATGAATATTTTTTTTCTTTATAACAGCATTAAAAGTAATATTCATTATTATTATTATTACTAGCAGGGTAGACCGAGCTTAGCTCGGTCAAAATTAACTTTGTGTTCAACTCGATATAGTATTTTCACTGTATCATTAACTCTGTATTATTACTGTAAAACATGTTTATAATAGTATTATTTAGAAAAACAATCAATAAGAAAACTAAGTTTTTATGCGCATGTTTATAAATTTTACTTTATTTTAAAATTTACAACGAAAGGACATCGATCTAAATCACTTTTGTAGCTCGACTCTGATCGGTTTAACCATGCATCTCGAATCCTCTTAAGAATGTATAAAAAAATTCTTTACATTCTGAAAGACAATATTTTTTGCTAGATATAGCCAAATTTGGAGGCATTCTTTCATTTGGCTCCAAATACGTGTTTTGGTTTTCGTAATTTTTATAGTCGATTTTTTGGCCATATGTCGCCAATATTTTGTCAAATATCACCAATTTATTGGCTTTTGCCATATTCTCGTGACCCTGACCCGTATTACCCAAAATGAGCCACTAATCAAATTTGATCAAGCATGTGACATAGCTCAATCGTCTTCAGGTAATCAAAAACAGTAGAATATAAAATTGAATCAAAATCGTTTAAGCCATTTTTTAGGTAAAATTACCTTGGCAGCATTCAGCAATGAAGCGAAATGACCCACTAATATAATTTTGTTTAACATGCGACTCAGCCCAATAGTCTTCTCGTGACAAAAAACGTTTTGTTTCAAAATTTTGGTAAAATTGATTGAGTCGTTGATATATATAATTAGAATGACCCTAGCTCATTAAGACCCAAAATGACTCACTAATCGAATTTTCGCGAGCTTGTGTACAAGCCAAATGGTTTTCTCTTGTTCAAAAACGATATAATACAAAGTATAGTCAAAATGGTGAGTACCATTTTCTACATAAAATTAGCATGACCCATCATGACCAACAAATGACCCTTATAATCGAAATCTCTCGAACGTGTGGCCTAGCTCATTAGTTTTAGCATGCCGAAAAACATTAGATACAAAAATTAGATAAAATCGATTGAGCCGTTTTTTAGATATAGTTAGTTTGACCCTGACCCCTTATGATCCAAAATGACCCATTGATCGAATTTTCTCAAAAATCTGTCATAACCCAATGATTTTCTTGTGCCCGAAAATGATAGTATACAAAATTTAGTCAAAATTGCGCGAAATGTTGTCTAGATAAAATTGGAATGACCCAAAAGTGGCCCACTAATCGAAATTTCTCAAACATGTGACCTACTCCAATGATTTTCTCATGCCAAAAATATGTTGTATACAAAATTTCGTTAAAATCGACCCATCCATTCTTTAGATATAGCTTGACCTTGACCCATTAAGACCCACAAATGACCCTTATAATCGAAAGCTCTCGAATATGTGACTTAGTCCATTAGTTTTCTCGTTTTTAAAAATTGTTACATACAGAATTTCGTTAAAATTGATCCTGCCGTTCTTTAATTATATATAGCTTGACCCAGACCCTTTATGATCCAAAATGACCCATTAATCGAAATTTTTCGAACATGTAACCTAGTCCAATGATTTTATCGTGCCCAAAAAATGTTGCATACAAAATTTCATTAAAATCGGTCCACCTGTTCTTTAGATATAGCTTGGCCATGACCCATTATGACCCATCATGACCCACAATTGACCCTCATAGTCGAAATCTCTCAAATATGTGATTTAGCCCATTAGTTTTGTCATGTCAAAAAACTGTTACATACAAAATTTCGTTATAATCCATCACGCCGTCCTTTAAATATAAATAGCTTGACCCAGACTCTTAATGACCCAAAATGACCCATTAATCGAATTTTTTCGAACATGTAACCTAGTCCAATGATTTTATCGTGCCAAAAAATGTTGCATACAAAATTTCGTTAAAATCGATCCACCTGTTCTTTAGCTATAGCTTGACCATGACCCATTATGACCCATCATGACCCACAAATGACCCTCACAGTCGAAATCTCTCAAAAATGTGATTTAGCCCATTGGTTTTCTCATGTCAAAAAACTGTTACATACAAATTTTCGTTAAAATCCATCATGCCGTTCTTTAAATATAAATAGCTTGACCCAGACTCTTAATGACCCAATATGACCCATTAAAATTTTTTCTCGAACATGTAACCTAGAACAATGTTTTTCTCGTGCCCGAAAACCATAGAATGCAATTTTTAATCAAAATTGCGTGAGAAAATCTCGAGATAAAAATAGCATGACCCACAATGACTCCAAAAATGACCCACTAACCGAATTTTCTCGAACATGTTACCTAACCCAATGGTCTTCTTGTAATCCAAAGCGATACAATATAAAATTTGGTCAAAATCGTTAGAGCCGTTTTTTAGATAAAAATGGCTTGACCCATAATGACCCTAAAATGACCCACTAATCGAAGTTTTTCGAACATGTGACCCAGCCCAATAGTTTTCTCGTACCAAAAAACGATTGGGTACAAAATTTCCTTAAAATCAATCCAGCCGTTCTATAGATATAAATAGCTTTATCCTGACCCATTATGACCCAAAATGACCCAGTAATCGAATTTTCTCGAACATGGGACCTAGCCCAATGGTCTTCTCGTGCCCGAAAATGGTAAAATCCAAATTTTTGCGAAAATCGTTTGAGCCGCTTTTGAGATAAAATTTACCCACACACACACACACACACACAATTTTTGCTCACATTATAGTATAAGATTTACGTATTTGGATATTAAAGGTTTTTATGTTTCATATTGCTACACACTTTCAAATTTATAAGAAAACTGTACTAAATAAATAACAAATTTCCTGTTATAAGATTCTTAACTTCGTAATACTCCGAATTTGAATAGTTCGGGCTTTAAACATAAAACAGTTTACTCAGTTTACATTTGAGGATATAATAGATTATCTCTTAGCTGAAAACTCGTGTATTAATATTATGTGACATAATTGTTAAGAGTGATTAAATATCGCGATGCTTTAAAAGTAGAATTGTATAATTTTGTCTAACTTTAATGCCAGAGGTGCATGCTGAGTTTTCTACCTCTCTCCTCCACTACAAAAGAGCTATAAAATGTGTTTTCTTTCAACTCTAACCATAAATCATCTGTGTCACTGAATTTTAAAGAAACTACAATAAATTTTATAATTTACCTCTATTGGTTTTTATTTTCTATCGATATAGGCTCTATATTGGTTTTTGCTCTTTGTGTTAATTAATTAATTATTATTATTTTAAGTTTTGTCTAAATTTTTGTTTTATGAAAAGATTTTAAATTTAAACAAATTAATTTTCCATATTCTCATGTTAATGTATATTTATGATTATTGTAAATGCGTGCAGTTATAATTGTAAAATTCAACTCAAAAATATATGCATAAACTCCAACTCAAAAAAGGCGAACATATCACTTTCTTAATTTGAAAGCCAGTTTATTTTTCTGTCAAACCTCGCAAAATGACATCCATATCTATGGTTTTTGAAGCCTTTTGTACAGACCTCTTTTTTTTTTTTTTTTTTTTTCCTTTCCATTTTTTTTTCTCCAACTGCTTGCTGGTATTAAGCAATCTTTACCCACTGATGTATTACAAAAAATTAAGAAAAATTAACAAGTTCAAAAAATTACGTTTAATTTTTAAAACCTTTGTAGCAGTCAGAGATGAAAAATTGTGCCCATGGGAACTGTGCATGTTTTTTGCCATCTTAATTATAAAATGAAACAAATGAGAAAACTGCTAATTGCGACCACTTTTGAGGGGTGTTTTAAAATTACAAAGTATTCCCGGCATATAAGATTCCTTAGTTTTGTTTCATCGGGTATTATTATGTTGTCATATTTTTATTTTAGTAGGATAGATTAACGGCTCTTTTTAACTTTAGAAAAAATATTTCTGACATCTCATCAAGAAGTCACTTCTGTTTTATTAATGAGAATGACATTTCTAAAGTCAATTCATTTTGCCCCATTTTTTTATATATGCTTCATTAGCAGATAATATATTTCGAGTTTTATGACGTCTGTTGTAGTTTTCATTAAAAGTATGAAATAAATTAGAATTATAATATCAAATAAGTATGAAAGTATTCACACTTCATATAGTATGTTTTAAAAAGCTGTAGACTGTATTCTTTATGCTCTCATACAATTTTTAACCGAGAAATTAGTAAAAAAGATCTTATGTATTATTAGACATTTTTAATAAAGACACAAGTTTTAAATAATTCACTCCCTAAAATTCTAATCTAAAATGCTTATTAGAATTATAATATCAAATAAGTGTGAAAGTATTCACACTTCATATAGTATGTCTTAAGAAGATGCATATTGCATTCTTTATGCTTTTATGCAATTTTTGACCAAGAAATTAGTGAAAAAGATCTTTTGTATTATTAGACATTTTTAATAAAGGCAAAAGTTTTAAATAATTCACTCCCTGCAATTCTAATCTAAAATGCTTTATGTTCGCAGAAAACTCTTTATACAAAAATTGCATGAACTGTCTGACTATTACGTACATCACCGTTCGCAGAATGAAATTTAGAGGGCTAGGGCGTAAACATTTTTAAAAAGTATTTTGTGATGAAATGAGCTTGATTATAAATAAATAAAAAGCATGCCCGTAAGTAACATTAATGTTATAACTACAATAACAATGATATAAGCAAACTATCTCCCTATTTTTGCATATTTAATTACTTATGAATATCCATATTTTAATTTCTAATAAGAAAAACTATATAATTTCAAATATTAAAGGTGAATACTGTATAACAGCTTGCTAATTTCCGCACATTTAAAAAATAATTTACACATATATATATTTTAAATCTATCCGTATTCCATACAATTCAATTGCTTGTTTGCGCTTAAAATAATGTAAATAGTTCAGTGTTTGTTACTGACTAACAGTCCATAACAAATTAATATTTTATCAAAAATAAATAAATAACATAATATAAGTAAAACAAAATATAGCAGATATTTTATTGAATTATGTGCCACAACTTTGAAATAATGAGAATTTTTAAAAAATGCACTAAGTAGCGAAATTTTTTGAGATTTAATAATGATTCAGCGTTTTAAATTTCATTTAAACAATTTTTTTCGTTTTTACAAATTTTAAATTTTGTTTATTTTTCCGCTATTTTTTTTTTCCTTTTTTTTTTTTTTTAAATTTCTTTTGGAATTTTGAATTTTATTTAAATAATTTGATTTGAACATTTTTAATTTTATTAATATTAATAACTTCCTTTTATAATTACTATAAAATTATATTTATTGATTCTACCACCTATGTAAGAATTTGATAATTATAAATTAGCAATTTGGATTTATTAATTAAAGGATAAGTTGTTTTGAAAGAAACATAACAGAAACCCTTTGTGCGTTCTGCGATCACATTTACTCACTTGTTTTAATCTTTTATACCAATAATTTCATTATCTTTTCACCAAATATATTTATGTATTAATCCATGTTGTTTGGTTATTTAAGTCTTACTAAATCTGAAATAAAACTTCCTTATTTTGATGTGAATTGGTAGGCTTCTTTTGTGAGGAAAATTGCATTAAAATTCAAGAAAAAGGTATATTTATGAAGCTTATTTAATTATAGATTATTTATTATTTACTTGAATCACTAATAATTTAATCATTCTCAAGATCATTTTATTTATTTATTTATTTATTTTTTTTTTTTTAGTGTTTGTTATAATTAATATTTTAATATTCTGCTACATTATAAAATTCATTATAATTTCAATTGCATTATTACATTCAAATCATGTTTTAAAAAATGCAAAATAGTCAATGTCCAGTATCCTTAAAATTCTAAAATCCACACAATCTCTGATCACAAGCAGCGCGCATATGAGGGAGTCCTCTGTTTTATTTTGAATTCGGAAAAAACGTGTAATAATGGATTCGTAGATAAGTATCATATTGTTAGTTGTTACTAAGTAATCACAATAGTATATGTATAGTACAGTGAATCAGGGTAAACTTTGCTCCTCCTTTACGAAACTTTGATCAATTCTGCCATGGTAGAATCTTGACGAATTATTTCCCTAGCACACAAGTGCTGCTATCTATATTTTGAGACCAAAACTTTGCCGTTAACTCAAGTGGTGTAGCAGATTCAATCTTTTTACTTTCTACTAATATCTTTAGAAGAAGAAAGTATTAGATTCGTGAAAATTTTCGAAAGCCGGTTTTTGACGGATTTACACGTTTTTGGAGCAAAAGAACCCGAAAAACATGTTTTTACAAAATGTGTGTCTGCCAGTCTGTCTGTATGGGACAAAAATTTTGTGGGTGCTCTGTCTCAAGAGCTAATGCACAGAATTTCACAAAACTTTAGATTCTATGAAACTTTGATATAAACTAGATTTGATTAGTTTTTGGTGTATATCACTCAACGTCGCTACTATGCTGCATTATTTACTATTTCCACAAAACCCATACCGCACGAACTAGCGTAAGGAATTTCATAAAAATTTATATTTAGTTAGTACTTGATATGGTGCTGATTATGTTTTGTTGCCAATCGCTCAATAGATGGCGCTGCATGGTGCATTATTCCTGTTTATCGCAATAGCTCTATCTCAAGAACTAATGCACGAAATTTTCTAAAATTTCAAATTCAATTAGTCCCTGGTATAGATTAGTATTGTTTAGTTTTTGGTGCAAATCGCCCCACAGATGACACTGCTATGCTGCACTTTTCACGATTTCGCAATAAATGTATCTCAAGAACTTATGCATGGATTTTCTAACTTCAGATTTAGTTAGCACCTGATAAAAAAGTTATTCCGATTAATTTTTGGTGTACATCACCGATCATGTAGCACTGTTATGCATTTTTTTTTTTTTAATTTAATAGATCTTTCACAAAAACTAATGCACGGATTTCATCAAACTTAAGATTCAGTAATAAGTTGACATAAGTTGTTACTGACCAGATTTTGGTTTAAACCACCTAACCGGTGGAACTGATGTGTGCTGCATTTTTCTAGAAGTATTAACATGCATAAGATAGAAGAAAGTTTTGCGATTCTAGTAACTAATTTCTCTCTTGGCCCAAAGTTATCCTTATAGGTCAAATCAAAGTTATCCTGATTGACTGTATTCTAAGCGTTGTATAGTTTTGTAAATAACAATTAGTGTTTTGAATAAACATTAAAATTAAAATTATCGGCTACCTAGACATCACACAACCTACAGTCAGTCTTAACGCTATCTTAAAATTCCACTACATTATATTTGATAAAATTAAATTTGTGCAAAAATCTTTTTTTTTTTCACGATTTTAATATGATGTAATATTGTTATTTATTATGTAATAATGCTTATACAATTGTTATTGTAAAAACTAAGAGGTTTTTTTTTTTTTTTTTTATCACGCGTAGTATAATAGATGACATGTTAATCAGATTTAATAGCTTTTAAGCATACAATCTTTATTGACAAAAATATGATTTAATTTCACTTCAGTTTGAATTAGTATAGTTTACATATAATAACTGAAATTATATTTCTTTAGGTAATAAATGATCTAATATCAATTATTGCGAATTAAATTTTATTCTAATTTGAGCTAATGCTACTTACTTATAATAAAACAATATAGATATATAAAATATACGCATATGCTATATAAACATAACAATAAAATATTATCTATTACGTGAATTCATGTAATAAATATTCATTAATTTCAAGCGTAATTTCATTGTTGATAATTAATTGGAAAATTAATTAAAAGCATAAATAAAATATTAATTACAGTACAATAGCAACAATAGCATATAGATATAACAATAACATACAAACATGCAAAACATATCTAAAAAAAAATATATTTTTTTCACATTTCTGTACTTCTTATACTTGACATTTATTTTTAAATAAATAAAACTAAACTATTATTATATAATTATTACTTTACTTAACCTTGTCGGGTCTGGTGTACTATTAATAGTACATGTATTTTAATGGAGTATTATTTTGTTTTAAGAAATACTTTTGCTACTATTTAAAAATAATAATGGTAGTATTATAACTATGCATTTATTACATTACTTCATTTATGTTAAAAAATTTAATAATAACAAAAATAATAATTATTTGTTTATTTCTCTTCGCGCAGTTTGCGATTCTTTTATTTTAAACATATATTTCACGCTTTAAATTTAAAAATTAAAGTTACTTTCGTGTGTAATAGAGCACAAAAAGTATTAGAAATTTGTAATATTATTTAAACCTTATTGTAATACCATATTTTCTAAACTTCTTCAAACCCTCTTCCTTAGCCTATTGCCATATGAATATGAAGTGAATAGTACACAAAACAACAACATTAGTTATAGTTCAGACAGTAAAATATTCGTTAAATACTAATTAATCTTTTTGTTTAGCTTGTGTTAATGTTATTAACGTAAAAGTGATTCTTTCTAAAAAACTGAAAAAAAAAATCAGATCTGAAAGGGTTAAATATTTAATGAATTATTTTAAACAAAGCAGTGCATTGTGATTAATTTAAAAATCTACCACTTTTAAAACACAACTTTCAAATGCTTGTCCGTACAAATATTTGTTATAATGCACATTTACTGCGGTAAATGATTTCTTTCTTAAATAAATAACTTATTAAAAGAGTATCAACTCTTTAACATCTATTATGCAAATCGATGCGTTTTCTTTACTTTAATAAACCATTTCAAGATTAATAAAGAAAACAACAATTTTTCCAAGCAACAATAATTAGTGCATTTTTATAATTTTCAAATAAATCTATTTCGATTCGGCATTTTTAAAATTCCAATTTTTCGTTCAATTAATTTCCTTCACTGAAAAATGCGAAATATTCAATTATTACCAGAATAGCTCCCAATTTTTCGTGCTTGATAACATCTTAATAATGCGCTGCCGAAATGAATATCGTTTGATATCATTAAAAAGGAATTCCTGTTTCATTTGTTATCCGCGAATAAGTATGTATTTTGAAATTCGCCCGAAGACACTGGTGTTCGGAAAATTAACGCAAGTTTTGAAAAATTGTTAGCGCCAAATAACTTTTAATTAGATCTGATAATAGCAATATTAATGTTTTGTATAAATCATTCAATTATGCTTTTGCTTGAATGGGAAATGGTGTTTTATTTACGATGATCATGATGTGCGATTTAACGATTCAAGAATAATGACTCTTTAATTTTAAATAGATTATTTGTTCTGTTCTTAGTAAAAATAAAAATTATCTGTACAATATACGTATATATTATTAATTTTTTATTATTGACTGTATATTTTTTCAATTCATTTTATTAAATTATCTTATGTTTCCATTAATTTACATAAAATATAATTTATTCAATATTGTTTTATGAATATATTATTCTTAATAATAGTTAGTTTTAATTATAATTAATAACTTTTTTTCCTTCCATCTTATATCCCTTATCCGCCTGCAAGCTCATTAACTGTAAGTAAAATGAGTAAGCAATTTTGTATTTTGTCAACACTTTGGGTGGCTTAGTACAATGTAAGTTTTGCTCATTTCGATTTCTTTCTGTTTGTAATGATCAAAACATTTTATGCACATATTTTTCATCATATGATTTAGTTTGCATATGGTTTTACATGTCCTGGTTTATTGACTTATATATTTTTGGTTACGATTAATCAGGCAATGGTAGAAAATTATGCATTGGAACATTTTCCTGATTTCTTCTTCAGTAATTAATCGTAATTTTTTTGTAACTGTATGGCATTGCCCTTTAAAACGAGTCACGTACCACAAATTCCAATTTTATTTGTAATTGCTCCATTATTGCTAATTTCATATCAGTGTCTTGTTGAGTTTAAGTTTGTTACATTGGGTTACTCTATATTCAATTGTAGATGTTGATTTGTAGTATTATAATGGTTAATATATGTATACATTCATATATATATACATTCATACATATATATTTCATATATAAGAACGTATTGTAATGATACATAAGAATAAATGTATATATTACGCTATAAGGAAATATTGAATATATTTTTTACTTTTTTTTTTTTTTTTTTTTTTTTTTTTTCATGGATTTTCACTATGTAGGATGACCTGAATATGATTTGTCTATATTTTGAAAAATATCTATCCGTCTGTACAGTCTTATCTCTATGTCTGTATGTGACACAAATTTTGTTGTCCATCTAGCCAACTCAAAAATTAATGCTTAGAATTTTAGAAAAACTTTCATTCATCTAGATTTTGATGTAAATTGGTTCTGATTTGATTTCGGTGCATATTTTCAAAAAGGTAGCGCTATGATACCGCTATATGTATGTTTTCCAACATTTCCGTCCTAGTTATATCTCAACACCTATGGAATAAATTGTAATCAAACTTTAAATCAAAAAAAAAAAAAAAAAAAAAAAAAAACGAATTTACAGTTTCAGACACTGGAGATTCCAAAAAACATATTTTAAGGAGAAAAATGATTGCCGTCCGCTTGTGTGTCTGTTTATAAATGCTCTATCTCCTGAACAAATTGAAATAGAGACTATAAATTTGATATGTATTTAGTATGTAATAATGAGAAGAAGCATATTTAATTTCAATAATCTTGATTATCCGGAACTATTTTTTTTTCGAACTCTCGAAAAATTTGCTCTGATAAAAGGTCTATAAAAATTTTCGAAATTGTTTATTTTTAGGAGTGAATATAAAATACCATAAAAAATATATAAATTTTACATGAAGAATGAAATCAATTGAAAAATTAATTGCTGAGATTTTTTAATTATATTTTCCAGACTTTTTGATTTTATGACACTATATTTCATTAAAATTTCAATTCAAAGATATATTTTAATTGAAAATGAGACGCTTACTCCGACGGAGTAAACTGTTAGTTAACATATGATTAGTATTTTTCAAATTATAAGGATTATTTCTTTCACACAATTCAGTAATAATAGAGCATTTAAAGTTTATGGTGTCATCAAGCCTATATTTTAAACATTCTAATTTACCGAACAGATTGTGATAGAGGCTTGAAATTTGGTATGTAATACACATGTTTTAGTTTCATATTTTATGTTATGCATATCCACGATGGAAAAGTGGAAACTTCGGTGGACAACAACGACTAGTTGTAAAATGTCGTCGAAAAAATTGTTTATTTGTCATTAGAAATATCCGGGGGATACAAAGTGGATCTACTGGCAATTATCTCATGAACTATTGATGATAGAAACTTACTTCTTTGTTATAAAAAGTATAAAAAGGAAATATAGCTTTTAGATATGACATTTGTTTCACAAAGAGTTGTATACCTATTAAAATACGAAATTTAATTCGTTATATTTACAGAAATGTTGGTCAGTGTCATAAAAGTATATATATATATATAACAACCGAAATTTACCGAGTTGTAGTGTTGTGATATATTATATTATTATTATTTTTTTATATTTTCAGAATATTTTTCAATTATTATTATTAAAAACAAAATACGTGCTTTTAGTTCCCAAATTATTATAATTATAAAAGCATTTATGATGTTGATAATCATTTTTGATGCGAGAAAAACAAGTTCGTGTATGTGTGTGCGTAATATAAAATTTTTAAACTCATTTCTTTAATTTATCCTTTTATAATTATACATAATTGACTCAAATATATTTATAATACTCATAAGGCACAGAATAAATAGGTTCGGATAACAAAGTTTATTATATTTAAACCTTTCAAGTCTGGTGTACAATTAATAGTACATATCTTTTAATGAAGTACTATTTTATTTTAAGAAATACTTTTGCTACTATTTACATGTAATAATGTTAGTATATGTCTATGCATTTACTGTATGACTTCATCTATGTGTAGGCATTTAGTAATAATAATAATTATTATTATTTGTTTAATTATCTTTGAGCCGTTTGCAATTCTTTTATTTTAAACATGTATTTTACTGATTAAATTAAAATAAAAGTTACTTTTCTGGAACAATCATGTGTAATAAAGCCCGAAAAGTATTATAAAGTTGTAATATCAGTTAAATTTTATAGTAATACAATATTTTCTAAACATCTTCAAAAAATTTTCCTTAACCTATTGTCATATGAATATTAATTAAATAGTAGGCAAAACAACAGCATTCGTTGTTTTTTCGAATATGAAATATTTGTTAAAAACTAATTAATCTATTTAGATGACTAGTGTTAATGTTATTAACGCAAAAGTAGTTTTTTCTAAAAATTAAAAAAAAATTCGGACCAAAAAGGGTTAAGTGCATAATAACAGTGCATTATACGCAACTATCTCACTTTCAAAAACACTCATAAAGTTATTTCATATCTGCAGCATCAACAAATAGTATCGATACAAAATTTTGTACTGATGCTGTAAACATGACTCTTTCAATGCTTATGTTGCATATCTACCTTAACGTGATGCATTATGAAATAATAAATCTAACACGCTCTGATTCCAGGCAGAGCGGGATGCGGAACGCCGTAATTAGTGTACTACTCAATTGTATCAAATGAATGCATTCATATATTTACAATGGATTTAGGAAGAGAAAGTGCTCATTGAAAAAAAAAAAGTACAATAAAATGAAATATTGTTGATCAATGAGGGGAGTTTCCTGCAAATGGCATACCTGAATAAGAAAAGCTCTTGTTCTGCTTCGCTCAGATTCGATTTTATTGAGTATAGACTTAACCTAAAATTGTGCTGAATTTTAGGCTGTTTAGCCAAAGATTTCGTAACTGAATTCCTGAACTGGTTTGCGACCGTGATGAACACATTAATTGATCCCAGCTTCCTATGACATACATCACGTGAAGTGTGAATATGCGTGTGTAAAGATAGTTGTATTATTCAATAAGGCAACCTTTTAAAATTGAGTTGTGACCGTCGTTCTTTTTTTTTTACTTATTCTTTTTATCTCTTGTATTGTTTGTATAACACGTTAAGTGCCACGGTGGCTGACACTGAACTTTTCGTCTAGGCTGCGGTAACTGGCATTGTAATATATGAAATAAAATTAAAAAATATATATTGCTTCAAATAATTACTAAGAAAATAGAATTCTGACATAAATAAAAGTTAATAAATTTTAAATACATTTTCAGTAATCACTTATTATATTCATTAATTACTTCAATAATTACTTTCCGTTTAGGCTGCGCCAATCACCGGTGACTGATGGTCTATTCTATAAAACTAAAAAAATATATTATTTTAATTTTATGGAACAGATTGATAGTCACCGGGGACAGACGGAAATCAAACGGAAAGTTCTGTGTCTGTCACCGATGACTGACGTGGCACTCAACATTTTAAGTAACAGCAACCTGGAAAAACTCGCTTGCTAATGTTGATTCTAAGGAAGAATTTTATCTCGAAGTATCTCGCTTGCATTTTAGTATTTTTAAATGATCCTTTTAGCATAAGATAACTAAGATGGATCTCCACATCTGCCTTTTTTTATTTTTTCGATTTTGTCTACAGATTAGCTTAAGAGCATGCTTTCACTTTCAAATCCGGTTCCGAAAATGCAAGTATCCTAATCAAAATTATCTGTAAACAAAATCGAAAAAAATTAAATACGATCTATGTACATATCGATCTCAGCTAATCAATGCGAACACAGTTGTTTAAAAATACTGAATTGCAAACAAGATACCTTTAAAAATCTTGTGGATTTTACTGAATCATGTCCGTAGTGCCATTGATGTCCCGTAAAATGAACAGGTGTACAGATGCTTCATTCCAGTCTCCGATAACAAAATCGTTAATAGTTTAAAAAAAAAGAAAAAAGTATTAGACTGCATTGAAAAAGCATCTCGAACGCGAAAATATCTAGATTCTTAAAATTTTAGAGATGTTCAATAAATATAAAACTCATTTTTCACAAATATTCTAACGTCCACTTAAAATTCTGAAGTCCGAAGATAGAGAGGTATACAGCATACAAGTATACATTTATATCAGAGAATGAATGTTTCATTCGCGTACATGTATACCAGAATATACATGTTTCATTCCAGTCATTAAAATTTTAGAGGTGTTCAATGAATATAAAATTCATTTTTCATAAATTTTCTAAAGTCCACTTATAATTTCGAAGTCCGAAGTTAAAGAAAAGAGATATACAATATACATGCATGCATACATACATGTATACCAAATTATACATGTTTCGTTCCTGCCTCCGATAACGAACTCGTAAACTTAAAAAAAACTATTAGACTGCAATGAAAAAGCATCTGAAACACGAAAATATATAGATTCTTAAAATTTTAGAGGTGTTCAATGAATATAAAACTCATTTTTCACAAGTTTTCTAACGTCCACTTAAAATTCCGAAGTCCGAAGATGGAGAGGGATTTCTCTCCCTCCATCCACCGCCTCTCGTTTGATCCTCCCGCTCCCAAATCAAAGTGACGAGGAAAACAGTTCAATTTCTCCGCATCTGTCGTGAACCCCTTTTCCTGCCGTTTTTTCCCACATTTAAAAGGATAATATGATCGAACTCCCGTTTTTATATTCTACTAAAAAATGAATCGATAGCGTGACTCAGCTTCGGCAGAACTCAATTGCCGTGCGGAGTAAAAAGAAAGACTTGACGGATCGCGCCATCTGTTGGTGATGGAAATAAATCCCGAGCATAGTTTTAATTGCTTTTCGTAATAAATTGTTTCGATGTTATATAAAAGAGTTTAAATGTTCGGTGTTAAATCCAGTGGCGTAATAATTTAAAAAATATATATAAGAAGAAATTTGTTATAAAACTGATTACATAAAAAAAGAAAGAAAGAAAAAAGAGAAAAAAATAAAAGAAAAAAATCCTAAAAAATTTGTCGTTTATGGGTACCAATCTGAGACACTCTGTGGGCCTTTTCAAATAAATTTAATTTGAATGATCAATAATTAATAAAATGTTTATGAAAATAAGTATTTTTTCAATTTAGTTTTTTATATCATCATCAAGAAATTAATATTGCACATATTTTAGATAATGGATTTAAAATTCAAAATCCCAGAGAATTACTATTATCATGTTAATGAGACGATAAGGTTTTAGAAAGAAACAGGACTTCACGAAATAAAAGTGTTTAATATAATGAAAAAAGAAAAGAAAAACATAATAAAAAACTTATATATGATGCGTTAAGGCTATCCCAATGGGGAGGTATTTTTCTAATAACTCTTTCGCATTTTGACATTTTTAAGTTTTTTTCATTGGATAGCCGAGGTCCCTCTCGAAATTGCTCCTTGATTACTTTTTCGGTTTTGGTCGTAGATTTTTGTATGAAGTTAGTTCCTTTTTCAGAACCGGTTCGGAAAGTGAAAGTAATCTTATAATAAATATCTGCGACCAAAATCGAAAAAGTAATCAAGGTGCGATCTCGAGAGGGACCGCTATTTCCAATGCAAAAAGAAAAAAAAAACTTAAAAATGTCAAAATGTGGAAGAGTTAGAAAAATGCCTCCCCATAGAAATAGCATTAGCTCGCAAGCGTCTTTGGCAGGCAGGGACAGAGGCCTTAAGCATGGATTATGGGACACTTTCCAACACATTCAAAATTCTATCAGTTAAAGTTCGCATAAAAAAAAAAAATTTTTTTAATTATATGAACAATAGATTTATCATATAATACATAGTATGCTAAAATTTACTTCAATTAGAAATCACACGCCATAACCAGAAATATGTTTAGGAAAATTTTATGTCCTTCAAAGGACCCTTCACAAAATAATTTATCTTAAAACAGAACTTTTCGCAAAATTTTTTATCCCCAAACAGAACCTTTCACAAAATTATTTCTCTTAAGTAGACCTTTCACAGAAGTTTTTCAACTTCAATTTGAACTTTTCACAGATTTAATCATTTAATAATAAAATCTAGCTTGTAAATAAGCAGTTGAACTCACCAAAGATCATGTTACTTAGTTTTTTATATAGGAAAAATAAAACCTGAAGATATCGATAATTTAAAATTCACAAAATTCTGACTAGAAATTTCACAAATATAAGAAAAAAATTCACAAATTAAAAAAAAAAAAAAAAAAAAAAAAAAAAAAAAAAACAGGGCCGTGTGAGAAAAGTCTAAACAGACCCCCTGATAACTGAAAATTCATCTTCAGTAATTTCCATCAGTAAATGGAAATGCACCTCAAACGTTTTGTGCAACCCTGCATTTAATATGTAGAATTTATATCACTAAGAAATTTTCGAAAAAAAAAAAAAAGTTTAATTTATAAGCGCGTACCACAAAATAAAATGATTTATCGGCAATTATTGTTTATAAGGAGTATTGTGCACGAATTATTTTGTGCGTTTCTATACATCAATGATGAATACTTGCACATCATATTTTATAGTTAATATTTTGTAGTGCACCTCAGAGATACATATCAATATGTTTCAAATGAAATCGAATGAAATACATCACAAAAGATTTCCTCTGTGAACTGTAATGTAATGGAACACTTTTGAGTATCCCTTTAAATGAATGATAATTGCTGTTCATATAATATCGTGTAGTAGGACTATTTAGATTAAAATCTGTTTTTAGGTTCAATAATGGATTAAAAAGTATAAAATGTAGGATATGTGATTGATAAAGTGTGATAATTCTCATTTTTATTTTGAAATTTTAGAATTAATTATTTTTCCCAATATTTTAATATAATTTTATATTTTTATTCATTTAGTTTAATATTTTATATTTTAATATTTTTAATATATTTTAATGATTTCAAAACTTTTTTCAAATATTTGGTTAAGGGTAAACAGGACTTATCTGAATGTATAAAGATTCTGCCGGAATAGCAATGTCTGTGCCATTTTCATTATTATATTATCGAAAAATGTATAAATTTATGCATAGAATTAAATAAAAAATTTTATGTATGTTTTTGGCTATGGGCAGCAGTTTCTCTTTGAATTTGAAAATATTCCGCCGGATGGGATAACTGTTTTTTTGCATTCTCTATATTGTACCATCGAAAAGTTTATAAAGTTCTACTTAGAATTAAAAAAAAAAAAAAAAAAAAAAAAAAAAAAAAAAAATGTCCATATTTTTGGCTATGGCCAGCTTGTCCTCCTTGAACTTGTAAATATCAATGCAGTGACAGAAACTCGCGTCTTGCTAAGCCGGCTGTTCACAAACAGCTGATGACAACTGAATAGAGAAAAACTGGTGATTTAATGAATATCATGTTTCAGATTAATTCGTTTTTACTCCGATTAATTGACTGAAGCAGAAATTTAAGATTATAATCAAAGTTGATATAGTACTGAACTAACAATATTGTAATATTAATATGTGTTACTACTTTTTAAAATATTAAAATGTATGATTTCGCTGAAAGTTTCGTGATTGGCACATCCAAACTCTAATTTTCATATGTCTAATGTTGTATTACCAAAAAATGTCTTCACCAGAGTCTGACTCCAAACAGCTAAGTTTTTGAATATTTGAAATGACTATCGTTCGATTCTTCAAGAATTAGCATTAAACAAGACCTAACGATTGCCATCTGGCTGTTGTAGTCTTTTTGCATATTCCCATTTCAAGAAATTCGAGCGAATTCTAAAGATGTCTTCAGAACTGCATTTATTTTTTTCAACATTTCAAACTATCAGAATCAAATAATAAACAAATGATAGTGTAGAATCTTGACAGTAGTTTGTTAAAGGGGGGGGGGGGGGGCGGACGATTTTACGAAAATTGTACTGGTATTTGGGATGCCAATACAATTCACTTTTTTTAATCGAAAAATTTCCACACATTCCAGAAAATTTCCCTTTTTTCCCTGAAATTTATTGGAATTTTTCCGTTAAAAAACAGTAAATTGTACTGGCATCCTGATTACCAGTACAATTCTGTAAAATCGTCGGTTTTCTTTCTTTCTTTCTTTTCTTTTCTTCTTTTCTTTCTTTCTTTTTTTTTTTTTTTCAGTGTAGTTGATTTTTGTATCTTATCGGGGCTGATACTTAATGATGACATATGTAGAGTCATAATTACAAAATTTTCAGATGATGATCAAACTCGGGTGATCCCTTCATTAGCTACGCCCTATATGAAAAAAAAAAAATAGATATATATATATTTTTTAAAGAACTTTTATATTATTGCATTATTTTATCTCATCTAACTCATTTATTTTGTATGTTTTTCAGGACATACGCAAAGCTGTGGTACCATTATTAAAAAGTTTTCAAGCCGAAGTGGATGGCCTATCGAGGAGATGTAAAGCAGCCGAGGCGGCCTTTTTGACCGTCTACAGAACTTTCATCGAATTGCCAGGTAGGCAACCACTTGTTCTTCTCATACCCGATCTAAATGAGAAATTAGTAGTTATTAAATAACAATTGCGAGGCGCGTATACTTCTAGCAAGTTCCAAGTCATTTCCCTCTGTTTCTGATTAAACCTTAACTACTTTTAGCGGTCTCACAGACCGCTGACATTTTCAATTTTCAGAATTTAACCTGTAATTTTTAGTTTAATTACAGATGCTGATGAAATTTTCTTTCGTTTGGAGCCCTATTACTATGTCTAAAGACTTTTGAATAGCTGAATTTTATTTATAATAGTTCTGTACATAAAATTTAATACAAATATAGTATTCTGAGAATCAATTTAATACTTTATTTATCTTTAGATTAAGCGGTCTGACATACTGCTCATAGTAGTTATGCGACAATTTTTGTCAGAGCAGTTATGGGTTAAACTGTTCGGGACTGCTGTACTTTTAATAGTACATATGTTTTCATGAATTTATTAATGTTCATTTATGTTGTCTGTGCAATTACGTTTGTTACTAGCAACATGTAGTAAAGTAATATGTATCTATACATTTCTCATTATGACTCCTTTTATATTTCATCACTTAGTAACAATAATAATGATAAAAGCTTGCTTAGTTATCTTTGCATCGTTGTTGATTCTTTTGCTTTAAACATATATTTCGACCTTAAAGTTTAAAACAGTTATTTTTCTAAACGTATCATGCGTGATAAAAAGCAAAAAATATTAGAAAGTCGAAATACCTGTCAAATCCTCTTATAATACGATATTTTCAAATGTCTTTAAACTTTTTTTAGCTTATTGTCTTATGAATATGAAGTCAAACTAGCTACATTCTTTTTATTTCCGACTATGCTATATGTTCGTTAAATTTCTGCAAATGTACTTGGATACAGGGCCGTTGCTAAAGGGGCAGCGTTTTGCAATACTCAAAAACCATTAGAATTCTTAACATAACCTTCTAAGCGTCTGGAACGTAATATTCCGTATACTAAGCTCCAGTTTTCACTGCAATATAAGCAATATTTAAAATACTATAATTCAATAAATTTAATGAATTTTCAATACATTGAAGAATGATTAATACTCTGGAGGATTACATTCATGCTTAAAATAAAGTTTTTTCTATTTAATGTTGAAAGAATTATATTTTCTTAACATTTAAAATAAAATGTTGAGAAAACAAGAATACAATTTTACCCTTTTGCAAGACGCTTGGAGGGATAATAAACTTGTATAGTGCATTGTTTATCTGCTTGTGGATATATTTGCCTTCCTTTATCTTAATAAAGTTTTAATTAAATAATCAATGTTGAGGAAATTTTACTTTTCACATTTCCTATTAATATTTATGTTTCATTAAATAAACATGTAGGAGATAAAAATACATAGATTTTGTAAGGAATTTTCACTTTCTGAACAAATACTTTCTACAAATAGTTTGTCTTGGACCGTTAATTTCCGATACACATAAAAAAAACTGCATCAAAATAATGGAATGTTGCTGAGTTTGTACTTCATGTTTTATTTGAAATGGACAAGAACAATCCCTCCCCCTCTCCTATCCCCAATGAAATTTTTCTTACCTCAGCTGTCGAAGTAGAGCACTAATTGATGTTGGTATCAGACAAAAGCATAGTTTCATACCGGATCGATGCCAGACGTTGAGGATTATCTCCGACATTCAGATTATTTTTGTCACATGTCAAACCATTAGGATTTCCAAACCATCATGGTTTGGATTAATGGAATTTTACAGCCTATTACTTTCAAGGACCGGAGTTGTCAGCTGCGGATTATTATTTTTTTTTTTTTTAAGGCATGCGTAGGTTGTGATTGTTCTTCTTGTCATATCGAGAACACCCCCTTCTCTCTCTTTTTTACTTTTGCTCTTTTTTAATTCCACAAGAAAAATATGTATGCATAAGAAAAACATGTTGCAATAGCTATTTGAATTGTAATTCTATACTAGTGTAGATGCCTTTTCTAGGACGGTAGGTAAAAATTGTGTTTTTCACATAAATTTGAAAAAGAAAAACTGATAAAAGTAATGGATAATATGGAAGCGTTAGGATGGGCAAAGTTTGTCTATTTTATATTCTAATAAACAAACTGTTAGCATTTACAATATTTCTGGATAAACCAAGCTTGGTGGCTAATATACCATAACAAAATTGAGATTTCTTAATAATAACAATATTTTAACAATTAAGCAATAAAACTGCATAATTAAAAAAAAATCTGCTGCAACTATTGAAATAATACTAATAATTAATAATTATTACTATTTTTATAGCATTTTGAAATTATATTTTTTCTTATACACCCCCCCCCCCCCCCGCCCCTGTAAAAAAAACGATTGTTGCTTTTCCCTTTTGTTGGTAAATTTCTGTTTCTGTTGTCAAGCTTTGGATATAGACAGACGACATACCGGTATCGGTGGGAGCGTCAATTTCAATAACTGATTTTGGTGGAAAAAATTGATTTGACCCGCTATGCGTTACATTGTGTTTTATTATATGGAGATTAAATTATTATTTGTTTCTTAATAAGACATTCTCTTCATGCACAGTAGTGACCAAAAAAAAAGGGAATTTTTTGCGAATTAATATTTGCGATGTGCATAATTAAAAATGTCACATCCAATACTGTTTTTTTTTTTTTCTTTTTTCTTTTCTTCTTCTTCTTCTTTTTTTTTTTTTTTTTTTTTTTTGTAACAATATAAAAATTGAAATATCAATTTCGCATGAGATATCGGAAATCAAGATTTTCGAATTATCCAGGAAAGTAGCTCGATAGTTCTATTTACATAAATTCTTTTGGCATGGTTTTGAATGTGATTAAAGAAAGTTAAATCTTAATTTGGATTAACCAATATTTTTAGAACAAACTGACGCTAATGGACTTCATAAACAAATCTCGGTCGAA
This sequence comes from Maratus speculifer, assembly GCA_964019185.1. NCBI lineage: Eukaryota > Metazoa > Arthropoda > Arachnida > Araneae > Salticidae > Maratus > Maratus speculifer. Next base: position 278,666,884 of record OZ025295.1, on the reverse strand, counting down.
TAAATAAATTTGATTTCTTAAGATGAACAAAGTACACATATTTCTGCAGACCAACATTTATGCTCCATAAAACGCAAGATGAATCAGGAAAATTATCCAACAGGAATTCTTCCATACTCATACCAAACTCTTCACCAAATATGGCTTGCTTGCAAAAGTATCCAGCGCACTGACCGTGGTCCCCTTCAAGCCATTAGATGTGGTATTCAAATCAGGGAATAACCTACAATTTTAGTTCTGTTGCCTACCCCTTTTCATGAGTATAGTCTCTCAGTAAAACTAATTAAATTAACAGTGTCCAGCAAGCACCACACGCATTTCGTTACTGTGTTACATGAAAAGCGTAGGTAATAATTTCAAGGAAAAGCCATTTCTGCATTCTTTAAGACTTTGTAATAGAATTTGAGCCCCGTGATTCTAACGTTTGGACATATTTATAGAAGGGCATTTCTATGAAGGTTATCAGAAGAAGCAAGCTTTAGGTATGTTGCTGCAATAAAACACGAGTTATGCGTTTTCTCGAGAATTTAAGACATTTATGACCAATCTAAAGTCGTATGCAAATTCATTACGCGCGTTACGGAATAATTATATTAATTGCTTTTCGATGAAATGCTTTGAAGTTTTTTTTTAATTATTTGCTTTTCTAAGGAGGATATAACGTCGAAATTTTCAAATAATATCAATCTTTATTATAATGGACATATGCGTCTGTCTGAGGCCATTTTAACCCTCTTCGGGACGAGCGCCTATTTACAGAATTTTTAATCCTTTGTCATCGGTTTTTTAAATAAGAAATTTTTGCTTACCTTAATCGAAAAAATACTCGAATTACAGGAGGCAAAATTAAAAATTATAACATTTAATAAATAAATAATAATAAAAAAAAATACTGGTGAGAATAATGAAAGATTTTGAGCGCTTTATGCAATATAATGCAGTATATGCAGTGTAGTGGTCGCTCGTCCCCGGTAGGCGGAAAAAAGCGCACCGGAAAAAAGCGCACGGAAAAAAGCGCCCCCGGAAAAAAGCGTCCCTGGAAAAAAGCGTCCCTTTTTACAAATCACATATTTAAATAAATCAGATAATAGTACACATGGTTAATCTTAGAATATAAACACTAGAGTGAGACGGTTTTATGAAATTTGAGCATCCTTGCTCTCTCGGGACTGAGATGGGCGAAGGTGGGGGGGGGGGGGCTTTAAAAGTTATCTCAAAACCTGTTATTGCCTCAATGAAAAAAAAAATGTTGGATACGAAAAATAAGATAATAAACACTAGGTACTTAAATGATTTTTTTAAATTCAGTCTCCCTTGTTCTTCTGCGGTGGTGGTTAAGGGGGGGGGGGAGGGAGGGCGATTGTCTACAAACTCTGAATTTACTCAAACTCTTACATTATTTTTTTGTATTATTTATAATTTAAATTATACATAATTAATTGATATATTATATGATTATTATTTTTATTATTATTATCAAATTACATATTAATATTTTATTACATTTTATATTATATTATATTATATTCTCGTCCCCAAAGGGTTAACGTTGGCAACAGTAGATGATTAAATTTTACGTTTTACTTTCATTAAAACTTTCTCAACTTCTAAATGCTTTCACATTTTTAAGTTTTACAGGTGCATTAGGGGACGTCTATATTACGCCTATTAGGTGAAAAAATACTTTCAAAAGCACAATATACCACAATATATCGCAATTTGTTTGAAAACTATATCGCAATTGACGCAATTTTTATTGTTTTAAAAAGATTTTTAGTTATGGTTTTTTTTTTTTTCTTTTTCAATCTAGTCTATCGAGTGCAGATGATTACTCAAGTTTAGGCCGTTTGTCTTTAATATAAATTGCTCAGCCTTTGTTTCTAGCCTATATGATATAACGAAATCAAAACATTTTTCAATCGGTAAATAAAATGAAATATTAATAAAATACAAATGTAGCACATGTGATCAAACAATGCACTTAAACCCCTAAAATGATCAGAATGCAAACTTGCTGATTTTAAATAACGATTTTTAGAGGTTTCTGTGTGGCTGTTAACTACTGATTAATAAGCAAATATAGCTTTAAATAAATTTCAAAACTTCACTTAAACTGATTACTATTTTTTATGCAAATATGATTTCTGGTATTTTTTGTGCATATTCTAAAAAATTGTACAGTAAATGCAAAAATCTGATACAGTTGTCAAATTAAATAAATAGTTTTCATCTAAGTATTATTCGGTAACACCGCAGGCCCGAGTATATCCCCTTGTACTATTAAAGCTTTGTATAATGTTTTTAACGTAAAAGATGGGTCATTCCATATCACGCATGCAGGACAGTTTTTCTAGATATTTTAACAATCTTATTATATGTTCAAATTAAAACTACCAAGCTAATATGAAAAATCTAGAGTTTTTTCTGTTATTTTTAATCTATAGTTTGTATATTTAAGTCAATAGATATAGCTATTCATGTAAATGTCGCGCGCAGGACTATTTTGTCAGTTTTTATGACTTTGTTCATCTGACGTTTTCTTTCTTTTTCTTTTTCTTCTTTATTGTGTCATTGTGTGTGATATGTCTCTTTAAGGGTGTATTCGAAAAAACGCTTTTCCACCTTCAACAGCTCGAAATTTTCCGATACAATTTCAGACATATTTTTAAAAGTAGAAACATGAAACTTGCTGAGGGTATTTTTGAAGAGATGTACAAGGTGCCGTGTGATGTATTTTTATGCTCAATTCATTAGAATTTGATTTATAAACAATTATCTTCTCAGTATGACCCTTTTTTTCGTTCACAGATCTCCCGCTAGGGGAAAATCTGCTCAAAATGCCGTTTTTGATTGCTTTTTTTGCAATATTTTCTGCATTTATCAAAGAATTGACAATTACGGCACCTTGTGTACTTTCTAAATAAGACAATTTTCCAGTTTGATGCATATGAGAGTAAAAATGAAATCAAAAATAAATCGGAAAATGAGCAGTTTGAATCGAAATACACCTTTAAGTTAGTATTTTATTCATAACTTTTAATTCTTAATTTTGCGCTTTCATTTCCTTTCCCATTCCTACTCTTCCATCTCATCAGCTCTTCCCTTCTTCCCCTTTCCATTGTAACTTGTACATCCTTGATGCTAGTGTCATCTTCCCGATCTTCTTTTCTTACTTCACCTCTATCGTATATTTTTTTGCCAAGTTGATAAAGACCCACATAATACCATGTGTTATTATTATTTTTCTATGAAAACAACCACAATGTCTTTATTCGTTGTTTATTTATTTATTTTGTAGCTTTAATAAATTCCTTATAACTTATAGCTGATGTTATTTGCTATGGTACAAGAAGCTTACATGAATTACATTAAGTATAAAGAAGATCATTTATTCTTTGTTACTGCCCGTCTCTCATTGACCGGAACGTATGTTAAAGAAGAAATTCCTGCATATTAATCCAGAAACAACAAACATACAATCAGTGAAAGTGATAATCAGCAATGAAAACAAGCGCGTTTCCTGTTGCCATGGCAGCCTCAACGGGCGTGGTGGCTATCAGATCAGTATCAATAAATCAATAAACACAGTAAACGAGCAATGCATGACAATATGGTCCAGAGAGGGGTGGGGTTGATATCCAGATGACGTGACACTGTCCGATACGGGCAACTCATACAAATCAGGAGTTCAGCTTCCGTTCGGACAGATCCAAATAAAAAAGTGCTCTACCGTTTTTGGAGAAAGGGGAGACGGGGTTTACTTATCAAAAGAGGAAACTGGTAAATTATACTGTGGCGTGATTAGGTTAAATCCAATAATTTATGACTATTTTTGGTTTTTCTGAAAGTTGCCCGTATTGCTCAGGAAGTGGGCATGCCAAAACACATCACTTCAAATCGAAAAGTCAGTTTTCCATCACCCCCCCCCCCAGCCCATTAAGTGCGTACAAACAACTAAACAATAAAATTTATGAACAGTCGTGTTTTGATTATTATTTGATTCTTACGCAATTCTTATGAACACGTGATTTGAAAGAAAAGAAAACGTAGTTGACATGAATACTTTATGCAGCGTAGATGCATACTTAAATTTTTGGTGTTTCAGCTTTCATTTACGCTGATTTTAACATGTTACATTTTCAGAGTAAGAAGGAGCCGCTGCAGTGAAACTTCCCGATCGCGAAATCCCACGTTAACCTACGGGAAATTTTTAAAGCACGATGAATAACCTAATATAATTATTAAAAAGCCAGAAAATAGACGTCAAATGCAGATGATGTACGTTTTTAAAAAAATGTCTCCGCTAATTTTAAGTATGTTTAAAAAGGGGATAAAGTTTATAAGGATTCTTTATATGCATACAATTTACATCGACAATTTTTAAAATCTCATCATAAAAATCATTAAATCATTAACTCTTTAAATCATTTGTATGTCTTATTTCATTGTTTTACACAACAAATTATAATTTAATATAATTTAATATATAATTTAATACATATATAATTTAATTTAAAATTTGATTTTGTAAAAAAAATATACTTCATTTGCACAAGAAAAAGAAAATATCCGAATCTTTGTCTACAGTTGAGTTATTCGATTTTTTAGGGTTAAAAAAAAGAAAAACATGAAGCTAACAAGAAATTTGTTCGAAAAAGTTTCTGTAGCGAAGCTGAAATTGCCATGACTTTTGACCCGTTCTCAGGGACAATTGAATAACAGTAGACTAGGAAGAAGGCCTAAAACTTGCATGAAAGTAACTGGCATCACCCACAGTTTGCTTAAAATCACAGCCACTTTACGTTTCAAATTTTGATGCTTCCCCGACTATAAAAGCCTATGAAAAGGTAAAGAAGAAGAAGAGAAAAAAAAATCAAAGGACTTAATCTAGAAGAACACTCGCAATCTACCCGCATCATCAATTTTTTAAAGAGAAAAAGCATCCAGGGAATTGTTATTCCACTTTCTCAGACGCACAAAAGCGGGCCCTGTCCCCTCCCTGCGCCGTTGTCTTTGTTCGTATCCGCCTGCTCAGAGTGGTTGACCCACCTGACATCAGGTCCTCTTTTGTGATAAAAGGTAAATCCTTTTGAGTCATTAATGTGTCATCGAAGAATGTCTCGGGACCATTGTCGATGCGCTAAAAGTGGCTCTCCTTTTGATCCGCGCAAAATCCTTTCTAATGCATCTCTGTTTTCATGGCCAACGGAGAGAAAAAGAAGCAAGTCTGAGGTATCTCCACAAGAACAGGGCAAAGATTCCTTTAATTTCCATATGTGGGCGCATCTGAGGCATATCGTTCTGATGTCAGCGGAAAAAACATCCACAATCGAGGGTCAGGGTGTAATGATTAGGACAATCTACTAATTTACTATTATGGAAATGAGCATTATTATTGAAGTCTGGGATGTGTGCGGCGGCTGGGATGGCCTATCATTGATCTTCTCTGGATTTAAACTCAATTAAATAATTGTTCTTTATCTCTGATCAGAGTCCGATTATGGTTGTGCGGGGAACAAGGCTCAGCACTTTTTCGGGGCCCCTCGCAGCGAAATAGTTCCTATATTTTTCGGGGGAGACGAGTACAGAGGGGATATTATTACTTCATTCTATCTTCAATAGAAGAAAGTATTGTAATCGAAATTTTTCCGATTTCCCGTTTTCGACGGATTTGCAGGTTTAAAGGATCAGATATTCCAAAAAATATGTTTTTACAAAAAGTCTGTCTATCCGTGTGTATGTCTGTCTGTCTGTCTGGGAGTCCGTATGTCGCCATTCTACCATCAAAAGATGTATGAAGATATGCATAGAATTGAACCAAATTTTTTGTTAAAGTGTATGGGCCTAAATGGCCCTGCCTGAATTAAAAAAAAAAAATCCACTGGAAGAGGGCGCTATAATCACGATGTATGTGTCATTTTCATTATTTACCATAAAAAAATGTGTGAAGTTATGCATAGAACTGAACTAAAATTTTTGTTTATGATTATTTTTGGGTATGGCAAGTAGGTCCACCCTGAATTTGAAAAAAAAAAAAAAAAAAAAAAAAAAAAATCTGCCTATTATGCTATTGTCTATTGACTCGTGCAGATGCGGAAACTCGTTTTTATTCCGATTAATTGACTGAAGCAGTAATTTAAGATGAAAATCAAAGTTTGTATAATATTGAATTAAAGTTATTAAAGCTTAACATATGTAACTATTTTTTTAAATATTAAAATGTACGTATGAGATAGAAGAAAGTTTTGGGATTGGCACATCCAACTAGTTAGATATTATGGTACAGTAGCAAAGTCAATCAAAATATATTTTCGTTTTTTGAGAAAATAATTGCAGAAACTGCAATTTAAAGACTTCTTTTTCTAAATCATTTGATCCAGTTTGGGGCCCTCAGCAACAGTGGCCCCATAGCCATGGCCTAGTTGGCATGTCTCTGATGATTTAAAAAATAAATAAATAAAATTTGCAATTAAGAATGCATTCTTTAAATGCTTAATTATTTTTCTTCTTTCCATTAAAATATTCTATGCTCCGCGAGAAGAACTAATTTTATTATTAATATATATTGGGTAATAGCATCGTAAGAAGTAATAATTACAAATGTATTCGTTAAAAACATATAAACTTGTTCATTTGTACACAAAAACAAGAACTTTAATGTAAACGAGTACAGTTAAAAATAAGATAATATTTAGCTGTGCAAATTTATGTTCTTCTTTTTGTGTACCAGTGAGCAAATTTGTGCTTTTAACGAATACATTCTTAATTATTATATCTTATGGTACAACTGTCCAATATGTATTAATAATAAAATTGGTTCTTCTCAGGTAGTTTAGAATAATTTTATCGGTAGAAAAAGATAACTAAGATTTTTTTATCAGGGGGAATAAACACGGACTTCAGCCTCTTCTCCTCTCCTCTAAAATCCCCGAGGAAGACAATTTTTAGATTTTTTTTTTCTTTTTATCTAAAAAAGTGTTTAAATATCACCTTAAACAAAAGAAAAGGAGAATAAATGTTGCAATTTTTCATTTGAAAAAAAAAAAAAAACAGTAAAAATTTAATTTTTAGTTTTTAAATCATTCTTATCAGTGAAAAGTGAATACATTTCGATACATTCACTTCTAAAAAAATGTTTTGCTTGGGATGTTCTGATGAAAAAAAAAAAAAAATTGTCGGTTTAGCTTATTTCATATTTATAATCTGAATTTTAAAATACGTACTGATATCTTAAATGCAAATACTTACATAAAAAAAGAAATAGAAAAGAAAAAAAAATCTTAAATGAATTACTTATGAATGATCAGATATAATATTACAAAACTAATGAAAAACTTATTATTTAATTAGACATACCGCAAATAAATTAAAAGATTGTATGGATTTTATGAATTTAGTGCAAAGTGCTTCATAAATTTTAGCTGACACAGTAAATATGAATATCAGTGAAAGAAAAAAAAAGGTCTTATTTATATAACATAAAATTTGCCATGTTCAGCTGTAAATTTATGTACACATTTTAAGATCTATGTTAGAAAGGATTTTATGCGCAAAAATTTTGAAAGGACAAAAAATAATAATTTATAAATTTACAATTTATATACACATTATGTACATACACACACATATTATACACATGCATATATATATATACATTACCGATGAAACGCGTTCGACATCATTTTTGAGTATTTTAAATATATCATATTGGAAAAGAAACCAATAGCAAGAAAAATGAAGCATTGTGTATTGATAATGATGTTATTTAATTTTTATTTAAAGTTATTCATAAGAGAGTCCATTGAAATTTATTTAAAAAATCAACATGTTTGTAACGATACGCAATCTTTTCGCATCTCGAGTATATGGATTGGATGGTTGGACGCTTTGCAGGATAATTACATAGTAAGAGACACGGACGGTGTCGAAAATATAGAGGGCGTTATATTTCATTTGAATTCAATAATTATTTATTCTAGTCTTCCATGTTTATCGTATGTTTGTAATTTTCTATTTACAATCTGAAGATGACTCAATAAAAAGGAGTTTAAACACGTCAATTTTTAATATATTAAAAAAAAAATTTAGTATTAAAGAGACATTTTCTAAGAATAATAATTATTTATAATATAAGTTCTTCCTTTTAGTTGTATAATATATATATATATTATTAAATAGATATAGGATGTCGTACTGCTTTTATATATTTCATAATAATGTTATCAGTTTTACTTCATCTCACTTTATAATTTTGTGTATTTCTTATATTAAGAAATGAAACATATGCATAGCATTTACGAAATAGGGGCACCTCTATAGAACAGAGAAACTGAAATCTGATTTCTTGATTCCCATGTGTGGGCGCATCTAAAGGGTATCATGATAATCCCAGAGGGAAAATATATATCAACAAGTGGTCGTAACCCAGGGTCAGGGTATAATGAGGAGAGCAATTTACTAATTTACTATTATGGAAATAAGATGAGTTAGATGGTAAGTTTGGTAAGTTATGGGAGGAAATAAACATTACTAACATTAACGTAAACATTATTATTGATGCAAACAGTCGCATAACTAAAGCGAGTGTAATAAAGATATGTAAATGAGCATTTTTCTATTTGTGTAAAGATAAATATTTTCCTGGGATGAAATTTTTATAAATAAAAAATAAAATATAAAAAGTATTTTACATTGATTATGAAAATTTAATTATGAAAAGACGGTTAATGAGTCCGCTCTTTAACTCGTAAGTCAAAATTCTTATGAATAAATAAATAAAATAAATAAATACACAAAACACAAGAAACATCTCTAGATTCTCATGTTTACCAATTCCTTGAGTAGACATTTCTTTTGCATCATTATAAAATTTTTTGTTTGTGGGCAATCCCTTTTCTGTTACCACCAGCTGACCGTGCTACATAAACTGATTTTTATTTTTAAAATGATGTATACTTATATATTGTGCATGAAGTATCATAGTCATAAGCAATTGAGTAATAAACCACTTTCTTCTGCCCTGCTCGTTCGGGAAATTTCTTAATTTAATAATATTGGTCTCGTAAAGATAATTCTTTTATTTATTTATTTATTTATTTTTAAATTAAATGACAATAGGTATTGGTGTAGCTTTATTTAAATTCATCTATAAAAGTTCCTTCTGAAAGTACATAGCAGAGCGAAGAGAAATAAGGTCTTATACAGAATATGTAAGTCGAAAAATTGAAAAAAAAAAAAAAAAAACAGAAAATTTTAAAAGATCATTAAAATAAAATGTAGTTGGCTATTTGTTTATAAATTACTTTTAATACGACTATCTTAATTAGTTTTGAATTTTGAGCTTTTGAGTGAAAGCGCTTTGAAAATTGAATTTTAAAATATAATTTAATTAAAATATCTGCAAAAATTACTTCTATTATAATTCTTCTTAAAAAAAAAAAAAAAAAAAAAAACGTGCTGAGAATAGGTTATTAACAAATCTGTAATCGACCTCACCTCTCTCCTTAAAAGAAAAACTGCCCCCTTATTTAACGTCCCACCTTGAAATCACTGTTCTAGGCTGAATCTGTTTGTACATAAAACATAATTTACTAAAAATATACCAACAAGAAATTTTATTAGCTTTTTCAGCTCACTGTTAGTAAATGTTCAGTATTTTCATCCTCCTTCTTTCTTTTTTAAGATTATCTCAAGTAAATGTAATTTTAATATTTATTAACGAATTCTCTGTCCTTCCTATGTCCCACTGACTTTTCTGATTAGGACAAACCGCTAGAAACCAACACATTGATAAATTGTACGTCATATATCGCATTAAATATGCAAATGAAATAATATTAAATATCTGGAATAAACTGAACGGGCAAATCACTTGTGTGTCACAACACTGCATTCCCCCCGAAAGACTTTCCATTAAAGATTCAGGTATTATTAACTGCCTTTCTAAACGGGTTTACGCGCCATGGGAAACCGTAATCCTGCATCATAAGGGGCTTTCAAAACCCTCACTAACAGTAATTAATATCAATAGAAGACTTCAGGTGATGGCACGCGTTGACACCTAGTAGTGCTTAATATTGATGGAAATCTGCGCATATTTTACAATCTAGTCAGATCAGATTTGTAACCTTCTTACTGCAACATTAAGATAGATGACTAAAAGCTTTTTTTGGGCAATTGTTACAAAAATTATTATTAATATCACTATTTATTCTCATAAAAAAAAAAAAAAAAAAAAAAAAAAAAAAAAACCTCACTGGAAAGTTTTGTGTATAAATCACTTAATTATATAAAATGCATGGCGAATTTGACACGTGACAAAATTCAGCGATTAGTATCTCTACATATTTGTCTCCGATATTTGCTTTTAGTTCTTAATATAACCTTGGAAATTTAATAAGCCGGAAAATGCGTAACAGCTAAAACCATCTAAAATATTAATGATATATATTTTGGAAAATTAATCGATGTTTCGTAATATTTTATCAGGGTTCATCGCTCTTTCAGCTCTGCAGTAATTTCTAGTACACATTATTGAGTGAAAAATGGCAACAGCTGATGATTTATTGTTTGCTGATGATTAATTGGAGATATAAATAGGTTTAGCTTGTCTTTTTAAAATGTTTTACCTGTTTTTGAGGTTGTTTTTTTTCTGGTTAAGGCCTTTAAAATTATTTTTAATGCAGGATAATAATTTTTATATATTGTGAAAATTATAGTTATTTTATTAAGCATCTTAAGTTGATTTTATTAAGTTTTTATTTTATTATTTTTTTTTTATTTTTTAAGAACTATTTTATTTTACCAAGAACTCAAAAAAGAAAAAAAACCGATAATATTTTTTATTAATAAAATAAATATGAGAAAACTAAATTTCGCTTTTCATTTACATTTTCGGTTGTTTTCTGTCAAACTGTTCTGTTTCCGAAATTTAAAATTTCGTCCAGATGCAGTAATAAAAATAATGACAAATTACAATGGAAGTTATTTCAAATAAAAATAGCGCTAATTTAATTATTCTTCTGTATTGTTAAAAACGCAGAATCTCAGACAATGTAAAACTTACTAAATAAACGCATTGATTTTTTTTTTTTTTTTTTTTTTTTTTTTTTTTTTTTTTTTAAGGAAATCCAGTCATTAAATAAAAGTAGCATGGAATAATCTAAATTATAGAAATAAAATAAAAATGTATCTAAAAACAAAATAATGATTATAAAAATAACAAATGTCTGTATAAGGTCGCGTAATTTCTTCATTCAAACCTCAGATATTATCGGAAGCACTATACATAAAATGTAGGTTGCAATTCTGCTATAAGCAAAATCCAGATACATTTAAAGGTTCTAAAATGGGAAGTAAAAATAAATAGATGAGGTTATTAAATAACCAAGGCGTTTAATAGGAATCTAATTTTAAGTAAAATGTAAAGTATTATAATTTATGATAACAATTTGAATAACATATTTATGTGAGTTGTGGTTTTAAAGAGCTCAAAATCCACTTATGCTATAGCAACAAGCAAGGCTTGACTAAAGCTATGGCAGACCCCGGGGCAAGCATCATTCTGGGGGGGGGGGGGGGCTTTCCATCTATTTTTTAGATTTTTTTGTGAATAATGTGAAAGTGGTTTGTATAAACATCATACATATAGTTTGTATGTATAAATATTATACATGGTACAGTCCACATCTGTTTTTCTGGTTCTAATGGTTTTAACTAGCCAAATTAAGAAAGAAACGTTAATAAAAAATTTCTTTTGAAATAATAGTTGAAATAATAAAACTTTATTCATTAGTTATTGAATGATGTAGTTTGTTCCTTAAATAAATGAACAGGATACATGAAGCAAACAGAGGAAGGAGACCGCTCTACCCTCCTAAATGTTTAAAAATGTATGAATTTTGGTCAGTTTTGGCTAAATTTAATCATTTGGCACCTTTTTGTAAAAATCCTGATTAGTCTCATGGGGGCCTCGTAAAAAAGGGGCACCCAGGGCAGTTGCTGCATTTTCCCCTGCATAAGTCGGGCACTGGCAACAAGATACATCAGCAAGTTCTCAAAAGAAATATAGTAACATTTCAAAATGTCCAATCCAGCAAGTGTATTTGTTGAGGTATAACTTTTATAAATCTGGCTAGGGAACGATTTAAAGCTGTTATCAGACTCACGAACTTTACGCAGGACAAAATTTTCAGCCGATTTTAACCCCAACTTTTTCCCGACCAAAGAGAGAAAATGGTTACAATTGTCTTGGGAAAAGTTTGAGAAAAAGGAGGGAAACCAGTATTACTAGTAGCAGGCGTTAATACTTATCGCCTGATCGAATCAATCGCTTATCTCTGATTCGTTGAAATGTTCGATGTTGGATGAAAAGTCTCGTCTAGCGGAGACTTTTTTGGAACTGCAGAAAAAAGTTGTAGGACATTGCTGTTTGTCTAGCATACTGGGTGTAGTGTGGATATTTCGCGAAAAGTTGGAGGAAATCAACTGTTGGCTCAAAAGTCTCTCGAAATGTTGGTGAATCTGATGGCAGCTTTTCATCTGATAGCAGATAACAGAGAGAGAAATGTTTTGGCTCTTGAATGGGAAGGACTCCCCGTTTGAGCTTCTTGACAATAACGTAGTGTCGGATAATGTGTCTATTATATCCCCAAAACTCTTTTAATTTTAAAGTGTAAATATCTTTTTTTGTCTTACATAATTTAGATTTATTAAGCTAATATTTGCCATAAACATTAAATTTATTTTCTAACATTTACGATTAGTTATTTATTTATGGGTAGTTATTAATATCTAGCAATATACAGGGTATTCGTAAAAAGTCTTCTTATTTTTAATATTAAATAATTCAATGTATGTTAATAAAAGAAAAAATCGTCTTCTGTGTATGTATTTGTGTCTCTTGGTAATTGGTTGGAAAATCTACTGCACGAGGAGGTCTGAAAGCTTGTATGAGGAAGCCCAAGGCAGATCCTGATGCACTTGAGGCTCATATTTTTAAATTTTGATAATTAGCCGCATTATTAATTCGAAATTCATCATAATTTCAAAATTATTGCTTGCCATTTGTGCGTCTGTTTTTACCCAGCACAGAAAGAAAAAAGAGTGGGAAGCTAACGACTTCACTAATTTATCAAACTAGAAGTCGTTATTCAATAAGAAGAAACACCCGAGATGTCAAATAGTTCCTTACTTCCAGTTTATGTGATCACATTTTACAGAGTATTGCACCAATACCGCCATGCCAACATGCCATAATTAAGACTACCGCAACAATGCCTATACTAATAAATTTTATACTTAACTTTTGTTTAGAGAGACCTCTATATATAGAAATTGTATCAAACTGGAAAATTTGACAAAACGATGGAATGAACTGTAAATTTGGGTTAGCATGTTAAAATGTACCGCAACAATGTCGACTAATAAATGTTATATTTAAATTTTATTTAGGGAGTCTTCTATATGTAGAAATCGTATCAAACTGGAAAATTTGACGAAACAACGGAATGAACTGTAATTTTGAATTAGCATATTAACCCCTTCGCAACGGGAGTTTTTTATGAAATTTTTAATGTTTTGTCACCTTTTATTATTATTATTATTATCATCATTATTATTATTATTGTTTTTTATTAAATCGAGATAATGCTCCAATTAAATAAGGCAAATTTTACCTTAAAATTTTACTGGTGCGGGGGATAAACAAGGATTCTTAAGCTTTTTTGCGGCACGCATACGGCTAGTTCCCAAGGACTTAAAAACTTCCAAAAATCGATTTCTGTTAAAAAAAAATCATAATTTAAAGTAATTTCAAAATTATTGCTTCTTGTTTGTGCATTTGTTTTTACACTGCACAGCAAGAAGAAAGAGTGGGAAGTTAACGACTTCCACTAATTTGTCAGATTAGAAGTCGTTATTCAATAAGAAGAAAAAAACTCGAGATGTCAAATAGTTCCTACTTCCATTGCTTCACGTCCGCGACAGATAAGTGCAATTATTTTCGAAAGAACTAATGGCTGAAAGATTAGCACAATGACTGTAAATAATTATTAAGTAGACACTTTATTACCCTTTGTCCTTTGACATATTATACTTGTAATGCGAGTGTTAATTTACGAGGGCTGCAGTGTCACATTTTACAGGACACCTCGTAAAAGCTCAGCATGCAGTACGATAGTACTTTGTGGTACCCGTCCTCCTCAAGCATTTGTATGCGAATCGTGTTAAATGCTCTTTTTATTAACCCGATGTTTTGGCAATACAGGATTAATTATACTTTGTTTGTTGTTTATAATGATTGTCTTTGGATTTTATTTTATGTTCATAAATATAGGAATAAGTATGCTTGTATGACCCGGATTTTTGTACAAATTAAGAGCAACTTACAAATACGTAACGCAATATATAATTTTCGTGATTTGAAAAATGAATGTAATATATCGTTAAATGAAAGAAAAGAAAATTAATTGGTAAACTAATTAAAAGTGGGTGAAAATTTTTATTAGGGAATTAAAACAGCAATGCGAAAAATTATTGCTCTTTTATTGTGAAATGTTTCTATATTAAGCCCACAAACACACATGTAACTCATTTGAAATTTTCTTTTTATTATCCTGATGTTTTGTAAATACCAAATTTGTTGCTTATGTTTGTCTAATTCAAAAAAAAAAAAAAAAAATGTTTGTGTATAAATATAGGAATAAGAATACGAATGACCCGGATTTTTCTAGAATGTCGAAATTAAGAGCAACTTACAAATATACATAGCGCAATATGTAGTTTTGCGTGATTTGAAAAATTAATATAAAACAGCGTTCATACAAATAATAGAAAATTTATTGGTAAACTAATTAAATGTAGGTGAAAATTTTTATTAGTGAATTAAAACAGCAATGTGAAAAAATATTGCTTTTTTTATTGTGAAATGTTTCTAAATTAAGCACACAAACACACATGTAACTCATTTGAAATTTTCTTTTTACTGTTTGTTGTTTATGTTTGTTTCTTAATATATATATATATATATATATATATATATATATATATATATATACAGGAAAAAGAAACAAATGACTGTATGACTGAGATTTTTGTATAATATCGAAGTTAAGAGCCACTTACAAATATATAGTGCAATATATAGTTTTCGTGATTTGAAAAATTAATGTAAAACAATGTTAAAGGAAAGAACAGAAAATTAAATGGTAAACTAATTAAATGTAGGTGAAAATTTTTGTTAGGGAATTAAAACAGTAATGGGAAAAATTATTGCTTTTTTATTGTGAAATGTTTCTATATTAAGCACACAAACACACATGTAACTCATTCGAAATTTTCTTTTAATTATCATGATGTTTTGCAAATACAAAATTTGCTTTCGTTTGTCTCTTAAAAAATATTTATATATAATATATAAATCCAAAAAAAAAAACGAATACTTACATGACCTGGTTTTTTATAAAATTTCGAAAGTAAGACTAGCTCGTATATATAATTTAATCTGATATCCGTGATTTGAGAATATAAATGAAAAAAAAAATATTGCAGAGATAAAGATCCTGAAAATTAATAGGAAAACAAATTAAATGCTGGTGAAAAATTGTATTACGGAAGTAAAATTGTTGCGTAAAAAATATTGTTCTTTAATTGTGAAATGTTTAAATTTTTTCACGGAAAAAAAAACCACTCACGACAAACTACAGTCTTGAAAAAATAAAATAAAAATGCAATTACTAATCCATGGAGAATTTGTATAAGTTAATTCACTTCCTCTACAGCAAACGTTGAAAATCTTTCTAAACGAACTTTTTAATTTTAATACTTATTCCAATCATAGTTTATTTCCTCTTTTCCCTTCTTCCTTTCGTTCTTTTTTCTTTTAGTCGTTAGTGTACGCAAAAAAATTTAATCTACACAATTTTAAAATTTACAAAACCCATATATTTAAAATTTAACATTCAAATGTTGTTGTATTTTATTATTTTTTTTTATTTTTTTTTTTTATCCAAGCTCTTATTTATACTGAAAACTTTTGAAAATTATTTTTTGCTTTTTAAAAAAAAATCTCTTTTTTATACATATTAATAAAATAAATTATCTATGTGTATCCCAGAGACGTATCTAGTCGAAAAAATCAGTCCTACTTTGAAATTTTTGTGGCAGTGCACTCAACCATTTTTTTTCTCTCTCCTTTTACTAATAAATAAATATAGAGAAATTAAATAAATAAAAGGGCATGTTTAAAAGTACTGATAGCAAAGTTAGAAATTTTTTTTAAAACAATTTAGATGCTATTCTAATAAGATTCTGAAGTTTAAAGAGGGACCAAGAAGTTGCTAAAGGTCGGGGGGGGGGGGAGGGACGCGAGTACCATTCAGCAATATCAACTCCACATCGACCTACTTGAAGATTATTCCACATTTGTTTGTTGTCGATAGATAGAGAGAACTGTTGCAAGTAGAAGTCGGAAAAATTAGTTCCAGATAGATGAAAACAAGTCCGAAACTTAAAACTTTTGGATCCCAAACTTTAGATTTTTTTTTTCATATCATATTCAACGGAAAAGATCAATCGTTAAAAAGTTTTATCGTTACGATTAAATACGGTGAATTCCTTCTTTTGGTAAGTTCTGTACCTGTGACGAAGAATTTTATCTGTCTTACCTGTAAGAAGACTTATTTAGCCTCTTCCAATTTGAACCTACATATAAAAATTCATTCTAATGAGAAGTTATATGGCTGTGACATATGGCAAAAGTCTTTTGATGGAGATTAAGCTTCGTAAGGCATTTGAAAACGCGTAATAGAAAAACCGTCTACATTGTAATGTGGCGAATACTGCCAAGTATTTAATCAGAAGAATATGAATTAAAGATTGGTGGATATCAGTATATCGGAAAAGAAATCGATTTTCGAATTATTACAACCTCTGAGAATGTTGTAATGACGATAAATATTTGGCTTACGTTCTGTAATGTAATCAATCTCTTCCAATATGAACCAGCATATGATGATTCGTTTAAATGTAAAGTCATTTATCTGTGATATACACGACAAAGTCATTTATCTGTGATATATACGACAAAAGTCTTCCGGGCGGAAATCTGTTCATGTTAGACACATTTGAAAACACATAATGGAGGCGAGCAGTCTGCATTAAAGTGGATGAATGTGATCAAGGTTTCATTTGTATTTATATATTTTGAAATACCACTTAAAGAAGATTCTATCAAAATTCAAGATTCTCTTTTTAACATTGTGATTTTCTTAAGCATTTGAACTGAGACAGCAAGTATGTATAAATTTCCTGTTCCTCTGCAGAAGATACCAATTAATGAGCAATTCAATAATTTACGGATTAATGTATTTGGATATGAAGAGGATGAAGTTTACCTTCTGTATATATCCTCTAAAAAAATTCTCATGTGATTAACTCATTCTTGACCAGTGATATTGAAAAAGGCACTATTGTTTGATGAGAAGTTTTCAAGATTTTTTTCGGTAATCTCACTAATCATAAATCTACCGATTACGATATTCAGAAAAAGACTTATTGAAGAATTATAGTGAATACTGTCGTCAATACGTGGCACAAGTTATAAAGATGTCCAATGAAAACGAGAAGATGTTAAATTTTTCTGGCATTTATCTGCAACATCCCGTTACCTATGCCCTTTATTGCACGCATTGAAAGTATTTTTGTACATATTATATCAACCACACACTCGTCTAAAACATGAAATATTGAAAAATATATATATGTAACTTTCTATGCAGATACACTTACGCTGTTTTTCTGCTCTGTGAAAGCTGTGTGAAACTGTTCAGGTGTATATCGTGGCGAAAACGGCGCGGCGTTGAGATCTTTTTAAAACGAATTATGGAGAAAAAGGAAACATTGAAATGAAAGTCAATAAATATTAAACCTATGTGGTTTTCTCCCGAGGATCATTTAGAGCATTTCAAGAAACAGTGTTTTGCTCTATCTTTAAAAAATCCCCTGAACAAAAACACACACGTGAGCATGATATATGTCTCAGGTGCGTTTAGAAGAGCTGCACACATGGAATGCAAAATAAATTATAAGCAGTGTAAAACAATCCCTGTTATAATCTATAAACTCAAGAACTATGATGGATATATAAGTCAGATGAATGATGATGAGAATATGCCTCTTATACATGCTGAGAATATAAGGCAGATTATTACTAAATTTGGCAAATTCAAGATTAACGAAGCAGATATTATTGAATCTTCAATAGAAAATTAAATCACCTTTAAATTGATAAAACCTGGCTGTCCTATATATTTTTAATGTGTACATATATATATATATATATATATATATATATATATATATATATATATAGATTTTTTTCAATGTTTGCCAAATTCGTTGGAAAATGTTTTTAAAAATTTAAAACTTAGTCAATTTACAAAACGACAATTCAAAGTTTTATTTACTCTGTACATATAAAAATTAAATATTTCTTGAATATAGAAAAAATTGTTTGATTAATTTGCTTTTAAAAAATTATTCATAATTATTTTATTTTATGCAGTTTTATGTATTAACGCGAACTTCAAAGCTTGGAACTAAAAATTGCGCGGATTATATAAATACGCAAACAATAATATTTTAAAGAATTTTTTTTAAGTCTATCTTTTTACTTCATATTATTTTTAACCTATTTTTAGGGCTCCGTACTTCAAAAGTAAAAAAGGAACCATTATAAAATCACACGAGTATCTGTCTGTCCATCTGTCACAGCCATATTATTCGTAAACTATATGGAATCCGTAAAATTAAAATTGGTTGAAGTTGAAATAATAAAGGCTGTCAGGATCTGATAGCACCTGTGCTAAAGAATGTAATGTCTACTCTTTCTCTATTTGAATATCTAGTATTGTATGGTAGTGTACAGAATTTCCAAGGTGACATTCCTTCTTTGTGGAAAGGGGAATTGCCAGATAATCTTTTGCAGGTGGTGTGTTAGAGAAAGGGGATAGCTGAGATGTCCATCTGTCAGTGAAGTATGCGGATGATGAGTAGATTAGCAGCATGTCACTAGGCAAGAAAGGAGTGAGGGAAGGTGCCCAATGAGGAAGCTCCAGAGGGGGTTGGCATTTGTGTGACCCCATGAGTCGAGAGGGCAAGTTTGTCTCAGATCATTCATTCCGCACCTAGGTGTCGTACCTAGAGGTTGCTCTGTGTGGAAGAGCGTAAAGTGTGCGTTTTCTGGTGCGCAAAGGACACAGACGTCCTGATGTTTAGTGTTCTGGGCTAAGAAGTGCAGGCCCAGTATACTTGTGTTGGGAGACTCAAGGTTGAGCTCCAAAAAAGTGAATTTAACGTGTATTGAGTGTGAGGTGGAAAGTGTAATTGGAATAGTACACAACCAATCTTTACGGTATCTAATTTAATGTTGAACCGGATCACCTATATCCGAGTTGTAGTTGTATATATTTGTAAATAGCGTATTTAGTGTGTACATATATTCTTAATAAACTGATAATTTAGTTACTAGCGTAAGTCTTCATTTACACAAACCTCACAGTGGGTGACCGATATCACCTACTAATATCGGTGGTGGCAGCTATATCTACCACGGACATTCTTTAAAGTTGTGTGGACTGAGAGGAACGTCCGACAAATAGGTGGCAGCAGTGGGATAGAATCGCCTGAAACCAGTGACCAGCGAGCCGTGTTGCAGTCTGTTAATGCCGGAGTATCCAGTGGAATTCTTGTGTGGTCGTGCCGTATCGTCGAATGTGTGTAAAGTGTCGTGCCGTATCGTCGAGTATGTGCTAAAGTATCGTGCCGGATCGTCGAGTGGGTGCTAAAGTGTCGTGCCGTATCGTCGAGTGTGGACTAAAGTGTTGTGCGTATCTTTATTAGAAAGAACTAAACTGAACTGTTGTGCCATATTACCACTACATCGTGGAGCTACCTGTGATTAGAAAAGTACCCCAGCAAAGAAAGTATAAGGTAAGGTGTTTTGATCATATCTTTCTTCTGACATCTCGAACCAAAATTTGTTGTTGTATAATTAATAGTAATTAAAGTAAATTGTCTATATCATTTATGTGTTTTATCAATACTCCCTACCTATAAAGTGTTAATAACCATATTGGCTATTGTTTTAAGAAAAGGTCATAATAACTTGAGCTAGTATTGACTGTCTATAATTTTTTAAATAATTGTGTTAATATAGTTGGAAGGAATAATTAACTTTATTTAAATTTAAATTATTGTTAAAGTAATATTTAAATGAAGCAACATTTTTTAAGTTTGAAGAATGTACAATAACATTTGCTTAGAATTTTAATTGGCCAATAGTAGTGAGAAAAAAAAAAAGGCTCAAAAGAGAGCCGTAGTGAGAAAAAAAAAGGCCCAAAAGAGAGCCACAGTGGGAAAAAAAGGCCCAAAAGAGAGCCATAGTGAAAAAAAAAAAAAAAGGCCCAAAAGAGAGCCATAGTGAGGCAAAATAAACGTAAAGATCTTGTGATCAAAATATTACATTTGTTTTAAGTGTGAGAACCAGTATTGAATTTGGAAATATTTTAGTGAGGATAATCGTAGAAATTTATATATGCATGTTTTACAATTTTTCGTTATGTGAATTTTTTTGATTGACATCAGTACTTCTATTCAATTTCAACGTATCAGTAGTATTATGTAAATTGTAGGTTGTTATCTAAGTGTATAAATTGAAATTTGTATTGCATAGTAATCAAATCGAATTGTTGTTTTACCTTTTGTTTTATTGGAAGTATATTGTATGATATCAATGGTTGAGAAAAATTAGAGTATTCAGTAGGTTAATTAGAAATGAAATGTATTGATTATCTGAAGGGTATTAATTAGTATAATAAGTGGAGAAATATCTGTACTAAGTTAGAAATTTAGGAAATATTAATTTGGTAGGTTTAACTATTCTTGTGGGGTGTTAATAACAATCTGTTATTACCACCCCGAAGGTATGGCTTTCTTATTGAAACTAAAAAAGGTTGATCTTCAGGGGATAGCCGAAGAGTTGGGTGTTGAATTCACGGAAGATGATAGCAGAATTCAACTTAAGAAAAAGATAATGGACAGTGATGAGTATGACGAGGGGATTATTAAGGAATTATCTGACGCTATTGTTGCAGAACAATTAGAACAGGAAAAATTAGAACGCGAAAAGTTAGAAAAACAGGAAAGGTTAGAGCGTGAAGAAAAACAGGAAAAATTAGAGCAGGAAAAGTTAGAAATGGAAAAATTAAGAATGGAACATGAATTAGAAATGGAAAGGCTAAGAGTGCAAGGATCGGCAAATAATTTCAATGGGTCTAGGGAATCTAATAATGAAAGTAACATAGAAAAATTGATCAAAAGTGTTAAAACTCTATCTATCAAAGTACCAGAAGGGACTGAGGAATAGAATTTATTTTTTAACAGCTTAGAAAGGGCATTCAAAATTAAAAATGTACCGGAAAACCAGCAGGCCGAAATTCTACTAAATATGTTAGGAGATAAAGCGGATAATTTGTTAATTTATATCACTACGGAACAAATGGAGAATTATGAGGAGTAAAAGGAGTTAGTTCTAAGGGAACATGAGCCGACCCCGAAGGCATGTTTGGAAAATTTTAAGAAGGCTAGGAGAAACCAGAACGAAACTCATGTATTATTTGTATCGCGTACGCGTTTAATAGCGACATGGGAAAGTTATTTTAAGATTAGAGGTGCTGACTCTTATGAAAAGGTCAACCAGTTAATAGTTACGGATAAATTAGTAAGTACGTTAGATGAGGATACCGCGTCATATATTGGGTTAACTCATCAAGGTAAATGGTTAGAAACTTCTAAAATTGCTAAAGAATGTGACAATTATTTTGACGCTAAACATAAGTCTTACGCCGTTACGTATAAAAGTTTTAAAGGTAAAGATAGGCATGTAAACAATGAAAAAATGAGACCGAGGGATGATAACAAAGTTAGAATTAATTGGAGGCAAAACGGGAGTAATGAGACTAATTCTTTTCCGCATAGGAAAATAGATTTTAAGAAGCCTAGTGATGCTTCAGCTCCTAAATGCTTTAAATGTGGTTTGAGAGGTCATTACCAACGTTTTTGTAATAAAGTGGGTAATGAGGGAAATAATGGTAATAAAGGGCGAGATCCGAAAGCGGGTGTGCATAAGATTGTGGTAAAAAAAAGCAAAGAGTTACCTAATGGATCTATTGTGGCGAGAATATCGGCAAAGGCCGAACAGAGAACTAACGTTATTGGTGAGAAATTAAATAAACTCGAGAAAATTGAAGTTAGTGTAAATGGGCAAAAAGCAAAGGGATTGGTTGATTCTGGATGTGAAATTAGTGTTGTTCATAAAGATTTGGTACCGGAAGAGAAATTAAAAGGAGCGGGTAGTATTTATTTACAAGGGTTATTCGGTGAAGCAGTTAAATCGCCGTTGGTTAAACTACCGTTAGCTATTCCGCAATTCGGACAAACTAATATAATTCATCAGGAAGTACTTTGCGCAGTGACTGATAATATTAATGAGCAAGTGATTTTACATCCCGAAGTGATTAATGAGTTGTCAGGTGTCAACCGCGAGGAGCCATTGCTAGAAGCCCAAAAATTAGAAAATTCAGAAATTATTATTGATAATTCGAGTGAAAAGGGACATATGAATAACGATAGTTGTAATGTTTACGCAATAGAAGCGAGTTCGCAAAATGTACAAAGTCAGAATCCAGAAAAAACGGAAGTGGAGAAAGATAATAAAGCTATTGTTAGCAATTCTGATATGTTTAAGGAATCCCAGTTATAATGTAAAGAGTTAGAGAAAGCTTGGGAATTAGCTAAAATGGATAAGGGGGATTATTATATTGTAAATGGTTTATTATATCATAAAGAGAAAGTGTTAGGCGAAATTATAGCGCAATTAGTAGTACCCAAAGTAAGAAGGGAAGAAATCTTAAAATTAACGCATAGTTCGGTATTTGGAGGGCATCATGCAGCTAAGAAAACTTTACAGAGAATCAGGTATTCATTTTATTGGGAGGGGATGGCGAAAGAAACTAAACAATTCTGTGAGTCATGTTTAGAGTGCCAATTGACTAGAGGGGTTAAAGTAAATGATAGAGCTCCTATTTCCCCAGTGTCGCGGCAGGAACTTCCATTTCAGGTGGTTAATGTTGACTTAATTGGGCCTATTGATCCTAAAAGTTCCCAAGGGCATCAGTATATACTAACTTTAATTGATCAACATACCAGATGGGCGGATGCGATCCCTTTAAAAAGTTTAACTGCTAAAACCGCGTGTGATGCGTTACTTCAAATATTTATGAGGACAGGAATTCCAAATGTAATTGCCTGTGATAACGGAACCAATTTCACTGCCGACTTAACGAAAGAATTTGAGAAAAGGTTAGGTGCTAGTCCAAGATTTTCGACCCCACAGTATCCACAGTCTAATGGGCTCGTGGAACGATTTAATCAGACTCTTAAACGTATGTTACATCATACTATTAGAGAAGAAGGAAAAAAGTGGCATGAACAAATACCATTTGTATTATGGGCGTATAGGGAAGTCCCAAATTCTACGACGGGAATCGCACCTTTCCAATTATTATATGGTAGAGCGCCGGAGGGTCCTTTATCGATTCTCAAGTCATCCTGGGCAGGAGAAAATAAGGGGGCGCAGTTAGATACTACGCCAATTCATGAATATTTGAATAAACTTAGAGGACGTTTAGAAAGAGCCGCAAATGAGGCAAAATTATCGTCTGAGGTGCAACAAAATAGAATGGCGTATCATTATAATTTAAGGTCAAAGGAAAAAACGTTTGAAGTAGGTGATAAAGTAATACTGTTAATCCCCGATTCAACTAACAAGTTATATTCTAGGTGGCAAGGGCCGGCAACCATAGTCGAAAAACGAAATCATTCGTTTATAGTTGAGTTAGCCGACGGGAGTAGGAAGCATGTGCACCAAAATAAAATAAGAGAATTTATTGCTAAATGTAATATCGTTAATATTGTTTTTGAGGGTGATGAGGAATTTGGAGAAGTTGGGGAAATTCCTATTTTGAACCGGGATCAAGAAGTAGAACGAGATATAGAGAAGTTCGAAATAAAAGGGTTATCTAATAATCAAGTCAAAGATATAAAGTCCATTTTGAGGGAGAATAAAGAGGTGTTTATGGGTCCTGTACGACCAGCTGAAGTAGGGGAGCATCGTATTGATTTTAAACCGGGGGTGGAAAGGAAAAAGCCAAAGTTATATAGTGTGCCGGTAGCTTATAAAGAGGAAGTAGATAGGCAGATTCAGGAGTTATTAGAATTAAATCTAATCGAAGAGTCAAATGCTGAAATTAGTCATCCAATTGTTCGTGTGGCGAAAAAAGACGCAACTGTTAGGCTTTGTATAGACTATAGAGCATTAAATTCGGTAACTCAGGTGCCAACCTTTCCGATGAAAGATTCTCAAGAAATCATGTATATCGCAGGGGCGGCTAAGTATTTATCATCGATTGATTTATTGAGAGGTTATTGGCAGATTAAAATGGCTGAGGAGTGTAAACATTTGACAGCTTTTACAACGCATAATGGAACTTATCAGTGGCGTACAATGCCTTTTGGATTATCAGGGGCGGCCGCCACGTTTCAGAAAGATATGAATGAAGTTCTTCAAGGTCATCGGAGGTATGCGGACGCATATATTGATGATGTCATCATTTTCTCCGACACCTGGGAAGAGCATTGTGAACATGTTAGGGCTGTCATTGAAGAACTTAAAAATAGAAATTTTACGATTAGGCTAGACAAATGTAAATTTGGAGAGAAATTAACTAAGTTTTTAGGTCATGTAATTGGGGGTGGAACGCATGCACCTGATGAGGAAAAAATAGGAGCAATAAGGGATCTAAAGTGACCGAAAACTAAAAAGGAGGTTAGATCTGTTTTGGGATTAATGGGATTTTACCGATCTTATATTCCAAATTATGCCGAAATTGCTATACCTTTAACCGAATTGACAAAAGGGAAGGTTAAAAATACTGTACCATGGGATGAAAGGGCAGAAAAAGCATTTAATACTCTTAAAGATGAGTTATGTAAAGTGACGAGTTTGGCTACACCTATCGTAGGCCGGGAATATCAGCTCCACGCAGATGCTTCCGACCTGGCAGTAGGATGTTGCCTTACTCAAAAAGATGAAAAGGGTCAGTTTAAACCAATAGCTTTTGCCAGTCAGAAATTGTCAGGGGCTCAGCGTGCTTGGCCGAGTATAGAGAAAGAGGCTTGGAGTGTTCTCTTTGGGTTGCGAAAGTTTTAAAAATGGACCTATGGATCTCAAATTGAGATCATTACGGATCATAATCCATTAAAATTTCTCACCGAAACAACCCCAAGATCACCCAAACTCACTAGATGGGCTCTTGCCTTGCAACGCTGGAACCTGAGTATTTCTCATCGTCCAGGAGCCCAACATTTAAATGCTGACGCAATTTCCAGGCTACATAGAAATAGCTGGGAAGAACAACCAGTTGTTAGCCCATCAGCGTCAACGACCCAGTAGTGGACAACTTTAAAGGGATGTCGTCACACATTTAAATTTTTTTGTGCATGTGTAAATATTTTTGAATTTTTGTGTTTATAATAGTGTATTAGTACGTGTATTGTTTTTGTAATATTAATATTGGTACAAGGTTCAGTAGAGATGCCAGTAGATAGTGTTCAGACACCTGGAAATACCTATGTAATAAGCATAATGTAGAAATCTGTAAAGAGACTATTGAATTCTTCTGCGATATTATTATATGTTTGGGGAAAATTAGCCCCTAAAAGGCATATTTTCCGCTAAGGTGGGGGGTGTCAGGATCTGATAGCACCTGTGCTAAAGAATGTAATGTCTACTCTTTCTCTATTTGAATATCTAGTATTGTATGGTTGTGTACAGAATTTCCAAGGTGACATTCCTTCTTTGTGGAAAGGGGAATTGCCAGATAATCTTTTGCAGGTGGTGTGTTAGAGAAAGGAGATAGCTGAGAGGCATGTCCATCTGTCAGTGAAGTATGCGGATGATGAGCAGATTAGCAGCATGTCACTAGGCAAGAAAGGAGTGAGGGAAGGTGCCCAATGAGGAAGCTCCAGAGGGGGTTGGCATTTGTGTGACCCCATGAGTTGAGAGGGCAAGTTTGTCTCAGATCATTCATTCCGCACCTAGGTGTCGTACCTAGAGGTTGCTCTGTGTGGAAGAGCGTAAAGTGTGCGTTTTCTGGTGCGCAAAGTACACAGACGTCCTGGTGTTTGGTGTTCTGGACTAAGAAGTGCAGGCCCAGTATACGTGTGTTGGGAGACTCAAGGTTGAGCTCCAAGAAAGTGAATTTAACGTGTATTGAGTGTGAGGTGGAAAGTGTAATTGGAATAGTACACAACCAATCTTTACGGTATCTAATTTAATGTTGAACCGGATCACCTATATCCGAGTTGTAGTTGTATATATTTGTAAATAGCGTATTTAGTGTGTACATATATTCTTAATAAACTGATAATTTAGTTACTAGCGTAAGTCTTCATTTACACAAACCTCACAGTGGGTGACCGATATCACCTAGTAATATCGGTGGTGGCAGCTATATCTACCACGGACATTCTTTAATGTTGTGTGGACTGAGAGGAACGTCCAACAAAGGCTATTGACTCACATATTTTTAGATTATTAACAATTCACAAGTATATTTAGACGAAAAATGTAGAGGAATTTCAATTAAGTTTCTTAAAAAATATTTTCTTAGTATATTGTGCAGGGTATCGTGTGAAAGCTTTCGTAACGCTGAACTCAAAACTACATCTCTTTTAATTTTAGGTATTATATTTTCAGCGATATCGTCAAAAATGTAATTCAAAAATATGGTACCTCTCCCTCTATATCCGAATCTGCTGAAATCAAAATTATGAAAAGATTTGGGGAAGTAGAAGTTAATTTTAAACTTGCAGGAAAACTGTATCGGTTTCCCTGAGTTACATACTTTTTGAGAAAACTTTCACGTTACAGAGAAATTTCGATTTGCGGACTCTCAGAAGAGGAGTTAGTGAGCGTTGGAGTTACCTCCCGTCGCAGATGCTGAAAATCCTTATTAATAATAATAAAAAAAAAGAAAAGAAAAGGAAAAATAAAAAATATCGATAATTAGCTGAGATATTAACCCTTAAAGTCGCGGATGGTTTTGACATTACATAAAAACATGGGGGCGTACTCTATGCGCCATTAGCTTTTAAAGCCTTAGATAACATTTTTACTGATATATTCGTGTAATGAAATACCCATTTTCTAATGCATGTTTATATATATATATATATATATATATATATATATATATATATATATATATATATATATATATATATATATATATATATATATATATATATATATATATATATATATATATATATATATAATACCATTAAACGTAGACAAGATTCACCAATGGATTTTATCAATAAAACAATAAACAAAAACGAAGAATTAGAATTGAATTGAATAATAATAAAAAAAATTGTGAAACGAGGAAATCTATACATATATGTATATATATATATATATATATATACTTTTATAAATTTACCAAAGTAATTCATATATTACCATACAATAAACCAATGAAACCAGTATTTTTACAATCATCTTATTGAAAACAGTTGAAGTTTGAAGTGAAATAGAAGGCAGATTACCAAAATAATGAAAGGTAAATGGATAAATGGACAGTAGAAGGCTTTTTTATTAAACTACTCATCAGGGATGCATGGTTTGATAAAAAAGCAAAAACATCCAACCAGTTTCTGTGATGGGTCATGCTAAAAGCTAAGAAATTCGACTCACAATGCACCCGACTGATCGAACTTTATTTACTGTTACAAATTAAGAAAAAAGATATTCATTGAAGAAAATAAAAACAATATGAAATAATAATAATAATAAAATATTTATTAAAAATGTTTAGATATACTAAAGTATTTACCAAACCTATATCTAGAATGATCTGTAGTTCAAGTGAATTATCTCAGTTAAGAGCTAAAGTAGATATAAATTACATGTGACTCTGTAACAGGTTAGGTTACAGTTATAATAAGTAATGTAGATAATAAAATTAAAATTATAACAATAATTATATTAAAATTATATAATTAGTAGATCATATATTATATTATAATATTCATTCTACATTTAGAAAAAAATAATTGCTACTGTTAAAGGTATTATATTTTTGAACAATTATTAATATTACTGTATTAATTTTTTAACTAAAAAAATGTTACTTCTACTTCAAGTACACAAAAAATGTTTTAGTGTTGCCATCTATTAGAATAATACGTTAACTATATTTTATACTGATGGTGCTGCCATATATTATTGAATAAGAAAAATATTATTTGAATAAAATAAATATTATTTAAAAGCTAACAGTTTTCCAATAATAATTTCTATTATATATATACATATAATGTACGGAACCTTCTGTATGCGAGTAATACTTGTACCTGACCGGCTATTTTACATATGATAAATTTTTATCGCTATCACCATTGCTTTTGATTATTATAAAATTACAATAATTAAACTGACCGATATACAGCAGAAAAAACTACTTTTTTATAAATATGTAGCAGATTTTTTAAGAAATTCAAGCGTCACATTATTGCTTTTAATTTCACATAGATTTAAAATTATTTAACTCCAAAAATTTCGCCATAATGTGCATTTTGAATGACGTTGTCAGGTCTACTGTCTTAAAAAAAAAAAAAAAAAAAAAAAAGAAAAAGAAAGAAAGAAAGAAAGAGACAGTGGAATAACATTCAAGAGATATGCTTTGAAAGAAGGTCCTATTTCGATAAGATCCTGTGTCAAACGTAAAAAATCAATGTGGTTACTACGAAAGAAATAACATACAATTATTTCTGCTAAAATGAAAATTTTCTCTGATTGTTTGAGATTTGCCGGCAAGGACAGGAGCCTTAAATGCCGAGTGTTGCCATTCGGCAACATACCCAACGTAAAAAATAGTACTGGAATAAAAAAAAATAACATTAGAAAATACTACTAGAAAACACAATTCGTTTTCTAAAATGCTATTAGAATAATATTGAAGCTCTATAAGCTTAATGTTGCCAATAAAATACATATTGAAAATATTATTAAATCAATTTTCAACATATAGATTGCCGCACTAATACTATTTAAGAATAAGATAGATTTTTTTTTTTTCAATTATTACTATATATATTTTTTTTGTTTGTTTGGAAGCTTGAAAAATATTCTATTTTCATTTGCAATGTGGAAGTAAAGTTTATCATAGATCTTAAAATTTCATATTTGTTTAATATTATAGAATTTTTTAGAAGAAAAATATTTTGTCAGTCAAAGCCAAGTGTTGCCAATTGGTAACAAACTGGTTTTTTTTAGCCGTAAACTAAACTTAAAACGAAGTATGGTTTTTTAAAAATATTTTTCTAATGATTTGTTTAAGAAATGAAAGCCGAAAAATATTTTTAAATTGATTTTTTTAATCAGGCATTTAAGGGTTAAGATAGGATTTAGTCATAGCTTCCCTTTTTGATTATGGGCGTATTTTGATTATTTTTTTATGTATTTTGATTATGACCCAAATTTACAAATTTCGTAGAAATAAAAAGTTGCTTACTTTACAAATAGCTGTTAGGTAAAATTTCCCCTGTGTATGAAGCAGAATCGATAATAGTGGTTTCTAAAATACTGCATGGTGTCAACATCCTTTGATCTTTTATAGTTTTAATAAAGTCTTTATCATAAGAACCTTAATGGATTCAGGGATGTTATCTTAAAAATAACAGAGGATATACGCTCTAAGCAAAGGGTATACGCTCATGGCAAAAAGTATAACCTAAAGTGCGTATACTATAGCTTTCTTGGGAAATTGAAGGTATACGGCGTTCCTTTAAAATAATCCGAAAAGTATCAGGCGTATACCCCCGTGTACCCTCCACTACATCCCTGAATGGATTAATTAGAAATTACCTGAAGATATCTTATACTAAGGAATCAAATAATGACAAAACCAGTATATAACATTTGCTTTAGAACAATGGGAAAAGTTTTTACTACTTTTTAATATGACTACTCAAGTTCATCGTCTTCTCATTGAAATTATGAGAAAAACTACTATTGACTATGACTATGACCGTTGTTTTAACAGCACAATTTTACGAACCTGTAGTAATAAAGATTATTTACTTAGCACATTGCTATTGTGTATATTTTCCCCTGCGTACATAACAGATCCAATGATACTCTTTAATATAATGTGTGACGTCAACACACTTTTGCTCTTTCTTAGTTTTAATAAAGTCTTTACCATGAAAATCTTAATGGATTAATTAGTAATTACCTGAGAATCTCACATCCTAAAAGGAATCAAATAATGACAGCGCAAGTTCATCGTCTTCCCATTGAAATCGGTGTTTTCAGCATTAAATTTATAGCCAGATGTTACGATCTTTGTAAGATAACAGAAGAGTTTTGTCATTCTGTCACGCATGCGCTGTCCATTCATTAGCAATCTGAATACGTAAGCCACAGACTGAATACGTGAGGAAAACCTCTATACTTAATGCACAGGAATGGAATACTGATGTTTCAAATGTAAGATTTTTTCAAAGAAGTAGCTCGCATTCGTCCATAGATATATAAGTGTCAATAATTCAAAGTGGGAAACGTGACCTAAGTTTAGAATGAATGACATTTAAGTCCTCAAAAGGGCAATGGACGAATATCTGCAAGTTCTTATGTGATCCGAGCTCAGTTTGAATCTCTTTGCAAATCATTGAAAGAGCAATAAAAGAGTCAAATCTCGATTTTGGACACGTGTATCAATTGCTATAAAATAAATCAAACTTTTAGTCCTTTTCCGGCACTTGCTTTTGTTCGGCTCTTATTGGCTTATGACAATTTTTAAAAAACCTAGTGAGGATATCAGAGGATATCTTGTGGAAGGATATCCCTCACTTCGGATTTACATTTACCCAAAGCCATCAGAAGGTATACCAGTTTTTGTTTAGCTGCGGTTTGGAGGGTGTGAAGATATATTTGGAACCAGGGGTGTAGTCGTAAAAAAACAAATGGTATACATTCAAAGCAGAGGGTATACTTTAAAGTGCATGTACTATAGCTCTTTTGCGAAAAAGAGGGTATACAGTGTTCCTTAAAAAAATCCACCACTAAATCCGAGCTTGGAACACTGAGCTCGACATATAACGAGCTCATATGTGTCGAGCTCAGTGACTTGGAACGACACAATGTGTCACTCCGGATGTTTGAATATTACATAAATAAGATTATATGATTGTAAATGTCACAAGTACTAGATTGTAAAGTCTATTTTTAACACCTGAGATACATTACAACACTGATATGCTGATTAAAATTAATAGATTTCTTCATATTCAATCATTGAAAAATATTAAAAATATTCTTTCTACTGCTTTGATCTTTATTCTTTATTAGAGCTTTTTTTTGCCATGATAATGTGTGCATAAAATATATTTTTTTTTTTTTTTTTTTTTTTTTTTGGTTGCTTAAAAATGTGTTAGACGGAGAGGTTTGTGTATCAGACCTGCTAAATACAATGAAAAAAATCGTAGTTGCTACAGTTTGGACCTATAAATTGTGATGCTGTGAAAATCGGCCTTAAACTGCGATTTTTTTGTAAATAAAACACAAACGCCTTTTTTTTTTTTCTTAAATCCAGTTGCGGTTTTTAGTCCGAGCAACATATTTTTCAGGAGTGGTTATGTTCCAAAATTTCTGAAATGTTAAATTATTCTGTTCCGAAAAAAATAAAATAAAAATAAAATAAAAAAATAAAAAAACAGTTATTAATCCGAAAGTTCTGCTCAAGAAAAACTGGGCTGTTAAATAAACTCGTTAACATAAAACCCTCTCAATGACCCTCTTAACCATGAAAGAATCGTGCTTCTGAAAATATTTATATAGGAACACTGTAAAAAAATTTCTCAAATTGACAGGAAAAAACTGTCAATTTTGGCGTCAGTTTAAAACTGTTTAATTTACAGAAAATACCTGTAATTTTTCATTAAAACAAATTTTCTCCTTAAAAAAATATATCATAAAATTACAAACATTCATCGTAACTATGGATTTGTTTAACTAAGGCATTTTGTTTTAAGAATATTAATATAGATACATCCAAAATTCATATAATCTAAACAGATGTGTTTCATACATACTATTGATAGAAATTAATATTGATGCATCACTTTTATCTAGATTGTTTCATAGCTGATTAATTTAATTTAGTTTTTCCTGCTTACGTTATAAAACACCAACTTCTTTTTAATCTTTTAAAAAGAAACAAATTTTTTATTTCCCAAGATCCAACGTGACTTATCTCTGAAACTTTTCGTAATTAGTTCCTCACTCGTAAAAACGCAGCTTCCTATCGAATTCCAAATATTCAAAGATATCATTATTTATTCAATCCCGGAATACCGTAAGATAAAAGAATAGCAAGGGGGGTAAAATTGGAGAACACTCAAAGTTTGAAATATATGGTTTAGAAGAAAATATATATACATATGTACGCTCACAATAACTTTTGAAAACATAAAATTTTTTGCTAGGTAACTTTTAATGACCGCACGAGATGAAAGCTACCAATACATTTCCTTACAGTGTGTGCACTCCCGATGGAATTGACTCCAAAAAATTTGCACGCATCTGGAAACGGCGTGATCCACTTTGCTCTGGCTCCATATAAAAGCGCCCCAGGTCATAAATTTTAGTTGCAGGGCCCGACCCTGGGGCTCACAGGGCGATTTACGACCTCTGATACGGACGCATTTCGAAGTCCTTGGAGTTATTCGCCAAAAACATTACCCGGGCGTTTCGATTGAAAGTTTCGAGTCCTTCACTTTCGTTGATTCGAAGCAGATGGAGTAGAATTTTCTTTTGCCGATTTTTTTTCTTTTTCTTTTTTCTTTTAAGAAAGCCTGCAGAGGAAGTATTTTTAATGTTCCTTGTGTAATGGTTAGTTTTTCTTCGTGTTGTGGTTTTATTTACGATTTTGGGGGTTTGTTCTTATCTTTTTTTGATTCAGTCACACCGCAATTAAACGGAACCCCTTTATGGCAGTCAGCTGGCATTTGTATTGTAGATATTTTTTATTTCCTTTGATTTTCGTTTCCAGAGAGTAGTTTTATACTAATATAATCCAATCCCTCAGACAGTCTTCCCTAATCTTGAATATTTGCAGTGCATTTAAATATTGCTTTTTCTTTTCTTCTTTTCCATCAATCGCGTGATGCAAAACCTTAAATTTTGCTAGAATTTCTGCCTGATGTTTCTTTTTACGTTTTTATACACTAAATCATTTAAATTTTTTGGTGCATTTTTTAAATACGTAAGTACGTAGTACTTGTAGTCACCGTTCAGTCTGTCCGTCTGTCTTTCCGCATTTAAAAAGTTAATGATACCCAACCGAATAGTTTGAAATTTAAAATATATAATTGTTACATAATTTTGTTGCGTCATTTCAAATTTTATGAAAATCGAGTTTAATTTAGTTTAATTACAGGGACAATCAAAAGTATCCCGTTACATTAGGGAAAGGGGAAAAATGCATTCAAGTGCATTTTAATCGTATTACACTCTTTTGAAAATAATAAAGTTGAATGCATTTATAAAGTATCTACTAAAATATACATTCTGTACAATCTCTGGTGCAAAGAATATTTGTTATTCGTTTACAGAGCCACGCAAAATATTCCATTACATAATGATTTAGGGGGGAACGCATTTTAAAAATATTAAACTATTTCACATTTTATGAAATTGTTATACGTTGTTGAGGTTTACTACAAGTTACTTCCTATATAGTAGAAAGCAGATAGTATTTACAGGGACACACAAAAGATTTAGGCTACTACTGTATCCGAAATACTGTATATTACTGCGCCAAAATCTGAATATTTTTAAAACTTCATTGTAGTACTAACGCACCTTATTTGCTACACTTGACGTGTAGTTTTCAGCTAGTTTTATAAGGTTTTGATTATTCATAATAATAATTAAGATAAGTAAATAGTAACTATTCAAAACAGCCACGTATGACGTGATTCTTTGTCTTCATAACTATAGTGTAAAATAAAAAATTTAGTTGGTGAACAACTAAACTAAATTATTGATTTTACATTGCTTGGCTATTATTTTTATATTACTTTGATAAAATTTTACATTACTTTGTTTTTGAGAAAAAAGGTTCTGAAACAATTATTGAAATTTTAAATGAAATTACACAAAATGAATCATTATTTCATCAAAATATTTAGTGCCTTCTAGTAAATTTAAATTTTAAAAATAAAAATTAATAAATTTACTCACAAAAATCACCTTAATACATTCACTTATATATTGAAGTCTTACTCATCTATAATTCAATTTTAAATTTTGAAGGTTTCTTTTTGAGCATTTCGATTTTACATTTAACAATAATTCAGTAAAGCTGAAATCACTCTACATTGATCGGTTTATATACATATACATGAAAAGAAAATTATTAATAATTTCATTCTCTTACTTTAAAGTTCGATTAAATAATAATAATAAAATGAGTATCACATAAAATAAATAAACGAAAAAATTAAGTACTTATTTTAGGTATATTTTAAGTATATTTCAGTATATTTACGTTTAGACTATTTTCAATTTCAAAGAGAAAACTTTATGACACAAGTTTTAATTCGCTTTTGTTCGGAATTGCATGAAATTGGCAGATGTTGTTATTCAGAAACTATGTGATTAAAAAAAGAAATCTTTTTTTTCGACAAACTGTCCCAAGGTACAACATCCCGTTCTACATTGTGACGTACTTCATAACTAATCAATAGTCATATACTCAGCGTAATTTTGTGCAAATAAACTAAATTATTATTTTTTTTTTTTTTTTCATTAAGAAAATATGTAGAGAACAAAATTTTAAAGTTCAATAATATTTTTATTGGCAAAACTCCTCATTATTTAACATTATATTGGTCCACTTGAAAAATCAACTGCGTGATTTATCATTCTGATCAACAATTGAGAAAATTAGATGTGGAAATCTATATTCAATATCTAATAAGCAAATAAAATTACAGAAATCATTCCATGAGGAAAATTTGTTACTATCTTCTATGTACTTAAAAAATTTTACTTGAAATCTATCATTGACAAATATGTCTGCTACTTCAAATACATAATTGCAAGTAGATTTTTTCCTGAATATTTTTGTAACAAGGTAATCTTTTTCTAACAAATATGTGGTATTTATAATCCACATTCTTTATCATCATCTGTTATGCCTGATAAAATGAGCTCATCATCAGATTCTGAAGTGACATGCTATTCTGGAGTTGGACTTTATATTTTCTTTTCTTTCTGCCACAGTTTTCTGTTTGGCAGCTTCAGTTTCTCGAGAATCTTTTTTTTTATATAAAAAATCTGTTAAAATGCAAGATTTCCATTTCCTTTTATGAACGTTGCTTTTACGAGTTGCAGCTTCGGGAATTGGTTTAATCATTATTGGAGGTATGAGATTTTGCTAATGTGAAGATGAACTTGCTACGCATACAGCTGATATAATACTTTTTCTGCATTTACTGTTGTAGTTTCAACTGTTTCATTAAGCTCATTAAGCATTTCAATCGAATAAAGTAGCTTGTTGGTTAAATATGATGTTAAAAATGCATCTTCTCTATATATGATTTAATTAATAAAATAAATGTCTTACTTCAAAATTCTTAATATTAGATATAGATGGTGTAAAAGTTTATAAAATGCATCGCCAATAATTTATGCTAACTGTTATTTGTTGTCCAGAATGTAACATCATTCATCAGCATCACAAGTCTTGTATGTTTTCTACTGCTGAAGTTCAAGGGTTTTAGTTTATGGGAAATATGGGGAGGAACTGTTAACAAAATAATCCCAACTTCCGGGCAATTCTTTTGTAGGAAACGAAATATGACTGGCTTAGTTTTCTATGATTAACAACATTGGAGGTTCTTTTGATGACTTTACTTATTTATTCCACAGGGTGTTTAATGTACGCATAATATACAGTACCTCACCCTTCGATCACCTCGTAGGGTTAGCTCTACTTATAACAACATTGGGTTTCCCTTTCAACATTGTCTTTTAAAATGGACACATGGTAAAAATAGCATGGACTTCATGAATAAAATACACATACCTTTAAAATTGATTCGAAACACAGAAAAACAAATCAGAAGACCTTCTCTTTAGACTCTTCCACCATGAGGGAAAAAAGTTTGTTTATTAATTATAGCTAGATTATTATTTGCAAATTTGAATCATTATAAAAATATCCAATACAAAGTTGGATTGTTTTATTTACTGTATTTTACATGTTTCATGGAATTGACCTTAAAATAAATAGATTTTTTTTTTTTTTCAAATCATTAAAAACCATGCATATGTTGTACCATGGGACATGTTTCAAGGTACAACATACTTTACTGTTAAAAGTACAATCACAACATATTTTGAATAAAGTCAAAGTGGTAGTCTATCTAGATGCACTATGTTACTATCTTCACATAACTAAACCAAAACATTTAAAAATCTTCTCTTTTATGAAAAAATAAAATGCAGTTGACTTCTTGTCAAAATACAAATGTAGAAAATAAAATTAGAATGCGAAAATTATTTACTTCGGTGTCACAAATCACAAATTCATTAATTCAAAGCTTCTGATATTGACTGTTACTATGGAGAGATCTATTAGTTATAGGTCATCATTGGAAAAAAAAAAAAAAAAAAAAAAAAAAATACCCCTGCTGCCATTAGGTTATTAGTTAATTGTCAATGTCCCCAGGTGAAAGCGTCTAAAGGAGCAACAGTCTCTTTTACTACACGGTTAAAAATTTTGCTCTAATTTGAACCAAATTTTGGTGCTCAGTAGCTGTTATTATAACATGATGAAATTTCGTACCAACATTTAGTTTCCTGTTTCAATCTTGTTCCAACTGTTGGGACTATGGTTCAATAGGAGTTCCAAATGTTGGTTCAAGCTTTCACCATCATATAGTGGCTGCTATTGCGTACCAAAATTTTTTTCAAACAAACTAGGACAAGATTTTTAACAGTATACATTTGAGTTCTCACTCAGAAATTTGGGAAATTTAAATTAGAATTATACTTTTTATTTATTTATTTATTTATTTATAATACATTATTAATGTTTTGCTATAGAAATGTTATAAAGTATTTTCTTTTTTACTACATTCTGCTTGTTCATGGAAAAAGCTGTAGTGAATCAAATTCCTGGAGGGTAAAATATGTAACCGAAAATAAAAACAGAACTAAAAGAATTTCCGACATCATTCTTTATTTATTTCTATCTCTTCCACTAATCATGACACAAAGAGCTCATGAATCGTAAACATTTTCCCAATTAAAACAATGCGGATTAGCGATAGTGAAGGATAGACAATAGATTTTTAATCCGTACGCGCGGCTTATGACAAAATGAATTGTATCTCATACAACTTCAAACCTGCTGTCATTACAAATGGGGATATTTGTTCGGCTCACCTGCTATTTGTTTCGAGCGATGTCATACAACTTGACCTTATGCGATAAAAGCACGGGCAACCTTTCTTACTTGAGGCTTTGCTTGGTTTTGGGGTTGGGTCTTATGGTTTTTTCTGTTCCATTTTTTTTTCTTTCTTAAGTTTTCTTCAACATGCTGAGATTTCTCGCAAAAATTATTACACGTAAGTACTATGACGACACGTCTTCAACACCTTTTCTAAAGGCCCCAATTTTTACAAAAACCTAAAAAATAAAAATAAAATAAAAACTTAAAAAATAAGTTAAGTTACATAAGACATGGACTTTTTTTATGAACCTTTTTTAAAAATATTATAGGCATATATAACTACTTCTGGACTATATTACAATTAATAATTGTCATATATTATCTATAGTACAATTATTAACAATCCCGTAATTTTTAAATTCAATAGCATTTTCATAAATAATTTTACTAAAAAATATTTTAAACTTTGCTTTAATATCTGTATTACATATAAATTCCTTTTAATATAAATTAAATTAAAAAAACAAAAACAAATTTAATGATTTTTTTTTAATAGTAATTTATTTTGAAAAAAAAAAATAACACAGCAATGACCCCCCACATTTTTTTTAAGTATAATTAATTGAGCAAATTAATATTGCATGCCACGATTTTCTAAAAATAAATCATATATCTTTCTATCTATCTATCTATCTATCTATCTATCTATCTATCTATCTATCTATATATATATATATATATATATATATATATATATATATATATAATTAAGCCAAACAAATAATAAATCCAATCTTCACAATTCTTTATGTATTTTTATATGTAAATAACAAATTATTTATTTAAATTAATGAAATATTGACTATTTCATGTAAGTTAAGATAAATATACAATTTAGATCAATTGCTGATACAATTCTGAGTTTAAATATTTCTTTTTGTGTATGTAAGTAATACGTAAGGTCTATACGTATAATCTTTAATTATAAAGTGTGCAAATATTTATTTAAAAAGGAAAATGCTATTTTATTTTAAAATTTTTCTATTTTTATTATTAAGCAATATTTTTATATCCACAAGCTTGTTAAGTTTTTAATTACATTATTTTGAGTTATAAATTAATGTAAATTGTGTGAGATATTGAATAGTAACAGTGTGACATTAGAGTTGTTGAAATAAAAAATAATTATATTATCCATTTCACGATTCTACTGTAATTAATGAATTCCTTTCACTTTACTAGGATATTAATATAATATATATTATTATATTATTAATTAATATTTATATTAATTAATAAGGAATGACTATTATAATATAATTATAATATTATATATTATTAATAATATATAAAGTTAAGTGTATATTACCTTACATACACTTAACGTATTAAGTGTCAGAAAGTATATTCGAAACTGTATTATCTTGAAGTACTTCTTCACATTGTTTTAAAATGATGGTATTATTATGAATAATATTCTTATGATTAAGATAAAGTATTTGTATTATTTGAAAAGTAAACACATAGTTTTAGTATAATACTTTGATATCTATAATGTTAAGCAAATCATTTAATTCAAATACAGTAAAACCCTGGTTATACGAAAAGCATGGGACCAAAGCATTTTCGGTTAACCGGAATCTATAGGAAGGATAACCGGGGCTCCATAAAAATTTTTGAATTGCGGAAGGCTTATGGCGAAAAGTTGAGTTGATTAAAAGCTGTGATCGTAATTTAGAACCTAGT
This sequence comes from Maratus speculifer, assembly GCA_964019185.1. Classification (NCBI taxonomy): domain Eukaryota; kingdom Metazoa; phylum Arthropoda; class Arachnida; order Araneae; family Salticidae; genus Maratus; species Maratus speculifer. The sequence continues at coordinate 278,627,489 of OZ025295.1, read as the reverse complement.
TGTAATAAAAATGTTGTGGTACCATATTCAAAGCACACTGAAGTTAAAAAACAAAAGAAAATCGCAACATATTTTGTAAAAAAAAAAAAAAAGAAAGAAAGAAAGAAAAGAAAAAAAGTGTCGTATGTATCTATCTAATAAAGTGCCTGAAATTATGCAATCGACCAAATAAGTAAATTGACTTTGTTTATTTCATAAAGAGTGTGCTTTTTTAACATTATTTCTACCAGTGTACAATAATAACTTTCAAACTTCTGATTTTTACTTATTTTTCTTTTAATTTTTAACTCTAATATGTATTAAAGCAACACTTAAATGTATGAAACCCGATTCAGAATTATTTTGATCTAAAAATTACAAATAAAATAGAAATCGTAAATCAAAATATGTTGTAAGAGTCTTTTGATATCTTTAAAGATAGCACTGACAATTAAATTTTTTATGGACTTTTAGAAGTTTTAAGACGGTTAAGACAATTTTCGGATAATCGGAATTCGGATAACCGGTATTCTACGGTATTTCTATGTGTTTTTCAGAATTTATGTTTTATAATTTATTTTATTCTGTTCAAAACTACTTTTTAAGCAGAATTGATTGCAACTTTTTATCGTTACATTACATCTTTGAATGAGAATATTGAACAATATCTTACTATTATTACATGCCTTATAACTAATAGTTATAGTTTGGAATTTTATTGAATATGAGTGAAATTTTGGTACGATAAGAATATATGTGTAATTAAAAATTTTACATTTAAGTATAATAATTTTATAATATTAATTTTAATTTTTAATGATATTTTACTAAAGTTAACGCTACATAATGTTAATAGAAACATAGAGATGTAATTTTAATTAATAAATATGTATTTTGTTTTCAATAAAAGCTAAATTAACTGCTTGTAATTTTATGTTTGTCTATTATCTTTAATTGTAACTGAATTCGATATTAATTTTGTTATGCTGGATAGTGCATTTGCATGTTATAAAATAATGTGAGTACATTTCCCTTTTTTTTTATCCTCCTCTACATCAATTTATATTCTTTTTCTTTTGTTTTTTCATATTTTATGACTCCCTATGCATTATATTGGTAAGTAACAGACTAAGCCTATTTATCTATACATGTTACATAAATAATCTATTTTTAACAGTACATGATATTCTTGTTAAGTAAAATACATATTTTGGCAAAATTTTCCCAACTACGTAAAAGGAAGAGACATGTTTTAACAAGAATATACACAAGAAAGAAATTCAAAATGTTTGTATCCCGGTGAGATTAAGAATTCATTACATACCCATAGATTTAACATTAGTGGAAGGAATTTGAGATATCATTGACCAATATTCTCCAATAAACATTTTACTTGGATTCATGTTTAAATATATTACTCTGAATGCATTTTAATCTTTAATTATACAAATTGTATATCTTCACTAATTATTAAATATTCTAGAATATGTAACAGTGTAACAATAAAAGCTAGAAGTAAAGTTTGAAAATATATATATATAATTCATTAAGGATGCATCTCTCTCTATATTTTATAAAACTCAAATTTAATCTCTCTCTGTTAGGATAACAAAATAAGGAAGCAAGACATTTTGGTCTCTCCGTTTTAGTCCCGAGACATTTTGGTCCTGAGACATTTCGGTCCCTAGCCATTTCGGTCCCTCCTCCAGCAAGCTAAAATTTTGTGCACGCGAAATATGTGACATAATTTTATAGGGAACATTGCAGAGTTTTTTAACTAGTGGCCATAAAATTTTGGTATAATGCGATTGTAAGTGCCAGAAAATCGCATACCACGTATAACTCGGATCCAAATTATTACAACCTATTCCAAATGTAAGCTTAATCGTTTTAAAAAACAGGTGAAGAAGGGAGTTCTGTTGACTTTTTCTATAATTTAGTGTATCTTAAGTATAAGGTCTTGATAAATTAAAACATTTATAACACGATCTTTAGTAATTTTAATGTTAAAATCAAATTAATATTTTGTTAAATATATATTTTTAATTTAAAGTATCCTTGTTAAATTAATAACATTATTAATATACAGGGTGATTCTAAATTTTTTTTACAATAAAAGAGGGGTGAAAGTACACATCAAGACAAACAGTTTTAAATAGGAGACCAAGGGTCCAAAACGTTTTCCAAAGGAGATAGCCGCCATTAAAGTTTAGGGACCAAAATTTCAAATAAACATAAAAAACGGAAAAATCGGTCGATTGATTTGCGGTTTTCACTAAAATTATTCTTTATGTCGGCATTTTCTTGAAATTAAATTACAAAGTTAAATTTCAAAAAATGCCGATAGAGGGCGCTTTAGACTTTGGAGTAAAGAACAACTACTTTTTGCCGGCATTTTTTGCATCTCTTTAAAAGTTTTCGTAAGCTTAGATTCAAACTTAAATTTTGAACTCAAAATCTGTAGTTGGGAGTGGTTAAGTAACACAAACTGAGCTGTATTCAGAGGGTTCAAATTTCAAATGATTATAAAAAACGGAAAAATTGGTCGTTTCATTTGCGGTTTTCACTAAAACTGTTCTTTATTTAGGTATTTTCGTAAAAATAAATTATAAAGATAAATTTCAAAAAATTCCGATAGAGGGCGCTTTAGACTTTGGAGTAAAGAACAACGCTTTTTTTGGCGTTATTTTTTGCATCTTATTAAATGCTTTCGTAAGCTTAGACTTAAACTTAAATTTTGAGCTCAAAATCTGAATAGCTGGGAGTGGTTAAGTAGACAAACTTAGCTGTGTTCAGTGGTTTCAAATTTCAAATAATTGTAAAAAACGGAAAACTTGGTCGATTCGTTTGCGGTTTTCGCTAAAACTAATTTTTAAATCAGCAATTTCTTTAAAATAAATTTTAAAGATAAATTTCACAAAATGCCGGTAGAGGGCGCCTTAGACTTTAGAGTAGCGTACAACTATTTTTAACTGTTATTTTTTTAATCTCATTAAATGCTTTCAAATGCATAGACTTAAATTTTGGGCTCAAATTCTGAATCGTTGGGTGTGTTTAAGTAGCGAAAAATTGAATTGTGTTCAAGGAGGAAGGAGGGTTAAATGTCAATTCCTGAACACACTTCAGTTTGCGCTTCTTAACCCCTCATAACGATTCAGAATTTGAGCTCAAAATTTAAGTTTAAATCTAAGCTACCGAAAACATTTAAAAAGCTTTTTCAAGCATTGAATTAGAACCCAAAAATAATGGTTAAAATGAATTGTTGATTACTCTGAAGTTTAAGGCGCCCTCTGACGGAATTTTTTGAAATTTATCTTTAAAATTTATTTTCAAGAAGATACTGACTTAAAGAAGAGTTTTATTTTAAACCGCAAACGAATCGACCAATTTTTACACTTTCTATAATTACTTTAAATTTGAACCTCCCCCTCCTTCTTAAACACAGTTCAGTTTGTGCTACTTAACAACTTCCTACTATTCAGATTTTGAGCTCAAAATTTAAGTCTAAGCTTCCCAAATCATTTAATGAGATGCAAAAAATAACGGCAAAAAAAGTTGTTCGTTACTCCAAAGTCTAAAGCGCCCTCTATCGACATTTTTTGAAATTTATCTTTATAATTTATTTTCACGAAAATACCGAAATAAAGAATAGTTATAGTGAAAACCGCCAATCAATCGACCAATTTTTCTATTTTTTATAATCATTAGAAATTTGAACCCTCTGAACACAGTGCAGTTTGCATTACTTAACCACTCCCAACTACAGATTTTGAGCTCAAAATTTAAGTTTGAGTCTAAGCTTACGAAAACATTTAATGAGATGCAAAAAATACCGGCAAAAAATAAATGTTCGTTACTCCAAAGTCTAAAGCGCCCTCTGTCGGCATTGTTTGAAATTTATCTTTTTAATTTAATTTCAAGAAAATGCCGACACAAAGAATAATTTTAGTGAAAACCGCAAATCAATCGACCGATTTTTCCGTTTTTTATGTTTATTTGAAATTTTGGTCCCTAAACTTTAATGGCGGCTTTCTCCTTTGGAAAACGTTTTGGACCCTTGGTCTCCTATTTAATATTGTTTGTTTTGATGTGTACTATCATCCCCCTTTTATTGTAAAAAAATTTAGAATCACCCTGTATATTTCGAATTTCACTTTAAAATAAGCTCAATACGTAATCTACTTTAAATTCAATTCGTCATTATAGTTTAATGTAGTTGTAAACTAAAATGTATCCTTTACCTGTTTATTTATTTTATATTTAAAGCTACCGAAATTTAAAACTATTAATATAATAAATAATAAAACTAAAATAAAAATTATTAATTTCTCTTCTGTGAAAGTGAGAGCGAAAAGGTTATACAAATAAATACATAAATGAAAAAAATAAATAAAAAAAAAGTTTAGTTTTGTCAGTCAAAAATTTAAAATAAAATCATTTAAAAGAATTACATTATTACATAAATTAAAAATTATTATCTTATTAAAAAGAAATAGGCCCAGTTCTAACAAAACTAGCTCCTCACAAAAATTGTCTTCAAGGGGTGATATAACTGTTAAAAAATGCAATCAATAACTTAAAAAAATATTTGAACTTTAATAAACATATTTCATTTCTGAATTATTATAGGAGAGAGTATAGAGGGGTGATTTGAAGAAATGTGTATATATAATAGCTTAAAAGTGTATAAATGAATTATTAAAGTTGTTTATTATTAAACTAATTGGAAAAAGATTAAAAGAATCAAAACAGTTTTTTTTTTATTATTATTCAATTAATAATAATTTAAAAGTTCAAAAAAATGTACGAAAACAACAACAAAAAAAGTATTATTGACAGTTTATAATGCATATAAAATACCTAATACAAATAACAGATAATAAAACTTAAAATATTCATTCTGATAAACAAATAAATAATAATAATAACAATAATAATGATAATAATAATTACATTACTAATAATACTAAAACAATGTCACCTATAAAATTATATCATATTGTTTAATCAAACAAATTTTCATCTCGTTGTGATTTCATTATCACGAGCTATAACAGTTTAAATTTATCGGACAATTATATTCAGCTTTCTATAAAGAGGGGAGGAGAATAAAAAAAAAAAAAAAAAAACATAAAAAGGCCCCGAATAATGTTGAATTTATAGTGTTTAGCGGGCCCACAACAATTAGAATCCGAGTTATAAGATGTCCGGTAAAGAAATGGCAAGGGACCGAAATGTCTTGGGACCGAAATATCTCGGGACCGAAATGGCTCAGCGATAGAAAAGTCTCGGTACCGAATTGGTCAGTTACCGAAATGTCGTGTACCCACAAAATAATTTCAGTCCGTTCATGCGTAAATATATCTGAAATTCTTGTTCAAATTTACAATAATAATAATAATAATAATAATAATAATAATAATAATAATAATAATAATAATAAACATCCAAAGTTGTATCGCATTTATAAAGAAAAACAAAAAAGATACAGACTTTTTTAGCTTTCTTTTTTTTTATACATTATTAACAAGATGAGAATGCTAAAGAATTTCTTTTATAGAAATTAAAGTTATACAAAATTTAAAATACATTTTGATCTCCATAGTGCAGTCTAAGATTAGTACATCCCTTGTTATTTCTTGTTAGTGACTTGATCTTCGAAAATGGACTTGACACAACATCTTTTATATTATAAAATTTTTTTATATATTAAATGAAATTTTGAAAGTAATAAAAGAAAAGGACTTTTTTTACAATTAGATTTGCGCCATTTTATTGTAAAATGTTACATAAAATTTCTATGATTTAATACACATTTTAAATTTAACGGTGTAATAATATGGCGAAATCTTTTGATATAATAAAGATAAATTCTTTTTAAAGAATATTATAATTTCTGTAAGCTGTTTATTTTAAGATATTTTCAAAACTACATACATTTGTATATAAATAAATGTGTTTAAGGAACTTCATTTATGTGGCATTATTTAATTTATTTCGAGAATTTCACCTTATTCTACTTTAATCATACAGGAATAGTTACGTTTATTATGATATATAACTTTATATTGGAACTATATAATTATTTTATTTTAAATAAGTGAAAAATTAAATATTAATGACATATATAAATCATAAAGGTCCTCTGGTGAAAAAAGAATTTTACAAAGCGCAAATAAATGTTGAAAATTAAATACGTGTACATATGTGGACCTACTAGAAAAAAAAAGTAGTACATGTAGTTCATAATGATTTTGTTTTAAATGTACCTTCTAAAATACCCCTCCCCCCCCCCCAAAAAAAAAAAAAAAAAAAAAAAAAAAAGAGGAAGGATTATTATTATTATTACGATAGCAAATACAGGTGAAACAACCAAAGGTAATTTCGACAGAACACCACAAAAAATAACTTTTTAGAGATACAATTTTTTTAAAAGTTGGATGTAATACTTTGTTAAAATAAAACAATAACTTTTATTATTACTAAAAGCACTTCTTCAAAAAACGATAAAATATGTTTTTATCAAGGAATTATTTTTTAAAAATCACGAAGTTAATTCCACATTTCTGATAAAAACCTATATAGTTTTAAAAGCTTCATTTTTTAATCTATCTAGCAACCATAAGACAAAAAAAATGATACAAAGTGTTAAAAAAAACATATTGTTTTATTTTTATTATTTCCGTAACATCGTATATCACGTATCATCCATCATGAACCTAAGCGTGCCCATTTGCCTACACATAACTTTCCATGCTCCAATTTTCACGAAAACTCTGAATATTTGTCTGTATAAATACATATTTCGTCTTTGTGGATAGTAAATTCTGGTTTTGGTGGAAAGAAATAAAAGGTTATAAATCTGTAAATTTTTTAAATACATAGTATGAAGAAAGTGGGAGACTGTGTTATAAACCCCTTTCACAAAAAGTGTAAAGATATTAGTAGAGATTGCCGACCGATTAGGTATTCAATCTAATTTCATGTAATTTATCAGCCGATTCTACACTGTAAAAATTTTTGCCGTTAAAAAACGGAAATAGTACTGGTAATCTAGACGCCAGTACTACTTCCGTGTTTTAACGGAAAAAATTTCCAGGAATAGTTCCGTTTTTTTACAAAATATTTCCGTTTTTTAATATTTCCTTATGTAAAAATTTTCGTTTGAAAAGTTAAAAGAATTTTTCAAGGACAAACTAACATCTTTGTGATTTTTATTCTTTACTTTACAAAGGCACGTTAATATCAGGGACACATTATGTACATTTAATTTAAACAATAGAGAAGAAATGTTGCTAATCTTCCATAGTGTTTGAACTTACAACCTTGTCTGTCGTAGCCGGTAGTGTAATAAATACCATTACGCTATGATTTCATATAGCACCATTTAAAATACCTTTACTTATTTCGGATTCATTTCATGAAGTAAAGACAAGATTTTTGAACGCGGGTTTATTTTTGTAGAGATAATACTTTTTATTGAACGGACAGTTCTAAATCAAGTTTTACAGATTTTCTTTCTATAATTTCTAATAGTTAGCTTTTTAATTTTAGCTTTATAAAAAAAAAAGTTTAACCTTTAAAATATTACATGCATAAATGAAAGTATTAAAAAAATTTGTTTCCATTTGTTTCCTTCTTTTTTGGAAGAGTTTTAAAGCTATTTTATTCATATTTATTTATTTATTTTATAAAAGAATACTAACACACTCAAAAAAAAAAAAAAAAAAAAAAAAGTATTTTAAAAAATATTTTGTATGACGATCTATTGTAAACTCAATAGAAATAATTACTATGGCTTATGGGTTATTAAAATTAATTACATTTATTGATTTTTATAACTTAGGTAATCGCCAAAATGATAATAATTTCGGTAATATATTTCGATATATTTTTAATTTTAAGAGCGAATTTCTTAATTTGAATATATTAAAATATGTATATATTAAAATAAAAAGTAAATTTTTTTTCCACTTAAAATATCTTTTGCACTTTTTATATCATGATATAAATAAATTAAACATATTTAAAATTACACTGAAAAAAAAAAAAACTTTCCTTAGCTATCTCAAACTTAAAAAGAATTAATAAATCTTATTATTATTTTTTTTTTAATTTGTAAAAATATGCTATCTTTTTAATATACTTTAAATTTTATGTGCGAACTTCTTAATTTGAATAGATTAAAATATATATATATTAAAATTAAAAGTAAATTTTTTTCCACTTTAAATAACATACGCACTTTTTATACTATAATATAAATAAATTAAACAAAATCAAACTGAAAAAACAAAAAACTTTCCTTAACTATCTGAAACTTAAAAAGAATTAATAATAATAATAATTATTATTATTATTTTAATATTGTAAAAATATGCCATCGTTTTATAATTAAAACAGAAAAAAAATAAGAGAAATGTTGCTATGTTTTTCTATTTGTCATACAGATGGCGCCACGACACTTATCAGTTAAAAATACTGATAACCTGTGCTGTTTAAAACGGAAGATGTTCTGTTTGCGGTGAGATTTACGGAACAGTTACTGTATTTTTAATCTCAAAATAGCAAAAAACGGAAACACTGCTGTTTTCTTGGAAAAATCAAACTATTTCGTAAAATTTTAGGGAAAAGTTTGTGTATATTAACGGATATTTTTTACAGTGTAGGGAATGTCACAGAATATAAGTGACTTAAATTGTTGTCATCTAATTCAGCATTAGTAGTGTAGAAATAACGTCTGTACTTTAAAAACGGTAGTTCTAAAAATTTGCATGCATCTGCTTTATACAAATGCTGCATATATATATATATAGATATAAGACCATTAAAAGTAGACAATGTTCACCAATTGAATTTATCAATAAACTAAACCGAAACATGAGAAAAATTTAAATAAATAACGAAAATGAATGTAATAGAAATTTGTAGAACCAAAGTAGAATTATCAAGCCCAAATATTTTGGAATTACAAATGAAGTGTGTGGTTTCATCTCCGTATTAGCCATGAAAAGCAAAATAATACGAATTTGGGGCTACCAAAACACAAAAAACCAAAATTCATTAAAGAAATACCAAGTAATAAACAGTGGAAAAGGGAAAAAATACTAATAATAAATCAGTAACGAACTACAAATGGAATCAGTCACAAAAGCATATATGTGTGTGTGTGTGTGTGTATACATATATATCTATTGTATATATATTAACAACAATTTGAAGAAAGTCAGTATTCTCGAGGATCGATTCCACGACTTTTTATTTTTAATCTGTACAAAAACTTTAATTAATTAAAAGTTTGTGGTACAGCATTAGTAGTAAGAGGTAACGTAACTGTATTTTCAAAATGATAGGTCCAAAAAATTGCATGCATATACTATATACAAATGCTGCATGGTTTTTTTTTCCTTTTCAAATGCAGCTTGAAAAAAATGCAGTATTCTTGAAGATCGATTTCATTACTTTTATTCTTGATCAGTACAAAATCTTTAACAAATTACAAATTTGTGATACAGTATTTTACATTACGTCTCTAAGAATTTTAAATATGGATCTTAACAATAATAATATAAAATTTTGAATCACACTATGCTATTAATTAATATGTCCATGCAAACACATATATATTACTTCATCTTCTTTGTTTTACTTATATTCACAGGTGTAAACTTTATTTTTAACATGAGAAACTATATCAAGTTTATCCACTGATGCTTTATGAACTAAAATCAAAGTTCGAAAGATGTCTTGATGTGTCTTTATAAGGTTTAGTTTTAAAATGCATTTAAAATTATTTTTCTTTTGTGTTCTAAAATATATTTACACTTTCAAACTTTTAATTTTTCAACACATTGTTAAATATACCAGACTTTCCCTATGTCTATCTTATCCACTGAAATGTATTCATTTCAATCAATTGATTTATAGGTTTCGTCACGCGATCGAAAATGTTTTAAATGTTTTCACTGCGGTGCACAGTACAACTACATACATTTCCCTTAATTTGGAAGACTGAGACTCAAGGTAATCGTTTAGACGAATTTTACTTATCATTGACGGCGTAACCCGAAAGATATAGAAATTTATCGAAATAATTACACTTCAATCCATAGTATAGGCTCAGTGAAAGGGTGATGTATACTTAAATGTGAATTTGAAAGCAAAACGTGACTTTTGCTGAGTTTACAGATTGTAAACATACTGAGTTTACAGCCTTAAAAACTCTTTGTTTAATAAAAATTGCCAGATTCGTTTCTGAGGAAAATAAATAATCATCTAAATTATTTCCTAACTTCCCATGTTTTAGTTTTCTCTCCTTCCCCCTCCAGCTCACAAATTTGTTTATGTACTTATTTATTTTTATATTTATGCATAAAAAAATTGTTGTTTTGCTAAAAATTATTTGCTTCTCTGTAATAATAAAAAATAAATAATGAAACAAATAAATCAGCCATTCCACTCTCTAGCATATAAAATTTAAAATCTTGAAAACTGTTAATTGAAAAGAAAAAATATTGCATTCGTTGCTACCAAGTAAGAATAAATAAATAATAGAACATCTAAAAGATCATCTCTTCTCAATTTTTCTGCACCCTCTAACTATATCTCCATAGCACATAGTTCTTTAAAACGATTGTCTTAAAAATTTGGAAAAAAAAAAGAAAAAAAAACCACAGAGAAAAAGCAAGCGGTTTCTGCCAATCGACACAGAAACTGATGTACGACGTCACATGCACGTGATCTATCCACACAAGTACAAAAATATCCCAATCTAGTTCCACGGCTATCTCAGTAATTTACTGATTATAAATACGAATCGACAAGTGTATATTAACCTGGAATCAGCGGAGGACTTTTAACTAAGAAATGACTAAAAAAATGACTGGCACTAAAAACTATCAATAAACATAGATCCATTTTTAAATCGGATTGTATAAGCTTTTTTCTATTCACTTGATTAAAAAATGGATAATATCTTAATACTAATTTTTTAAAAATTCCCGAAAGTGTTTCTGACATATTTTTCTTACACTACGTTACGCCTCACTTATCTTAAAAACGGAATTCGAGATCTTAAAATGTACCACATTTAGAAATGTAAAAATTTCAGGTTACATTCAAACAGAAGATATGAGACTGCTGTAAACAATCAGAACGATATCCTCATGTTTGTTTAGAAATTAAAGGATTCCTTTTTGTGTTGCCTTTGATCTCAAACTAGCTGTATATGTAAAATGCCAGTTTTGAAATAAAATAAGCTTTTGCTGCGTTCCTCTAGAAATTGCCATCGCTCATGATGATGGAGAAGAAGCTCTGTCACACTTTCGGTATGAATTTTCCATAAATATACATCCATGTGATCCTATATAAAAGGTGATTATATTTAACAAAAAATCTAGCCCAATATATGAATTCCTAGCTATTATACCGTTCACAGAAACTGAATGAAGTTTGGTGTAAAGTGTTTTGAGATATGCGCTCAAGAATAATTAGAAAAACATCGATTAAACTCTATCAATTGCAGTTAAAGTGACAAAATTTCGAAAATTTCAAATAGCAACACATACATTTTTTATTGGAATGTGATCTCCATTGTGAAAATCCATAAATAACCTTGCGACAGTACCTGTAGCACGAAAATCGCATGTGCTTAGACAGACTGAGAAGATAAGTGGGAAAAAAAATAAGGACAGAGAAGTAACAGAAAGCTAAACATTTTATTTGTGCTTCAGAAATTTTCCACATGATTTTCGTCATACGTGATGACACATTGAATGGGCAGGTGGTGGATAGCATTGAAGCAAGTACCGTTTCAAGGGGAATCTGTTGAACCTGACGTCTCATGGCATCTTTCAAATCACATGCAGTTTAGAGCTTAAATGTATACACTTTGAATTTCAGGTATCCCCATAGCCAGAAATAAATTGAAATGAAATCGGTGGACTTTGGTGGCCACAGTAATGTGAAATGGCTGGAGATAATTATGTAATCAAACTTTTGTGTTAAGAAATGCTTTACGGAAGACCCCACATTTAAAGAAGCATCATATTGTATACACACAGCGTCAAATACAGCATTTAGATTTTGTAAATTAAGAATTATATAATTAATCAACTTTTATAGGTAACGAATACTCATTACCGTACGCATTTTTGACCCTGCGACAAAAATCTCTTCAGAAAAGTAAGTTCTGAGAATGAAGTGCTTGTTATAGCGCATTACAGAATCACCTTTTTCTCCGTCTAGCAAAAGTGCAACCACATCGTAAGGATTATTGTCTGCCCAGTGAACGCAGTTCTCAGAGTTAAAGTTATTAATCAACGAGAAGAGTGCCTCGGCCATCCACAGAATGAGTAAAGACCAGTTGTTATCCTTGTCATATCGGATAAGGAATTCATTCGCAAAATCAAGCCCTTGTTGCTTATCACCCGCTGAACACGTTGGAACCTATACGGCAACATGTAGAGATCAGAACGCAAATAAATCTTGCGGATCGTAATATTCAGCAACTGCAGAGTGTGTGAAAACTCGCATACACTTGCAATAGAGGAACTTTGCTTATCATCTCTTGGACTTCTGCAACAGCCTCAGTAGAAACGGTAGGTTGTTCAGGCCGAGATTGATTACATGTGCAACCAGTTTCTTCAAATTAGCGTATCAAGTCCCGTATAACAGTTACAGTACACGACTTCGGTATAGCCCGTGGTTTCAGCGATAAGCATGCAATGCTTCTGTGGCATTTTGTCCATCCAGGTAATAAATCTTTTCAATTCCCCACGTTCTTTCTCTGTAAGCGACATGTGGTTCAGAATCCAAGAAAACCAGACAGACTTCATCATTTCACGATGCATTTTCTTTCACTTAGTGTGGCGAAGTCAGTCACATGACTGACTTCATGAGTGTCTTACGCCATACCAGGAAATTTGCATATCGTGGTCTCTTCTCGTTTCGAAGGAGATTGGGTAAGCTATGATCAGAACCGAAGACATACAGCGAAATGTAACGTCTTAAAAAAGAAATTCGTGTTCTGGTGAGCGACATAGTTATTTTATCGTTTCTTCTTAGTCTGTCTAGTCCAGCCATTTTCGTGCTACACCTATCGTTCCAACGTTATTTATGGGTTTTCCCTATGGAGATCCCATTCCAAAAAAAATGTAGGTAGTATTGAAATTTGAGAATTTCAAAATTTTGACACTGTGATCATAATTTTTAAATTTTAATTATTATTTTTCATATGATTACTGAGCACATGCCTCAAAAGGTTTTAAAACACAATTTCATTCAGTTTCTGTGAACGCTATGATAGATGGGGATTCATTCACCAGAGAGTTTTTTACTATCATCATATTTATGTATGTATGTAAGATACGCATGTTTCAGAAAAGTTTGTGTTGTTAAGCGAGAAAAATATTCTTCTGAGAACCGCCTTGTGTAAAAAAAAAAAAAAAAAAAAAAAAAAAAAAAAAAAAAAAAATCCAAAAGCAAATCATCTTTTATTCTGTCTGAGACTTCGATACAAGACACTCTAAATCTTGACAGAAATGTCGATTCTTGAAATGTCTGTCGACCTCGAGGGCTGATTCAGATAGTTTATTTCAATATCTTTTTTGCAGGCCTGGCATACCTGCCTCCATAAAAGCGATTGATAGATAAGCGTACCTAAATCCTGTCCAACAGCAGGGAACTGTCACCGCATACAAATGTCAAAACTTCCAACAACGATGCACCGACTTAATACGGTAGTAGGGGGATATGAAAGCAAACAAAAAGTGTGGAAGGTTAACTTGTTGCGTAGAAAAGAAGTGGACAGCCAAAATATAATAAAAAACACAGAAAAAATGGACTGTACCAGGCCATAAGACATGCCATTCTGCCGGGTGGGATTTGAGTGAAGCCGGCGTGTTTAAAAAGTTCTTATCTGGAGCAAGGGTCGTGAACCTTTTTGTACTTATGGGATCTTCTTTTTTTCTGGTTGGTGAGAAGGATTACATTAAAACTTCCTCCTCTATCTTATGCAGTATAGCTTGACTTTTGCATCGAGGGTCAATCACATCGCTCAGGTTTATGTCTGGTTTTCTTCAAGAGAGACTTCAAAAGTTTTTTTAGAGATAATATTAAAATCATTTGATGTTTCACTGTGGATGATCCGATATTTAATTGTTTCATAGCTGTCTCTTAAAACAGATTATTTTTAAATGTAGCTAAAAAGTTTCGAAAGTAAATAAAACTTTCAAGAGAAATACTGTTTAACCACTTAACCGATCAGTATTTTTGAGTTACTTTCAAATAATGCCTTTTTTTTATGCTTTTTGCAGAAATTTTGATCTTTTATCAACGGTTTTTCAAAACAGAAATTTTTGCCTAATTGAATCTGAAAAATGGTCGGATTAACAAATACAAAATTTACAATAAAATTTTTCTGGTGAGAATAATAAATCATGAATGGGATATGGATGCCCGTACGTGGTACGGATAAATCATAATTGACAAAAACACGCTGCCCGTATGAGGTAACGGGCAAATGAAGAAAGTGGTTAATAGAATCGCTGTCTTATTTTTTTACCAAATTATCTGCAGAGCTGATTAATGCACAGTCCTGTGGGTAGGAGAATATAGACACCAAAATTTCAGAGACTCTCAGATAGCATATTTTGTAGCTGGTCGCTTAAAACATATTTATATTCATTTAAGATGATTCTTTCATGAAATGACAATGTTAAAGGAATTTTTAGCTTCAAAATTTTAAAATTTTTACAAACTTATAACTATTTTAAGCTTTTTTTTTTATTGAGGTAGAGCTTGGTATAATATAATAGGAATATAAAAGTGAACAACGTTAGAAGCACCAATTATATTAAATTACAAGCAAACCGGTTTCGGTAGCATATAGCTTAGTGTCTTCAGTGCCAAGGGAGGTGGAAATTTGCTGATATATATATAGGATACACACACACACACATATATATATATAGGAATCTCCCATATCTCCTTTATATATGAGCAAATTTCCATCTCCCTTAAGAGTGTTCTTAACTGCTCCGCGCAACAAGCGCAAAACACTGACACACTTACAAATTTATTTTTTAACAGAGATATATGAAATTGGAATGCCTGACAATGGAAGCGATTTCGAATCGAACTTACTTTTCCATTTTATGATAATTAAATTACCTATCCAATTCTAAGCTATTTCGATGACGTAATCACCCTTTTTTTCCTGCTTTTGAACCGGTTTTTCTGCTTTCGTCGGGAAATGTGCTCAAAACTGTCAACTTTGAAAACTTGTTATGAAAAATCTATTGTGTTTTTAAAAAAACAGAAAATTGAGTACAATTAGACAATTTCTGAATAATAACACCTGCTATTTTCATGCATTTCCGAACAAAAATAAATTAAAGCATGTGTCACAAAGTTGCCCTTTTTGATTTAAAAACATCCTTAAGGGGCTCCTGCAGTGAAACTTCCCGTTCGCGAAATGCCGTTAACCTATGGGAAAATTTTGAAGCGCGATGACTCTTTACCAAATATAATTATTAAAATACCATTTACACCAACAGAAAGTAGACGTCAGAGGCCGATTACGTGCGTTTTTAAAAGTTTACATAAATTTTTTGTATACATAAAATTTGCTAAGGTTTTTTTTTTTTTTTTTTTTTTTTTTTCCCTTAAGCATATTATTGGCATTTGACGTCTACTTTCTGATGGTGAAAAAGGTATTTTAATAACTATATTAAGTAATGAGGCTTCGCGCTTCAAAGTTTTTCCATAGGTTAACATGGAATTTCGCGATTGGGGAGTTTCAATGCAGCGGAGCCTAACACTGACGACAGTAAGTTATATGCTACCAAAACCGGTTTGGTTATAATTTAATATAATTAGTGTTTCTAACGTGTTTTACTTTTATATTCCTACTTTAAACATTAACTTTTTAAAACTTTATAACATGATAGAACATGAAATACCATTATTATCTCGAATATTTTACTAGTTATAAACGTTAAATTGCTCTTTTTTTTCAAGCAAAAACAATCAATGTTCAATTGTATGAATTTTCATTCTAATAAACAAGTTAGGGCCTCCAAACTATATCAGAATTAATGTATTGTATTTGATATCTATGTTAAATGTTCATTCTTCTACACAAAAACAACCAATCTATTCGAACATTTTTGTTTAATTTTATATTTTCATAAAAATTTATTTATGAATGTTATCCAAAAAGAATGCTTAAAAATCCTTTTTAAAAACAATGATTTTACATCAGTTTAGATAATAGTTTAAAAAAATGAATGGTTCAAATGTAATCCAACTTGATAAAATGTTTATTAGAGTACTTTCTCTCATGTATACATTTTTTCATTTTATGTTACCTATGAAATGACTTCTTTGAATGAATGTAACATATTACCAAAATCTTGGGAAATTAATGATATTAAAATTTCAAATGCAACTTTTGAGAAAACAGAGTACGACATGAACTAAATTATTTATTTTAAAAAAATCTAACAATAATCTTATGTTTCGCTTTCTTTTTTTCTTTTATCCATCAGATGAATAAAATTGTTCCCGAGACTTATTTTATTTTACAGAAAATCAACATAATCACCTGTTATTAATTGACTCATTACTGTTTATTCTCTTATCTTGTTGTATTTCTGCCTTATTCCACATTAATGTCTTAAGCTAATATTGATATGTTTTCTGCATATCACCCTTTTCTTTTATGAATATTGCACATCATTGTTTTGGAGTTATTGTTTAGAAAGTTACTTGTTAACCTCACAAATCATTTATAAAACAGAAAAAAAATATATATCTTATGTAAATTGTTTTACCAGATCATTATCCAACTACCGCTTTGTTGAACAAAATAAAATTCTTAAACTGATAGGAACAGGTTTTGTTTTGATTCCCATAAAATTTGTTTAAACTTCAGCTTTTGTAACTACAGCAGTGAGGAAAAAAAAAAGTACTGTTTATATTTGAACTACAATCACTGATATTGTTTTATCAAATTCTGTAAACAAGAGAATCCATTGTTCTTCTTCTCTGCGGCGTTAGATGCCATCTTCTTTTTCTTTTCGCTTCATTTTGCTTTGTTTTATTTTAAAACGGTGAAAATTCAGATTGAAATACAAAGTCTTTTGTCTTTGTTTTGAACTTACGCAAATTTCTCATCAATCATATTTTGTTTTAATAAATGATACCCAAAGTCAAATGCCGAAAACAAAATAATCTTACTCAAATAATTCTTTCTACCAATTTTATTAATATTTACAATATAATTCTTATTCCTCTAAATAAATGTAAATATTTCGGATTTCTTTGATGTTGACTGCAATGTGGATTTTAAATATTACTTTAGTTTGAGAAAAAAAAAAGGGTAAAAGAACGTTACTGCAATGTTTGTTTAAAGTTCATTTCAAAGAGCTTTTTGATATTTTCGAATAAAGAATAAAAATAAGTTACGAGTATCTGCAATTTCAATACATTATATTTTTCTTTATAAATTGAAACAAGTATCAGTCAGCATTTTAAATACACAATTCTAAATATACAATGCAGGATTATTTAATTGGGAACTTTCCAGACTTCTTTGTAAATGTGTTTACCATTTAATAAAGTTTAAATTTTCTTCCGTTATTCTAGTTTTTATAGATTCAAGAAAGAATTGTGTTTTAAATGGAGATATTTTAGAAGTAAAGCAAATTCTTAAGTTGTCTTTCATAGAAATTTGATAAATAAATGGAGAATGATAATTGCTTTATGCGATTAGATACATATATTCAACAGGAAAGGCTTTAAAATTTCAATTCAATCAGAAGGTACTGAATTTGCTAACATAAAATTAAAAGCAATTTTGATTTAGCGTAAGCATTAAATTAACAATGCACATTAATAAAATTTTGAGGTTAATTCTTAAAAAAATTCCGATTTACATTTTCTTTCCTTTTATATGATACCTCAGAGGTTTTAAGTAAAATTATTTCATTTACATAACTATAATTATGCATGAAAGCCTTCTTAATAGTTTTGGGGGACTAAATTCGGATTATAAACTATATACTCTGTTACATAGTAAAAATATGCACATATATATATAAGGATATTAAGGGATTGTAGTAAATAACTGTTTAAATGGTTATATGATATGGTCTCTAGTTTTATATGATACAGTTACATAATTGCAGCATTGTAGCTTAAAATTAAAGAGGGAATTGGGGACCATTCTCGGACAGATACCGACCCATTCGGCTATCAATTTACAGAGCTTTCGAGTAGGACATCTTCCCTGAGTCAATATCATTATTCTCTTATTTCAGAATGCACGCAGATTACCCTGGATAAAAGTTATAAGTCACCGAATACATGTATATGGCCTGGGTCTCTACGTCATTCGTATTCTGTGGGAGAAAGCTGAGTGAACATTCTTTCTTTCTAACCGATGACCCGGCCCCTACCTGCCGAGTTATCTCAGCTTAACGGGTTAGATACCTGGTATCGGGGCGGACGACCGCCTAATTGCCACGTAGCGGCAATAAACTTTGCCATCATTTGCCATCATTTCTGCAGTTATTGCTTGTCGTTGAGCATACTTTGTTTCGCCTGTAATTAATGGTACATCCTGTTGTTTGAACTGCAAATGGCTGCTCAAGATGGTCTTGTAATTTAGAGCCTTGATCAGATGACGAGACCTTCACCTGGTTCCTCGGCACCTCCAAGGCACCTCCAGAGGTATAATTCACAGGTAACTTGGAGGACTTAGCACCCACGACGGATTTTACATGCACCAGGCGCCATTAGCGTACATGATGGAATTTTAGCCGGCAAGGGGGAGCGATCTACGCAGACAAGTGCCGAGGTCGGCTGATTGTGGCTAACGGTTGCTGGACTGAGTAGTTTATTGCCTTTGTGAAAGTACTGAGTTTGGCGCCTCACATCACTTCCACTCGCCGTGCCAGGTAAAATGGCCGTGCCAGGTCCTTAGCAGACAACAGGGGGGACAATTTTGAGGGAGATTTAGAAAAATAAATAACCAAAACTAAAATGGCCGAAATGCCAAGTAGTGCCAGAGAAGGGAGAATTTTTGGGCCGAAATACAAGGCTGTCGAATCGCTGCTGGTGTTGACGATATCCCGCCTTTCTACCGTACCCAAGGAAAAAAAAAAAAGGTGCTCCATGGGTTATCCCATTGATGCGGGTCCGGTAGCTCGTGCGGACAGAGTCCAAATGCACCTAATAAAGAGGAGTACTGTCACTAGAAAAAAAAGGGAAAAAAAAACGAAAACCCCGAACACGTTTCGGACCGCACAGAGTCCCTTGAGTCTCTGCGTCGATGAGGTCATCGTGTGCGGTTCGGGGTAGCTGAGTGAACTTTCTTTCTTTCTAACCGATGACCCGGCCCCTACCTGCCGAGTTTTCTCAGCTTAACGAGTTAGATACCTGGTATCGGGGCGGGCGACCGCCTAATTGCCACGTAGTGGCAATAAACTTTGCTTCGCATGCCATCATTTCTGCAGTATTTGCTTGTCGTTGAGCATACTTTGTTTCGCTTGTTAATTAATGGTACATCCTGATGTTTGAACTGCAAATGGCTTCGCAAGATGGTCTCGTAATTTAGAGCCTTGATCAGATGACGAGACCTTCACCTGGCAAGGCACCTCCAGAGGTATAATTCACACAGGGCTCGAAATGGAAAATTTCACGAACCGGAACGCTATTTCAAAATTACAATGGAAAATTTCACGAACCGGAACGCTATTTTTCAAAATTATTTTTGATAATTTTTTTTTTCAAAGTATAGCTAAATTTATTTTTAACTTGACAAAATCAATTTTTAAAGGTTACATTGAACAGAATATGCTATATACAAGTAAAATAATATGTTTGCGATACAAAAAACGCCGATTTTTTTTCCTTTTGCCGGAAAACAGCATGCGGAATGTAAACGGTCCGTGTCTTCAGTAAGGCCAAAATTTCGCCTGCTTCCATCTCCATTATATCAAAAAATTAAATTTTAAAAGTCTGGATGTGGAGACTCACATTTATTCAGCGATTTAAGTTTAAAAAGGTTGTTTTTTTTTTTTTTTACTTTGCCGGTAACAACATACGGTATGTAAACAATTCAATCTCCGTTATAACAAAAGATTAAAATAAAAAAGTTTAAATATGTGTGTGGACTGTCATATTTATTTAGTAACTAAAGTTTAAGATTAGATGTAAATTCATTGAAAGGAACAGAAGTGCTGAATGTAAACAAAAAGATAAAAGATTAAATTATATTTCACACGCAATATGTAGTGCAATTTCTGCACATGTTTTATCAGAGTGCAAAATATTTCCCATTGATATTCCATTTAATCTCTGCAAATCAAAGTCAACTGGAAGATCTTCAAATGGTCTTTGTTGTTTCACAATTTTATACACAGTCCTAAAACGCTTTTCTGTATTCGAAAATTGCGGTTTGTTCATATTTTCAATGTGCTTATCAATTTCTTTTTTAGCTGATTTTTCCAAAATTTCTGCAGCTTTTTTATGTGCATCAATGTTTTTGTGTTCGTATATCTTTTTTTTTCAAACTGGATTGTACCGAGCCTGCCTTACCACTTGGCGTGACAGAACAATTTTGCCATACTTTCGAAAGTCTTAAATTTCTATCACTAAGTACTCCTAAATCTTTTACTTTTCTGCAGATTAAACAACCTAATCCACCATTGTCTACTATTAACCAAGTACTATTATCTTTCAATCGTTTTAGTTTTTCTTCTCTCAAAAAGTCAGGCAATTCAACGTTTTCATTTGGTACATTTTCTTCTCGATTCAATTTCTGCTTTTTGGCTGGAGTAGCTTCATCTGTTTTGCAATCATTTTTGCTACTTGTTCCAGAGTTTCCCCCAGGTTTTAAAATGGGCAAGGCGCTATTGTTCTGAAAAGAGCAGTTTTTACATTTTTCAGGGCACTTTTATAGAGTTGAACCTAGAATCTAGCGGTTCAAAAATCGTGAAAAAGCAGAAAATTCGTCAAAAAATCGAGAAAAAAAAACAAAAATTTCACCAAAAAATTGAACAAAAAGAAAAAAATTTTAAATTTTGCTAAAAGATCGCAAAAAAACGGTCGATTTTGTTAAAAGATCGCAAAAAAGCAGCAGATGTTGCAAAAAGATTGCAAAAAACTGGCAAATTCTCTAAAAAATCACTAAAAAACGACAAATTTCGTGAAATCGCAAAAAAGGCAATTATTGTTAGAAGTTCGCGAAAAAACGGCAATTTTTGTTAAAAGATTGCGAAAAAACGGCCGATTTTGTTAAAAGATTGTTAAAGGCCGAGCCTGATTTATTGAAAAAGACATAAAATAAAAAGAATACTTTTGTTGAATACAGGGTTCTTTTTGTTTCATAAACGGGTGCTTTCAGGATTCACATTTAGAAAGTTTTGGACAATCAAAAGATGATCGTGAACAGGGGGGGAGGGGGAGAGAAGGAGGAGGTTGCCCCGGGCACGGAAATTTAGGGGGTGCCAAATTCATACCCCAAACGACATTTTTGAGCCGTCACAAGAAAAAGTTGGGAGAGGCCTCAAAGTCTAATTATGCCCCGGGTGCAATTTTCTCTTCACACGCCTTGATTGTGAAGCTGTAAAAATCCGCCTTTTGAGCATTAAAACACAATTTTGAAGCAGGAAAATTAGTTTTTAGAACAGAAAAATTCACTTCTGGCATTAAAATTTTTTGTGTGTGTGTGTCTGTTTGACGAAATTTGCATTTTTCGCCATCTTTTGACGAAATCTGAAGTTTTTTCGGGATATTTTGACAAATTTTGCGTTTTTTTCGCGAATTTTTGGCAAAATTAGCCGTTTTTCGCAAATATTTTGACAGAATTTTCCATTTTATTGCGATTTTCGGACGAAATTTGCCGTTTTTCCAGAAATTTTTTGATAAAATAGCCGTTTTATTGCGATTTTTGGACGAAATTAACCATTTTTTCACGAATTTAACCGGAAATTTGTCGTTACTTCGCGATTTTTTTTAGTGAAATTTGACTTTTTTTCGCAACTTTTTGACGAAATTACACGTTCTGTGGGACGCGTAAGAGCCATTTTTTGGACGATATTTAGCATAATTCCACGAATCGGAACGATATTTAGCACAATTTCACGAACCGGGACGATATTTTTCGTAATTTCACGAACCGGAACATCGTTCCGGTTTGCTCCGGTACATTTCGAGCCCTGAATTCACAGGTAACTTGGAAGACTTTGCACCCACGACGGATTTTACATGCACTAGCTGAGTGAACTTATCACTAGACAAGGAGTATTTTGAGAACCCAAAACCACATTCGCACACACACACACACACACATATATATATATATATATATATATATAATCAGTAGAGTACAGACTTTACATTTGTAGAATTCTATATATATATATAATATAAATTACGATGTTCAAATTTTTATATGGTCCATGAGTTATGTAAATTGAATTCGAAAATTCTTTCTCTATGCTATCTAACAGTAAAAAAATAAAAATAATAATTTTTGCACGACTAAAATTTACTTTGAATCGAACTACTTTTCACCACATTTTAATATTAAAAATGATAAAAAAAGGGAAAAAAAACTTTTAATGCATAATTGATGCATTTTAGTATAGGTTGTAAAGTACATTTTACTTTAAAAAATAAAACATTTAATATCCCTCTTTAATGTTTGATATTAACCACTTCACTGATTTGCCCATTCGTCATACGACAACGTGTTTTTACCAATCACGATTCGTCCGTACCAAGTACGGGCACCCATATACCAATCATGATTCATTATTGTCACCAGTAAATTTTTGTTGTAAATTTTGCTTAATTTAATCCGAACATTTTTCTCATTCAATTAGTCAAAACTTTCTGTTTTGAGAAACCGATGATAAAATATTAAAATTTTTGTATAAGACATAAAAAGTAGGCATTATTTGAAAGAAAAAGCATTTAATATTATATAGAGAGATCAGTTAAGTCGTGAGGCGTTGATGTTTAAAACAAATCCTGCATTATTACTGCACTTATTCATTGTAATATGTCTATTTATCGTGTAAATAAAGATTTACATGAAGGATCATGAAATTCAATAGATAACCTCCTGAAGAACGTCCTTTGCAATCTTCTCTAGGGATGGTTCACCACACTCTCATCAATGATCGTAGAGTTCAACCACAGCCAATAAATCTTGGACTCGGATTAAAATCAGAATCGTGAATTTTTCCAGAAAAAAAGAACCTTCCTACCCAGATGCATAACATTCGGGAGGAAAAGCTCCCTTATTGATGATATCTTTCCCGAATTTGTGCATTACTTGCTCTAATCGAGGGGTGGGTGGAGTTCAAATATTTACATAACCACCCACGCTCCCTCCGAGGCAACAGGTGAAATCCTCTCTCACGTCGTGAATTATTTAAGAGATAGGGTCCGTTTAATGACCAGCTCTGCGGCTGGGTGGTGGACTTAATTGAAGGGCTGTACTCGCTCTGTACAGCGCTCGGGATTCAATTATTCTCGACCCTCAAAGTTCGCCGGCAAATAATAAGTCTGATTATGGTAGTAAGGTAGATTGACAAGCAGGATTTTCAATTTTTGGTTGCTGTCGAACAGAGGTGTTAGGTATAATTTTCCGATGCGGAGGAGAGATAGTAATTGGCCGAAATCTGGTAGGAGAGGAACTTGTCAAACTTTTAAACGGAAGTTGAAGTAAATTATTCACTTCTTGTTCGAAAAGCGGTAGTGTAAGGTGAAAATTTTGTTCCTAACATATCTAGTGAAGAAGGTTCTCGCTGTGGAATATTATAAGACTATTATATCCTTATACCTAATCTATTTTTAAATTTTTAAATTCATGATACTCACCGAAAAACATACACTAAATAGAATGTTATCTCTTATTTTTGACAATAAATAATCTTGTTTCATTCATGATTAAGGGACTATTTCAATCACTCGTATACACTCGTTAATATTAATCTAATGACATTAATGTTAATCTAATAAGATTTTTCTCTGCATTTGTATATTTTTAAATGATTATTATTATTTTCTTTTTGCATTGTATATCTGAGGTCAATCTCTACAAAGGCCATTTTTTTCATGCTTTCAAATTTGTTTGCAGTTTTTTCCCTTTTTATGAGGATGTTTTCACGTTCGAAACCGTTTCTGGAAGTATAAAAGTATTAAAATCAAAAATATCTGTAAACAAAATAAAAAAAAGTGTAAAGAGTTCTTTGTACAAATCTATTTCAACTATCTAATGATAAAAGAAAACCATAAAAAAATTTAAATGCAAATGAAATATCTTCAAAAATTTCTCCAATTGAATTAACATCAGTGAAGGAATGTTTTCGCATGGCTGAAGTAGCCTCTTAATAAAAATAGTCTTAATCCAAGTAATATAAAAATGAAAATATGTTTAAACAAAATAATAATAATAAAAAAAAAAAGTTCAAAATTTTGTCATTAGCAGGCGTTTTTGAATTAATTACATATTTATCATACCTTCACGATAATTTAGAAACTTTATTTATTAACTTTAACCTTATCTTAAGGACAATACATCACGAATGTTCTTAGCACCTCCCAGAACTTACTGCGATCAAAGGCGGAACATATCTTATAATTCCAGGTGATATCTGAAAATGATGAACGGAGCATATGGAACATGTTTGGTTGCAATAGGATTTGTAAACTATCTCAAATGTATGCTTTTCGCTAAAAAAACCCTCTAGTGGCGAAAATTTGAATTATTTTTCTTTTTCAAATAAATTTCCAAACCTTTATTATCATTTCACAACATTTTGAACAAAAGTTTCGTCTAGGTATAGTCAACTTAAAATAGGATTGTTTAATTATGGATAACCCTATACATATACATAACGATATCGTTATTCAGATATGTAAGAAAATTAGCCGATTTCGATATTTCTTTCATATTTTATGCATTTTTTTTTTATATAGCTGAAAAACTATAAATTATACAAATGAATTTTAAACCGCTTTTAGCAGCATTAAAAATTCAACGAACATCTTGGATGGTTAAGAATAAAAATTAAAAAAGAAATATTCTTGACCATTTACAAAACGGCTATATCGCAAAGTTTCTAAAAACTTCCCAAAGATTTTTTTTTCCTCTTCTGGGAATATATGATTTCCTTTCTTTATAATTTTTTGTCTTGTAAGAAGAAAATGATCGATCCTGCTATAACATGATTGATGAGAAAATTGTTCACAAAACACGAGTTAAAAGGCAATGAAATATCTATGAATTACATGACTGACTTTTTTGTTCCTTTTCAGAATAATGAACTTTGATACATAGGAGAAATTAAGATGAATAAGCCCAAACCTGTAATTTTTCTGTAATCTAAAAAAGATTTTTTTGTTGAGTAGATTTTTCTTTGTATTTTTTAAATTGTTTGTTAATGAAACTTTATGGGTGTTTCCTGGTCGATTATTATTGCATAAAAAACTTGAAACATTGTTTTGGGAGTTTTGCACTTCCTCATCACATTCTGAATAGAAAAGAAGGTGTTTGTGTTTCAGTTTCGTGTGGTCTTTCTGTCTTCAAGTTCTCGACAACATAATCAAAGGTTTTCATTTTAGAAATAAAATCCCATCGATATATTTTGTGACAAATAATTTTATTTCTTCTTCTTCTTTTTATTTATTTATTTAGAGTAAGGAAATATACATATAGTTATAGAATACTAATAGTTTTAGAAACTTCGCATCCTTTATGATAAAAATTCCTAATCATGTAAAAAAAAAAAAAAAAAAAAAAAAAAAAAAAAAAAAAAAAATTACTGCTCTGTGTTGTTGTGACTACAGGCAAGATTCAAATACCAAAATTTGACGCTAGTATATATTTATTGTTTGATTTTGTTAGTAAGTTGAAAAAGTAAATGCAATTTCAATGAAATTCGCAAAGTTTATTTTATTTTTTTAAGGGACTCGACTCTATAAAAACAGAATGTTAACGCTGTTAAAATAAAATAATCACAACAATCAGACTTGTTTAGGCCAAATTCTTAAAAAATGTTACATTTCATTTTAAATATCCGCGCATTGTTGTTCCGACGTAATGCTAATGGGAAGACATTTTGGCAATAAAATATTTAGACTCTTAAGTATAAAATGTCAAGCATTAATTTGGTTGACAGAAAAGTCAATATGTCATCTATAAAGTATCTAAAAGAGATTATAATTTTATTTACAATGAAAAAAGGTTAAAAGTTAATTTGTTAATATATTAAATTGAACTAATTAAATAATTAAAAACATATGATGAAACGCAATTTTTACCTTGTTTTAAACATAAAATATATAATATGAACGTACATTGGCACTTTAAAACGTACATTGTTTTACTTAAAAGGTGATTAAAAATAATCAAAGATGTTAATAGTTAATTTTATTTAAAATATCTTAGTATTTTCAAGCCTTATCTGTAGGCTCTCTTCATCAGATAATGTATTTATAATTAATTGTCGTTTATTTACACCAAAAGGTGATTTCGTTTTGAAATTGAGCCAGTAATTATTACAGTTGAAAATGACTAACTACCAAGAAACTACTTCAACTTTCATCTGTAATAATTACTGGCTCGCTCATTTTCAAAACAAAATCACGTATTGGTATAAATACACAACAATTAGTTATAA
The DNA here is from genome assembly GCA_964019185.1 of Maratus speculifer. Lineage (NCBI taxonomy): Eukaryota > Metazoa > Arthropoda > Arachnida > Araneae > Salticidae > Maratus > Maratus speculifer. Next base: position 278,600,808 of record OZ025295.1, on the reverse strand, counting down.
ATACATTCTCTGATAAAAAGCCTGGGGATAAGGCTTAAAAGTACTAAGATATTTTAGATAAAATTAACTATTAACATTTTTGATTATTTTTAATCGCATTTTAAGTAAAACAGTGAACGTTTTAAAGTTCATATTATATATTTTACGAATCATTTAAATTCACAACAAAACTTAATTAAGCTCTTAACATTCGTCTCAATTCAATTATTAAAAAACAAATCTAAAAGAAGTCAAGATTAAAATTTCATATTCCTAAATCCCCCTTCGAAAAATATTTCTGGCTACGGCCTTGACTAGCATAGAGTGCAAGGATATTGAATTGAAGTATGGAGTCTAAGGGTTAAACGCACAAAAATTAAAATTTCTTTTAATAACTATTTAAATTTAATTGATTTAAATAATAAGAAAAATAAAGCAAAGCGAAATTGTTGTTCTTTTGGATATTCATTCATCTTGAAAGAAAAATACTGTTTAAACCTTTCGTATAGCAAAATTTCTATATATATCGAATAGAGATTTAAAATTTAATTTTAGATCATTATTCCAGCACAACCATAAAATAAAAAAAAGTTTAACTTCGAATGCAGAAATCGTTACTTGAATTTTAAAATTAAAATATATAAAACAAATTCTATTAAGTTTCAACATATTTTGTAAAGTTTATTAAATAATTAATTAGATTAATTTGTTATTAAAGTTATTAATCTATGCTTTGGAAAAAAATGAGCGTACCAGCAAAGAATGGTCATCACACTTAAGGAAATTAAATTGAGAATTGCAATTTTAAAAAAATCACTCAAGGCAAAATAAATAAAAACTTATATTTCCTATTTTTATATCCGTTTTACTATGTATTTAATAATCAAACATTAATTATACGCTTATTTTGTCCAGCCAAATTCAAACAATCCAAATTAAATCTACAGTTGAAATTAAAAGAATTTTACTTCGAAACAGTGCGCATTAGATACTTATCTATTTCAATTATTTATAATTTTTTTCACGACTGGATCTGATTTTCGCAAGTTTGAGTGCACTTTAAATAAATAACACAAAATACCACTGATTTTGAAATGCGCTCGCACTTAAAAATTACTTTTAAACATTAAAGTGAGAAGATAAAATTAAATAAATCTGTAGTAAATAAATAAAAAAACATGCAATTAGAAATTAAAATTAAACTAAGATTTGTAATTTTGACGCAAGCCTTCATCTAAATAAATAATTGAAAAAAAAAATCTGCAAACCACACATGTTAATTTAAATTAAATTACTTTTTTTTTTTTATTCGAAATAATATCAGCAAATTCAAAGATTAAAACAAAATTATTTTCGACTCAGAATAAAAGAAATCTATTTCAATCAAGTTCAAATTACTGCTACCATTGAATAAAATGCTCTTTTTAATTCGAAATCCTCATTTGCATTGTTAACTACACGTTTCACCTAATGAGTGTATTTTTAACCCTACCCTAGTCTTTCATAGCGATAAATAACTCAGGGACTCTAGCAAAATAGCATGCATGAGCAAATCGTCAATTTCAATTACCAGAGTTCAAAAACAAACAAAAGAGTATTGCACAACCAAGGAGAGAGAAAAAAAAATGGCTCCATTTTAATTCGTATTGTTCATTTCATCAAACAAATTTAGCATAACACAAGTTGAACTACCACATTTTATTAATAAATTTCTCTTTTTAATAACTCCCTCTTGCCTTATGGTTGCAGTGAACATCATTAATTAAGATTCTATTAAGAGCCATTTCCAAAACTTTTTTCCCACCTAAAATTACTCTTTTGGAACATGGCAGAAGAATCCGAATAATGTCACATGCATTTGACGCAAAATTTTCAACAAATTAATTAGCCCTATGGCCATTTTTGGTTTTTAAACGAGCTAATAAATTTCGCATATAATTCGCAATTGGTGAAAAAACTTTTTTTTTCCATTTCCACCCCCACCTCCCTTTTCTTCCACTTTAAAATATTTTAACTCGAAGGCATTTTGGGGGGATTTAATTGCAAACTCCGTATCGTTCAATAGGAAATTCTTTCCAATTTCAAGTGTCTCTCTTTAACAACGGATTAGTCGAACTTTATGAACATCAAATTAAAATGGCTCTTTCTTTTTACTTGTTGCTCTTGGGGAAGAAAAAAAAAGTACTAGATTCTTTTAATTGTGAATGACATTGAGCTTAAATTCCGCGGCCGATTTTTCTATGGTGTTAATCGTGTAATTTAGTAGCGCCAATTAACGAAAAATATGCCGATTCAAGGTTTAATTAGTTCAGAAATCGTTCCAAGAAGAATTTTCCATTAGTGATTTTATTTTAAAATAAGTGGCAGACGACAACGATTATTGCTTTTCAGGGTTAATGTAATTCACTGCGACTGTGCTCGGTGAGACGAGCTTTCGGTTTCGCAGTTGCGAAACAAAGAAATATAATTAAATGATCAATGAAGAGGAATTTTATAATCAATGTCTTTGAAATTAGAGTTTAATTTGGAAATTCTTCCTAAGATCGCGCAATCACTATGAATTTAATTTTGCGATTTGTGTCATTTTGCAAAAGAGGCTTTTAGAGTTCTCATGCCTTCAAGAGGTACTAATTTTCTCTACAATTACTTAATTGACAGCCTAAATGACTTTGAAAATGTAAGAAAATGCATTCTATTAAATAGACTTTTCCTAATGAGCTAGCATGATGAAGACTTTTAAAATGTCAAATAAAATGTTATAAACATGTACTGATGTAAATATATTCTGTATTACAAATATTATATTCTGTATTACAAATATAAATATTCTATTTTCCAGAGAAAATAGAAAATAGAAATTTCGTAAAATAGAATAATTGAATAAAAAATGCTACTTTTTATTTTTGAAGTTAGATGCCATTCTTGCCTCTTCTATAACAAAAGTGAGAATTGTAAAAATTTCTTGAACCAAAAAATTTAATTTCACAATGTTCTTATATTTTTGTTAATTCAGTATTAAATTTTCTATCAAAGGCGAAACTGTTTTATGTAGCTTTTTGACATTAATATATTTTGAAGATATTTCACCAGAAACAGTTAAAATCGGTAGGTTATAATTTCTGTCCGAACTGTAAATATCTCATTACATTCGACAAATCAAATCAGCAAATTTTATTGAACACATATGAGAAATCTGTGCTTGAATGGGCATTTTAAAGAACGAGGGGCCGCTTCACTCAAATGAAAAGACCCGTTCGCTAATGCTAATCCCATGGAAGAAATTTATTAAGATATCTCGGTTGCATTTTAATATTTTTAAATGATTCTTTTTGCATTGGATAGCTTAGATTGATCTGAATGCAGGACGTGTTTTACTTTTCCGATTGGTGATTTTGCTTTCCAAACCGGATCTGAAAATGAAAGCGTTCTCGTAAAAAATATCTGTAAACAAAATCAAAAAAGTAAAAAAACAGCCTGCATTCAGATCAATCTCAGCTATCCAGCGCAAAAAGATTCATTTAAAAATATTAAAATGCAACCGAGATATCTTTATAAATTTCTTCCTTAGGATTAGCATTAGCGAACGGGTCTTTACATTTGAGTGAAGCGGCCCTTTAACAAGGATTAACCGAGTGTGTATCCCAGAAATCTATCTTTTAATAAAAATCGATCATACCACCGCCCAACCATATTGCATAGTCCTTGAACGATATCCGTGCTTACAATCAAAAAGAAAACACCGCCTTGATACGTTTTCAGCATAGCAAAGAGGCTGAAGCAAGACTCGATCAGATCAATCACTCCGAATTTAGTGGGAAAGGTGGGGTGCTTTAACAGAAGGTAAGGGGAGCAATAAGTGTTCGCGAAGTTTGGCGAGAAGCTGTAACAACGACATTGAAGCGTGCTATTAATATGCGTTATGTAATGACGAAAAACGTTCACTGACCAAGCGGTCACGCGATTTGTCAGAAATCAGCTCGACATTAATGCCAGTGCACAATACTTATCGAATTCCTTTTTTCCCCGTTGAAGGGTGCGGGGGAGGGGGGGGGGTATGGGAAAGGGAAATATAGCTCTAGAAAAATAAGAATTTTCCGGTATTTGGTAAAGTTAATACATCCGGTTACGTCGACAGATTGGAGTATATACTGTTTCCCTTTTGACGTGTTAGCTTTGCTGCGGAGAAAGGTTATTATGTGGAACTTGTCGGTTTATGGATGCAGCGGCAGTGCTCACTATTTTTTAATATTGCTATAAAGATATTGTTCTTTGAAACGTGAATTTAATTACCACTGAGGTCATTCGTTATGTTTTTGTTAGAAATGTACGTAATAAAGTAGCTTATATGATTACACTGTTCGTTTATTGTGTGAAGAATTTTAATAACCGTCTTATGTTTTCTTCCCCGTGTAATTGATGAAGATAAGGAATTTAAATGGCAATAACTTAAATGAAAAATCATTATGAGTTTACTTTAAGAGTGGTGAGATAATTTTAATGAAAGTTACATGCAATCTCAAAATAAAATGTACTCTGAAATAATTCATCCTAAAATATAAAAAATGCCGTTAAAAATGAAAGCTGAATTTCTTCCAAAAATAACACTATGTTTTTTTAATATAAATCTAAATTGATTTATGGGGGGGTGGGACTGTTAAAGCCCTTCACAGTGCACCGCTGCAAGTATTTTTGTGCTAAATTTCATCTCCTAACACAGCGCTAAGCTAACAGTAAATTATTCCTTTTCCCACAAGATTTCTTCCGTTGGAAATCGTGTTTAAATGCATTATAGGAAATTTTAATGAAATTCTCTGCCTATCATATACAGATTGTACCATAATAATTGTATTAGGTACTTCTTGGAGACAAGTGGAACAGGAAGCGAATGGGGACTGCGCATTAGACCTAATTTCAATCATGAAATACAATTTCAACCTCTACAGATTTATCTTCACAAAAATACAAGTTCAAAGAAAAAAAGGAAAGCATTCTTAAAACAGTTGATTGCCACCATTATACTGAATGTAAAATTTTCACTTGGAGTATTCATTTTAGTTAAAAGAATGAGTTTGCGATTAGTAAATCAAAATTTTAATGTTTATCAATAGGCAGATATTGACAGAGTTTACATTTCACTTGCATTAAGGCTTGTTCAAAATTTCAAAGGAAAGTTTTTGTTTTTTGGGGTTTTAATATGTATGGGCTTCTTCAAATTCAGTAGCATTCTTAAAACAGCTGATCACTACCATTATACTCAATATAAAACTTTCATTCGGAGTGTTCGTTTCATTTGAAAGAATGAGATGTATGCTTTGAGCGATCTAAAGAGGACGATTTAAAAAGCTTGCTTGACTCTTTTGAAAAAGTATGAAAAATTAGCAGGTGTATCACAGTCCAAGGTCTCTACTTAGAAAAGAGTGTCGGAAGAAAATGTTACATTTCATCTGCAATAAAAGTATATATATATATTTTCTTTTTTCCCCTTTTACAAACTAACCGGAAGATGTGAATATCACTTTGTCTCGTTTCAATGTCACGTTTTAAATCTATGTAACAATATACAGATTCTCTTCTCATTCTGCAAAGGTGTTGCCTTGAAATGGCTTTCCCGCCGCTGTTTTGAATAAAATAAAGAAAATGACAAGGAGTCTTGATTCTTCTGATAGAGACAGTACAGCAAAACTCCAACCATCCAAATTTAAGTCATCTGGATTAATATTTGAAGAGAAAAAAATATTAAACGTAAATATTTGTTCGTAAAAAGTGTAAATTATTGAATTTTTTTTTAAACCAACGTTGAAATTTATCTTTATTTTGAATTTCAAAAGTATGTACATTCGGATAATTCTAAAGCAGTATTTCATCAATTTCAGAGATAGTAAATTCATCTGTTTTCATTATTCATTTTTAATTTAAGGTATGTGCCTACACTCAAAATCTCTGTTGTTATGAGAGATTTTGATATTTCTTTTATTAATTTAATTTAAAGTTCAAACATTCAGATTTAAAAAATGCCTTATTTTTGGTTCAGCAACAGAGGTGTAGTCGTAAAAAACAGACAGTATACGTTCTAAACAGAGAGTATACGCTCACGGAGGAACGTATGCCCTAGAGTGTACGTACTATAGATTTCTTGAGAGACAGGGGATATACGGTACTACTTAAAAAATCCAGAAGTTGTACGCCGTATACCCAGTGCCGTGCGAAAGGGGGGGGGGACGAAGGGGGCGATTGCCCTGGCGCGGAAATTTAGGGGGCGCTAAATTTATACTACCAATGTCATTTTTGGCCTGTCTCAAGAAAAAGTTGAAGGTGGGGGAGGGGACGCCAAATTGCAACTTTGCCCCGGGCGCAGTTTTCTCTTCACACTCCTGCGTATATCCGCACTACAACCTTTTTTAGCAACAATTAGAAGACAAGTCACATTTCAAAATATAAACCGGAAAAGATCTTTCCGAAATCGAAAGTGACAGTTTAAATAGCCACTGAAAGGCAAACAATACATTTCAATATACAAATATATAATGTATAAATACTTACAAATATGGTGGATTTAAAAATTGCAAACTCTATATAATTCTTTCCACAATATCAAAATCTTAGTTTGTGTTTTCTGAAAAACTGCGTTTTTCGTTTTGTATGTTTGCAAGAGACATCATTTCTTTAAAAAGAAAAGAAAAAAAGAAAGAAAGAAAGAAAAGAAAAGAAAATTAAGATATTGAAATAAAATTTTGTCACAATTTTCTACTCACATATTGGTATGTTACACTGTTAAAAATCTGCAGCATTCTGTCCAGTCATTTGACCGTTTTTATTGAAAACAGCAAAACAACCGTCATTTTACGCTATTCTGAACATATTATTGCCAATTTTATGGTAAAAATACAGTTAAATTATGGTTATGTTACTTTTTTTTTTTTTTTTTTTTTTTTTTTTTTTTTTTTCAGAAAACGGTCAAATTACTCGACAAAATGCTGCAAAATTTTTAACAGTGTATGAAGCAAAATATAACTTGTGAGTTTGTACATATTAATTTAACAGCTATTTTTATTGAAAACTACATAATTTTAAAAAATCATGTTTTGTCTACAAAATTTGGTATATGTTGACAAATTTAAGAGGCATTGCAAGTCTTTTGCTTCATAACGCAGTTAAGAGTAGTTTGTTAACATATTGTTGAAAAAAAAAGTGGCAAATTATACTGAATAGATTTTGTTATAGAAAGTTTGGCATAAATGCAATTTTTTACTAAAATTTCACTAAATATTATCAAAATTTGAAAAGTTAAATAAGTATTCTATTAAAAACTAATTTGAATTCATAGTTTTATTCTCCGTTTTAACTAAAAACACACATGTTTTACTAAAATGTATTATTTCTCAAACAAAAATGCCCTGAAGGTATCACATACCTTAAGGCGGGTCGAGACATAAAATCATTAAATTTGCGTTTTTCTTCATGATGGACTTTTCCCACCATTTCTGGTATTTAAGTTGCTGTAAGTCAAGAAAAATTACAGGTAAATGTTTCAAACTTTGAACATGTCTTTTTCAATTATTTTACTTTAATTTTAATTCAGAAAATTTATAAAAGATGCTTACTTTTGAAAATATAATTTTTTAAAAAAGTTAAATCATTTTTTTTTTTCAAATTTTTACTTTAAATAATTTTGTTAAAAAAATGCTGAATCAGAATTAAAATTTAGATATTTCTGTGCATTAAAATTAAAAAAAAATTGGAATTGTCCAAGTAATATTTAGAGTTATAACGATTTAAAATTGCTTCACTTTTTAACAAATTTTAAATTTTAAACTAAAAAAAATACGAGAAGTTTTATTGTGTAATTTTGTTTACGAATAATAGGGTTAAAAATCACAAAAATTGAAAATTTTAACTCAAATAAAAATTATTTTAAAATATAACAAAGTATGTTTTTTTTTTTTTTCTATGTTCGCGTTTGAATAAAGCATAGTCATAAAAGATCATAAAGAGTGTAAAATTCTCAATATAGTAATAACTTAAAAAATGATTTTAAAAAACATTTAACAATTTTATAATTTGTTTTTCTGTTACAATTTTTATATTTAAAAATTGATTTATTTTTATTTTATTTTTTTTTTTTTAATTTAGTACTATTAGGGAAAAAATTTAGGAGGGGGGAGGTATTTTCTTATAAGTATCACCTGATGAATTAGTAAATATAATCGTAGTAAAGAGGAGATGTAGAAAATCTGAAATATATTTGTAAATGAACGAGAATAAATATTTCTTAATACGTTTAAGTATAAAAGGAATGTGAGAGTGTTTCGGCAAATATTTATCCGCTTTCTTACATTTTTACAATGTGAACACGTAATGAAAAAAGTCATATAAAAGAATAATCAAAATTCATTATTTGTCCTTTTCAATCGAAAAAAGTTTCCTAAATTCATCATATGCAGAAACTCACCACCAATACTGTAAATATTATTCCAAAGAATGACTGAGTTGAGTTCCAATATATTTCATTAAACAACGCACACACACACACACGTATTATACACGCACAAAAATTGAATAAATCAATAAAAGAAGAGGTGATTTTGCATAGTATTGCCATAAAAAAAAGCAATTTGGATACAAAGTTTGAATTCAACATTTACGTACAGCGAAGGATATCTAGGAAAATTTTAGGTCTTTTAAAGGACCCTTTATAAAATGATTTATCTTAAAACAGGAGCCTTCGGATTTCACAGGATTTTTTATCCCCAAACAGGCCCCTTCATATTTTTTTTTAATTCCAAAACAGGATCCTTCACAAATCATTTGTCTCTTAAACAGACCTTTCACAGAATTTTTTCCACCTTCAAATTAAACTTTTCACAAATTTAGTCATTTATAAATAAAATCTGATCTGTAAATAAACAGTTGAACTCACCCAAAGAGCATATCGCTATATATATGAAAAATAGAACCTGAAGGTATCGATAATTTAAAATTCACAAATATATGAAAAAAACTTCAGAATTTTACAAAATCAGGACCCTGTAAAAAAAGCCTGGATAGATTCCTGACAGCATAAAATATTAATATTTTGGAATATTCTTTTAATTTTGGCTAGTGCAGGTAATCAATCGCGGCTGCTTTGAACAACACCAATACCTTTCAATTTTGGCAATAGTTCAAATTATTAATATTTTATGTTAGGCATACAAACCATGAAAGGTATTTTTATGAAACACTTTTTTTAAATATACAATCTATATCAGAGTTCGTACTCAACAAGGGATTCATGGATTTTAGATGTTTTAGTATCAGAATTTTAGTAAAGTACTGGTCGCGATATCGGAAGATAAATTTTATTTTCTTCATCAAATAAGGCAAACATTATTTGATGAAATTTCTGGTAAAAGGTGTGCGAAAGTCCTTTAAGCGTACGAATTCTGTATCTTTATATATGTGTATGTGTGTATATTAGGTTGCTCTCAACTGTTCTGCTCAAAACGTTTTGACACATTTTCAAACTCATTTTTTAACAGAAAGATATGAAATTGGAAAACCTGACTGTGGAAGCTATTTTGAATGGAACTTTGTTTTACATTTTATGATAATTAAATTATCTATCGAGTTATAAGTGGTTTTGATCAAGTGAACATGCGCTTATATCCCTTTGTAAGACACATTTTTCTGCTTTCGTCGGAAAATGTGGTTCAAAACGCCCCTTTGGCGGCTTGTTCTAAAAAATCTATTGCGTTAAAAAAAAAAGAAAAAAAAAAAAAGGTGCGATTTGATAGTTTCTGAACCGTAATGCCTACTAATTTAACAAATTTCCGAATAAAAATAAATTAAAGTTATATATGTGATTTATATATGTGTTTTGAGTTATATATGTGTGTGAAAGTTGATTTAAGATTATCCTTAATATTTTGAAGAGAAATTAGAACTTTGGACTGCGAGTAATTCAATATTAAATTTGGGGGCCCTGTTTTCACAATTTTGGGCTTTTATAAAACTTTCTAAGGGGAGGATATGCTTCTTGTCCGTATTCGGTAATCAGGAACGACTGCTAACGAATCAAATTTTGTACATTTCTTTTTACATCTGTTGGAAAGCGTTAAATAATGAGCAGGTGCTGGGAAATAGTAAACACAGAACTTTGATCCACACCAAGGACTCCCAAATCATTGGTATTCTTCTAACCACTTTTACTCCGGATAAAATATTTAATTAAAACAAAGAAAAAAAAATTAGCTTGATCTTTCTTCAGGCATCCCATCTAGTGAATGTAAACGAAAAGAAAAATAATAAATAAGCGATAGCTTCTCTCTCTCTCTCTCTCTTATTCTCTAGTTAACAACCCTTAGCAACCAAACCAGCAAAAATAAAATTTCAATAAATACCATTAACCACGCCTCTAAGTAGACCTACCACTATTGCAGTAATACATAAAAAAAATTACACAAATCAACTGTACAAGCTAAAACAATCCACCGGTGTGCGGTTTAGTAATTTTTCTCTCTTTTGTTCGGGGGAGTGCCGTGATGTTTCTTTTAAAGATGCCCGCGTTAGTTTGGATGACCCGGATGTGACATGTCGGTGCGATCGCCGCGGCACCTGTCAATACGAAGCGAGCGGCCACGTGCGCTCCGCAGATTTTCCCACTTGAGTTCGGGACGTACACAACTTCAGACTAGACGTTAGTAGCGGCAAAGCTCGGCTCATGAGCCACCAATCACAGCCAAACAGCGAATAGTCTTCGCCAACGCGCCTGAGCCGCGATTTCTGAGCCGAAGTTTTCATTTGTTTGGACCATGTCTCTCTTAGTAATTCGGATTTATTTTCTCACAGTTTATAAAACATATCAGCATTAAAAGTAATAAGGAAATTTCATAGTTAAAAAATATTGAAACAGTTTCAATGGATTTTACAAAAGGGAGATTTCAGACAACAATTTCTTCTTTCATTACCGCTGCCCTACCTTCTCCCTGATTCCTCTGTGGAACAGCTTTTAAGATCGATTTTAAACACTTGAACATAATTTTAAATAATTAATTAATTAATTAAAACCTAAATAAGAATTGATTTCTACAGGATGGAAGAGGGAAAGGGTATGAAAGCAGGTATGCTCTCCGCAAAAATATATATTCTTCTTTTTCTTAATGCTTAACTTTTTAAATTACCTCTGAAGGATACATATATATTTATATATACATTTTTCATTTTAAAATTTATTTGAGAAAGAGAAAATTTAGTCAGTGAAATTGCAAAGCTATTTTTAAATAAAACTGTCTATATTATTTAAATGTTATAAAAATTGGAATGGATTAAACTAACCTTTCCGAAAAGAAAATTGCTAAAAAAATTAATAATTTTTCCAAAATATTTTATTATTGAACCATATTTTCACAATTTATCTGACATTGGCGAAATTTTGGAGTAGCTTTAGAATTAGTGGACTCTGATTGGTTCTTTGTAATTCGCACTTTCTAACTTGTAAACTGCAGAACATCGCCGATTACGAGTTGTCGCGGAATTTAAAAGGAACAATGGTTTGTTTGTGGAAGATCAGAATATCATTAAAACCATTGTCTTCCAGATGTATTTTTTAATGCAAATGATGATTAATGGTGACATGTTTTTCTTAAGCGGAACTTTAAAAAAAATTCTCGCCACGTTTTTAGAAATTCAACTAGGACATGCTAAAACTGATTTGTATCTGAATCTGAGTTTTAAACAATAATAAAAGGAAAAGGGATAATAAATTAAAATATGAATTCTTTGTATTTTTAAATAACTAGATTTTAGTCAGTCGAAACATTTTGAAATAAAGACGTGAACATTATTTGTTTGTTTGTTTGTTTGTTTTTGTATTTATTAAGTGTTTATTTATTTATTTATTTATTTATTTATTTATTTTTTTTTTTTTACAAATATAGAAGCATAGATACACGATGAATGCGCAATTCTATTTCTATATTTAAAAATCTCTGCTGAATAAAATAGTAAGTTTAATATAACAGCTTTTTTTAGCACACATTAGTACTTAACCACACACATACTACAGATAAAGACAATATCTTATTCTTTTAGGAAATACAGTCAGTTTCACTTAATCGGGTTGCGGATAATTCCTTACCCCGCTTATATGCATAGAATACCGTGAAACAGAAACAGTCCCCATAACGTTAATGTAAAAATACGCATTTTATCGCATAACAATCTCCGGTTAATCACATAAAATATTCCCAATCTAGTAATCCTGATTTTGTAAATTCCCGTGAATGAGATAAATGAATTGAAAAAAAAAAAAAAAAAAAAAAAAAAAACAATTTTTTTTTTTTTTTTTTTTTTTTGTAATAAAAGTTTGTTTTTTATAAAATCGAAGAGCAAAAATCGTCGTGAAGGAATTAGACTTCATACTCTTAATTCTTAGAAGCGCATGGATGCGTTGATCTTGAAAAAGCGTGATCTTCTTATAAAGCTAGCCATTCATATAATAACTCTAGGTGTCTGTGAAATTTCTTTGAAAATCCTGAAATTAGGAAACAATAGAACAAGGACGGCCAAGAGAATAAATAAACGATATATAGTAACGAAAATGGAGAAATGCAGTGTCCGAAGTAAAAATAAAAAGAATATTGCCCAGTTAAACTGATGGCATTGAGCTCACAGGCTACGCATACTAATTGTACATTACAGTCTTATATTTTCAAGGATTAATTCCGTTCGAAAAAAAAATTTAAGGAGTGGAAACAGCTCCCCCCTTTCCCATTTTTATGCTTAATCATTGAACCCTCTAAACTAATCAGGGATATGCTTTATCATATAAAAAATCTATAACCAAAATTCAGAGCAAATCGGAAAATTCTTAATAAAAACTCATCTATATAATTTAAGAGGAGTTATCCTCTTCTTTTATACTTAACCATTAAACTTCCAAAACTATTCAGAGATTTGAACGAAATCTGATGATTCTGCATGAAAAACCCATTTATATAAATTAATGGGAGGGGCATTAGAATCCCCATTCCCCCTATTTATACTTATGTAATGAACACCTAATACCAATCACGGAAGCGCCTTATCAGAATGATCCTACCTCTAAATTTTGAAAGAAAACTGATAATTCTGCATGAAAAATCCATTTATATCAATTAAGGGGAGGGGCATGAACCCCCCGTTCCTCCTCTTATACATATCGAATGAACTCCAAAAACTAATCAGGGAAGCGTCTTATCAGGATATACCTATATACGAAATTTCAAGTGGATCAGATATTTTTATCATGAGTTATCGCGTTACGTACGAACGAACGTACTACTACTAGTACATACATACAGAACGGGAGGGCACATAAGCTCTCAGGCTATGATAGCCTGTGAGCTAAAAACAAACTTAAAGGATTGTTTTCTTTCTTTCTTTTTTTTTTTTCCTTTGTAGGCAACAAATAAAGGATAAATTGTTAAAAAATGAAAAAATAAATGAATTTATAGGGAAAGTTAATAATATTTTCAAAGGTATTATTTTGAAAGCAAAAATTTTTCATTTTAGTTTCCCTTTTAATTTTCACTTAAATCAATAAATTATAGTGAAAATTAAACTATGTTACGTAAACAGTACTATAATATATCGTTATATATAAAGCAATTCTAAATTATTGATTAAAATTGTTATTACAATAATGATTTTTAAATTATTGTGTAAATTGTTATTGTTCGTTAATATTTATCATATCTGTGGTATAGAATGAAATGATAAATCCATAGTAATAATGCCAATTGCTGTCTTCGCTTATTATTGTGAATAATCATGCTATTCTAAAATTTAAAATTATTCGGCTAATAATAATAAAAAAAAAAAAAAAAAAAAAAAAAAAAAACTAGACAAAGTTTTTTTTATAAAGAGTGCATTTACCGTATGAAATATGAATGTTCTCCCATAATTACAGCTCGAGTTATAAACATTTTAAAAGGGTTCGGAACACATAATATATATATATATATATATATATATATATATATATATCGAGTTAAAATTTTGAAATTTTTTATGATTAACCAAATTATTGGTAAAGAATATCATATCATAATGACTTAATTTTTTTATCTTAAATTTGTTAAAAGAGTGAGATAAATTAGAATCATTATAACTTGAAATATTATTTCTAGAATTTCATTTTTTTTTTCATTTAAATAAACGGAAGTATGCAAGCTTTAATTTCGATTCAGCGATTTTAAAAATATTAATTTAAATAAAAATTAAAAATATTTAAAGTAAATTTTTTTAAAAAATGATGTAACTTTGATAAGAAAAATCATATTTTTAAAAGTAAATATTTTTAATAATGATAATGTGATAATTAAGATAATGTGCTCCCTTAATAAGTATTATGTTTACCCAACGCAATATAAGTATCGTCCGAGTCCGATAATTATAGTTCGAGTTAATAAAATTTAATTTGTCTGCACCTTACATTTATATTACTCTAAAATATGGGGGGCTTCAGCAAAAAACAATTAATTCCCGTCCCCCCCCCCCCTTCTCCTTCACACACAGACGCACCTAATACGTTAAAAATATTACGTTTACCATGAAAAAAATTTTGAGGGCAGCGAGAATTTGTATCCAAGTTTCAAGTGTTTGTGGTTATCAGGACCTTCTTTTCGAGCCACACTAAAATATAAGAGATTTCGCTTAAGCAAACAAGCAACAGCAACAACAACAAAAGTTATAGCTTTTAAAATTTAAATCACGGTATTCACGCACACAAAATTTTAAATCGCCATGTTAGTTTGATCACGAGCTATAAGCGTTTAAATTTATAAGGCTCTTGTGTCCAGCTTTTTTATATACATAAAAAAAAAGATAGGGGATTAAAAAGGAAATGCCTCACTATAATGTTTATTTACATACATTTAACAAGCCTACGCAGGTAGAGTCTGAATTATTATTATTTTATTATATTTTCTGTTTTATTTTATTTTATTTTTTTGGCGGGGGGGGGGGGGGGCGTGAGACAAAATGACAACAGGGCCGAAGTGTCCTTCATATCGCAGGAGCCACTTTTGAAATCTATTGACCTTACAATATAGCCCTTTCTTTATTCCTTTAACAATATTTTTATTGCAAGTCCATAGGTATCGAATACGAACATTACTACTGCAACATATGTAATATCTTTTCACAGATGAATAATTCTTCAGAAATTACTAATTGAACTATTGAACTTAATTTTTATTTGTATCCCATTAATTATTGTATCCAAAGTCCTAAAATACTTTTAGATGGCCTCAGTGTTGCTGTATATATTGATTTTCTTTTTCTTTTTTTTTATTATAAAATTATTACAAGTAAATTATGAGTAAATTCGATTATTGGTTCTAGAGAGATGGTTACTTGGACACAAAATTATTTTAAAAGAGACCAGGACACATCGCAAAGTAATTTTTATTTATTGAGTTAAAATTTTGAAATTTTTTGTGATGGATAACCATATTATTTGTAAACAAAATCACATGATAAAACTTCTTATAATTTTTTCATTTAAAACTTATTAAAAAGGTGGGCATTTTAAAATCGTTATAATTCGAAATATTATTTGCAGAATTTCATTTTTTTCCCCATTTAAATAAACAGAAATACATCAGCTTTAATTCTGATTCCGTAGTTTTAAAAATATTAATTTAAATAAAACTTAAAAACATTTATTGAAAAAAAAATGATGTAACTTAAAAAGAAAATCACATTTTCAAAAGTATCAAACTTGCTGAATCAAAATGAAAATCAAACAATTGAAAAAGACATGTTTCGAGTTTGAATCATTTATTTTTAGCGAGTATTTAATTATAACAATTTAAAAAAGAGAAATGTTGAAAAAAAAAATTTCACATTTTCACAAGAAATCGTTCTTAAAACAGCCATCGCTTGGAAGATAGATTTTGAAAACAAACCAAAACGAAACTAGTATGTTGTGGCCATCACAAAACTTTCTTCTATTTAAATCACGTCAATTAAACCATTTAAAAAGTGCAAATTTATATCAAACCGTAAAAAAGCGTCTAGTTATGTTATGGTGTAAAAAAATCTGAAGTTTGATGAAATTCTGAGCATAAGTTCTTAAGATATAGCTATCTAAAAAAAAAAAAAAAAAAAAAAATCGTGTAAAGTATAGCACAGCAGCGCCATCAGTTGAGGAATTTATAACAAAACGTAATTATCGTGTAATTATGTTATGCATTATATTGTAACAAAATCTGAAGTTTGATGAAATTCTGTGCGTTGGTTATTCAGAATAGCTATCGCAAAAATCGTGCAAAATGCAGCATAGCCGCGCCACCTGTTGCGAGGTTTATACCAAAATGTAATCAGCGTCTAATTATGTTATATATTATGGTGTAACAGAATCTGAAATTTGATAAAGTTCTCAGCATTAGTTCTTGAGATATAGCTATCGCAAGAATCGTGCAAGATGTAGCATACCAGCACCACCTGTTGAGCATTTCACACCAATACCTCATCAGCGCCTATGTATCTCAAGGTCTCCCGGAATCTGAAGTTTGGTTAAATTCTGTGAATTAGTTCTTGAGATATAGCTATCGTGAAAATCATGAAAAACTTAGCATAGCAGCGCCACCTGTTGTGAGATTTATACCAAAATGTAATCAGCGTCTAATTATGTTATATATTATAGTGTACCAGAATCTGAAATTTCATGAAGTTCTCTGCATTAGTTCTTGAGATATAGCTATCGCAAAAAACCTGCAAGATGTAGTATAGCAGCGCCACCTATTGGGCAATTCACACAAAACCCTAATCAGCGTCTATGTATCTCAAGGTCTCCCGGAATCTAAAGTTTGGTTAAATTCTGTGAATTAGTTCTTGAGATATAGCCATAGTAAAAATCATGAAAAACGTAGCACAGCAGCGCCACCTGTTGTGAGATTTATACCAAAATGTAATCAGCGTCTAATTATGTTATATATTCTAGTGCATAGGTTCCCAACCTTTTTTGGACTACCGCCCCCTTTATAAGAGAAAAAAATGCCAACGCCCCCTATTCCACAATATTTAATAATTATACAAAATGTTAAAATATTGCTGCATTTATCTATCTTTTACCTGTCTATCTATTAAGAATTACAAAACAGAAGTTAATTAAAACGACCATCAAATGTAGTAAAAAATTGTCTATTGAGAATTGACGAATAAAGACAAAATCCATGAGAATTTTTTAAAAAATAACAAATTGGTTGAGGCTGATGCAGTTTTAACAATTTTTTCGTGTCGAATTCCAATTTCTTTAACATCAGTCACAAATTGTCAGGTTCAAAAAAGCCTATTCATTTTCTTAGACAGTAAATTAGCAAGTACATGGAACTATTCTCGCTCACAATTCAGGCTAGAAATATGTATTGGTTTTTGAAGTTAGAACTCTTGGTATCCATTTCCGAATTTTACTTTTAGTTCTCGTTTGCTGTGAGTCCCACGATTTAATGGTCCAAATATGATGATACTGCTGTATTTGCATTTATAAAGTAAATATTCATGTTTTCATAGACTGCGAATAATGTGGCAAAGTGGCTGTATTCTCCATATTTATGTTTCGTTTGAACAAAAGAAGTTTACCCACAAAAACATGTATGAGACTTTTTGTTTTAATTCAATTCAATTCATCATCTTACAAGCATCTGATGCCTTAAAAAAATTATTTAGAATGTTTAAACTGATTTAATTAAAGATTCTAAACATATCTGTCAAATAATCGACGTCATTTTTTTTCTAATGTAAGCAAGTTTTAGCGTATTTTTACACCTCTGTTTTCAATGAAGTTTAATACTAAATCGAACATATGGAAAAAAAAGTTTAGAAAAATACCTTTTCAGCGACAGCGAACTTCTGTGTGCAGCAGCAAGCAATTGTAATCATTTGCAAGTCTGATACAAAGTGATAGTGACAACTGCACTACAAAATGAAACTACTGTTTCACTTTTTTGTGAAACGATTTTTACTATAAAGTGGCTAAATATCCTGTCATTTAATGAATTACCTCTAATTTTATTGACTGCTCTAATACTGTAATGAAGCGATGTATACAGGTATTCATTCAAATTTTTTGAAACCAAATGCTGACGATGTGTAACGAAATGTACAGAGAGTACATTTAGTACTGTTTGTTTCAAATGTGTCAATGAAACCCTTATGATACCCTGTCGTTGCTGGAGCAACATCAGTAACAAGAGACAAAATAGTATGAAAAGGAATTTATTTCTCTTATATTGACTTCGTGGTATTAAACGTCAATTTTCTCTTTGTATCAGCTTTCAGATTTTTAGCTAATAACAAGTCTTGACTTTCCCCCCTTCTTTTATGAGTTTTTGTTATTTGGTAACTCTGACCCATCGACTTGAATGGAAAATTTGCAAATCTTTAAGTAATAGCATAATGATTTTTCAAAGCTTTCAGCCATCTATTCCTCTTTGTACTCAATTATTACTCAGGATTTTTTCTGATGATATGTGACGGTTTCTTAGGATGAAGAACATTTTTTTATATCTCTCTGACTGCCAGCAAGATTAATTATTCGCCGATTGCACGCGGTTTTCATACTTTTTTGCAGTGTTGACACCAGGGGCGGGCGGGACATTCCCCTCCCCGGACACTAAGATGTTACCCCCCCCCAGAAATTTTGATATTTTGTGTTTTTAATGGTCAAAAAATGCAATTCCCCCCGGAACTCTATAATGACCCCCCCCCCCCGGAGCCCCAGAAATCCCTCCCGGAGAAAAGTGTCTTGTTTAGTTCGTCATCTTGTTTAGAAGACGACTGAAAAGGTTTGATATAGTTGACTGTTTTAATTTTTTTCCCAGTCTTTGAAAAATAAGACAAATTTTTGTCTTTTCCATCAGCACGCATTTATTCAAACGCTGTTGTAGACTAGAAAACTTGATGGCTTCTTTTGAAAAAACTTTTGACAAAATAAATACATATGTAACGACTGGTTTGTAGGAGAGTGAGTAGATCTATATTTCAAATACTCAATACTGTTTTGACGGCATTTTTTCTTCGATTAAGATTTTTAAAATGTAAAATATTTCAATATTTAAATTTAAATGAATTTACTTTTGAAATTTTTTTAGATATATTGATTTTTATCACTTTCATTAAGAAAAAAAACAAATTTCTTGAAATAATTCAAATCACGGGCTCGTTTAAAAATCTCTGTTCAAGCATATGTTGCCATACTTTAGAATTTTCGAAATACAGGTTAATAAAAGAAAGAATTCTGTTTAAAACTTTATCCAACCAATTATCACGAATTTTGAACTTCACAAAATTTGTGGACTTTTGAATTCATAATGATTTTTATGTGAGTCATAGAGATTTTTCGTGCTCCGCTGTGACATTTTGACAATCATGAAAGAATAACAGTTGCAATGTTTTAACCTTCCTACCCTGAATGGGTCTAATCGACCCATAGCTATAATTTGTTTTATACGATTCGACCCAGAACTTTTTTCATATAGAAAGTTAAATAATAGATTTAGAGAAATAAGTCAATTAAATATATTAAAATGTTTTAAATAACAATTCTGGTGTGAAATGTTTTTATCGAAATTGAGTAAAATTTGAACAGGGTAGGAAGGTTAAGCCTGATATTGTAAAATTTTGTTCTCCACGATTTTAGCCTTTTTTGTTCCTCAGCGATTTTTTTACACTAGTAAAATAAATTCAATCCCCCTCCCCCCTCCTTCTTCAGATATAGATTCTTCTGCATATATATCCATATTTAAAAGTGCAATTAAGGTTTGTGTTACGGACCGGGCAAAGCAGAGGAGATCAACTATTTTCATTATAACTCCTATATAGGTAGGTAAGCCATGACCGCCCCACTTGACTGTCCTAACGCCCCCCATTTTTCCATAGATTCGGTACCGCCCCCCTGGAAGGCTCCCGCGCCCACTGAGGGGCGATACCGACCTTGTTGGGAACCTATGTTCTAGTGTAACAGAATCTGAAATTTGATGAAGTTCTCTGCATTAGTTCTTGAGATATAGCTATCGCAAAAATCGTGCAAAATGTAGCATAGCAGCGTCACCTATTGGGCAGTTCACACCAAAACCTTATCAGTGGCAATGTATCTCAAGGTATTGCGGAATCTGAAGTTTGGTGAAATTCTGTGCATTAGTTCTTGAGATATAGCTATCATGAAAATCACGAATGACGTGGCATAGCAGCGCCACCTGCAGGACAATTTACACCAAAACTTAATCAGCGTCTATGTATATCAAGGTCTCACAGAATCTGAAGTTTGGTGAAATTCTGTGCATTAGTTCTTAAGATATAGCAATCATTAAAATCATGAAAAACATAGTATAGCAGCGCCACCTGCAGTCCAATTTACACCAAAAACCAATAGGCACTAATTCATATCAAGGTCTAACTGAATATAAAATTTTATGAAATTTCGAGCATTAGTTCTTGAGATAGAGCGCCCACAAATTTTTTGTCACATACAGACAGATAGACTGACAGACTCATAGACAGACATTTTTTAAAATAGTCAAAACGTGTTCAGGGCCTTCTAAAACGTATAAATCCGTCGAAAACTGGAAGTCGAATTTTTTCATGAATCCAATACTTTCTTCTTGTAAAGATAGAAGAAAGTAAAAATTTAGATTAGTTAGATTATTGTAGTTATTGTATTTGTTAGTATTATTGTTAGATAGAAACATGATTTAAAGGTCATTTTAATCAGACAAAAAAAAAAATATTTTAGAAAATTTGACGAAAATTGTAATTTTTAGAAAATTTGTATCCAGGACCCCTTGAGCAGTAAGTCTTTGTTTTCAATCCTTTTAGAGAAAAAAAGCGGCTGTAGCATTGTTAAACTAAATTGAACTGAAACAGGATTATGCAATTTAGATTGGATTTACATTTTCATTTTTTTAGAAAGCAAATACAAATTTATGTTTTCTTCACACAATTTTTTTTCTAAGCTGCATTACTTTTTGCAAGATAGCGTACTATTTATAGAAACATTCGTTATCAACGATTAAGATATATATTTCGATCTGTAAGTCATTCCTTCATAAAGTAACTGATTGAAGACTCTTCTTCAAGTCACTCGCCAAAAGACATTGTAAGGATTTAACAATTTGGCTAATTACTGCTAGACAATGCACTGCTACATCGAAGTCTGGCGATTGTGAAAACGTGAATTGTGTATGCACTTAAAAGGATTAAGGTCCTTTTTTTCCCTGTAGACAGCAAGTCTAGCGCGGCCTTTTTCATGTGACGTTAGCATATTAGTTACGGCTACAGTTGACTAATCACCAGACCACCCTGAGAACTAAAAATCGGTTGAAATAGTTTCACTAGGTCCAGACGGACGATGGCAACCTGGCGCCGAGGCGTATCCCAGCTGAGCCAATAACTTTGATCTGGGAGGAGCCCGAAGGAGAGGAAGCTCTTGATGAGGATGAAAAGGGGGTTGGAGAGGATTCTCGAGGACGCAGCTCGCTGTAAAAGGCGTGTGGATTATTTTATCATAAAGAACCCTAAGTTCTTACAACTGTATTTTATTCTATCATATCTTGAATAAAAGTTATTTAAGATGAAAAGGATTTGCATCACTTCATCGCTACCAAAATAATTACCAAAACGTATATAGTAATGCAAAATCCTCACAGTGGTGGCAGCGGAAGATTATGAAAAATAGCCAATGAAGCCCAGACGCAGCGGACGATGATGAAAATCGCTAGTGGAGCCCGGACGCAGGCGACGTGACTGAGAGTTAGGAGAGTCAGACGTACAGCGGGGACCGGAACGAAAGAGCCCAGACGCAAGTGACGTGACTCAGAGCCGAGGACTCCAGACGTGCAGCGGGGACTTGAAGGAAATTAGCCCAGACGCAAGCGACGTGACTCAGAGCCGAGGACTCCAGACGTGCAGCGGGGACTTGAAGGAAATTAGCCCAGACGCAAGCGACGTGACTCAGAGCGGAGGACTCCAGACGTGCAGCGGGGACTTGAAGGAAATTAGCCCAGACGCAAGTGACGTAACTCAGAGCCGAGGACTCCAGACGTGCAGCGGGGACTTGAAGGAAATTAGCCCAGACGCAAGCGACGTGACCCAGAGCCGAGGAGAGGTCGGACGTGCAGCCGGAGACCTGAGACGAAAAAGAATCAACAGACGTAGCTTGGAGCCCGAGATAATCCAGAAAAGGACGCCCGGGGAAAGTGGACAGTGGATTACCCTAAGTGTGGAAGCTGTGGACATCCGAAAAAGGAATACAGGTCAGTGCTCTTTGATTGATCATTGCAGAGGTTTTCACTGTAGGTTGTGTGTTCGTTCAAAAAAAAAAAATCATCGGCAGTTATCTATGATTATTCAAAATTGAATTAAATTAAATTTGCAAAGTTTAAAATTAAAAAGTTTAAGTAGGGTACAAATTGGCATGCAGTAATTTGAATAACTAATTATTTATAGGAAATGCATTTTAATAATTTTGAATAAATATAATTCTGTGATTTAGGATTTAAATCTTTATGTGTAGTAAAAGTTTAAATATTATACTAGAGTTTTGCGATTAACTAAAGAAATTTCTATCTCTTATTTGCATATTAATCAAAATTAATATTTTTTAAGAATCAGTTGATTGTTTAACATTGGGTTCGGTAAAGTGCTTTAGAAATATTTTCCTGTTTGAGTAATGATAAGTGCTATTTAGCATATTGTTGAGTATTTGTATTGTATTTTCATAGTGTATTTTGTATTGTGATTGACATGTCGCGTATTATGATTGTGAATATTTACATTACGGGAAATAATTGAGAGGCATCCATTTACGGAGTGAACCTAGTATAGATTGTTTTTTTTTTCATAATTACGCACCGTTCAGAATGACGTGGTCAGGAAAGAGAAAATGTGATTTAAAGGTATTAGCTGTTGAATTTGGCGCAAATGTAGAGGATTCGGATAATATTCCTAAAATCATAAAAAAACTAATTGAAGCACCTGATTATGATGAGACTTTGGCATTAGCCCAGCTAAAAATTATTGAAAAGGATAGGCTAGACAGGGAAAATGAAGAAAGGGCTGAGAGAGAATTACTAAAGGCTTATGAGAGGGAACAAAAGACTAAAGCGTTGGAAAGGGAGCATGAATTAGCGAAACTAAGGTTAGAACGGGAGACGGATACAATGAGTTTGGCCTCTAGCCAGAGCGAGAGAGAACCAAAAATATCTTTAAAGTCTGTTCTACCTAAATTTGATTCAGAGAACTCCGAGATTTCCATTTATTTGAATTTGTTTGAAAGACAAGCCCGTAAAGCTCAAATCGATAAAAATCAGTGGGTTACTCATTTGTTAGGACTATTGCCTACCGATTTAGGGGAATTGATACTACGCGAATCTCCCTCTGATTCAGATGATTTCGACCACATTAAAAAAATGCTTCTCGAAAGATTTCAACTTTCAGCAGAAGACTTTCGGCTAAAATTCGTAAATTCTAAAAAGCCCGAGAACAAAACATGGAAAGATTTCGTGTACGAAGCTTCCAATTTCTTTGACCAATGGTTAAGTGGTTTAGAAATAACGACGTTCGAACAACTCAGAGATTTGATAATCACTGATCAACTGAAACGGAAAATTAACCCGGAAGCGAAGCAACATTTTATTGATGTTTGGAGCGCGATAATTACACCATTTGAGTTAGCTAAAAAGTTAGACGCGTACGAGGTGGCGAGGAAAAATATTAGGCGGGAAGGATCCCCTAAAATTCATAGCGCCGCTAAACCTTTTGAGCGTAATAAGTCGAAAACCGAAACTAGAACGGATGAGACCAAAATAAATTGGAGGGATAAAGAAAACTCTAAAAATCGAAATGAGATATTCGATAAGAGAAAAGAAATTACTTGTTTTAATTGTAAGAAATCAGGTCACTATAAAATTAATTGTACGGAATCAAAAACTGAAAATACTGAAACAGTTTATCATATCGCGGGTCTACGAAATTTGGAAGAAGATTTTAGTCCCTATGTCAGTCGAGGGAAAATCAATGGGAAAGAGATGAAAATTTTACGCGATACAGGATCTACTTTTGACCTAATTTCTGCTCACGATGTAAATAAGGACCAATTTACTAAAGAAAGGGTTTGGCTAAAACAAGCCTTAGACAACAAACTTCGTTGTTTACCAGTGGTAAATGTAGAAATTAGGCTAAGTGACGGCAGCTTCATACGCACTAAAGCGGCTGCAGTTGATAAAGAAACGGATATGATCCATTATTTATTAGGAAACAAAACCCAAGCGTTAATTGATAAACAGAGGGAAAGCGCGAAATTAGAAGGACATATCATTCCGAAATCATGCGTATTTTCGAATACCGAAACTAGCAACGAACGTGAGAAGAGAAAATCTCAATCGTTAGACGAGCGAACCGGTTTCAAGATCTCCGCAGTAGAGGGAATTGTCAGCGCTGAGGGAGGAAGAGCGTCCCCCCATTTCGACCCCCCTGTGTCGGGAGGAACGATACACCAGAGCGCCAAGATAGTCAGTCCGAAGGAGGGAATTTTCTCGCAGAGCGAAAGAGAAGGTTTAGGAGGAATGATGGCCTGGGGCAATCGGAACGCCGCTAGTGTTTTTAAACCGAAAGCGAAAGTAAAATGTACTAACCTTGAACCTGACGAGAAAATATCGCTCATTGGAGAAAAGGGAGAAATAGGGGATAATTATTTTTGGCCAAATGCCGAAAAAGAGCGGAAAGAATTATACGAACGATGAAAGAAAGGTGAGATTTCCGAAAATACGGTAATCGAATGTGCCTTTGATTTGATGAACCGCATGAAAGGTCATCAGGGATTAGTAGGGAAAACGATGACAAAGGCGTCTGAGGATAAGACGGAGCAAAATGATGTAGGTACGGTGGAGGGAAAATTAACCGAGACGGATAATGTCACTTGTCGGTCGAACCGCAGAGAGCTTTCCCAAAACAATAAGGAAAATTTTCTTAAAATGCGTGTTCCAAGAGAGTCAGAAGTTCACTTCTTGGGAAAAAAGGCATCGAAATCTGATGTAACGAGGGATGATTTCGCTACTAGATCTTTAATCCGTATCCCGAAAGAAGTTGACTCGGAAAAAAGAGAATCAAATGATAACAAAGTGGTGAGGCTCCGCCCGAGTCGGAATTCGCAGAGGCGTAAGGAAAATTTGAAAGTTAAGGTTACGAAGGGAAAATCAGCGCTGCATAAGATTAATGAATTGAGACGAAGGCTAGGTGACAGAGGTCATAACTCAACGGGAGTTAAAACCCGAAATAAAACGGAATTCTCCTCGCCGGAATGTAAGTCAAAATTTAGTCGTTCGAAATTGATGCCCGATCTTATCCAAAATTATGCTTCGGTAATAAAATCTGAGACGCACGATTTTGAGGAAAAAAATCGGAAAACTAAACTTAATTGGAATCCAGAAAGGGAGGAAACCTTCCTCGCATCGAAAGAGGTGAACGAAAATCCGATCTGGGAGATGCCGAATTACGCGAAGAAATTCGAAAATAATTCGAGCTTATCATCACTCTTTCAGGAAAAAGGTTGTAAAGGGAAAGTTACACATTAATGTTTGAGTAGAGAAGAATGAATGTGAGCTGTGGATAATATTTGTATATAAATTCTTAATTAGCTTGCATTCAAATAATTTCTATATTATATTATTGATTAAAATGTGTATCTGGATTATAAAAAATGTTGTATTGTAGTAAATTGTGTGTTTTATCTTACAAGTTAAATTAATAAAATTAACTGGTGCTAACCTCTGTAGTGAACTAAGTTAAGAGTAACTGTACCTCGACGTAAGATTTTCCACATGTGAAAAATCTCTGTCACAGGAGGGGATGGTTGTAAGGATTTAACAATTTGGCTAATTACTGCTAGACAATGCACTGCTACATCGAAGTCTGGCGATTGTGAAAACGTGAATTGTGTATGCACTTAAAAGGATTAAGGTCCTTTTTTTCCCTGTAGACAGCAAGTCTAGCGCGGCCTTTTTCATGTGACGTTAGCATATTAGTTACGGCTACAGTTGACTAATCACCAGACCACCCTGAGAACTAAAAATCGGTTGAAATAGTTTCACTAGGTCCAGACGGACGATGGCAACCTGGCGCCGAGGCGTATCCCAGCTGAGCCAATAACTTTGATCTGGGAGGAGCCCGAAGGAGAGGAAGCTCTTGATGAGGATGAAAAGGGGGTTGGAGAGGATTCTCGAGGACGCAGCTCGCTGTAAAAGGCGTGTGGATTATTTTATCATAAAGAACCCTAAGTTCTTACAACTGTATTTTATTCTATCATATCTTGAATAAAAGTTATTTAAGATGAAAAGGATTTGCATCACTTCATCGCTACCAAAATAATTACCAAAACGTATATAGTAATGCAAAATCCTCACAACATCTACACAGAATTTTATAAATCTACTGATGTCTGTACAACTCAATATCAACTAAACAGCATCTTAACGAAATACCATACAGAAATATCTAAAGGAATATTTTCTTGACAAATTCTTTTTTCCTCTGATCAGTTTATAAACGAATTTTAAAAAAAAATCTGATATTTAATAATCTTTTAAAATGCAGAAAATTGTGAATTCGCCATTTTAAAGCCGTTATGCGTACAATTCTAGCCAACAGTTTAAAAAAGAGATCAGTTGTCCCGAACTTCATAATGTTTTTTTAATTGTGTAACACAGGTTCTGACTGGGATTCTTTACTTGGCTAAGAATCCAATTTAAGATTAGTTATGTTTAGCCTTTCAGAGAAAAAAAAAATAACATTATTGTTTAACTGCTAAACTAAAGAAAGCAATGCCAAAAAATGTGTGATTAAGATACGATAATTATTTTTATTTTTCATCGAAGTAAATCCAGTGCTATGTTTTCACAAAATAATTTTTGCAAGTGCATTATTTTTTAATATATACCAAGAAATATTCATTATCGTAAATCAAGATATAAACTTTGATCTGGAAGTCACTCCTTCATTGAAGTTTCTCCTTCAAATCACTCAGCAAAGAGAAAAAAAAAAGAGGTTTAATGAATCCGCCGATGTTCAAGAACTAATTAGCCTCTTGATGAAAAACGGCTTATCGATACTTGAATGAATATTATTTTCGTGACAACTTCTTCCTCCTTCGATCAGCGTAGGCCGATTTTTGGGCCCCTTATTAGTCCTTGGAAGGGAGTGTCCCATCTTGTGGGCGTCGTGCCATATGGACGGGAAAGTGGGGTCCTGACCCTTGCGACCGGTTTCGTAGCTTGATTTAGCTTGTTCGGCGATCTATTTGAAAAACAATTTTTCTTATTTATTTTTTTTTATTGCAATTCGATTATGTAGATTCATTTGACGAGTTGGGATTGGTTTTGATCCCCAGGTCTTATGCATCGCAGTTTGCGTTGAGTCATCTCTATGTGGTAAGTTGCGGATATCCGCCGTGTGGCGAAAGGCATGCGGTCAAAAGTAATAGGTTTGAATTACAAATGATCTTCTTAGTTCCTGGTGAAAAGAAGTAGAATGTACATTCGATGTCTAAATCTACAGATTTTGATTATGCAAATTTCTTCGAGAGCAATAACACTCAATGTGCAAAGGTTTTTCTGTGATCTTGAACTGAACACAATATTACGCTAACGACCCTTGTAATATATCAGGTGATTTCCTCTGACATGAAACGCCATTTTCTTGAAATGTAAATGAGCCACGGTAAATAGATGTATTTGTAAGAGCTCTATTTTTTCTTTAGTCAGTCTTTTAGCTGAGGTCAAGCTATTCATGCTTTCTTTAACAGACAGACCATCCCAAAATTATTCATTAATCGAAAATGATTTTCTTGGTATTCGTATCATGTGAAATGAAAATTCTTAAAAATGAGTGCCAAAAAAAGTTAGAACCCAAGTTTCAAAGTACCCATTTCATATTAAATGAGCCTTGGATAATTTATGTTATTCAAATTATATAACAAGATACCCAGTCTGAAGAAATTAGTATAAAATAGAATATGAAACAAGTTGGAAATTGCACGTGAAGCGTAGCAAATTAGGTGCGTTCGTACGATAACGAAGTTTTAAAAACATTACTTTCATATATCAATCTCATAAAATTGTAAATAGTGAATTACAATTAAAACGCTCATCAAACAATGTTCTCCCTATACCATTACGTAATGGAATACTTTTGTGTGGCCTTGTCAATCAATAACAAATGTTCTTTGCACCACAAATTATTTAAGATGTATATTATAATATGTACTTTATAGTTGCATATAAATTTTATTAAGTTAGCATGAGTGTAACACGATTAAAATGCATTTTAAACATTTTTTCCCATTGACCGTAATGTAACGGAATACTTTTGATTGCCCCTGTAACTGATCTATGCACACGATTATCAAAACATTTGAAATGAATCGACAAAATTATGTAATAATTATGTATTTTAAATTTCAAACGTATAGAATATATTTGAAACTTTTTCCCCATTGACCATAATGTAATTGAATACTTTTGATTGCCCCTGTAATTGATCTATGCACACAATTATCAAAAAATTTGAAATAACTCGACAGAATTATGTAATAATTACGTTTTTTAAATTTCAAACGATTAAAATGCATTTGAAACTTTTTTCCCCATTGACCGTAATGTAATGGAATACTTTTGATTGCCCCTGTAATTGATCTATGCATCCGATTTTCATAAAATTTGAAATAACTCGACAAAATTATATAATAATTATGTATTTTAAATTTCAAACGTATAGAATATATTTGAAACTTTTTCCCCATTGACCATAATGTAATTGAATACTTTTGATTGCCCCTGTAATTGATCTATGCACACAATTATCAAAAAATTTGAAATAACTCGACAGAATTATGTAATAATTACGTTTTTTAAATTTCAAACGATTAAAATGCATTTGAAACTTTTTTCCCCATTGACCGTAATGTAATGGAATACTTTTGATTGCCCCTGTAATTGATCTATGCATCCGATTTTCATAAAATTTGAAATAACTCGACAAAATTATGTAATAATTATGTATTTTAAATTTCAAACGTATAGAATATATTTGAAACTTTTTCCCCATTGACCATAATGTAATTGAATACTTTTGATTGCCCCTGTAATTGATCTATGCACACGATTATCAAAAAATTTGAAATAACTTGACAGAATTATGTAATAATTGCGTATTTTAAATTTCAAACGATTAAAATGCATTTGAAACTTTTTTCCCCATTGACCGTAATGCAATAGAATACTTTTGATTGGCCCTGTAATTGATCTATGCATCCGATTTTCATAAAATTTGAAATGACTCGACAAAATTATGTAATAATTATGTATTTTAATTTTCAAACAATTCGGTTGGGTAGTTTTTGCGTTGTTATATGCAGACAGACAGACGGACAGACAGACGGACAGACAAACGGACGGACTGAACGACCACTATAGGTGCTACGTATTATATAATTACGAACGCACCTAAAAAGCCCGATACTTGCAACTTTAACTGTATGAGAATTGAGAAAGCATTTTATTGCAAAAGAGAGATTATGAAGCGGTTGCACGTACGTCGCATCTAGATATTTAATGGGTTCCGATCGAAGGTATAGTGCTATGAAGTTTATTGAAAACGTCTCTTAATCTGAATTAATTTTTGAAATCTTTAATTAGGCCATAAACCTACGTTTATTCCTTAATTACTAATTTATCACTTCTCTATTGGGAATTGAAAATTTTTATTAGTTGATGTTTATTTAGCAGTAGTCAAATATCTCCCACCATAAAAAAGAGTTGCAGACAAAATTTTGATTAGTAACTCATATGCACACATGTAAACTCACATAAAGATAATCTAAAACATTCTTGTGTTTGTCACGCAGATGCTTTCATTAAAGTAAAGTATGAAAAAAAGCCCGATATTTGCAGCTTTAACTGAATGAGAAAAACATTTAGTGTAAAAAAGAAATTATGAAGCGTCTGTGCGACGCATCTAGAGTATCCGATCTAAGGTAATAGCGCTATGAAATTTATTGAAAACTTTCCTTTACTTGAAATATTTTATTAGACCATAAACCTTAAATACTAATTTATCACATCTCTTGAAATTTTTTATTATTTGATGTTTATCTACAGTAGTTAAATATCTCACTCCATAAAAGCAGGTTGCAAGCAAAATTTTTATTAGTAACCCACATGCACACAAAGATAATCTAACACGTTCTTGTGTGTTTCCCGCAGGGGCTTTCATTTTGCAAAAATTTCATCTTCAACTTCTAAGAGGAATCTATTTCGTAATCTAATTATTTGCATGCAATATTGATTACTCTTTAATTTAGACAACATCTGAAGGATAAGCAGAATTTGTATTAAAATTTTGGTTCAATTTTAAAATTTTAAAATTGTTTGAATCCGGTGATTTTTTTTGAATTCCCTTGCACTTGGCGATATGCGCTCCCAGCATCATACATCCATTACCATACCGTCCAACTAAAAAGAAAAGAAAAGAAAAAAAAAAAAAACTTAAGACTGCTCGTCATTTACTTTCCGAATTCCCCTCCGCAGTGTTAAGTCTATGAGCGTTTGATGCATTTGTATTTTTAAAATATCTCCTTAAGAAATTTAATATTTTTAACTTCTTCTTTCAGTGATTTCTTCTTAAAACATGTCTCCTTAGTCTCCTATGTCTCCTTAGTTTTCAAAATATTTCTAAAATCTATGTTTAATTTTATATGAAGTGTCATAATTTTACTTCCAGTTCGTGAATTTTTAACACTTGAAATCAATGGCGGATCTAAGGGGGGGGGGCGATGGGGCGATCGCCCCCCCCTTGAGCCCAGTAAAGGGTCTGAAAAAGATGCCCGCACGGAAAAAAGATTGGATTTAAACTCGAGACCGGCGAGGCCCGGGTCGGGCCTCGCCGGTCTCGAGTTTAAGTCCGTGTTTAAGCGCCGAGGCCGCGCCATTTTTAAGTCACGGAACTGGGTCAGGTCTTTACACTTTCAGAACCGGGGCGGATCGAGTCTTACTTTTTCCTGTAGAGCGGGATCGAGCCACACTTTTCTTTTCAGGGCGGGCCTGGCGTGGATTTCGTTCTTCCTTGAGGTAAATGCTCGGTCTAAGATCGAACCAGACCATAAGGGAGGAGAAGCAATGGCTGATGTAGGGGGAGGGGGGGGGGGCGAAAGGGCGATCGCCCCCCTTAGATCCGCCATTGGCGGATTCAAGGAAAATGCGCCTTGACATTTTTCAAGGCGAAAGGGCGATCCCCCCCCCCCTTGGGCTAATAAAAGTTTCCTAAAAAGACATGCATCCTCGCAGGAAATGAATTGAAGCCTAACTCGAGTCCGGGGCGGGCCGCGCCTTTTTAATTTCGCGAGGCTCGGGCTGGGTAAGGTCTTCTCTCTTTCAGAACCGGGCAGTATCGTGATCATTATTTTTCTGCAGATTTGGGTCGGGCCCAATGGCTGGTCTGAGGGGGCGATCTTCTTCACTTCTTGGGCAATAAACGTTTCCCAAAAATACATGTATCCTTGTAAGAAATGAGTCAGATCCTAACTCGAATTTAGCGCCCCCCCCCGGGCCGCGCCTTTTTAAGTTCGCGAGGTTCGGACTGTGTCTGGTCTTACAGCATTCAGAACTCGGCCGTCATTTATTTGATACTATCATGATCATTATTTTTCTGCTAATTTGGATTGGGTCTGACTTATTTTTCTTCCAGATCGAGTCTGGCCTGGAGTCATTCTTCTTAGATGTCTGCATTAGAGATGACACAGGTTCAGACTTATCCCGTGTCCGATACGAGATCGTGCTCTGTTTTTATGCTGGTCTACTGATTCGGACTCATTTTTTCTGAAATCTGAAAATTTTATTTATCGATGAATAGGAAAATGTAAAAAACTTTTTTTCCTTTTAAAAATTAGTACTTATTCCTTTTCAAATCAATGTCTTGCTATTTTGATAAAAATGAAAAAGAGGCACAATTTATTTTTTTTATTTTAGTATTTGAATGCTATAAAAAAAAAGGCAATTAGTCATATCTACATCTGTAGAATTATGTTCAAGCATTGCCGACGACCGCCGATCTGGCGCCTACGAAAAAAGGCGGGAATAATGAATTTGTGTTTAGTTCGATTTTTGTTTGTGGCAGAGATTTTTTTGCAATTGGATCTTTATTTATTATTATTATTATTTAGACATGCAACGCGAAAAGAATATTTTCTTTTGATTTTATTTTGCGGTTACCGAATAATTTAAATTTCTAGTGTATGCAACGTATAGAAGTCGTAATCGCTTTTCATATAGAAATAACTGTAGTAATTATCATTTCTTTTGGGATCTCTGCTAATGCCGTAGCGGTAAGTAAATGTATTTACCATATTCTTGCGATCGAGTAGTGTTTCCTCTGTTCCTAAAAAAGTGTTGAACTTTAAAATTTTTAATTTGATTTTTTTTTTTTTTTTTTTTTTTTTTTTTTTTTTTTTTTTTTTTTTGGGTCATGCTATAACGAAGGCTTGTTATGTAGAATGAAATGGTTATAGTTAAAAATGTGCATTTTTTACAGAAAATTTAAAAATGTTGTTCGATTTGACCAGTGGCGTAGCTAGGATTGGTGACACCCGGGGCGGATGTAAATGGTGTCACCCTCCGATTCGTCATATTTTTTCAATCTCAATTTTACTTTATTATAACAAATGACACCATACTATCCCTTATTTGCCTTTAGTCCTGCATGAAAAAAAAAAAAAAAAGTCTGCATAAGCCAATGTGGTGTCTATATGACAAAGAAAATTCTTTCTTTTAAAATTTTCTTTTGCCACTCACTTTGGATAGGTAGATTTTTGTTTCCTGGTGCCTGGTGCATGTGCTATTTAGATACTTCATTCTGTATAAAATTTCACATTTTCAAAGAAAAGAAAACTAACTCTATTGCGTCGTGCGCTAATTTTTTTTTTTTTTTTTTTTTTTTTTTTTTAGAATTTTTTTCCAAAATATAAATCCAATTATAAGTTTCTATATATATTTGGAAATAAGGGTTGGGTGTCACCCCTCAGAGGGTGACACCCGGGGCGGACCGCCCCCTTCGCCCCCCGCTTGCTACGCCACTGGATTTGACAGATAATAGACAGTATTTTCTACAGGTTCCATGCATTTATTCATGAAACACACTTCATTAACATGTCCATTGTCCATAATATTTTTTTTACTAAAACAGAGACAACATGAGAATCCTTTTATGCGTAAAGTATATTTTTATTTTACATCAAACTGTTCTTTTGATAATATTAAATTTAATTTTTCGTTTAACAGCCTTTTTTTAATATAAAAAATAACTTTAAAATTATAATTATTTTTGGAACATTTTTTTATAAGTATTATGCAATTTTTTCTACTGTATAATTTCATTATCGGGTTTTGCTCTTGATGTCACAAAATGTTTCTGCCTCAGGCGAGACCGGGCTGTGGAATAATAGCCCAAATTTATCTCTAGTGCGCACTGACCAAAATTTCCCTGGTCGGGGTTCGGCTCGGAATGAAAGTTAAATTTCAGTCCGTGTCCGACCCAGCCTAGACGTATGCTTGTGCCCGGGCCTGTCCGAGTCGGCGAAATGGTTCCGAATTTTCTAACGGGCCAGCAAAAGTAGAATAATTTTTCCAACAGGCCAGGCCAATAAACAACGGGACGAGCCGGCAAAAAAATTGAAGGGCCATATAAGAGAAGCCCATAAAAAAAAAAAAAAAAAAAAAAAAAAAATTGCGGGCTCATTGGTTTTTTGTAAAGATTTAAGCAGGAACGTTAAAATATGAGCTATTTTCAATTATATGGGTTTAGTGAGAATAAGTATAAATGTGCGTCATCAGTCGAAACTAGTTTGGCAACATCAATACAGAAATCTAACTTTTACAGTGTAGAGATCAGCATCGGAGAATGATATTGTGTGTAACCCGGGTTTAATATATATATATATATATATATATATATATATATATATATTAGCAGGCTCGTACCGGCCCGAGATCAGGCTTGCATTGTTTTTCTACATACAGACGAGCCGGGCTGGAACTAGACTTAATTGTTCTCAAGATGTGTAGGACAGACAATATGCAGTGCCGTGCGAAAGGGGAGGGGGGGGGGGCAAAGGATGCGGTCGGCCCGGGCGTGGAAATTTAGGGGGCGCCAAATTTATGCTACCAGCGCAATTTTTGGCCTGTTATAAGAAAAAGTTGGGTCGGAGAAGGGGGGGGGGCGCCACATTTTGCTTTGCCCCGAGCGCAGTTTTCTCTTCGCACGTCAAATGATTGCGGATTTTTCTATCTTCCAGAAATTCTATTAAAAACGATAATTTTCACAGTATTTTCTTAAACTGCTTATCAAAAAATGAATTACGCTATACTTTCTGAATAAAAACACCTGCTAATCCTGCTAATGTGATCCACAACATAAGCATTAGTTAACCCGACCAGCAGCAAAAGAAAAGAGTCAACCGGACCCAAACCCGACCCACAGCATAAACTAGAAGTCAACCGGACACAGACCCGACCACAGCAAAAACTAGAAGTCAACCGGACCCAGACCCGACCCACAGCAAAAACTAGAAGTCAGCCGGACCCAGACCCGACCCGCAGCGAAAAATAAAAGCAACGTGACACGCAGTGAAAAAATTAGCCCCGACCCACGTATTAAAGTCGAGTCTTCAAATTTCTAAAATCGCCCCCCCCCCCCTTGAGGACTCTCCAGATCCGCCCTTGCTTGAAATATTAAATTAAGTATAGATTTTAGAAATATTTTGAAAACTATGCAAAAAAGTGACATCCTTTAAGAAGAGAACACCGAAAAAGAAATTAAAATTATTAATTTCT
Organism: Maratus speculifer; assembly: GCA_964019185.1. Lineage (NCBI taxonomy): Eukaryota > Metazoa > Arthropoda > Arachnida > Araneae > Salticidae > Maratus > Maratus speculifer. The sequence continues at coordinate 278,565,934 of OZ025295.1, read as the reverse complement.
TGAAGAGATATTTTAAACATAAGATAGACATAAGATTAAACATAAGATTTCAAACACCCATGGACTTAACATTATGGAAGGGAATTTGGAAAATAAATGACCAGCAGCCTTAACAAGAGCAAGAAGTCAACTTTGTAAACCATTTGACAGGGCCTGATTTCCAGTTAGGTTCAGTAAGGTAAGGATCTATTATAGGCATCGCCATTTTTAGGAGGCACTGGTCTACTGCAGGTATATGGGATATTTTTACGTGCAAGAACCAAACACACTGTTATTATTATTATTTTTTTTTTTGCCAGGATTTTTATTTTTTATTTTTTTCCGAATAAATTTTGTAAGAGTTTTCACGGCTTTAATTTTCTTTTTCTCTTTCTTACAATAAAAAGGGAAAAAATTAACTATAATAATGCATACATGTTTAAATTTTTAATGTGCTGGAGTTAGACATGGTGACGTCACTGCAACGTCGTTGTGAAGTCACATTGTGGCTTTGTGACCATCGATTGTCGATGTGAAGTCACAGTGTCTAAAATGTGAAGTCGTTATGGCCGTTTTAGAGCTTTTTTGTGAGTCACATTGTGACCACTTTGTGAAGTCACAATGTGACCAATTTGTGAAAAATGTGTCATTTGTGACTACTTTGACATTAAAATTGTGGCGAAACTAGGACAAAAGCTACGATATTTAAATTGCCAGAAACATGTTTTTTAAAGTAAATGACATGCTTTGAAAAATATTTGTAATTTTCTAAAAATTTTTTAGAAAGTCACATCTCAGTCATAATGTGACGTCACTGAGTGGTGACATTTTGGTCACAGATGTGATGTGACCAAAGTGACTCACAGTGACGTCGTTGTGACGTCACTGTGACCATGTATGCTATGAGGGTAGGTTCATAGGTTCACTTTGCCTAGTTTAGGACTTCGAAATCTCATTGAGAGACAACCAAGTAACTTAAACGCGTATATAATTTTGACTCACATATAGTGAAATTAGAAATAAATTTATTTTATCAGCCAAGCAAAATTCAATGTATCTTTTCCTTGCTTACAATGGTTTTATATATTTATATTTATTGTTTGATTTATTTCTGCTGTTATAATGGCTTACTTTCACTATCATTTAATGATTAGTTGATTATACATATATATTATTCGAATGGATCATATCACTCAGCAAATAAATTGTCAAAAAAAAAAAAAAAAAAAAAAAAAAAAAAAGAAGAAGAAGAAGAAGAATGATGAATTTAAAGAGACCTCTAAATGCACCTATGCCTATAAGATACACATATATATATTTTTTTTCATTTAAATCGGACTCCTATCTTAATTAGATTGTATACTTAGCTGATTATTTCACAGATATTATCGAATTACATTTTTACATTTACACCAAATATTTAATACATAAAAAAATGTAACATAACAATAATATTATTAATATCAAAAGGGAGCTTCTTTCTCATTAAATGTTTTTCCTTAAAAGATGGCCAAAAATATTTATAACTCCATTAACATTATTTCCACTATTTTCATTACGTCCACCTAAACAGAATGCACGTATTAGAGCACTTAGCACACAAAAGAGGAACAGGGAGAAAAAAAAGAAAAAGAAAATTGCACTATTTAGAGACTCAATTAATTTAATTCCTTGCTTGATTCTTTTCTGTAGTGTCTATCCCCATCTATAACATCGAGGCATCTAAAAATTTTGAAGAAAAGCCAGTAAATGAGGGTGCAATAATTAGCTAATTAATTTCCTTTATTTTCCTCTCTATGAAAAGAAACACAACAGCGGTTGACGGTTATTTCTATTTATGATGTTCTTAATTTTGTGGCTTTACTCATAGAATCATAAAAAGCGTCAGTTATTTGTAAAGATTTTAATTAATTTCACGGCCAGAAGGCTTTGAAAAAGAAAGAGTGAGACTTACTGCAGAATAAAAATAAGAAGCACTGCCAGTAAGTAAATCTTCCGGTGGAAAAATTAGAACTATGCATTAATTTGTTCGTTGGCAGTAAACAATAACTAAATTACAAGTTATTATACGGCTGAACTTGCGAATATTACCAGGAATGTATCTTTTCTGACATAAATTACCGGGAATATTGCCTGTTTTTCAAACGCATAAAACGCACTGTTTTCTATAATTAAGAGAAAAAAAATGTATACAGAATATTCAGAATTTTCAAACGCATTTTTGTTACTTTGCATCTAAAACATCAAGATATCTAAAATTTTCAGAGAATTAATAAAACATGATTTTTTTTTAAATTTTACGCGATATTAAGAAATTTTCTTAGAAAGTTTAAGAAGCAATATACTTAAAACAAATAATAATAACAAAAGAATTTAGAACTAGTAATTAAAATACCTTTTTATTTAGTTCTGGATATTTTGATATCAAGTAACAACACATTTTTAAAAAAATGTGCTGACTGAATATTAAAAAGGTGTGTTTCTGAGAGAAAAAGAAAAAAGAAATAATGAGTATATATAAGTATTCTGTTATTTTATTCAAGGAATTTAAATAGCTGTCATTTTACGACGATAATTTTGATAAAGTGCAAAGAATATATTTGAAGCCAGTCAACGAAAGCCAGTCATTCCATTTTTCTTACAGTTTCTCCTTGTAGTTTAGAACATCATAATCCATAATAAAAGATGCTGACAAATTGAAACAATTAAAACGCTAACAATTTGGATCAGAGTTATAACTATTTTGCGTTATAAAATTTTAAGTTTACAGCACCTTACATTTATCCTACACTAAAATCTAGGGAGGTCGATAAAAAATTGTCTCGCATTCCCCTCGTTAAATAAATTACGTTTACAATCGAAATTTGTGTGGGCTGCAGAAATTTAGATTCGAGTTATAACTAGTGTATGTGGTTATCGGACCATTATGTTCGCATTATACTAAAATTTACCGGCAATGTTCTCCATAAAATTATGTCACATTGTTCGCGCACACAAAATTTCAGCTTGCTTTGGCAATTTGATTACGATTCTAAGAGTTTAAATTTGCCGATCAATTTGTAAATAAACCTTAATATTTTATAATATTGAATAAATATAATAAATTATAAAAAGTTTTTAAAAAATTCTTATGTTCACCATTTTAAGAGTACACTTTCATTGTCTTGTGATTTTATTGATTAAATATAAAAAAGGGAGCGGCAGAGGAGGAGGGTTAATTCCTCCCCCCCCCCCACCTCAATTTTGATAAGTATGTTTTTCGTGCAGAATTATACAATTTGCTTCTTCTCTGATTAGTTTTATGGTTTCATTGATTAAATATAAAAAGATAAAACGGGAGGGGGGGGGGAATCCCTTCCCCTTAATTTAGAAAAATTGGTTTTTCATCCAGAATTATCCGATTTACTTCAAATTATAAGATTTATTCTGAAAAAGCGCTTTTCTGATTAAGTTTGGAGCTTCATTAGCTAAGCATAAAAGAGGGGCCGGTGGCTAATTTCCTATTAATTTAGATAAATGAATTTTCCATGCAGAATTATCCCATTTGCTACAACTTTTAGTATATCAGTTTACTCTTACAAAGTGATTCCCTTATTAGATTTAGGGATTCATTGATTAAGTATAAAAGGGGAGAAATGAAGGAGCTATTCCCCCCCCCTTAATTTAACTTTAGCTCAATTAAATCTCCTTAATTTAGCTAAATAGGTTTTTATATTCAGAATTATCCTGTTTGCTTCAAACTTGATATACGAAATTATTCTGATAAGACGCATCCTGGATTTGGAGCTTCATTGTTTAAGTATAAAAGTTAGAAATAGGGAGGGGGGTGATCCCTCCTTAATTTATTTTTCTAGGAACATTATTCTTTGAATAAGGTTATAATGTACAATTACTGTGAACAGCCTATGAGCTCAGCGCCATTATTTTAATTGGGCACATTTCTTTTTGATTAGATAACATGCTATCAAATCCTGAGAGTTAATGTGGCCGCAGTTTCTGTTCGTACATATGTACGTAACGCGATAACTCCTTATAGAAATATCCCATTTGGTTCAAATTTCGTAAATACGTTTATCTTGCTAAGGCGTTCCCTGCTTAGTTTTGAGGGTTCGTTGGTTAAGTAAAAAGTGGGAAACAGCGGGATAATCTCCCACCTTAATGTGCATAAGTGTCTTTTATCATGCGAAATTATCCGATTTGCTTCAAATTTTAAAAATAGATTCATTCTGTTAAGGTGCTTCCCTGATTAATTTAGGGGTTCATTGGTTAAGTATAAAGAGGGAATAAAACTAATCCTCCTTAATTTAAATAAATGGATTTTCCTTTTGGAATTATCCGATTTACTTCCAATTTAATATACGTTGTTATTCTGATAAGTCGCTTTAGATTTGGTGGTTCATTGTTTAAGTATAAAGGTGATGGGGACTTGGGCTAGTCCCCCTTATTTTATTTTTCGAGTAGTATTATTCTTTGAAATAAGATTATAGTTTATAATTAGCGGGAATAGCCTGTGAACTCGATGCCATCATTTATACCAGGAACTTTTCTTTTTATTGTCTTCAATTTCATAGGTACAGTTTTTTTTATATATACATAATCTTTCTTTTTAAATACCTGGATTTGTTTTGCACTTGCTAAATTTTTAGAAATGTAACACTTTTATGGCTAAAACTCACAATATTCTTACAAATAGTTAAATCTTTCTCAATTTTCCTGATGCGCGAAAAAGACTATTGAAAAATTGCAGTTCTGTCTGGGTTTTTTTTAACTCGCCCATAACGTTTATGAGAGAAAAAAAAATCTGTCTAAATAGCTGAATTACTTAGATTTATATGAAGCTAACTAAAATTTTTTAATATCTTTATAGTTATGTAAATCTAGCTGTTTGCGCGAAAATATACAAAATTTTAACAAATGTCTTTCTACTTTTATGATGCGCGGAAGAAACTCTTGTGCAAGTACAATTCTGCCTATAAGTGTTTTCGTCTCACCCGCAATTCTCATTAAAAACAACCCAGTGTATCATTATTCCTTTAATTTTCCGATCAAAATTATAATGTCAGCATTCGTTTGCTTTTGTTTGGTCGGGGATACGGAATTCTTCCGAAGCCAAAAATCACTAAATTCCCGCCAATAGCAGTAATAAACTTTCTTTCAATTAATGAGGCGGTCTGTCCAATTCCCGTCGTGATCTTTGGGCACGCTTTAAGCATTTACGTGGACAATGCTACCTATGTATTACGACCCGTTTTATTATGGGCCGATTGTACATTGTTCAAAGCAGATGTTCGGTTGCAATCGAAATAAGAGAAAGCATAGAAATAAGTTACGCAGAATCGTTACCAAATGCTAGTAATTAGTAATAGATTTCTTTTTCCCCAATGATTATCGTTCATATTCAGTCGGTGTAACTTTATAAAAGTTGCATTGTGTCTGGAGACAGAAGGATAAATAGAAAAAAGAAAAACTCGTAAATTTATGTTTTTTTTCTTTCAGAATATATTATTGAACTTTTATACAATTCATTGCAAAAAGTTAAATGAACGAGTCTTGTGGGATTTATATGTATGAGATTCTGTTCTTTATGAACTGTTCATTAATATTTATCTATTTAAGGTTACGTGCATGAACTGAACATTTTTCTGGCCATGTGTAATTTAAATTATGCTATATCCTTATGAAGTAAAGTTTTTTTATTTATTATTTTTTTCAGTAAACATTAGACAAAAAAAGTTCCATAACAAACATTTTAAAAACTTAACGAGAAAAAGAAAAGTTTTGAAATTCTCGTTAAAATGACTTCATAAGCATTGCAAATATTTATGTGTTTTGAGACGCTTTATGCCTAATTTGTATACAACAAATGTGTTTGCATTTATTTTCAGCAGAACCTATTCAGACAGAATGCCAAAATGATTTTTTATTAATAACAATTTTTTTTTTAAGTTACGCGAAAAGTTCCTCTAAGCCATTGCCACTTAGAATAGCTCTAGGAGTATCTCTAGGTGACAATGCCTAAATACTTATTTAAAGAATGAATATTGATGTGTACGAATGAAGGTTGATATTTGTAACCGAAATAATTAAACACTGTTTAAAAAAAATAAAAATAAAAAATAAAATAAATAAATAAATAAATAAATAGGTTGTATGATTTGTGTTCCAAATTGGAAAGTTCATTTTGTAGCCCAAAATCGTTTAAAAAATGGCAGATACTTAATAGCATTAAAACAATAAAAACATCTTAGATAATATATACATTATATCTAAGAAGTTTTGACTGTTTTAAAGTTATTAAAGTTATTAATAAAGTTACTGTCCTGTTTTGAACCATTTTGGGTTAATTACGTTGGGAACACTACTCAATTATTTTCGGAGCATTGCTATAACCAACCATCTTACAACTCAGTTTGGGCTTTTTATTTTTACAATGAAACAAGATATTAGCATAAAAATAATAATGTAGCTTTTTTAAAATTCATTATTTTAGTTCAAAGAAAAAAAAATCTGATTTAGTTGAGACTATGTTTTGACAACATGTTAGTAGCTTCTTTCTATGTTAATAAATTCTGATTCGTCAGCGTGAGAAAACTGGCAAAAACTCACTTACTGGACAACATTTATAAAACCAAAGTTATACGGCTATGAAATTCTAATAAAAAATTCAGAGATCTATCTATGAACATATCCATATGGCTTTTGAATATGATATTTGATAGTTGAAATGTTTCTATGAACTTGGAGACCAAAAGAATAATCTTCTCAACTAACTCTTCGCATGTCATGCAATAAAAATTATACTTGTACCAATCGATGAACAATAAATGCCTGTTATTAAAGGCGATGATACCGATTAGAAAATGGAGGCAATCAACATATTAAAAGTGTTAAGACTCATTTTTTAATACCATATTTTGTAGATCAAATCAGTCCATTAACGCATCTAGTAACGAAAAATGCATAAAATAATGCATATTGGATAATTTGATCCACGAAACTAAGGCCAAAAGTAAATTTCACACCACTTGGGGAAAAAAAAATAACGCAGTTCTTATTTTTCCTTCAAATCTTATTTTTCATAGAATTTAATGATGGGCGTTATGTCGATTGGGTTGGTAGGTACTAGTAATGTTTTTAATACGATAATTTGCGACACAATTGGTGGGAATCAACCTTCTCTCTTCACCACTGTGCATGTCATGTACGTAAAATCCGCGGCCAGAAATGGCCTCCTGATGAGTGGTTGCTAGATGAAAGAAAGCTAAGTTGTCGGAGACTTCCTTCTTTTGGTAACGACCAAAATTTCAAAGAACTTTCATCTGTTTGTTATTATTTGCAAACAACATTTTTTTCTTATTTTTTTAGAATGTTACTATGGTTGTTAATATGGCATTGGAATATTGCATAAAACTAGTTTAAATTATCAGTTTTGATGGCGTTATAAAAATAAAATTATCTATTCTATTGTTTATAGCAACATTTACATGAGAAATTAAATAAAAATTATCAAATGTTAATTTAGTTATCAAAAAATTTAAAATTTTAAGTGTCAGACCAACAAATTTTTACGTGTGCACTAATAAACCTGCTCAAGCGATGACATTTACACTTGTATCTCTGATAATAACTCTGTGTGTATCGAACAAAAGGAACGAACACAAATCGCAATTTTCATCTCGTTTCCAGGTTTAATTGGCTGTGAAATTTATTGTTTATATTACAACACAATCGCTCTTTCCAAACTTACAAGTATAAAATTTGTCCTCTCGTAATGACCCCACGCACACAATCTGCTAGAAGTCAAAAATCAAATTAAATATTTCCAATTCCCTGAAACAGCAGGAGGGAGGCTATTCTGGGGTGACAAAAACCTACGGATCACTGTTGCCATCTCTCAGTTCCCAATTAAGGATCCTAATGCAGGAATTAAACGGAGCGGTAACTGTGCTGCCAATCTCGACCAAAACGTTACTGCGACAAAGGGTGTGCGGTGTTGCGAATTTGAGACGGAGGGGGTTTGATCTGCATACATACATATATACACACACACAGATATAGGGAGAGAGAGAGAGAAAAGCTCGGTGATGCAGCAGAGAAGGAGATTCTGTCAGCCGCTTTCGGCCGGTTGTTTGCGGTTGACGCGGTCGCAGCTAGGGGCAATTAACCGAAAATGGCGACCGCTAATTACTTAATTAAGGTGCAATGTCAATCATAATTACTTCCATTCTAATGATCGGGCACTGTTTGCTGGCCAACAATGCTCACCCCTCTCGCGTCATATGGGGATCAATTAATTTTGGGCTATGATTTCACAGAAAGATATGGCAACAGCAGCGTTCGGAATATGCAGGAGAAGATTGTGATATTATTCACTGGTAAAATCTAAGAACGAGGAAATATTTGCTCATCTATGTTGGTTAATTGTCGGCTTAATCCGGAATAATGTTATTGAATTAAAGAAAAGCGATAACTAAGAGAGCGGAAACGAAGTAAAATCATCATGAAAATAATAAATGTCCTAATATAAGTTAAAAATATTAAAGCAACTGTAAATTCTTTAAAGAAGCAATTTTTAAGTGACTTTTGTTAAAACACTAAATGTCATAATAATTTATCAATTATGTTATTATTATTTTTTTAATGTATTAAATTGAACTTTTCCTTTTATTACGAAAGAAAATATATTGGAGTAGCTTTCAATTTAAAACAATTGCGTATTTTTAAATTAATTCAGTGTTATCGAGCATAGAACTATTATGAATACATGACTTTCTGGAATATTTTTATTTTATTTTATTCTGTTCAAATTTTAGTTTTTCACTCATTTTTCAGGAACCAATGCATTTCAAATTTCAAATTTTTATTTAATTCTTTTACAAGTACAACATTATATTACATATTTCAATCTGGAAGAATAGCTCCGTATGAAAGAGTTCAATTTTTTTTCAACCGAATAAGAGAAATACCAAGGCTAAGAGACGAACTCTATCCGCCCCCATGTTGAAGTAAATTTGCAAATTTCCTGCTGTTTGCAAGAAGATCCTGGGAAATTTCATAGAAAACTGTGCAGAGAAAACTGAAGATAAATTAATTATGATTTGACTGAAAAGGTACATAAACATTATTAAAAAAAAACATCCTATTGCATATCAGTTGGTTTTAAAAATTTGAAACAACTCAATTTAGAAGTTAAAAACAAATGTAAAAAGATGCTATATACGCATTCCAATATTAACACCTATAATAATATTGAAATATACATGCAACATCTTTATAGATATGTTTTAAACATCAAAATCGAATAATTTAGTTTTTAAAACCTACTTATTATGTAATGCGATGGTTTTAAATAAATTTTATGCACCTTTTTAGTAAATTACAAATTAATTTATCTCTATTAATTCAAGTTGAAAGTGTCATTCCGCTTAATTTTTTTAGAGTTTTCCTATGGTGAAAAAACAGTGTATCGTAGATTTTATTAATAGATCCTACAAAGTTAAAAATCACAACATTGATTTTTCTTCTCCTTTAGAACTTTATTTTTGTGCTATTTGAAATTGCTTTGTATGCAGCAACCATCAATAGTTTGCTGTCATGTTTAGTGTTTTATGGTGCTTTCATGACTAAAGTTATAAATTATCAATTAGAAATTCTGATGCTTTTATAATTGAATTAATAACTTATTTATCAAATAGGAATTCACTATTTGTACTGACACTGTATGTAATAAAATATAATTTTTTTAATGCATTTATTTTTTAATAATCATTGAAAATAACAAATCCTTGCAGGAACAAGTTGGAAATTGCACGTGAAGCGTAGCAAATGAGGTGCGTTCGTACGATAACGAAGTTTTAAAAATATCACTCTCATATATCAATCTCATAAAATTATAAATAATTACAATTAAAATGCGCACCAAACAATGTTCTCCCTATACCATTATGCAATGGAATACTTTTGTGTGGGCTTGTAAATCAATAACAAATATTCTTTGCACCACAGATTATGCAAAATGTATATTATAATATGTATAATTTTATTACGTTCGAATAAATGTAACACCATTAAAATGCATTTGAAACATTTTTCCCCATTAACCGTAATGTAACGGAATCCTTTTGATTGACCCTGTAATTGATTTATGCATCCGATTTTCATAAAATTTGAAATGACTCGACAAAATTATGGAATAATTATATATTTTAAATTTCAAGCGATTCGGTTGGGTAGTTTTTGCGTTGTTATATGCGGACAGACAGACGGACAGACGGACGGACTGAACGACAACAATAGGTGCTACGTATTTGCATAATTACGAACGCACCTAAAAAATCGTTGGAGAGCTGTGTTGTGGCAAAGTTTTCCAACTGAAAAAAAAATGTTTCTTGTTGCTAAAAATCATTTTTATTTGTGGCTCGTTTTTATGTTTTCAGTTTCAAGGGCTATGCAAATATAACGTCTTTCTTCCCTTTCCGATATCATACATTAGGGGCTGTGCAAATATAATGTTATCATTTTAGGGGACAGGAAGAAAGGTCTGGAATATGATATCGTAAGATAGTTTTTTGAAGAGGATAAGTTTGTCTTTTGATATTGATATAATTTTTGATTCAATCGAATTGACTCCTTTTTTTTAACACGGTCTTAGGCACAAAATAGCCTGCTATTTTTTTTTTTAGCCTATTATCTATTTTTTATGAAAATACAAAGTTATTATAAAATATATTAAATTATTCTAAAATTATTTAATCCCAAAATATGGAATTAAATCAAATCCTTACCCTTTGACTATTCTTCTTCACTTGAGTAAGCATACATAATCACGGTTCGAGGTGTTCTATATGAAGTATATTTGAAATAAAGCTTGTGTTTATTAATAAATAAAAGAGAAAGTGAAGGAATGTTTTCCACTTGTTTTGTTGATAAGAATTTATATCTGCCCTTCCCACCCCTCCTCAATTTAGGGCAAGTGCAACAGAACCTTATTACTACTGAATGCATTATGTTACAAAAAGCTATAATAAAATACTTTTAACTAGTAAGTTTAATTTTAAGTGTTATTTGATATAAAGTTTTTTCATATGCAAAGTGACTTCTCTTCATTTGAACCATAAATATATGCGAAAAATAAATGTAACCAGTTTAGTATATCATTTTGAACAAAAGAAATAAATTATAAAAATAAAATATTTTTTTACATTTTGCTAACGATATTATTAGCGGTAGGGGGGGGGGGGAGGGGGTTTCGAGAGATGATAACATATGATATCGGAAGGAGGAAGGGAGTCAAAAATTACCTAAAAGTTGATAACGTTATATTTGCACAGCTCCTTATCATCTCTCGAACCCCCCCCCCCTCCCATTAATGATATCGTTATCAAAACATATATTTCTTTCTTTTTTTGATTTTTAGAATTTCTTTCTTTTTTTGGAGTGATATATAAAACTGGTTACGTTGATTTTACTAATACTTTATTGGTTAAAATGAAAAGAAGTCAATAAAATATTGCTTTATATCAAATAGCACTAACCAGAAATAGTTACTATATTTTATAATAGCTTTTTCTTACACAATGCGCAGTAATAAAGTACAGTAATAAAGACTTGTTGCACTTGCCCCGAACGAAGGAGGTCTTGGGGGGGGGGGGGTGTAAATAGAAATTCCCATACCAGCAGTAAATTTTATAGCTTAGGTAGTAATAAATTATAATTTCAATAACTTAAACTCATATTTATTTGAAAAACAGAAGTAAATTATCATTAAATTTATCATAACAACATTTTCAATCAGTATCAAGTATTACATCATCTTTTTTCTTAAAAAATGTACAAACTAAAAAGAAATTGAATTAAGATAATTTATTTAAAAAATGAAATTGCCCTTTTTTCTATTAATTTATTTGAAGCAAAAAAAGATTTATATTAGTTTTTGCATAGATAAACAAAAAGAAAGAAAAAAAAATGGGTGTCAAATGTAATATGATAGGTTAAAACTCATTAATTTATGTTCCGTTAAAGTTGTAAATTACATAATGATGAAAATTCTTGGGTCCCAGCAATTCATTGACCTTTACTGCCTCGACTGCAATGTAAAGAGATCAGTTCCCCCGCTTTGCATTATCTTGTTTTCTTCCCAAGAAAATAAATAATATATATTTATAAAATAGAATGAGATGCATTGCTACGATGACGGATGGTCTAAGTGTGAAAGTTTAAACGAAAAAGGATGAATCTTTTTTTTTTTTTTTTTTTTTTTTCTTTTTTCGCTATTCCTTTTGATCCTCAAATTAAGTTTTCCGAAATAGAAATAAAACTATTCATCTTTTAATTTGCATGAAATAATATATGATTCATACAACGCGAATCACTTAATTCAAGAAAATTGAATACGATTTTGAAGATTAATTTTTTTATTAATCAAAAATTACTTTATCCGGATATTCCAAAAATAAAAAAATATATATTTGAATTATTTTTATATTTTCAGTGAAGTGAAGACTATAAAAATTGTAAGAATACGAAATTACTGACATAGAACTATGAAATTATACTGAAAAAAAATTATGAACATTTTAATAAAAATTTTAATTTTTCTTAAGAAAGGTGTTATAATAAAAATAAAATACATTGACATGCTTCGGAACCGTAAATAAGTTCCATAGTCATAAAACTGGAACTAATTTGACGGTTCCGAAACATGTCAATGTATTTTATTTTTATTATAACACCTTTCTTAAGAAAAATTAAAATTTTTATTAAAATCTTTATATAAAAGGTGAATGTTTTAAAATCTGATGATTTAAAAAATCAATTGGATTTAATTAACTTTTTATCATAAAAAAATTATGGCTATTAAAAAATAAGATCATAGTAAAATTATGTGTAAATAATAAACATAATTTATGGTAGTTTCTTGTTTAATCAGCTCTACCAAACCTAACATTGTCTAATCATTGTTTTAACACTATTTGTATAGAAAAGGTCGAAATAAATTACCTGGTGGATAATTCTATTTCATCCTATAAACTTTTTAACAAATAAAATGTATCTAATTGATCATATTCAAAGTTTACTATTGAAATAGTTATTATCAAATGGCGAAATATTTTAAAAAAAATTCTTCAACCATTTTCAAATAATTCTTAGGCTTAATAAAACATAAGATATATTTTTTAAAGAGTAAATTGCAAAAAATTAAAAGAAATACATTTATTATCAGGTATTTAATAAATTAAAAAATATGTTAATATTAAAAAATAAAATAAACTACTGTAGACGTTTCAAACTTCATGCAAATTTCTCACCAGTACAAATGTCAATCTAAAAAAAAAAAAAAATAAGCCATTGTTTACACATGTGCTTACGTATCAAGTCGATAGTGTGCAAAAGTAGTGTCAGACACAATTTTTTTTAATAGTTATCAACTGCCAGTCATTTTCACATTGATAATTTAATGTATATTTAATAAATCATATTATTGTTATAAAGAATAAATAATAATTCAAAAGAAAAATAAAATAATATAAAACATATTAATTTAATATACATTTATGAAATACATAACATCAAATTGATTGTTTTTAGCAATAAGCTATACTAACGATAGTAGTTTTATTTTTAGTAGTTTGCTTTGCCCATTAGAATAAATACAGTATAAATATTATGAAATGTAACTATACTTAAAACTCTCATAAAGCACAAATAAATGTTATATGATTTTTAATTATTTAACTGAAGGTGAATTTAACGCTAGAAACTTTTATTTTTTGTAAATATGATTTACTGATGAATATAAATATATTATAGCTTAATGTATGCTACATTATACAGTTAGACATCTATAAATACTTCGTCAGTGCTTTTAATGTAGAAACTATGTATATTAATTGTCCATTTGAAATTAAGGAATAGAGAAAATTTTACTATAATTAATATTTTCGGCTCCTAATTTCTATTTTCTGCTGTGAGTATGGCTTGGCTCGGATATTACGTTACCTTTGCATATCTTATAAATGAATATTTTTAACGTGAACATGTGTAAATAATAGCTTTGGTTTCGAATAAAATTCGTACTGATGAAGATCTTGTATAAAATTTGAAATCTTTGCATTATTTTATTTTATTTTGTAATATTAATATGTCTTTTAGTTTATTAATTGTTTGATGTTAAATCTAAATTTTTAATTTTAAAATTTGAATCAGACGTAATACCAAAAAATAATTTGAAACAAATTGTTAGAATTTACCACTGATAAGCTGTCAGTTTCGTTTAGAACAAAATATCTCATCAAACTATAAAAATTTCACTAATTAAAAAAAAAAAAAAAAAAAAAAAAAAAAAAAAAAAAAAAAATCTAGTATTTTAGCTATTTATTGCCACTAAAAAATTGAAAAAGTACATAATTTTTTTCAAACCCTTAAGGTTACTGCCCTATATTTAGCTAGGGAGTTAAAAAGCATTTCTTAAACTTAAACTGTCTCTTTAAAATATGTTGCTCAAACAAAAACACACACAACTGATGTTATTATTTCAGTGAGGTCCTTCATGTTACGCGGAAATTGCTACTATATGTGTATATTTGCATTCAACAGGCGTGTACGTCGTCGTTAAAATTACATTCGAAAAAAAAAAAAAAAAAAAAAAAAAAACGTAGTGAAGAATAGTTCTTAATTTTTCACTTTTTTCTTCCCCCCCCCCCTCCCCACTCTCCTGCTCCCAGGGGTATAAATTTTAAGAGCATAAATAAGCAGTCCAAAAATCCTGATTTACGACTTGCTAAAATGAAGAAAAAGTCTCCTTTTGCATCAGATTACAAATGAAAAATTGTCGGATTTGCCTTTTCACACAGTTAGTGTGTAACTTTATTGGAAGGGAACGATCCGCGCATACTGACTTAAGTTGATTAAAAACCGGATGAAGATACATTCGCTTCATTAACTTGTTTTTGCTTCATTGTATATATTTTGGGTGTCAATTTAGATACAAAATATCAGTTTTTCTTCCTGTTATACTGGCCTTTGCTTAGATCTGCCCTCATTTAAGATGATTTAGAATGTTTTCTATCCTTGATCAAATGCTTGCATTAATAGCAATAGTAAATAAATTTGATGAGTTCGTTCCATTTCACTTTTGGTCATATTTGCATTTAAACAAGTTGCTTATTATTTTTAGTAATTTTAAAATAAATAAACAAAAACATATCGAAAACTACATAAATACAAAGAAAGTTTTTCTACTTGATTTGTAGTTATTATAATCTCCTTTTGCATCAGATTACATATGAAAAATTGTCGTATTTGCCTTTTCACACAGTTAATGTGTAACTTTATTGGAAGGGAACGATCCGTGCGTACTGACTTAAGTTGATTAAAAACCGGATGAAGATACATTCGCTTCATTAACTTGTTTTTGCATCATTATATATATCTTGTGTGTCAATTTAGATACAAAATATCAGTTTTTCTTCCTGTTAAACTAACCTTTGCTTAAATTACCATCATTTATGATGATTTAGAATGTTTTCTATATCACCATGTCTTGTTCAAATCCTCCATTAATAGCAATAGTTAATAAATTTGATGAAATCATTCAATTTCATCTTCAATCACATATGCATTTAAGCAAGTTGTTTATTATTTTTAATAATTTTAAAATAAATAAACAAAAACATATCGAGAACTGCATAAATACATTACTTCTATAATATCATTTTTAAATACTTATAATTGTTCTGTGTATATATGTTTTCAATTTTAGACATATTCCTGGGATATACCTTCTATAGGAGGAAAAAATGATAATTTATGGATCTCATTTTTCATATGTGAAATGATAAATCAAATTTAAGTATTTAATAAAAAATATTTTTGAAAAAGAATAATAAGAAATTCTGTGGAGAACATATAAATATCTAAAATATGTAAGATGTTTAGGAGAACAATCAACTATCAGTTTATCTTGAGAAAAGTCACTCTGTCTTCAAGGGACATTATTGTTCGTTATCAAAAGCATAAGCACACAGGCTATTGAGATACCATCGCATAGTCAATCATCCGGTAATAAATAGTGCATTTCATTGACAAGAATGGATAATCATTTATTAGCCTATAGTGACAAAATAAGCTCACACAGATAAACTGGAGAACCCTCGAAGTTGAGACCTGGAGGTAAAAACTTCGCACAAAATATCTCTTATATCATGGAACTCGATATTTTCCGTCAAAAATACCGGAGGCTGGTAATGTCTTTGAAAGGACTTTCCAAGACAATGCCCAGCCTTTGTGTACACGAACAAGTGTATCAGGGAAGAAAATTCCGATCGCGTATAGGAAAAAAGGGAGACATTCTCTCGGTAAAAGAACTTCCTGTTGGAACACGTTGTTAATATCCCCAGTCTAAGGATACGAAACACATTTTTTTTTTTTAATCACAATAATTTTTTTGTAATTTGCTGTTACTTTGTTTATTTGTTTTCTTTGAAGTCGTCACCCCCCGAAATAGCGGGAAGTAATAGCTTAGGAAGAAGCAGCCATTTGGCTTGTAGCCAAAAGGATTGCTTTGGAAGATGAAGAACAAATCTTGATCTTGCTTCTGCTGCTTGGAGACCCTCTTTTATATATGATGACTACCGCTTGTCGAAAGAGATGGTTCCTTCCGATAGCACAGAAAGATGGAAAAAAAAAGGGGGGGGGTATATGACCATGATGGATTAGCAACAGTTGTACTCCTTTTTGATCGTCCCCCCCAAATGATCTCTCTTGGAGGAAATCATACCCAACTGAGGTTTGCACTCCGGAGGAGGTGGTTATATTTAGATCTGTAGATCGCGTTCGTTTAAATAGATGTTATTTTTCAGGCTTATTTGAGATCATTCGACGAAATCTGTTTTTTCGGCTTCGCAGTGTACTCATTGTCGCGAGAAAAGGAAAAAAAAAAAGGAGGAAAATCAGGCGGCAAGCATGTTATGAAATACTTTCCAACATATTCAGACTACTGTAACAAATCTTTTCCATTTAACTACTTCGAGAAGATATCCATTTGCTTAATTTTTAATCTTTTACCGGCGGCGTTTTAAAACAGAAACATTTCTGTAGCTGAATCGTGAAAATTACAGGATTATATAAAATAAACTTTACAACTTTACCTGTATGTGTGTGTATGTGCGCGCGTTGTTGTTGTTGTTGTGTTATTACTCGATCATTCCACCTGGGCCTTAAGTTTTCTTATTATTTTCGTTTTCACATGTTTCTTTTCGCACCTATTCGGGCTTGTCCGGATATAGAGCTCCCCTAGTTGCATTTATTCCTCGTGCGCACAACCCTTTGAACTGAAAAAAACCTCACTATAACAGCTTTTTTCCTCTACTTTTCTTATCTTTATTAAAATTACTTGCACAATTCTTTTATTAATACAGCATCTTTAACATCATATTACACGACAACGTAAAACAGCGAGAGAACCTAGAATTTTGGAATATTTTCTGATAAACACCTGAAGGCTTTTATGATTTTTTTAAAGTGCATTTTTTGCTAGTGATCTGGATGCCACCAGGAAATACAGATGCTTTTTCAAAATAGCATTTCTCTTATTCTCGTATACTATTTTATCACCTCCAAAAATCATGCCTAGTGTTTTTTTTTTTTTTTTTTTGGTCAAAATAAGAAAATTTTTCCCAATATTTACAATAAACCAATGAAACCAGTATTTTTACAGTCATCTTATTGAAAACAGTTGAAGTTTGAAGTGAAATAGAAGGCAGATTACCAAAATAATGAAAGGTAAATAGATAAAAGGACAGTAGAAGGCTTTTTTATTAAACTACTCATACAGGGGGGGAGCCTCCCCCCCAAACATTCGCAAATGTTGTTACACTTGGCAAATTTAATTAAAATTTTAATAAAAAATGAAGTACATTTTCTATTTTTGATAGAATTTGCAAAAGTTACAACTCTAATTGAAATATTATTAAACTTTTTACAAATAAGAACTGTATTACATTTTCTAAGTGTGGTAACTTGGCAAAATTATAAAACGAGTTGGCAAATATGAAAATTTGACTTGGCAATTTAAGGTCTTCTCCCCCACCTATAAAAAGTCTTAGCGATGGCCCTGCTCATTAAAGGTGCATAGTTTAACAAAAAAGCAAAAATTTCATAAAAATTACAATTTTGAACTAAATTTGGGGCATTTAGGCAACGAAAGTATGAATGGATTAAAAAAAAATGTAAACTGATATTCATAAAACACAACTTTCGCACCCTTCAACGAAAACAATTTAAAAAAATTATAAAAACAAAACAAATCATAAAAAAATCAGTTTTTATCTAATTTTGGAGCGCTTGGAACACCGGAAAATATGAATTGATTTTAATAGAAAAACATATGTAAATTAGTGTACATAAAAGGCAACTTTTCCCCCCGTGCCGATCCGATTATCCACATTTTGATTTTTCGATCCATTCTACTATACATAGTCGACACACATTTAATTTCATTAGGAAACGCATAATGTAGTTCAACATAACAAAATTCTCTTTCAACACTTTTCTTCAGGTAGAAATATACTCGAAATTTTTTGAGCAGTCTTGAATATGATCTACAGAATTTCCAAATAATATGCAAAAAATTAATTAAATTTACAATTGCATTGAAAATGCATTTCAAGCAATTATTACTCATATCTAGTATTGTAACAGAATTATTTTAGCGTCCATGTAATGGAAGATAAAAGCTATACTCAAATTTAGCTAATGAAAGATAAAAGTTAATATTCAATAATGTACATCTTCTGGTGCACATCGGTGATGCATGTGTATATGAGTACAATTTAAGTAGTACGTGACATCATTAAAATTCACATCGAACAATTTCCTCCCAAGATACTAAATGCAAAGGAATTCTTTTGATGACCCCTGTAAATGAGCTACAAAAGCTGCACACTTCATTTACAGTACCGAACATGCTATGGTAAATGTCATAGCATATGCAATTAATTACCAGATAATCCAAGTACATTTTTGCAAGTTAGAGCACGTGTAGACAGACAACCAGACCTAATTTATATGGACTTTTTTAACTTTGTTGGAAAGTGTTAAAAAGGGGGACATGAAAAGCATGAGGTGATCATGTAATAATGAATTACTGAGGAAGAATTTGGTTTCATCGTAATGTAAATGCATTTAGATTTTTTTTTTTCTTTTTGTAAATAAAGTCATATGATTATACTATATAAAATAAAAATTTCTATGGTATTCTACATCTGAAAATTATTCAATATTTTTAATTAAAAAAATATCTCTTTTTATAAACTTACAATTAGGATTTATTTTTATTTTTCACTTTCACTTGTTTATACGATGGAAAGAAACATTATTGATAACAGATTTTATGTAAGGTTCCTCATTATACATGTTATGCAATATTATTAATTTAAATCTATGGAAAATATTATTTTCAGTTTCAGTTAATTGATTTAATTATTAAAACGACTAAAGACGTAGCTGAAATACAAATACAATCGAAGGTAAAAAAGCTAGAATGCCTGGTAAATTTCTTAAAATATTTGCTAAATTAAAGAAAAGCTTACTTCTCTCATTAAAATTGATTAATATAATATAAATAAGAAATCAACATTTTTCAATAAATTTATTTAAAAAGATCACTAAAAATGTTACTTGAATAACAAACAGCTTGAAACAAATTTTTTTAGGACTTTAATTATGTACTTAATAACAACAATGATAATAACGATTATTATAATAATAATAGTAATAATAATAATGGTAATAATAAAAGTAATAATAATAATAATAGTAACTTTTTTATTTCATTAATTAACAGTAATATAAGTAGATATAAGTACGTGTTTAATTTGTTTTTCCATAAAGCTTATGAGTCTAAAGTTTGCCATTGTCTCTCTTCTCCCCCAACAGTTTTTTTTTAAGATATTAAATCGCAAGATTATTAATATTCAGTATTGAATTATACTTTCTCTCAAAAGTGTACTTGAACAAACATATTTCAAATTTTTGTGTAATTTAATTGCAACAAGAAGAAAAAATAAATGATCGCCAAATATTTGTAAACTGGAAATTTTGAAAGCATTGAATTATTCAATCCCAAAACATAAATTATGCTTTGCGTGTTAAACATTATGAAAGAATATAGCCATTAAATTTCTAAATCTTTTCTAATAAAAAACAACACCAAAAAGCCATCTATTATACTTTATTATGTTTGCTTTAAATACAAGAAATTTACTGCAAATATTGCTATACTCTGCATTATACTTGTTTGAATTTACAAAAAAAGAATTATTCTAATCAGCTACAGAAGCATAACTTTTTTAATCAAACATTCTTAATACTTCTGCACCCTGCTCAATATTTGTATGTTATTAAATCTTTCTATTTGTCGCTAGACATTTTGCCTTTATTCCATAACTATCTTCTGGGAATATTTAATTTTCGAGATCCCATAATTCTTTCTTTAGATGCGGGGGGGGGGGGGAGGAGAGTGGGGGATAGAGCAACACTGATGAACATGCTATCGGGAACCGAAACCCACGTGTTCTAGCACACGCAAACACCATCCCTATTTGAAAACGTAATTCACCATTTCGGACCATTTAAGTCTCCATACTTTCTTTCGCCTTCGAGTCCAGATTTATCGGTAACAATTCTGCCAAAATGTTTGCTCATAATTTGCATTTTTTCACTGGGGAGGGTGGCGCGCATCCGTTTGTAGGTTGTATATGCTCGCTCTCGGAGAAATTAGGAAGCTAGCCGTCTTATTCCATTAAAAGAAGTAATTACACACATAAATCTCTCCTCTGATTTGCAATTCAGATGGACCCAGGCCGGAATCCTCTGGAAAATATGCCTGGCGAAGGTGCGATACCAGTGAAATAGGCCCGGGCGGTGGCAATGCTAATTCCTTAAAGACGAGGGGAGGTTGCGAGGAGGAGAGGGTCTTTTGTAATTTTATTTGTTTCTCAGAGGAAGAGCTTAAAGGAATGGTGTTTATATCCCCGATCAGAGCAGGGATTTAGAGTAAAATGCGGGAAAACTTTTCCGGAGTAATCTTTGCTTTCAGTGATTGCGAATTCTCGATTAGCAGATGAACTCTCGTAACGTGATCGTAAAGCCCGAAAAGAAAACCCCTTGAACAATTACCACTTTAAAAGGTCCCAAGTCTAATTGGATCTGCTTGGACTCTTTTCTCCATCTCGAGATGGAAAAGAATGCCTAGCATTTTCAGAAGGTGAAGCGGGAAAAGTCCATTGCACGGAGATGGGCCTGCCGTTATTGACGTTCCGGGTTCGTAGCACACCTCTTATGTTGATTATTTTGGCTCCTCATTACCCTTGAAAGGGATTAGAACTCGGAAAATGAGAAACATTTGATTGTTGTTTATCTATTATGGTTAACGAGGAAGTAGAATTTGTTTTTTTTTTTTCATTCTTTTTTGAAAAATAACTTTTTTTTTCCGAATTGTTGCATCATTTTTTAAATCATAGGAGCTGCGCGTAAAATAACAGTTGGCGTGATAGATTTTTGTGTCAGGTTCCAAACCTATGGATTAAAAAAAAAAAAAAAAAAAGAAGAAGAAGAAGAAGAAGAAGAAGAAGCTCAATTAAAGTATTTGAAAATAAGATGCTTATCGATAATGAAATATCATCTATATCAGCTTATAGATGATGTATTACTTAATAAATTATATTAAAAGTCTGTAATTTCTATAACTAAGATATTAGAAAATGTATTTGGAATCAAATTATAGAGTACAGTCATGCTCCTTGATCATTACACAATTATTACCGTAAAATTCATACTATACGCAGAAAATATTTGGAATTACAGAAAACATTTTGAAAAATCCACATTTACACAGAGCATGAAAGTTATAATACAGAATCGATTGTTTTCTGTTCTTTTGATGAGCTGATTAATTGACAGATTCTTACTTGCATGCCAAGTTCAACGTTGATGTATGAATTCATGTACAAAATAAATACATATTTTACGAAGTAACAATTTATTAATACTCATTTAATAGTCTTTTTTTTTCTTTTTTAAAATTATACTAAAAAAGATTACTCTCCGTTGTTAATTATTTTTCCAATGAGTTGTGATGAAATATAATTAATAAAATTCAGAATGTTTATTGCTAATGAGATAGAATTTCATTTGCTTGAATCATATAAAATAAATTAATCATTTGCCATTATTGTAATAAAGATTAATAATTTATAAGTTATTGTTATGTCCATACTTAGTTAAGTATTTAGGGGTTTATATACCCACAAGTCTTAAAAATGTACTGTCATTTTCACTAAAATTCAAATTTTGTTTTCACGAAATTGTGAATAGAGAGCCTTTAAAATTGAATAATGTACTCTTTTATTGCTTTTGCCTTTCTAGCAAAACCCGTGTCTGAATCAAAGGCTTCCACAATCTACGAACAATGGAAAACTTCTTAATTGATGAATTTTGTCATATCCTATTTTATTCATAAGTATTACTCAGTACTACTCTGTATTAAACAAGAAATAATGATTTGTAAGTTATTGTTAAATTGCTATAAGCCCAAGACTTTAAAAAGTCAGTTGTTATTTTCATTTTTATTAAAATTTAACAACAATTATGTGAAACATGAAATGGTTAAGATTGAGTTAACCTGCGCCTTTGATGCTTTCACCCTTCCTTATCCTGACATAACCCATGGTTGGGGGTTTTCTTATGTGCTTAATATAAGTAACTGAGAGAATAACTCTGGGTTAACTCTCGATTAATAAATCATTGGCTTTGAACATGATCTACGTAGTACAATGGAAAAACTCCTTAATAGATTAATTTTCTCACAACTGTATTTTATTTATTGTTGCGCTTAGTACTACTCATTATTAAATAAAAATTAAGAATTTGCAAGTTATTGTTAAATTCTTGTTCCGTAAGACTAAAAAATCAGTCTTTTTTAAAAATTTTCATTGAAGTTTAACAACAAATTTGTGAAACCAGAAATTGTTAAGATTGAGTTATAAACTACGCCTTTGATGCTTTTCCCTTTGTTATCCTGAAGCAACGCATTGATTGCGTGTTTTGTTAAATGCTTACCTTAAATAACTGAGTGAATAAGTCTTTTGCACCGGTTAATAGCGAAACCCATGTCTAAATCACTGGCTTTGAACATGATCTAACGTACAATGGAAAAACTCTTTAATGGATTAATTTTCTCATAACTTATTTTATTTATTGGCACGTTCAATACTACACAATATTAAATAAAAATGAATGATTTGCAAGTTACTATTAAATTGCTATATCCATAATACTTTAAAAAATCAGTCTTTATTTTAATCTTCATTGAAGTTTAACAAAAAATTTGTGAAACCAGAAATTGTTAAGATTGAGTTATAACCTACGCCTTTTGTTGTCATTGCCCTTCCTTATCCTGAACCATAAATAACTGGGAGAATAACTCTTTTGCACCGGTTAATAGCGAAACCCATGTCTAAATCATTGGCTTTGAATATGATCTACGTACAATGGGAAAACTCCTTAATAGATTAATTTTCTCATAACCTATTTTATTTATTGCCGCGTTCAGTATTACCCCTGCAAAGCATCTAATTAACCCACACCAAAAGGGGAAAGAATAATAGAAGTTCACGAGATTCTCTAAGCAAGCAATCCGAACTGGTCGTTTGCTATTCAACAGAATCTCCGTTCAAGGTCCGATCATTATATATTTCTTTTTTTCAATAAGTGCCTAGGATCCTCTCAGCCGATCCGCCCGCATAGTTTGCTGGGTGTGGGTGGCAAGTCGCGTGGCCTTGGTCTCTCCCACCTAGGTATGGCCTAGCCCGGCATTAAAGGGGTGGGTTGCAGCATGGTTCGGGCCCAATGGCCCTCGATAATAGTCTTCGGTGATGCTGTGGTCTTTTCTTTTGTTTTCCCGGCGGAAGGTTAAGACTTTCCGATCCACAAGTGTTTGGTTTTGTTATTGGGGAATGAAAGTGGCTGGGTTTCAATCTCCCTCAATTGTTTTTTTTTTTTTTTTTTTTTTTTTTTCGCATTTTTTGCTGGTATGTTAAGGGCGTTGGGCGACTGACTCTACGATACATTTAAAGTGGTTAATTATGTTTTCGTCATTAGCGTGATGATTATGTTTGTATTTTGTAAGTAAGGATTTCTTGGGATGAACTCTTTAATATTCAGAGATGCCTATTGTGTTCTTGTTGTCATTTAAGGTTTTCCTAAAAAAAAAAAAAAAAAAAGAGAGAGAGAGAAAAAACACTGATTACTTTAAATTACAATGTGGAAATAATGTTCATCGTTCCGTAACCCCGAGCTTTGGCTATCTCAGTTTTAAGTAACAGACTTAAGATTTTACTACCTGTCCATAAATATCATATATTATTGCAATTAGGTGTACCTGGTTTACTGTCATTTAATACACACAAAAGAATTTCAGGTATTCGAAGTGACTTAAATGTTATATTACAGAAAACAAATTAAATATTTTAGCTTTATTTCCAAGTGAATAATCTGAGAGTGGAGAAGAGGAGGTTCCATCCATAAGAACTTACTCTTTTATTCATCAGATTATCTTTCATTATCATTGTATATTTTTTCCTCATTATTTCCTTTTAAAATTTTTATTATTTATTTGTTTTCTTTATTTATTTTTTATTTATTATTTTTTTTTTTTGGTTGTATGTGTGTGTGTGGGGGGGGGGGGGAGCGTAATTTAAACTGCATAAGTATATTAATTAATGACCGACTATAATAATGATGAACTTTTTAAAAAATATATAAGTAAATAATTACAAAACATAATTAAAATCTAAATTAGATTATTTTTGTTTGTATAATTTTGGTAGAAGTTTTTTTTGGGGGGGGCGAGAGGGGTGAATTATATCTGCACCGACTATTATAAATGATGAATTATAATAAATATTAATGAGCGACTATAATAAATGATGTATTATTTTTTTAAATATAAGTAAATAATTACTAATAAAAATAATAAGAATCCAAATTGGATTATTTTTGTTAGTATAAGTTACATAATTCGAAATTGATTGAATGATTAGAAGTCTATTTTCTATTTTAAAACAGTTATTTCTTCTTGACCTTTTATCTATTTTATTTTTTAAATGATGATTAACCCTTAGAATTCCAATACGAGAATTTAGGTTAAAGTATAAAGTGGATGCACACACCCATACACACATAGGCACACATACACAATATATATTGTAACTAAATATTGACGATAATCATACTTTATTATTTATGAATACATTGCTTGAATTTACTATTATTAATAAGAATGCGCGCTATCGAAGAAATATCATTACCGAATTTTATAAATCTTTCCAATTTTATCTTACTACTTTATATTTTACTCAATATATTTCATTATGAAAAAAGTATAGAAATTCAATTTATACATTTAGCTAATTTTATTTATTTATTTTTTTCTACCTTTAAATTACTTCCAAATACTTGTTTTTGTAAGACTTGCTAATTGTAAAGTCTTATATGGTTTCTGAGTCCTGATATTTTGAATTTAAAAAAATCTTACATGTTCCATTCGTATATATGTCTATATATAATAATTCGGAAAGTTTGGTCGTGCAAAAATATGATTTTGTTATTTTTGTTGTTTACTTGTAAGAGTATGGAAAACGGTTTTGTAAAAAAAAAAAAAAAAAAAATATATATATATATATATATATATATATATATATATATATATACATACATATATATATATATATATATATATATATATATATATATATATATATATATATAGATAGATAGATAGATAGATAGATAGATAGATAGATAGATTATAGCTTGGGAAGTATAAAAATTTAAATTCCGAATTTTTTTAAAATTGTAATTAATGGTTTAAAAATTAGCTATTGTAGAACAATAAGAGAAATTCCCTGTACAGTATAAAAGTATTTAGAGAGGACATTAATTAATAACACATTTAATGAAAGAGTACCAACGTTAAGAAAAATGAGAAAGTGATTTATTTTTAAAAAGCTGCGGTTTACTTACAAGAGTCTTAAAATATTCAAAAACTCAGTCAGCAAATTCAGTCAACCAACTCTTTTTTTTTTTTTTTTTTTTTTTTTTTTTTTCCAGCTAAATTTCATAGGGATTTTCTTATATCAAGTAGGACCTTCAAACCTCCAAAGAGGAAAGAAAATAATAATAATAACAACATTCTATGAGCTACCAAACTCCCCTTGTAAACTTTAGATTTAATTTTAGATAAGCTGTGACAGTAATTTTTTTATGTTCGAAAGAGTATAACTCCATTAAAATGCACTTGAAACTATTTTTCCATTGGCCGTAATACTTTTGATTGTCCCTGTAATTAAAATATGCGCCCGATATGCATACAATATGACTCAACAAATTTATGCAACAATTATATATTTTAAATTTCAAATGAATAGGTTGTATAGTTTTTGCTGTGTTATATGCGGACGGACTGATAGACAAATGGACATACAGACGAACGGACTGAATGACGACTGTAGGTGCTATGTATTTACGTAATTACGAAAGCACCTAATAATAACAAAAACATTTAATATATTGGGTGTTTCAATTTTAATTCTCCTTTCCTCAGCGACAAAATGTGTGTCTGTTTTATTGAGTTTATGCCAACGAGACACTTGAAATGATCTAGTAGCACCAAAAGTTAAATTGTACAAAATGTCATGATTAAAAAGTATCTTCACCTTCTTCTTTTCGTTTTTTACTGAAAGTTAAAAAACACATTAATGAACTTAATTTAACATCGTTCCAGCAAAATATTTCGTGGACAACTCACTGACATTAACTATTTTCAGATTAAAAAAAGAGTATATTTTTTGGCATTTATCGCTGTAAATTTTATCTAATCTTTATTTAAAAAATGCTGAAGAAGGATTTAAGAAAAACCGCATGGGTGATATGCAATAAAAATGCTTATTTTTAAGATTCATTTTAAAATTTATTCTCGCGTAAAAAATTAAGCAAATTAAAGCATTTAATCAAGACTTTTTAAGCGGCTTAAATTTTTTCGTGATCACCTTTTTAGTTGAAAAAAAAAATGTTGAAAATATGTTTTTTTTATTAGATTTTAAAAATAAAAAACGAATAAATTGCTTGGTGATTATATTTTCATACAGGTATTAAAGCCAGAAGAAGAAGGTTAAAAAAATTATTCATTAATTATCAGTCCTGTTTACGTAATTTTCTCACACTCGGCATTTTTTTTAACCTTATTTCTTCTCTTGACTTAACGTCCCTTGAAATAAAAAAAAAATTGCAACACTTATATTAAAATTAATTCAATATTTTTTTGCAAAAATTAAAAAAAATAATAATTGTATAACATGAATTTTCAAGTGTGAATTAAATCAAAATAGTATTCAATATTACGTATTATCATGGTAATAGATATTTTTTTACATAAATAAACTTAAATCATTTTATAAAGTAATTATAAAATCAAATCAGCCCAATTTATATTAAAAATAAACGAAAAAAAAATTGGTTTACTTTTTTTGATGATTTTTTTTTATTTCGAAATTTTAATGAATTCGTTTTGTTAGTGATTAGAATTCTTTAAAATTGTTAAATTATACCCGTTTTCTAATTTCAATTTTTTTTTTTGGAACAAAATTGTGTATTTTTTAAATTATACATTGGTTGCTGTGCTGTTGTATGCTCTTATGCATAAATTATACAAAAAATTTTCATGATACTCAAATATAATTGGAAATAACACATAATTACAAAATATGTTTTTAAAAATTAAATATTAATATGATTCTTCTGGATACTGTAAAGATAATTTTGATGAGATAAAGCAAAAATAGCTTGCAAAAAATTTAACTAATTAGACGCTGTAATTTGCATAATGTACAATTATTTCAAAAGAATCATTCTTATTCGCATGTATGCTGTGTACTTTCTGTCTCAAACCTAAAATAAATGGTCAGCAATGATAATAGTAAAATAATTATAACTGTTAAATTCATATTTAATCACAATAAAAGGCTTAGGTTCTTTCTATTGCCATACTGCAAAAATGCAACGAAAACGTATTAATTATACCAAAATTTCGTCAAAAAAAAAAAAAAACATATTTGTGTATTCTTAAAACAAATGTATAAATTCCATTTAAATTACGATTTTTTTCTTTGTAATAGTACTTTTATAAATCATATAATCCTTCTAATTTTTTTTCTTCTTTTATTATAAATGGAATGGAAAAGAAAGTCAGTATATATTATTTACTTATTTATTGTTTTACAGAATATCATTCAAACATACTCTTAAAATTTTCCAAGAAATAATTTTTTGCATTAGATTTTTGTATAAAATTCATTTTATTTTCGATATTGTATTTGATAGGAAATTAAATATAAAATCATTGATGTTCAGCCTCCTAATATTTTATCTGCATCATTTATCCTTTTAAATATGCTTTTGGTCATATTATACTGAAATTTGATAGCGGGATTTATTTAGTATGATATTTTGTGTTTTACTTTTCCCTGCAATACTTAATATTGGTATAGATAGCTAGTGGCGGCAACTTTTGAAAAATATTGGCTTGGCTCAAACGTATTATGATAAAATAATTCAACCAGTTTCATTCTTCCAAGAAGGGTGGACAGATGATGAATGATGAAAATTTTAAGTCAAGTAAACTTGTTTTAATAAAGTTATTAAATTATATTCTCATGCGTTTTTCCCTATAAAGATACTAATATATATTGTAATATCACCATGTCATGATCATGATACAAATTGAAATAGCAAAAAATTAAACATGGACATTTCAGTCATTTCGGATTTATGGGTGTCAGTTGGAGAACTGAAATACATGGTTATTGACAAAATATAAATTTTGTTCTAGGACGAAAAATAATTATAAAAAATGGGGAAATAAATAACTAAACATAAAAATAAAAATTGGGCATGCTAGAGATTAAAATGATTGGATGGGCTCGTGCCCCATGGGCCCATATAAGTTGGCGCCACTGTATATAGCATATCTAACAAAGAGATTAGTCAGATTTTCTTAAAAGAAGTTACTTGTTGTCGATTTGGTCAGATTTTGTTAAAAGAAGTTGTTCATTGGTTTTTTTTTTATTTGAAAATCATATTATCGCACTTATGACTTTTTAATATTCTTTAGCCTTGCTCGAATTTATGTGAAATGTATATACTTTCCCAATAAATCTTTGATTATTTTCCATTTAATAGCGTACTTTACATGGTCTATTTTGCTTGGATCTGCATAACTGGAATACTCAGTATCCCTGAAAATATATTAATTCTTATGTTCAAGTTATGAAAATTTTATGCATAAAAATATGTTAATTTATTTCAAAACAGTTACTGTTAAACTAAAAAATAAATTCATGTCAAGCACATTGGCATACAATAATTTGTGATTTTTTTAAATAAAGTACCCTGGGGTAATAACGCCAGACGGGGTAATAACGCCAAGTGCTAATATTTCGCATAATTATAAAATAATCCGGTAAATGACACCCATGTGTTCTGCGCAGAAGGGTTTTGAGTCATATAAATCGCAAAAAACAGCTTTAAGTTAATTTGTTTCATTTTTAGGTCTTATTGTTTTTACAAGCAGCTAAAATTAACGCTTGATCTAAAATCTGCGAGATACGTTTTGTGATGTGAAGACTATTTTTTTTATCCGGAAATACTTTGGTAATTACATAAATTTGTAGTACATTTCATGGCCTTTCAAAATGTTGTTGAAGATTTCGGATATCTTCTCGAGATAATTTGTAATTTAAAATGTACAGCGCAATAACTATAACGGGGTAATAACGCCAATCCTTGCAATTTTTACCCCGGTTGATTCCCTACAGTGGCAGAGCTACATCCTAAATACTGATTCAAATAAACACAGTTAAAACTGTGCAATGTTTCCAATAATTCTATTTAAACGCTCCTTTTTAAGCAAAAAGAAGCTCACGGTCTGATATTCTTTTGCCTCATCCCCCCCCCCTCCCCACACCACACCTTTATTTTTCTTACACTTTCACGAAAAAAGGAACATTTTCAATAGCTTAGGATGCAATTTGTCAATTTCTAGAGCTGAGAGTTTGTAGTTTTAGAATTGGGCAATCTACATGCAATTAATTCAACTTATTTCATTGTTTTGTTTGCATGGCGTTATTACCCATATAGATGGGTAATAACGCCAAATAGCATTGGTCAAGAAATC
Source organism: Maratus speculifer (assembly GCA_964019185.1). Taxonomy (NCBI): domain Eukaryota; kingdom Metazoa; phylum Arthropoda; class Arachnida; order Araneae; family Salticidae; genus Maratus; species Maratus speculifer. Next base: position 278,535,666 of record OZ025295.1, on the reverse strand, counting down.
ACGCCATTACATTTTATGTATTCATATCTGTTAAATTATTTTTTTTATATAGATAGTCAATGAGTTGCTGTATCAAATCATATATTTGTTTGAAAAATACAAACTAAAACTGAGCCGTGAAAATTGCTAGAACCTTAACGTGACGTTATTACCCCAGGGTACCTTAGTACAAGGAAAGGGTGCTTTTTACAAATTTAAATTAAAAAAAATAAAAAACAAAACAAACAAACGCTACAACACCATGAAGTATTTTTTTGTAAACATTTTTAGCGAAATTTAAAAAAACTATGATTAGAAGTAATTACTTCAAAGGTCTTTTATGTATATGTATTTTTTTTTCAAACAATCATTTTTTAATAAATGTATTTTGAAATCTCATGTTCTTTTTTTTTAGATTATTATTTGTTCGTCTTTACAACTTTGTGGATTTTTTTTCTCCTCGGCAACTTTCAGGTCTTTTTCAAGACTATAAACTATAAACTGTAAAATTCAAAGAATTTGAAAACGAAAAGAAAAAAAAAAATGAGAAAAGGGAAAAAAAAACATTCAGTTATCAAACGAATTTTTCTTCTTAAAAAACAAACAAACAAAAAATATATGACTGAATTTGTTCTTTATACACATTATTCTAAGAATACATTTTTTCTTTACTTTTTTATAATCATTTTCTAGCTTTTTCGATGCCAAAGTATCGTAACTTACTATCGTAATATTTTGTTAAAAAATGCGTAAAAAAACAAGAAGAAAACAGAAACACACTGTAAGAAATACTTGTAAAAGAAATACTAGAATATTAAAAATAATTAATTAGTATCACACCTAGATATTCCAAATTAATGTATGATAAAAAAAAAATATTCTCAGCCAGAAATGCGAATTCTTTACATCATTTTATTAAGAAATGATTTTCACGAGGAGGAAAAAAAATCGTTTCGTTTTTGAGTTGCATTCAAGGTTTTTTTTTTTTTTCCTTCCCACAGCTGTGATTCTAGAAAGAAATCATTAAATTTGTTAAGGACAGTTTTTTATATTTTTTTAGTCATTAAATATATATATACATAAAAAAAGAGGAGAATCTTCATCGTTAAAGCATTAGTGTTCTTTAATTTCGCATTTTTCAATAAAGAGGAGTCAACAAGGTATAAGAAAATAGATACACTTAAAAAAAAAAAAAAAAAAAAAGAAACCTGAGAGGGAGGAAAAAAAAGAGCATTCGAACTACAGCCATATTCTGGGGAGTTTATGGAATGTAGAACACAAATCCATTCCCTAAAACAGCATCTATATTTTCATTATTATACATAAATATGACTTAACAGCTTATTTTTTTTTCTCTTGCATTTTTAAAAGAATATTTAGGAGAAGGAGAAGATGGATTCAAAATGGCACGAGTATGTGAGATTTGTATTTCAAAATAAGAAAATGCCGACTACTTTTAAACAACATAAAAAATAAGAGGGTATTAATTCAGTCGAATATTGTTAAGTGTTAAGTATAACGTAGGCCTGAAATAATTGATTTTGGCATATTTTCACGACAGGATACACTTGTCGTATTATAAAATTAAAATTGTTTGCTTGTGGACAGTGTTACATTGAATAATAGCCTATTATTCTGTGCAAGTTTCCAAACTAAGGTATGAATTCATCTTTACCATTATCATCCTTCAATGAAATTCTTCCAGCTTCATCCCCTTTGCCTTTTTATGTTAAGGCGGCTGGTCACTCAGGACCAAATTCACCTCCGTAATGTTAATTCTGTGGGCGTTTGATGCATTCTTATATTCAAAATATCTCCTCGGGAAACTAATATTTTTAACTTTCTTTTTTTTAGTATTTCTTTCTTAAAGGATGCATCTTTTTTTCTTAGTTTTCAAAATATTTATAAAATCTATGCATAATCATATATGAAGTGTTAAAATTTTACTTACAGTTTGTTAGTTTTTGAAACATAAAATAGTAAATTGAGCATTATTTTTAGAAATATTTTGACAACTACACTGTTAAAAATCTTGTGCTAGTTAGAACCAAATTCTGGTGTTCAATAGCTGCCACTGTAAGATGATGAAATCTTGAACCAATATTTGGAGCTTATGTTGAAGAATAATTCCAACTGTTGGAATGAGGTCGAAATAGGAAGCCCCAAATGTTGGTGTGAGATTTCCTCATCTTATGGTGGCAGCTACTGATCACCGAAATTTAGTTCAAACTAGAGTAAAATTTTTAGCAGAGTAAGAAAAAAAATGATTTCCTTTAGGAAAAGAACACTGAAAAAAAAAATAATAATAAGTTACAAATATTAATTCCCAGAGGAGACATTTGAATAAAAGAATGCATCAGACACCCATAAACTTAACATTACAGAGGGAAATTCGACAGCTGAGTGACCAGCCGCCTTAAAGAATTTCTTAGATTCTCTGCTCACCAATTTAAAATTTTCTGACTCATTTTTAGAACTTAAAAGCATAAAACTGTCTAAGCTGACTAAGCGATATGGAATCGAGTAGTGGTTTTCTATCTTTATATATATATATATATATATATATAAATTACTTATAGCGTTGCAGTTGATTCGTGTCATGTCACGACTAGTTTTATCCCTTTCTCGCGCTTGTTCCGGAATTGGAATCAATAGGGATTCAAAATGCCTACTATGACATTATTTTCTGAAAGATCGTCTGTCTTTACCGTAAAATTGAAAACGTCATTCGATTGCATAGTTTCTGAATAAACCCTTGCCAATGTCATGCTTTTTACAAAACAAAAAAAATGTGAATTAAAATTTTTTTCAGAAAGCAGTTTCTTTGAATATGCAAACAGTCTTAAATGTTTAATTCTAAATAGTACTCTTAAACGCTTGTTTTATATACTTTATATATAAAACAAGCTTATATATATATATATATATATATATATATATATATATATATATATATATATATATATATATATATATATATATATATATATATATATAAAGTTATTAATATTTTCCTAGGAAATAGGGATTCCTAAATCTTTTTATGTAATGATGGTAGCAAAAATCCATGTAATCGATTCTGTTACATGAAATTAGAAATTTCCAGAATCCTAGTTTAATTAAAAAAATTAAATATTATAATTTAATATTATATATTTTTTTAAATAACACTTTCTAAAGCATGAAGACAAATTTTCTAGACTTATAGAACGCAGGCACTATATAGCAATTTTAATTTCTCTACATTAAAAAAAAAAAAAAAAAAAAAAAAAAAAAAAAAAATGGATGTAAATAACTTTTAAGATGACAGAGGAAAATATGTGAAGGATTTTTTTAATCGAAATTATACGTTAGAAATCTACACTGAAAAAACAAAAGAAAGAAAGAAATATCTGTAATTTCAGTTACATAAAAAGTTCTAGGCATCCCAGTTTTCTAAAAAAATTCTTAGTAATCTAACACATGTTTTTTTTTTTTTTTATTTAGTGCAAAAATGCATTTGTTACATAAATTTTTGTTGTTGCTGTTACATTAAAAAAAAAAAAAAAAATCTGGTAAGTTATTGAACTTTTTTTTTAGGAAACTGGGATTATACTAGGAATTTTTATGTAACGATAACAGCAAGAATTCATGTAATCGATTTTGTTGCATGAATTTTTGTTACTACCGTAACAAAATAGTTCTAGGAATCCCAGTTTAGAAGAAAAGGTTTATTAATTTTTCATAATATTTTTTACAGTGTACATAAAAAGCTCCAGAAATCCCAATTTCCTAGAAAAATGTCAGTAATTTTGCAAAAATTTTTTACAGTATAACACTTTAGGAATTGGCTATTGCACTGTAAAAAAAAAAAAAAAAAAAAAAAAAAAAAAAAAAAAAAATCTGTAAAGGTACTAAACATTTTCTAGGAAACTGGGATTCCAAAAACTTTTCATGTAACGATAACAAGAAAAATCCATGTAACCGATTCTAAAACTTGAATTTTTGTTGTTACCGTTACAGGAAAAGTTCTTGGAATCCCAGTTTCCTAGATAAAGTGTAGTACCTTTACAGTTTTTTTTACAGTGTGGAAGACATCTTGCTTATATAATGTATATACTTACTATATTGTTGCTAATTTTATATTAAATTTACTTTTTTGAAATAATTATGTGAATTTTTCTTCCAGGTAAGAAAATTGTGAATGACATTTTAAAGAAAGAACAGGGAACGAAAATTATTAGTAATTTTTATTTTTTGGTAAGTTTATACATATTTTATTTTAAAACAATGCTCAATATTAATTTTTTCGAACTACTGTTAAATCAAAACCAGCAATTAATAAATAGAGAAAGTGCTACCATTGAACATATGTAGAAACTATACTCAAATCCTAGAAGGAGACGTTTATTCAACAGTTTGGAACAGCAATTTGAGCATTTAAAATTACTAGTCCAAACTCATAAGTGAAATATTGAGAAAAAGGAAAACGTTCGACAAGTTAATGTCATCCAGATATTTGTCAAAAATTTTCATTCTTTTAAAGAATAACAGATTAATTAAGCTTTACAAATTTTTTATTTATTTTTATTATTTTTTACTTTATTAAGTTTAGTAAAAGCTTGTAGTAACCTTCCAGGCATAATTGCCAACTTCCCGATTTTTTTAATAACAATATTTTCTGTTCAGAAATACTTGTTTTATACAATTGCATAATTTCTGTAATTAAATAAAGTGAACTTTTCCAAAGAAATTACTGGTATTAAAAAATTGGCAGACTGACGAGTATTCTTTCAGATTAGAGCGGTGTTCCACGACTCGTTTAAAGTAATAAAAAATATAATTAAAAATAAACAAACTTTTAATTAAAAAATATCAAATTATCAATACGATCAACTTAATTTAAAAAAAAAAAAATCTTCAGTTGAATGATGAGTGTGATGTAACGCAAATGTGTTGATAAATGTATTTCTTAGTGTTTGACGATTTCTTGTAGTACCATATTTACTCGTTTATAATTAATGCAGAATTTCTTTTTAAACTTTTTAGCACAAAAAGTTTGGTGTGCATTATATGGCGAATATCCCCGAGAATTATATGAAGCATAGTATGTTTTCACAAAGTCACTGATACTGCTAGAAGGTCCATTGTCACAAAAAAGAAGTGGGATTTAAAAAAAAAAAAAAAAAAAAAAAAAAAAAAAAAAAAATGACGATAACCTCTAAAACAGAATATAAAAATGCAATAAATCGTAAAAAAAAAAAAAAAAAAAAAAAAAAAACAGAGCTGGTCAGTAAAAAAATCATGCCTACAACTCTAAATAATAATAATAAAAAAAAAAGATCTAAATTTTTGACGAAAAGATTACCATATAAATTTATATGCTAAAATGCAAGCTAGTGTAAAGCGCTATCTTAGAGGAAAGTGCAGTTTAGTATCTTCAAATTTATTTATAAATTTTTTAAGGCAATTTTTAGATAAGCAAATGATAAATCGTTATAACTGTACTTCTTTTAGTTATAACTGTACAAGAGTTGCAACAATAATACAGAGTAAATTATGTACCAAACTACAATAACTGAAATGTATTAGCTATATGTGAAACAGCGACTATGAAATTTTTAAACACCGAAATATAGAAAATAAAATATAAATAAAAAATAAAAACATATAATATAAAACATCACTTTAAAATATCAAATTATTTATATATGCTATAAGTGATACATTAAGCTAAAATAAAATGGCAAAAAAATACCTTTTAATTTTACATGTTTCGTGTGCTCTGACGGCAACTTTTTCATAAAAAAAAAAAAAAAAAAAAAAAAAAAAAAAAAAAAAATTGTTTTTGAAAAAGTTGTCGTTAGAGCATACGAAACATGTAAAATTAAAAGGTATTTTTTGCCATTTTATTTTATTTTAATGGATCACTTATAGCATATATAAATGATTTGAAAAAATAAAAAGTTTAATAATAAAAAATGCTTTTATTTAACAATGAAACCATCTTTAACTTACCTATTGTATTTTATTATTATTATTGTTGTTGTTGTTGTTTTGTTTGGTTATATTTTATTTTATAAATAATGCGATTGATGAGAGGAAAACAAAATATTAAAAACATTGAATATTTAATACGTGAATTACCATTTGCTAACTTAAGCGTAGAACCAACATTGTGAAAAATGTCCAAACCGAGGATAGAACCCGAAACCCTTGGAATAGCCCTTCAAGTGCTTTACCTTTTAAACTACGAGGACGATATCCAGCTTGTCATGTCTCACTTACATATGTTGGTAAGGCTGCACTGCAACACAAGATGGAATAGTCTTCATGAGCACACAATCCTGACGCATAACATGAAATACACACACACACGCACACAAAAAAAGCATTGGTGAATACATATTTTAAATTTTCAGCAAATGATAATTTAGGCATCAAATGTTCAATAATTTTAATAGTTAAGAGTGGACTTTACACTGTTTTTTACTATATGAGTATTGATGCATGCTTAGGGCAAATTTAGCAAATTTATAAATAAAAATTCTGAGCTTGCCTCGATACTCATACAATAATTTCAAGCTGAAAATTTGAAATATTAAAAACATATTTATTTGAAATTTCAAAAGCATTTTTTCCTTAAAATCCGAAACTAGTATAAACTCAATAAATATTAAATTATTTAGAAATTTTCTTTATTACAAATTTTATATTAGCTATGTAGTTACAATTATATATCGTCAATAATTTTGAAAATTTGATTACTTCAATATACGGTTTATTCAAAAAGGGAAATTTTTTTACTATCTAAACGTGATGAATATTTATGATGTCTGAGAATAAACGATTCAGTCAGACATTCGTGCCAAAATAAGGAATATTATGCATATGGCATGTGAATCATCTCGTTTTTTATCCCTTTCTTCACATTAACACCTCAAAACTCTTATTTGTTTTTCTCCTCTCAATACTTGACGAGCTTCTCCCCCACAAAATAATTTTTTTTCTCACAATAAATATTAATGTTTTATAGAAATTTTCATTATTTCATTTTTTATATTAGCTGTATTGTTATGATTACGTATCATTTATAATTTTGAAAATTTGACGACTTTAATGTACCGTTTATTCAAAAAATGAAGAATTTTTACTATCTAAATGCGATGAATATTTATGATTAGTCAGAATAAACGATTCAGTCAGACATTCGTGCCAAAATAAGGAATATTATGCATATGGCATGTGAATCATCTCGTTTTTTATCCCTTTCTTCACATTAACATCTCATAACTGGAATTTGTTTTTCTCCTCTCAATACTTGATTAGCCTCCCCCGTAAAATTTTTTTTCAAGGCGTGTTCCCAGACATTTATTAGGATGGCCACGATTAGCCGTTCTCTATGAGAACACGAGTTCCGATTTCATCTTTTTTTCTCTTTCCCCCTTTTTTCCAAATCACGATCTTATTCAAAATCCGGGTGCTACCCCAGCCATCGTCGATACCGAGTGATGATGGGGAGGGAGTGATCGGTCCATCCCTGATCCAAGGTCATCAGACCCGAGATAGAAGATGCCTATTTTTTAATAGCCGCCTAATGATTGAACAAATCTCGTCATTTTCCAAGACACACGTCACTAATCATTTAGATCGCCGCGCCGTAGAGTAACTATCAGTTACGGAATCTTTCGATGCTTCGAAAGAAATACATTTACGATGATATAAAGGGAAGATATGTGCAGAAATGGAACAAAATATTTACCAAAGATATTTAAAAGTAAAACTTTCTGAGACATTTGAGTTTGGCTATATACAGGTTATCATTTTAAACATTTTCCATCAAAATTGAAAAGTGTTTATGCTTTCGGTTTGTCTGTCCATCTGGTCGTCTGGCCATCTGTCCGTCTGTCCACCCTCTAACCCTCGTAAATATACTTGGATTGCCATAAAATCTTTGGAATTTATTAACGTTTACTCTAGCACTAACCCTATTTTAAATTAAGTTTCTAGCATGATTAGTTTATTTACAGGGATAGTCAAATTTGTTATTTACATTATGGTATATATGGGAAAAGATTGTTTCAAATGGATTTTAAGATGAACCCAGTCAAACATATTAAAATTTACCTGCATTTACGAAGTATCCAAAAATATGCCTTATGTAAAATATGCAGTGTAAAGAATAGTTATTAATCATTTACAGAGCCACACAAAAGAATTTAATTACATAATGGTAAAGAGGGGATTGTTTGCAACATATTTTAATTATATTAAACTATTTTATGTATAATAAAATTCATATACAGCCATACTCAACCTACGGGCCTGTTTAAATTAATAATATATAATATTGATTTAAATCCATATTAAATCTTTTAACGTTTACTTTTTCACGTTTTATTCCTATAATCTCTTGTTTATATATATCTTGTTTTACTGAGTTATGCCTGACAAATACTGTCAGAATATGAATAAGATACGATATATTTTAGCCTTTTAAAAAAAAATTTATTCGTTTTAAATCATTTCTTTTATTTTGACGTGACAACGTCTTGTAAATTGGTTTGCCGGGAGACACTTCAAGAAACTGCGTTACGTTACATTACGCTCCGCTCACGATACGCGCTCACTTTTCTCTTAACTTTTTCCGGTCACTTGTGGGACCATTTTCTGAACGTGAATGTGAATTCGCTGCAAGGAAGGGGCGGTGCTTAATAGGAATTTTAGATAGTATCAAACTAAGACGAAATACGTTATGTATTAGTTATTAGTATAAAGTACAAAGAAAATAAGTGTAGTTTATTTCGTAATTCGGTGGTATATTATGGAAAACTAATGATATGTGATTAGTGAAAGCCATTTTACTTTAGTTATATTCTGCTCATTGAAAAATTCTTTAATATGCTGTTTACAAAATTCAACATTTGACATCAATAAACATGAAGTAAAATGTGTTTAACAAACACAGTGTATTGCAAGTTATTGTATGTATATTTGTATATAAATACGTATGTATGTGTAAAGGTAAAAATAAATTTTGTTAATATGAAATTCAGTGCGAGATTCTTTGTATAAATTAATGTTTTAAATATAATTCTTTGTATAAATAAATGTTTTAAATTGTTACTATTATTTCATCCTTCTTCCTACTATACGAATGAATATTCACATTAAAATTATTTTACAACTCAAAGTCGTTGTCACGTAAAACTTTCGCCCGTATACCGACTTTACAGGCAACCAATTTTTTTAATTAATTTTTTAATTCCATAATTTTTATTAAGGATTTCTACACTATACGAAAAGAGAAGTATCTCCTAATCTATAAAAAATAAGGTAGCAAAAAATGAAAATATATAAAATCCTCTTCTGATTTACCCCAGATTCTAAAAAGGCTTCTTTATCATTAGAAACCTCGGAAATCATTATAGTTTCGAGTTTAAAAGAAGCACCAAATAAAAACGAATATTATTTTACTGCCACTGATTTTCGGAAACATTTCTGAATAACTTTTATAGTGTAAATTAATTTGCTCAAATTTGAACGTCAACTTTTATAATGCTTTCAATTCTCATTCATTATCAGTTGTGAATTTTTAGATACAAGAGTGAGAAAGTAATACAGTGGAACCTCCAAATAAGGGACACCCATGGGACCAAAACTTTTGTCCTTTAAATAGAAGTATCTTTTACTTGGAATTTTTACATTTTTTTTTTTTTTAAATAATCATTCAGAAGGGCATAAAAGATAACAAAACATTAAAAGTGAAGTTTAAATTTATCCGAAGGCTATAAATTATGTTGTCCGAACATAGAAAAATAATTAAATTTTTATAATATTTATATCATTAAATGATTTGTAGAATTATTTATTTGTACTTTTTAATGTAAACTTTAGTGTACATGCAAAAAGTGCAATAAGATTTAAAATAGCTTTGCTTGGAGTAAGCAATAAAAAGTTATTGTTTTCCACTACAAAAAAGTAAAATTCTTTACTTCGCAATTTTCATTTCTTCTTCACTTTCAGAGTTATTCTCACAATTTTCAGCATTACTTTCAATGGAGATAAATGCAATGATATCTTCATTTGAACTGTTGGTAAATAAATGTGCTCATCAATTGTATTGAATGAATCTGTATCAACATGACTGCCTCTATGTTCTATAAATTTATAAATATCTGTATAACATTTTCATCACACACTACTTCATTAACAAAAATGCAAAAAACAGCCCCTTTGATATCATTTTAAAATGTCCCTTATTTAGAGGTAAATACACTACGAGTCCTATACCAGAGGATTAGGACAGTAACTTTTGTCCCTAAATAAAGGTCTCCATTATTCAGAGTGTCCGTTATTTATAGGTTTCACTGTATTCCTTTTAAATTCATATAAATACTATTACTTTATCGTATTTCTCTGTATCTAAAATATGTTTATTGAACATGAAAAATTTTCCTCTAAATTTGGTAACTTCCGAAAAACCATCATTCCGAACCATCATCATAAGAAAACTGATTATGAATACTACAAAAACTGTACTTAGAAAAGTTTTCTACAAACAGTGGCGGCAATGAAACTTTTTTTAATGCTCCTTTAAATGCTGAAAATATATTGTGGTTGGTGTGAAATCTAAAGATAAAAAATGCTTTTAATTATCCTGATAAACTGGGAACAGGTTATTATATATATATATATATATATATATATTCCCTAAATTAAGAAACATACATCACACATATTTAAATAAATAAAAAACAACTTTTAAACAAAGCACCATTTCTTGCTGCAAACTAGTTTCGATAGCCATAACGTGTTGTCATCAATGCAAAATATGATATTAAAGGAACGCAAGGGAGTCCGGGATACATCATTAAAAAAAAAAAAAAAAAAAAAAAAAAAAAACATGTTTATTGAGTTATTTTTTTTTTTTTTTTTTTTTTTTTTTTTTTTTTTTTAATGACAGTTAACCATATTATTTGTAAGCAAAATCGCATGATAACATTTCTCATAATTTTTTTAATTTAAAATTTATTAAAATGTGAGGTCATTTATAATCGTTATAACTCAAAATATTAATTGTAGAATTCCATTTCCTTATTTTTATTTTTACTTTTATTTACTTATTTTTTTTTTTTTTTTTTTTTTTTTTTTTTTTTTTTTTTTTTACATTTAAATAAACAGAAATATCTACATTTTAATTTTTATTCAGAATTTGTAAAAGTATTATTATTTTTAAAAAACTAAAAATATTTAAAGTAAAAATTTGAAGAAAAAAAAAGAATGTAACTTTCATTTTAAAAAAATGTATTTCAAAAAGTAAATATTTTTATCGAATTTGCTGAATCAATTAAAATAAAGCAATAAAAAAAGATATGTTCTAAGTTTGAAGCTTTTACCTTTAACAGTTCTTGAGTTATAACAATTTGAATCCGAAAAATTGCCCCCCCCCCCCCCCAAAAAAAAAAAAAAAATCAAAAAGAAAAATGCATTTTCAGAAGTAATTTCCACGACAGCCGTTGCTTGAAAGCTAAATTTCTAAAACAAACCAAAACGAAGAAATAATAATTCCTCTTCTGGTTAAGGTTGCAATATTATTTAAGCGTCAAAACAGAAATTTTTTTTAATCCAACAAAAATTTTAGAAAATTTGAAGATTTTTGTGTCCCGGATTCCCTTAAGTGAGAAAATAATATTAATTTTAAAGGCTTTTTTGACTTATTGCATCGATTATTTTACAAGACGTATTGGAATCATACAGTTTGTTTTACAGTATATTATTACTTCTTTCATATAGAAAAGAAATTTTATTTGAAAGAATGTCTGACAGATCTATTAAGAAAAAAAATGAATTCAAACAATAATATAACTCCTGGCCCAGAAAAATCAGGGTGCATTTTCATCCATAAAACTGCCTTGTGTTTGCGTGCATTGCTTCATTATGTTACAAGCATTTCTATTAATTTGTGAATCATGATCTTACGTTTGCCTAGTAGGATGTCTAGATCTGTTAGAAAACGACGGTTATTCTCTCAGGAAATCATCAGTTCAAAATCATCAAGAAGAATAAAGAAAAAAAATCAATTCCGAACTGAATTAACTAATGAGATCAAGAAATGGCGAATTTGAATTGTCTGGGCAGATGGTCCGAACAATGGGAGGAGGAGGCTCACTATCCTAAAGCTTGCAATTACCCGTTCACCATTAAATATAAGAGTCCTCTCTGTCTGATCACTCGCAAGGTATTTTTAGTGTCATCTGAAGAAGCGCAGGTGGTGATTCAGGGTGATAAAAAATACTTAAGTAAATCAGGTCCCCCCAGAAATGAGAATGGGTTCGACCGGATGCTTTTGTAATTTGTTTGAAATGATGCTTCTTACAGAAAGTAAACATGTTGATTAAAATAATAGACAGAGCTAGGTAATTGAGTTCAACAGATATCTGATGCTCTTGCCTAAAAATCATGAGTTGTGTATTAAGGCGATGAAGCCAATGGTCTGTCGCATTTTTGGGAGCCCCTTTTCAAGTGCGTTTGTAATTACGTAAATACGTAGCACCTATAGTCGTCTTCAGTCCGCCCGTCCGTCTGTCCGCATATAACAGAGCAAAGACTACTCAATTGAATCATTTGAAATTTTAAATAATTGCATAATTTTGACGAGACATTTCAAATTTTATGAAAATAGGATGAATAGTTTAATTACAGGGATAATCAAAAATGTTCCGTTACATTACGGTCAATGAGAAAAAATAGTTTCAAATGCATTTTAATAGTGTTGCACTCTTTCGAACATAATAAAATTGATATGCATCTTTGAAGTATACATTGTGGCCGTTACATAACAGTATACGGGGAAATGCTGTTTGGAGCACGCTTGAATTATATCGAACTGTTTTACATTTTATGAAATTGATATACGTTGCTAAGGTTTACTACAAGTTACTTTCCGTAGAATAGAAAATAGGTAATATTTACAGGGGAACACAAAAGATTTCGTCAACTTTACTGCATCCGAGATACTGTATACTATTACACCAAGATCTAAATATTTTTAAAACTTCATTATAGTACGAATGCTCCTCATTTGCTACACTTGATGTGCGATTTCCAACTTGTTTTAATTCCAAACTTCTTTGGTACTCTGTAAATTTCATAGTTGTGTTATAATTATTAATAAATAATCATGAAAATGAAAATCAGATATAAGATTAGATATAGAGAATAGATGAGATATAGAGAACTGTATCTTCAACAACGAAAATAAAGAAAATAGAAATTTTAAGTTAAAACGTTTAAGTAAGAAATATTTCTTTTTAATTTTAATTTTTATTTATTTATTTATTTATTTATTTAAAGCTTAAACATGTTTTTCAAATAACTTCTTTCTGAAATAACCCAAAATCTTATTGAGAAAATAATTTTGAAGAAGATAAGGAAGAGATATTACTAAGATGCTTTATTGAGACTAAATACAATGTTCCACATGCTTGTTAAATTCGTTTCACAGTGACTAAAGTGAAAGATTTTTCAAGATGTGTCATTTTCACTCTCCAAACAAAGTTTAAAACTCCGAATACATATTTCCTAAACATTTCCTTTTCTGAAATTCTATGCTTAAATAAACTGTTATATCTGCGGGCTGACGCATTGTATAACTGAATCCAGATGTCGAATACTGTCTTATGTTAACGAACGGCAAGTCGATCAAGCAAATGTGTCTTTTTAAAGCGGACCGTATTTTGCCCTTTCATGCTATAAATGTGGGTGTTGAGCAGATGCGCCTGTTGTTTATAGTCTTTTCCATTTAAAACATGAAAGACTTCTGTTTAAATAATATCGACTAAAACCTCTAAATAGTTCACAGTGGAATAACCAGTTGCTCTCGAGATCAGAGAAGAGACTGTTGTTTGAAATTGATTGGAGATTCTCAGTTTTGATCTAAATAAGTTTAAAAAAATTAGTTTTAAATCGAATACATTCAATAATAATATAAAATTTTATTAGTAATCACTATTATTATTATTATTATTATTATTATTATTTGTAGGCCTAGAAGAATTGTTAATATTTCAATTTCCATATTTTTTGTGAAGAGAGAAGGGACTATTGTTTGAAAATATTCGGGAATCACAGTTTTGATTTAAATATTAAAGTTTTAAAAAAATATTTTGATGAAGTGCCTAGTATTAATTTAAATTAATTTTGTAATAAAAAGATTCATAACTGTTCTATTATAGACAAAAAAAAAAAAAAAACTGCAGAAAATTTGGCTAATTTTCTGAAATTCCGCACTCATTCTTTAATAGATATTATTATTATCATTATCACTATTATTTTCATTACTATTCTTATTTGTACATATAAAATAAAAAAACGGACGATTTTAAGGAGATTGGTCTAATAATTGGAACGCCAGTATTATTTACAGTTTTTTAATGGAAAAATTCCCGTAAATTCTAGAAAATTTTCCTTTTTTTCCCCAGGAATTTACGGAATTTTTTCATTAAAAAAACAGTAAATTGTACTGGCGTCCCTATTACTAGTACTATTTCCATAAAATCGTCCGCTTTTTGTTTTAAATTTAAGGCCTAAATTAATTATTAATAGTTCAAGTTCATTAATTTAATAGTGTTCTCTGAGTTAAAAGCACATGGAAAATTTCGTCAAGTAAAATGCAGCAGTTTTTGAGAAATATTTAACATCATGTATTTTATTTAAAAATATTGGTGGAATTTTTTTTAGCAAATATACATCACTATATATAAATCAAAAGAAATTAATTTTATGCATAAATTAGCTATCAAGAATTTAGTTATTTTTAATGTAATTTTTTGAACCATAAGTCTGTTCGATACCTTTTTCTAAAATACTGTTGAATATATAATCTTAAAATTTTTTGTGGTGCCCAAAAATATAGTATTTGAGAATAACAAGAAGTAATTTTCATTTTGGCTTAAAGCGGATAAAATTAAAAATATTTTAATTTCACTGCTACGTATTTACATAATTACAAAAACAACTAAAAAGAAATTCCTAACTAAGGTTTTCCAAAGTTAAATTCCCAAGTAAAAAATTTGCATCGGTTATTACTTTTTCCAAAACTACGTGTATACGTGAGTGTGCGCGTGTTGTTAAATATCAAAACATATTTCTACAAACAAAATATTAAAATTTAAAAGAAACTTTTGCTAAAGATGTTGTAAAATTTTGAAAGGGAATTTCCTACATATACATTTCTTATACACATTTCCTATAAACACATTTCAAAATTTTAATTTTTTAAAAATTATCATTCGTAAGTCTTAATTATAAATTTCCATCGCCATAAAAGTCCTTACAGTTGAAAAAAATTATAGCTGGAATTATTGACCATTGAAAGATTGGTGGATTGATTAATTTTCCGGAGTTATTTTCTTGTTTTCTCAAAATTTATTTTGCATATCTGAGTATGGCAAACTACAAACTGATCCAACAAACCAGAATTATCATTTATAAATATTAATTAAATGTTCCAATCGGTGCAAAATTCCTTAAAACTGATCAATTAATTCCTAAATTTTTAAGTGTTAAAAAAAAGTTGATAAATCGATTGATTCTCCCAGATTTGTCCTAATTTTTCCAAATTCTATTTTAGATATTCGTACACGACAACTGCATATTGAACCCAGAAATAACCTCTGTCTGCTCCTGATAAGCTTAGCGTTAGTTAAACAATACTTTCTGAGCTTATGGCAAACAAACAAATTTAAATTTTAGAAAAGAACCTCAATTTCAATGTTTTTCGTGTAGACATCATATCTTGGAGGTAAAGCATCTCGCTAATAAACATAGTAATGTTAGTTAGAAATCATTTCTGGAAGTTGACATTTACATATTCCGATGGATTTAATTAAAAGAAATTGAGTATATTTTGCCAATTTAAGGGTTTATTATGCTGTGATAAATAAACTCTGACATTCATTATATTTTTTAGAATTCAACTTTCTTTCTATTTTAAAAAATATTGCGATTTATTAATGAATCAGAATTTTAAAATTCAATTAAATAGTCTTTTTTTTTCAGAAATTAAAAATTTTATTTACATCTCCGCTGTTTTTTTAATATCGAATTTTCAAAAAAATTTGGGATTTTGGATTTTATTTAAATAATTTGATTTAAAAATTTTAATTTGATTAAAATAAATAACTTCCTTTTATAATTATTTTTAAATTAAATTCACTGGTGCTACCATCTATGTAAGAATTTAATATTTATAAATTAATTATTTTGATTAAACGAATATATCTGCGATCACACTTACGACTTGTTTTATTACTTGTCGTCTAATCAGTTAGTGCGTTGGTTTTAAAAATCGCAGGCAAACTCGCCATTTTTTTTTTCGTATAGATAATCTGGTCTTTTCACTTTACTTTACTTTATTTTATCGTTCTGTTGCAGAATTTGAATGCAAATTGTTTTCATAAAAGCGATTTTTTTTTAGGCATACTCGGTAAGACTTCCGAAGTATAAAAAGACAGCCTCTTATTACCGAATAGTCAAATCGAATCTTTGCCCATGGGCCCTAGACTTCAAGGGCCCCCAAATCCATATGCTAATTCATAAAATTTTTACTCCCCCCCCCCCCATTTCCAACTCTGAAAATTCTCAAATACAAAATGCAAATTTTATTTTTAAAATATTTCACTAAACTTTCTGAAAAACAAATTTCATTTTCGACTCACAGAGCTCAATGCTTTTCTCAAAGTTAACCTCAACCATTAATCAGTAAGAAATAATATTTTTTGATTTTCGTAGATTGTATTAGCAATGAACTTAATCATATCTAAACTTTTATGTTACTCATATTTACGTGAATAACTCACATTTACATGTTACAGTACTTGACGCACCTCCATAAGTTGAAGTTAATAAATTCATCTTAAAGTAATATAACAAGTTGCTAAAATGATAGAAAAATTAACCTGTGCTAAATTAAACAAGTTGGAAATTGCGCGTGAAGCGTAGCAAATGTACGATAACGAAGTTTTAAGATATTCAGATCTTGCTGATATAGTAGAGTGTACTTTGAATACAGTATAGTGGTCGAAATCTTTGTGTTCCTGTAAATATGCAGGGAGTAATTTTTATTGCACCTCAGCAAAGTATATCTTATTCATAAAATGTGAAGTAGTTTAATATAATTAAAACACGCCCCAAATAATGTTTTCCCGTATAGCATATTTAGTGGAATACATTTGTGTGGCCCTGTAATTTAATAATAAGTATTCTTTGCATCACAGATTATACAGAATGTATATTTTAGTACATACTTCATAGATTCATGTCAATTCTATTATGTTCAAATGAGTGTAACACCATTAAAATGCATTTGAAACTTTTTTCCCCATTGATCGTAATGCAACGGAATCCTTTTGATTGTCCCTGTAATTGATCTATCCATCCGATTTTCAAAAAATTTGAAATGACTCTACAAAATTATGTAATAATTATACGTTTTAAATTTAAAACGATTAAAATGCATTTGAAACTTTTTCCACATTGACCGCAATGTAACGGAATCCTTTTGATTGTCCCTGTAATTGATCTATCCATCCGATTTTCATAAAATTTGAAATGACTCGACAAAATTATGTAATAATTATGTATTTTAAATTTCACCGATTTAGTTGGGTAGTTTTTGCGTTTTTATATGCGGACAGACAGACAGACGGACGGACAGACAGACGGACAGACAGATGGACAGACAGGCGGACAGACGGACGGACTGAACGAAAACAATAGGTGCTACGTATTTACATAATTACGAACGCACCTAAAAAGAATGTTTTTGTTAATTAAAGCACTTAATTTGGAATTGACGGAGCTAAGATTTTTTTATTTGAAATCTAAGGTGCAAAAAATATGCTTTATGCATTATACCCATGACTCACCATCAGTTCTATTTAAATAATGTGGCAGCGGTTTGAATAGGCCCCTTAATTAAAATTGCCATGGGCCCCAATTAGTCATGATCGGAGCCTGGTAAAGGAAACAAAATGTCGCAGAGTTAAAACCAGCCTCTTTTCGTACGCCTTACAGATGGCTTTCCAGACATCCAGGCAACAGTGTAGGGAAGTTACAAATCCCAAGTCCAAACTTTTCCGGTTTGAAGGAAAATTCGGGAATTTGGCGATGCGTGAGCTATTCATTTGTGAAACCGCGGAAGTCAAAGGAAAATGATTTGTTTCGTGAGGTTGTGGGGGAGGGGGAGGGGGGCTATCAGCGGAACCTCCGGTAAACGACGTTCCTTTGCTATTGAAGAATTTAAAACAGAAAGTGATTGTGCAGCGTTCGACGAAATGGCAAAAGAGAGCCACCGCGTCATTTTGACTTTTAAAGGAAATTAATTAATTTAGATAAATCAAGGGAGTATCTATTTTTGAGGCACGATTTCGCCCATGCTTTCAATTTCCTAGTTGTTTCCTGCAAGAATACAAAATTTTCTGCTCAGAAATTCTTGCATTCTGCCCAACATATGCTCACCGAAAGGTGAGAAATAATTTCAGAAAGGGGGAATAGTAGAAAATTTCCCGGTCAGAGAAAGAATGAATATATTGAGTTCGAAAGAGAGACAGATAGTAACAATTATAAAAGAGAAGCAAAGCAACACACAACAATGCTGTTCAATATGTATAAGACTTTCGAGCGGGACTTCTAGCACCACAATAAACTCCAGTGAAATTTCGTTTGGCATTGTGTGGATTTTAAAACGGAGCAGCTTTCAAAACAATATGGCGGAAACCACGTGTTCTAATCGTTTGCTATCAGTGTTTACACGGGCTTTTGTCTGGTATTTTGCCCGAAAACTGGGAAGCGATTTTTAAAATAAAACGTTAATAAATGAGTCGCTTTTGTTTGGTTTCCTATCCTCTCCCCGCTTTTATGCCAGCCGAGGTTTTGTTTTTCGGGTATTTTTATGCAGCAGAAAGAGAAAGAAAAGGGAAGGGGGGTGGGTGGGTGGGGTGTGTAAAAGCGGAGATAATTATCAATAGCTGTTCAATACGGCTGTGATTAATTTCACGGGCAGCAATTCTAAAAGTTTTTAGCTACGGCTTTTTCAATTTTTAACTTCTCCTATTTAAAATAAGCGACGGTATTTATTATCATTAATGAAATATTGCAACATAAAACGGAGCAAAACTTGTTTTTCAGTGCCTGCATTCAGAGTCTCTTTTGTTTTCGAAAACGATCGCGAAATCAGTTTGTGAATGAGAAATGACGAAGTATTTTTTTTCCCCCTCTCCCTGTTTTAATCCACCTACACAGCATTTTACTTCCCCGGCACCGTGTAGAATAAAGGAAACATGCATTTTACAAATAATTGCTAAAAGCGGTCGAAATGATGAGTTTTGGTGTATATCTTTTCGAATTCAAAACTTGGGAATGGGAAGGAGGCGGTGGGAAATGAAAATTCATTCTACATCCATTATTGACAAATATCCCGCTAATTTAAGCAGATATTTATCTGCGTATGGCTAAAACAAATATTTGTACAGATATCTCCAATCTGGGTAGAGTTGTGCAGAAAAAAAAAAAATCTAATCACAAGAGAGATGATAATGGTTTTTTTTTAAGACAAATTGTTAAACAGATATTCATGTAGGGAGGAAAAAAAGTGTCTCCCACATTGAAATGCGTAATTTTCTTCAAACTATCTGTATGGGAATGGTTTTTATTCCTCCCGTAAATAAAATATTGAATATTTAAAAATTATTATTACGAACTGGGTATCGGTTAAAAATACGATATGAGCATCCCCGCTTTTAGATAATATATATATTTTTTCATCATTATTATTTTTCCTTTTTTGTGAATATTGAAATTAAATAAACGATTCATAAATTATAGTTATAAATCTGCTCAGAGATTGCGTCTGAAAGCGGAAAAGGTTAAATTAGGATTCTTTGAAATGAAAAGGCAGTGGTTGTTTTGGAAGTTATTTAATTTAGCGTTTAATCATTGTGGTATAAATTTCAATATTTATCTTACTTTTTCTTTTACTCTTAGCACAGCAAGGAATCAGATCGATAGAAAGTCATCAATCATGAAGATTTGTTGTACTAAATTTTACAAAATGTTTACAGTATTGAATAATAATTAAAGAAAAATTCAGTGATTAATAAAAGAATTATTTATTAAATATTTTATAATCGCATTTTAAGGTTTTTGAAATATGGCTGTATTTGACATTTTTCCGTTTTTAAATATGGCTTTTATTTATGTTTATGGAAACATGGAAGCAAATAAAAAACTTTCTAATTGAAAAATGAAATTTTCAGATATCAAATATTAAACTAATTTTTTTTTATTTTACTTTATTTTATTATTATTGTTATTATTAATAATATTATTATTATTATTTGAAAGTACATATATTTTATGTAAAGCAGAATAACACATGAGCTGTATTTTCATAATCCTTTCATGTTTATAGAAAAGCAAATATGGTTGCAATATTCAGATTTTCGAAAATCGTTTGCGAAATTAGGTTTTGAAATGCGTTATACATTTCGATATGGTGAAATAAAACGTAATATTTTAATTTTTTAAACTGTGCAGTTTTGTTACATTATTCTGAATATGTTGTAAAGTGCTTCACAATCTATACTTTACGCATGATTTTTTTCGTTTTTGTTTTATATATAGAGAAGCAGCTGTTAGTGACAAATTTATCTAATCTGGCAATAAAAATTTTCGTATAAGAAAGTTCATTGTTTTTCTATAAAAAACTATATCATTCTACAGTCTTTACATTTTGAATTACTGAATATTTACTTTTTCAGTTACTTTTGAAACACCAAGTGTATATCGATATAATTAATTTTTCTTTTCAGTTAGTGTTGTCAGGTATTCCAGCTTACTTCTCATATTCAGGGATTTTAATCTTGTACCACGGAAGTGCTGCGCGGGACATTAAAAGTCCTGTTAAATGATGGATTTTTTTCGAAAGTTTTTTATGATGGATCAATTCTTTTAAATTTATTTTAGAGCCATATTATTCATTAATCCTCATCGGTTGTAACAACCTAGTACAGAAAAGCATGCGATAAATTTTTGTTTATGCAGACATTAACTTCATGGGAATTTATCTGCTAAGGCAGAAATATTATAAAAAATATATTTTTCGTATTTCTTACAGTTTAATTTTCATACGTTTTAATGCACATAATTCAGTTTAAAAAAAAAAGACGTTTTTTAACCTACGAAAATGTATTATAATCCCGAACGAAAATATACAATAACCTTTTCCTAGTCATCCAAGATTCGGATAAGTGTTCCTTCATCTTACGAAATTTCACAAAAGAATTCATCTTTCTTATTTAAAGAAGAATTT
This sequence comes from Maratus speculifer, assembly GCA_964019185.1. Classification (NCBI taxonomy): domain Eukaryota; kingdom Metazoa; phylum Arthropoda; class Arachnida; order Araneae; family Salticidae; genus Maratus; species Maratus speculifer. Next base: position 278,514,335 of record OZ025295.1, on the reverse strand, counting down.
ATTAAAATAATTTTTTATTAGCTACTCGTAGTTTTCGAAAACGTTACGCTTTTAGAATGCATTTATCAGTTCTATCACTCAGAAAAGCAGTTTTTAGAATGCTACAGAACATATTTAACTGAAAAACATATAGAATTATCAGCATTAACATAAATATTAAAAGTAACATTCTTCTGTTATAATTTCAAGCACAACTGCCGCTGCAAGTGTTTAGTAAATGCCTGATATCAACCGAATAAGCGATTTTTCAGGTAGACAGAACTGATTCATGCATTGTAGACACTACTTGAAAATGTTTCCGAAAATTACTGGCAGCTAATAAAAATTCATTTTTATACATTATTTTTTTATAATTTCAAAATAAATTGTTTTCTGAGGTTTCAAAAGATATGGAAACTTTTTTCAAAATATTGGGTGATTTAGAAGCGGTTATCGAATATTTTCTTTTGTGATTATTGTAAGTTTTTGTAGCTTAATAAACACTTGTCTTTTTTATAGTGTAGTTAAGTAAAATCGGGGACAGTGAGAATTGCTTATAAGAGAATCTTGCCTTTCTATAATTCAAGTTTAGACAGTTTTCTGTTTAAGCATGCATAATTTTATGGTTTTTCTTCTTCATTACACTTCATTTCACAATGTATAAACAAGTATTACCATTCTTTCATATTTTATGTAAATACATATCAAATCATTTATAATTTTATTATTGTGGATATTGTAAACGATAGCATATTACACACTCATTTTGTGAAGAAAATATTTTGTACTACTGCCAATAAAGGTCATACTAAAATTCCTTCGACTGTCTATAACAGGCATGTCAAACCCGATTACCACCACGGGCCAAATTAAGTATTTATTGTATTGAAGCCGCGGGCCACACAACCAAAAATCAATAAGCAGGTTAATTTTTCTACAATCACGCAAAATGTAATCTTTACCTTAAAATTGTAACCTTGATTTTTTTTTAAGGCAACATTTTAAAGCTATTTATTGAAAAAATTAAAAAACACACACGAGAAAAGCTTTAAAAAATTTATAGTAAAAATTAATATCTTTTTTTTTTCAATCTCTTTTTTATAAAAATAAAAATAGCAAATATTTCGGTACAAAAGGATATATTTTATCAGTAATTTTCAGTTTATTTAATCATGGAATATTTGTCATTAAATGTACTAGCAAAGATACAGTAATAATGGTAGGAATTTTGAATATTAACATTCTCCAACTTCGCAAAATTGCAACAGTTATTTGCAAGTGTGTACATGCAAAATGTATTTTCTTCATCAAACATAGTTAAAATACCAGTGGCTTGGCGGGCCACAGAGAAGTTGCTGGCGGGCCAAGTGTGGCCCGCGTACTATGTGTTTGACATGCCTGGTCTATAATAACATTTCGTTCCATTTTTTAAATTTCTTTTTTCGAAAGTGAAAAACAAGACGAAAAATATAAGCATTTTCAAAAGTCTGAATTAATAAATATCAATCTGGTGTTGTTGTTTGTCAATTGTAGAGTCATTAAAGTACAACACATATGTTAAATCTAAAATGAATCTGTTCATTGGAAGACGATACAAAATTAGTTAAAACATTTTAATCGTACACTGTCACAGTATTGCATTGTAAAAAAAAAACGTTATATTATGCGGACTATTGCACGGGAGATTTGTAAATTTTAATGGAATGATTATAGTTTGATTGAAAGTTAAATTTTCCTAAAATAAACGGAAAATCCCTTCTTCATCGTTACTCGTTGAATGTTTTTAGACGTAAATGTTTGTTCTAATATAGATTAACAGAAATGTTCCATTTCCTTTCATGAAAACATGGAAATGTTTCTTTTCATTTGAGAAATACTGGGAAAATTAACGTTATATTTTCGTGTTTTACATTTTGGCCTGTTTGTGTAGGAGAAAAAGCATTCTTCCGCAAATGGTGAGCATTTAAAATCGGAGGAAGGCTAGACCAGCGGTTCCCAACCTGGGGTACGTGACGAGCCCGCTGGGAGTATGTGGAAATAATATCGATAATGGCGAAATAATAAAAATGGTTAGTCACAAAAAGTTAGAAGTGACAATATTGATTTATGATATGGTAGTGATAAGAAAACTAAAATATATAATATGAACTCTGAAATGTTCAGGTTTACTTAAAAGACGGTTAAAATAATCAACTACAGATGTTAATAGTTAATTTTATTTAAAAAAACATCTTAGTATTTTCAAGCCTTTAATCAGGCTCTTCTCCAGAGAATATTTTCTTTATTTATACAAATACATGATTCCGTTTCGAAAATAAACAAAAACTCGTGATTAAAAGATTGAATTAGTAGTATTTTAGGTGAACGGTAAAAAGAAATATTTAATTGTTGTACCATAAATTTTAATACGTCATTTTCTCAAATTGTCAGGATTTATTTTCAGGATGTTAAACCATAAACTCGGTATATTATATGATAGGGTATCATTACACACTTTATTGCTTATGCATGGGATTTCTATGGATTCTCTGATAATGGATAAATAATAATTGGATGTTGGAAATATAATTTTCGTATGATCAAAATCTATTGTTATATTCTGATTGAGGTATAAACGACAGAGAGCAGTAGATTTTTATATTTTCATACTTTTTTATTATTAAAGGCTTGAAAGTACTAAGATTTTTTTTTATATTTATACATATTTTTTATATTTATATATAAGAAAACTACTAATGAAAAAAAGCATGTTTGTGTTACCTAACTGAGTGAAGCGGAGGGGGGGGGGGAGGAGCTGTTTGTGAGAAATGGGAATACTCTGAAATGAAAATCCTGAGATAGGTCTACAAGGAAGAAAAAAGGTTGGAAATCGTTAGGCTAGACGTGTGTGATTATGATATAGTCGTTACAATCACCTGTTACATATATAATAATGATATATTCGTTACAACTACCCGAGTAAATATGTATTAACCCTTTATAATTCAACCTCTTCGATTCGAAAAATAGTCATTCAAATGTTAGTATACACAATTTTAATCATGTAAAGAACACACACACACACACACACACACACAAAAAAAAAAAATAAATAAATAAATAAAAAAAAATAGATACTTTTATGCATATTGACAATTATATATGCAAAATCGTAAGTCATGCAAATTTACTTTCGATTTTTTTTTTTTTTTTTTTTTTTTTTTTTTTTTTACAAACTTTATGAATTATAATGAGGAATTTGCACACATCGGGAAATCAGTCAACTACGCGTTTTTCTGATAACTACAGACTCGTACTTTCCAAAAATGTCATCAAAAATGTAAAAAAACTGGTCAATAATTTTTAAATTAAGCTTAAAGTTAACAGAAAAGCACGCGACTCGAAAACGCCGCGTGATTGGCTGTGACGTCATAGTTCACGATATGCCCAATGTTTACGTTTTGTTAGCAGGCGTTTTCTAAGCAAGCAAGCGGTTTTATATTCTATAAACTTGTATTTAGGAAGCATTTAAATTTTTTCTTACATCTAAATTTATTTATTCTTTTTTATCTTTATCAGATTTAATCAATCTACCATATTAATGGAAATAAAATGAAATTATTTCCAGTATTAAAGAAAAGTTTCGATTAAAAAAAATCAGCTACATTGTTTGTTTCTTTTTAATAAATTAAAAACATATATTCTCTTTGTCAAATATAAGTTAAAGCTTTTTTAATGTTGCATTTAAGGAAAATTACATGTATATACATAACAATAATAAGCAAAACAGTTGGAGTTGTCTTAAATCTGCATCAACGCATATTTGAGGACTATCATATTTTAAAAAATATAAAAGATTTTTTTTCCGAGCATAAATTATTTTAAAACATTCAATTCTCATGATTGCCACAAATGACATTTTTTGTTTCTTTTGGTTACATTTCCTACCTGTTTTAAAACAACCTTCGTGATAAATTCCTACTAGAAATGTTATTGTTTGAAAATTGTAGTTGTCAATAAACACTTAATTTCTTAATCGTGATGTCCTCACCCCAGCTCTATGTATGGCTTTGTAATTCATCCTCCCTCGCTTTTTAACTGTATATTTACTATACACTGAATATTAAAATCAAGAATATATATATATTTTTTTTTTGGGGGGGGGGGAGGGGGGTCTAATTTCCATATTTCCTAGCGAGTGAAAGTTTAAAACAAACTCAATTTTAAACGTAGATTTGTATACAAAATAACCTGGCTTCATGGCCAGATAAGCTTAAATATAAAATCAAAGAATATTAGAAAATTGTCAGAAGTAAACAAAATCAGAGCACAGACACTGGGTGTGGGTACAACAATGATTTTGGAATCCATTGTGCACAGACCAAAACAGGTTTATGCAGGTTTCTCCCTGCTCCTTCCCTACATGCTTGTACATATTAGCATGTTGAAAAAAATTTATGCAATCAAGAGCAAAATTAGTCGTAAAATTTTATTGCATTCCATTGTGTCATTCTATGTTTTCTGGTTGCAATACGTTTATATTAGCATACTTATTTGAGTTATTCAAGTTTAACTTATTACTAATAGAAATTTTACAAAAGTTTACTGTTTATTATTTTTAAATAGAAAAATGACTGATAGTTTAAAGAAAGTGCACAATTGTAGAATTGGTATATTAACTAACAACTGGCCAGTAATGAAATTTTCAAGTTTTGCCCTTTATTAAGGCTATTTTCAACTGCCTTGCTTAACAAGCGCAAAATATTTTGACACATTTATAAATTTATTTTTTAACGGAAAGTTATAAAATTGATAAGCTTGGCTGTGGAAGCGATTTGGAATCGAAATATATTTTTCACTTTGTGATAAAAAAAAATGCCAATTGAGTTATAAGTGATTTTGATCACGTGACAAACACGTTTTTCAACCCTGTTTGAGTGGTTATAATTCTTTTTTGCAGAAATTCGGTTTAAAACGCCTACTTTGACAATATTATCTGAAAAATCTACTGTGTTTGACAAAAGAGAGAAAATGAGTACGATTGTATAGTTTCTGAACAACAACACCTGCTAGTTTCATGCATTTCCGAACAGAAATATATTAAAACTTATGTCATAATGTTGCAAACGGTGAGAACTATTTATGTTTGTGTTTCCCTGATTTGGCAAATACTGATCTTCGCGAAGGCCCTGGACTTTTTTTTCAATCCAAAAATATATCAGTTTCAGGCATGATTATCAAACGAATTGTAACTGACCAATTTTTCATTTTTCTTTAAAATATTTGTTTAAATCTTGATCTATAAGTGATTGTTGTTTCATTAAAGCAGTCTTTTCTTCTCTTGCCTTATAACGTCTGGAAATTCGTTTCTAGACATTGACTTAACTGCATTTACCCCCCCCCCCCCAAAAAAAAAAAAAAAAAAAAAAGATAAACATGACATACACCATTACTATATATGTACCTTCATTTTTTAAAGGAACGCCATATACCCTCTGTTTATCAAAAAAGCTTTTATACTCTGTAGGGTATATTCTCTGCTTAAAAAGTACACAGATTTTTTTAATTACACTTTTTTTTACTTCTATACCATTGTACATAAAATTTCTTTATTGTCATTGTGATTACAGATAAAGGAATAATTCAGGATTTAGAATAATTAAATGCCATATTCCGCAAATTAAATGATTTCAACTGTTTCAAATAAGAAATTTAGACAATGTCTTATTTTCCATACCTGTACTAATAATTAGACAAAATATGAAACTGTTAACAAAAATATATGGTTATAATGAGGTTGTAATGTTCATAATGGATAATGTAGAACACCTTGATTTTATAACGAAAGAAAAGGAAAGTCGATATATCAAGCGCGGTATTCAACGCACAGTCCCTCAGAACGCGTATCAACAGACGGGTGTTGTCATGAACGATGACATCACAACTGACCGCGTAGGAAAAGTATCGTTTTCGTGACACGGTAAATAGTGCTATGTAAAGACCGTTATAAATCAATAATTATTGCTCCAAATTAAAAAAAAATTTCACTGCCCGTCATATCATTTAGTTTTTTATTGTTTTTAGATAAAATTAGAAAACGTGAAAATTCCTCATTTAGGAATATTGATGAAAAATTGCCAAAATGACATATGAAATTTTGGCATGAAATATTAGCCCAAGTATCACCGTTAGTTGAGAATACCATGGACAGTTTATATTCACTTCTATATTTTTAGATAGCAGTAATAAATGAAATAGTCTTTTAAAGTTTATTGTATAAGTAACATTGATTTTTAGATGTTTTACAGGTATGCGATGAAGTGATACAAATATTTAAGGATATATAATTATTCTTTAGATTTTTTTTTTTATATTGCTCTTTTTCGCATATTTATTCCAAAAAATACAGAAATTGTCTGTTATGATTAGCGGAAAATGTCCATCTTGAAAATGGAGGGGTACTCAAATGAAATAGACCGCAACTATGCTTCCAGTATATCTATCGTTTTTTTTACAGTTTTCTTTTCTTTTTTTTTAGTTTCAGCGAATGTATTCCAATGAACATTTAAGAATTTAATACCCCTTTTCACAAAATAAGTGAATAAACAAATAAATAGATTTTATAAAGGTAATAATTTTGACCTTTGCATTATTTGAAACATAAAACACTACCGAAAACTGTTAAAATAAATGTAATTTGTTTCCATCACAGAATTTTTTTCCCTATTAAACTGTATTTTTTTTTTCATTCTATTTCATATTCAGGTAATTCTTTTGAGTGATATTCATAAGCAAAAAAAAAAAAAAAAAAAAAAAAAGTTTTGTCTCATATGTTATTCTAAATAGCAAATTATAAAAGTAAAGAACAAAATCTGCGTAAATAATTGTAACCACTAATCTCCCAATTTCCTATCAGGGAACGCAAATTCTGTGGCATTCCCTTACGAATATTCTTTTAATTAAGGGTGTATTTCGATTCAAACTGCTTATTTTCCGATTTCTTTTTGAATTCCTTTTTGCTCTCAAATGCACCAAACTTTGAAAATCTCTTATTTGGAAAGTACACAAGGTGCCGTGATTGTCGATTCTTTGATGAATGCAGAAAATATTGCAAAAAAAGCAATCAAAAACGGCATTTCGAACCGATTTTTCCCAAGCGGGATATCTGGGAACGAAAAAAAGGGTCATACTAATAAGGTAATTGTTTATAACTCAAATTCTAATGAATTGAGCGTAAAAAGACATCACACGGCACCTCATACATCCCTTTAAGAATCCCCTCAGCAAGTTTCATGTTTCTACTTTTAAAAATATGTCTGAAATGGTATCGGAAAATTTCGAGCTGTTGAAGGTGGAAAAGCGTTTTTTCGAATACATCCTTAATAACAACATAATTACTTTTTTTTCTCTCTATTTCTCACATTTATTCCTAAAAATGCCATACATTTCCTAATTTCCATCTTGAAAACGGAGGGATACCCAAACGGAAGTTTTATAAAAAACTGGAGAATTGATCGCAACTTTTCTGTCAGTACAATTCTTGTTTTTTCACTTTTTTTTTTTTTTAATCTTAAAAATGTATGTTAATGAACATTTATGAATTTAACACCTATGCTAAGTATTTTTCGGGGACTACTTGATTATCCCGTCAACCAAAAAATTTTCGCCAAACTATAAGATTAAATGCCAAAAATATATGATAGGGAATGTCACATTCAATCACAGTAAACACGATACTTTGTTTAAAACGTCATCAGGTGATTTTTAATCCTACTTCTTATTTGTATTTTTATCAGTGTTCTAATAATTTATTTCTTCTTTCGTGATTTAAAATAACAAGTTGAAAATTGCATGTGAAGGGTAGCAAATGAGGAGCGTTCGTACGATAACGAAGTTTTAAAAATATTACTTTCATATATCAATCTCATAAAATTGTAAATAGTGAATTATAATTAAAACGCTCATCAAACAATGTTCTCCCTATACCATTATGTAATGGAATACTTTTGTGTGGCCTTGTAAATCAATAACAAATGTTCTTTGCACCACAAATTATGTAAAATGTATATTACAATATGTACTTTATAGTTGCCTATAAATTTTATTAATTTCGAATGAGTGTAACACCATTAAAATGCATTTGAAACATTTTTCCCCATTGACCGTAATGTAACGGAATACTTTTGATTGTCCCTGTAATTGATCTATGCATCCGATTTTCATAAAATTTGAAATAACTCGACAAAATTATCTAATAATTATGTATTTTAAATTTCAAACGTATAAAATGCATTTGAAACTTTTTCCCCATTGACCATAATGTAATTGAATACTTTTGATTGCCCCTGTATTTGATCTATGCACCTGATTATCAAAAAATTTGAAATAACTCGACAAAATTATGTAATAATTATGTATTTTAAATTTCAAACGATTAAAATGCATTTGAAACTTTTTCCCCATTGACCGTAATGTAATGGAATACTTTTGATTGCCTCTGTAATTGATCTATGCATCCGATTTTCATAAAATTTGAAATGACTTGACAAAATTTTGTAATAATTATATATTTCAAATTTCAAACGATTCGGTTGGGTAGTTTTTGCGTTGTTATATGCGGACAGACGGACGGACTGAACGACCACTATAGGTGCTACGTATTTACATAATTACGAACGCACCTAAAAATTATGTCAATATGTATAATTTGACTATTAGTTAGACGGTTCTTAAAATTTGGCGAAATTGGTAGACGGGACAACCAAGTAATACCATTTTTCGCAAAATAAATGAATAAACAAACCAACACTTTTTATGAAGGTAATAATTTTGACCTCAGTACTATTTGAAACATAAAACATTACTGAAAACTAGTAAAATAATTGTAATTTATTTCCATCACAGAACGTTTTTTTCCCTACTGAATAGTATTTGCCTTTATCTAATTTTCATTCTATTTCACATTCAGTTGATTCCTTTGAGTGATATTCATGTGCAAAATAATGTTTTGTCGCATATGTTATCCTGAATAACACATTTTAAGAGTAAAGAACAAAATTCGCGTAACTAATTGCAAACACTCGTCTCCAAATTTCCTATCAGGAAACGCAAATTCTGTGGAATTCTCATATGAATATTCTTTTAATTAATACTAACATAATTACTTTTTATACAATATGCAGAGTCATTATCTGAAAACCCATCTTTCTAGAAATTTTCGGGAAAAGTTCGAATGAATGGGTTCGAAATACATCTCTAAGCTTTTGCATATTTCGTTTTTTATTTCCTTCTCTTCTATGCGTTAATTCTGCCCATTGTTGAGGGGGACTTGTGCCGAGTGAATATTTTTTCATTATTATGTCCCTGTCCCCCCGCTTAAAGAATTTCTTGTGACTAAAAAGTAATCTGGGACAGAGACTCTGTCATAAAAAAGGAAAGAAAAAAAAATTCCAAACCTCAGGGGTGTTTTTTAGTGACGAGATTCGTCTATTGTTTCTCAGACTTTTCCAGTCTTACATATTTACTGCGAGTAATATTTTCCAGTTGTGGAATTCTCTTGCTGGGCATTGTTTTAATAACTTTGGATATTAATTCTTGGCCAAAACCGCATAATTAATTCTTTCAGGTGTGTTCTTATTATAAGGGAATGCTACTCTCGCTCATAAGGGTGAGGGGAGAGGGAATTTTTTTTTATCCCCCTCCCACCTCTCCCTAGATCCCTTGGTCTCTCTTTTTGCCATCTACTCATTTGGCTTTTACAAAACTTTCGCTTTTTAGCTTTAACACATACTTTTCTTCATCTAGTTTTTCTGTTTGTTAATGTCGTGATACAGTCAACTTTTTTTTTCTCTCCCTTCATTTATTATTATTTCATTTGTGAGTTTCTGGTGCAAAAATATGAAGAAAAAACAGGCGGTAGAAAAAAAGGAAAACTTTGTATTAATTTTTCCCGGCACTAAGAGTAAAATGCGTACAGTAGAGGGAAACAAAGAAAAGGAAAAAATGACAGAAAAAATTAAGTACATTAAGGAAGAAGAAAGAGATAAAAAAAAAAGACTTTGAGAAAGGTGTGTTATTAATTATTTTCTTCCATCTTAAATTGCATATTTTTGTCCTGAATCGTTTTCTCGCGAACTGCTTTTTGAACACACAGATGAGAAAATGCCACAGTGGGAACTGTCCTTGTAATGAAGGAGTTCTAGCAAAAAGTCCCTTTTTTTTGTAGTAGTACTTTTTTTTTCTTTCACCTTCTACAATAACGTGAAATTTCTATTCTTGTGATACTATATTATCAAAATGAAAGTTAGAGAAAAAAAAATGTGACGAAAAAAATAACGGAATATCTAAAAATATTTTAATTTTTCTTACTCCTTGAGTAAGTAAAGTTTCGCAAGCATAAATTTTTGCGCTGGATAAAGAATTATCAAAGTAAAACAGCGAAAAATGTTTGTGGAAATTAATATTTAATATATTAAATTGTGATTAAAAAAAACTTACTTGAATTCCAATCTTTCCATAACCGCCCCACCCTCACTCCTTTTCAAAGTGAATGCTTGGTAAATTAATTTTTTGAAATATTTTTTCTCGTAATGAACGTTTATTACAAAAACCTACACATTTAAAAATTATCTAAATGCTTTTTTACATGCCTTTTTTCATGTTTATTTAATTATTTTCTGGTACTATAACTAAAACATAGTTCTTTACTGAAAAGAAAAAAATCTTAAGTACTAATTATGCAGATAATAATTTATTTTTGCGTTAAGTTTAAAGTGTCTCAGTAGATATTATGTAAGATATAAAGTATGTCGCGAAAATGTTGTAAAGTGAATATTGGGGGTGCATGGATTAAAGAAAAATTAAAACAAATGGATTTCTTTTGAAAATAAGAGTGATTGTCGATAATATTGTAGACAGATTTATGTTTATTAGGTAGCTTTCATTACAAAAAGTAAAAAGCTACCTATTGCAGCCGTCCGGAGGAAAGCACTTCCGGAAAATTTTGGTATATTTTCACCGATCATGATCCCCAGACCCCAAAACCACCCTCCGTTCAAATGTTGACATATATATATATATATATATATATCTGATATTTGTCATGCGATAACTAACGTATTTATGAACCGATTTGAATGAAACTTGTATGTACATAGTACATACAAATTCCTCGACCGAGTTCGTTGGTCAGCATAATCCGCCATTTTGTTTCAAAATGGCGGCCATTTTAAATTTTTTCAAAAATTTAAAATTAAAAATTAAATGCAAAAAAATTAAAAGTTGAAAAATATTTTTCTTTTACGTGTTAGAACTTAAAACAAAGATTCCAGAACACTTTTTATTTTGTCTATATCTTAAAAAATGATTGAGTTATAGAACTTTGAATTTTTCTTATGGCTGACAGTTTGAAACGATCTGATTTTTGTCACGTGATAACACACTTATTTATGAACCGATTTCAATGAAACTTGGTATGTACATAGTACATACAAATGTCTCGACAGAGTTCCTTGGTCAGCATCATCCGCCATTTTGTTTCAAAATGGCGGCCATTTTAAATTTTTAAAAAAAATTAAAATTTAAAATTAAATGTGAAAAAATTAAAAGTTGAAAAATATTTTTCTTTTACGTCTTAGAACTTAAAACAAAGATTCCAGAACACTTTTTATTTTGTCTATATCTTAAAAAATGATTGAGTTATAGTATTTTGAATTTTTCTTATGGCTGACATTTTGAAACCATATGATTTTGTCACGTGATAACACGCGTATTTATGAACCGATTTCAATTAAACTTGGTATGTACAGAGTAGATACAAATGTCTTGACCGAGTTCGTTGGCCAGCATCATCCGCCATTTTGTTTCAAAATGGTGGCCATTTTAAATTTTTTAAGAAATTTAAAATTTAAAATGAAATGCAAAAAAAATCAAAATTTGAAAAATATTTTTCTTTTACGTGTTAGAACTTAAAACAACGATTCCAGAACACTTTTTATTTTGTCTATATCTTAGAAAATGATTGAGTTATAGCACTTTGAACTTTTCTTATGGCTGACATTTTGAAACGGTCTGATCTGAACGATCCACAATGTTGCTTTAAAATGGTATACACTTTATGATATCGTGGAATTTAGTGACTCTCCAAATCGCTTAAAATAAAACCAGATTGAATAAAAAATGACTAATTTCTAAAAATTCCTATTAATATTCAGTCTTGACAAAAATAGTATTCAATCTTATAAAATCACTAATTTTATAAGATTATTTCCACTAATTTGAGATTAGTATTTTTGAACAATGTAACTTACTTTAAAATAAATAAATAAATATATAAGTATATGAAAGCTAACTCTTCCTCCCGGCATTGCCGGAAGGACTTTTTTTTATTTATTATATTTTATTTATTTTTTTGTCAAGTTTATAATAACATACCATCGACTGTACTATGAAAAAAATCAATAACTTTTTTGCTTTTACGCACTGTGAAACACAAACGCTTCATAAAAACTGATTGTTTTGATTCACTGTATATGTCTATTGGGTGATTCAAAATACTGACTATGGCGATTACTCCTCAAACAGCTAAGTGTAAAATACATATTTCCAACTACAAAAAGTATGCATCAAATATAATTTTACATTTGGCATTTGGTTTACGATAGGCTTTATATATATTAAAATACAAAATTCAATTTTCTTTTAGAGTCCTCTTTTTTTTATAATTTATATTTAGTAAAATCTTGTGTTGCGTAAAAAAAAAAAAAAAAAAAAAAAAAAAATCCGTTCTTTCAAGATGAAAAATTACGGTATGAGGGTGTTTTTTAATGAATTTTCAGTATTACCCAGCACTAAAAATGCATTTTCCTAATTTTAATATCTGAAGAAAAAAAAAAAAAAAAAAAAAAAAAAAAAGGGAAATTTAAGAGCATTATTATTGATAGAAATGTTGTCAAAGTAAAATGTATTATTTAGCAAAAAAAAAAAAGCTATAATTTTAAAAAATATATTAAAATACCATAACTATTCTATTAAACTTTCTTAGTTATTTTTACATGTCCTAATTTTTTCCTATTTATTATCATTACTTCCTATTCGGATGAGCTCATTTTACCAGAATTACTTGATCACTTTGTTAAATTCATTGCCTCCTCTCCCCTTCTTTTTTAAAGCATTTCATAAAAATGTCTATAAAATTACTATAAAATTGTAAATATAAAATGCTGCTTTATTTGTCAGAAACATTGAGAAACCAATAACAGAAATAAACAAAAATCCAAAATTCTTCTTATTTTATTTTAAAATAACATACAAATTGAAAATTTCATTTTAAGATAAAAATTTTCCTGCTAAAATAAAAAAATGTTTTAGTTAACCATTGTAATCTATTGTCTCTTAAAAAATTTTTAATTTGACTTTCTTTAAATAAATATTTTGATCCTATATGTGTGTGTGAATTCTTATACAGAAAAAAAGAGAAATATATGTTAGAAGGAAATATGTAAAAGGAATAAAGAAAAAAAAAATCCCTTTTCTCTGAATTTTTAAGATTACATGTCACAACAGTTGAAAAATTTCAGTCAAAAATCAAATCGTTATAAGCAAAATAATAATAATAATAATAATGTTTAAAGGGGGACGGGGGATGACATTGTTAATAGGAAATGACGTTTGAAAATTCCATTGTCACCGTTCAGTGTGGTATATTTTTTTATAAGACAATATACGCTAACAATCCATCGAACTTTTTTTTTTTTTTTTTTTTTTTTTTTTTTTTTTTTTTTTTTTTGACCTAATGGATTAAAATTAGCCTCTATCATGCAATTATCCTTTCTTCTACAAATTACAAATAAACCGTTTTATTTCCTAAAAAAAAAACCTCGCCATCTGTCCATCAGAAAGCTTCGAACAAAAGAAAGCCGAATTAATATCCTTCTAAACTGAGCAAATAATCCTTTAGTTTACAAGCGAGCTAAGTAATTTTCTCCAAAATTAACCCTTTCAAGATACCGTGAAAACGCGTATTGCCATTAAATAATTATTACAGCTTCAATGAAGCGTCGTATTTAAATAACGCTACACACTCCTGGATAAAAGCCGATCCTTGTCTGTCAAATACGCGGCGCGGCAGCGGTTCAAGGTTTTGGGGGAAGAAGCGGTTCAGTTTCTCATTTTCGGATTAGAAAGAGGTGATTAGGAGGGAATAAAAGTGGCTGGAGTTAAATAAATTTCCAAAAGTAGTACGTAACCTTTCAATCTTGTTTCAGTCGATGTTTTCTTTGTTTCGATGCATTCAATAAGGAAAAAAAGATTATTTATCTTGTAAAGAATTTAGTAGATATTGTTTAATTTTTTTTCTTTAATTGCGATTTATTTATAAAGGTTATAGAGTTTTATTTAACTATATCATTTTATTCTTCTGTATTATTTTATCTGTTGAATATCAGACACTCGGTTAAAAATTTCATTTTATTCAAGGATGTTTATTTGTAAAATATTACTTGAAGTATTTATGCAGTGGCTCCTTAAGGCAGCTGATCACTCAGCAGTCGAATCCTCCTCCGTAATGTTAAATCTACGGCGTTTGATACATTTTTATATTCACAATATCTCCTCTGGGAATCAATATATTTAATTTCTTTTTTCAGTGTTCTCTTCTTAAAAGGATGCATCTCTTTTTTCTTTCTTAGTTTTCAAAATATGTCTAAATGTTACTTTTATATGAAATGTTAAAATTTTACTTCCAGCTCGTCAGTAACATAAACTATTAAATTGAGCATAAATTTTAGAAATAATTTGACAACTAAGAAAAAAAGTGATATCTTTTAAAGAGAGATCATCAAGAAATATATATATGTCGCATTTTCATAAAACGACAGACTTCAAGGAATTAGTATTAATTAAGATTTATTTAAACATTCTAAAAACATAGGAAAATCCTTTCACAGGTCATTATAGTTGGGTTTCTCGAGAGCAAGTGCGTAGATGTACATTTGAAATTTCTAATCTCCCTAGGGTTACCAGTTAAAAAGGGCCATGTGTTATAGTTATATTGACACGATAAACTTAAGTTTCTTGCTGCCCTGTAAAACCCGTGACTATTAGTCATGGGGCCCGTATCCAAATTGAGGGGCGATTTATTAAAAAACTAATTAATAGGTCTGAGTTTTATAATTTCTTACATATATACATGTTAATTCCCCGTGGAGATATTTTGAATATAAAAATGTATCAAACGCTCATAGACTTAACATTATCGAGAGGAGCTGCTGCAGTGAATATCCCCGATCACGAAATCCCACGTTAACCTATGGGAAAATTTTGAAGCGCGATTACTCATAACCTAATATAGTTATTAAAATATCCTTTTCATCATCAGGAAATCGTTGTCAGATGCCGATGATGTGCAGTTTTAATAACTGTCTACGTAAATTTTAAGTATTTTTAAGAAAAATATAAAATTTAAACAAATTGAAATTTCAAAGTTTATATGGAATTTTTTGTGTGCTTAAAGTTTGTGAAAACAACTTTTAAAAATCACGTATCATCGGCATCTGACGTCTACTTTCTGATGGTGAAAACGGTATTTTAATAATTATTTTAGGTAATGCGCCATCACACTTCAAAGTTTTCCCATAGGTTAACTTGGGATTTAGCGATCGGGGAGTTTCACTGCAGTGGAACAGTTTAACAATAAAGCACGAGCTAAGGAAAATTTTAATATTATTGAAATTCACATTTGAACAAAGCTGGTTCCAGGCTAAGGTCCACTATACACAATCCAAAAGTGCCTTTGTGTTAAGGACATTTCTTTACGACTTTCATTTTCTTTTTATTTATTTTTATGTAATTTCTTAAATTTCATTAATTGCTATACATATATTTAAGTAGAATATTTATTTATATTTATTTATAAAATTTATGTAAATTTATTTGTCTAAATCATTTTATCCATCTGGATTGTTTTATCCGTTGAACATCAGATAGTCATTTGAAATTTTCATTTCATTCTAGAATGTTTATTTGTAAAAGAGTGCTTGTAGTATTTATTTCTTTAAAAGTACATTTACAATGTAAAACAAACAAGCAGGAGAAATCCTTAAAATTATTAAAATATAATTTTTTATAAAGCTGGCTCTAAGCTAAGGCATACTGGACACAATCTAAAAGCGCCTTCCGGTTAAGGACATTTCTTTACGACTTTTATTTTCATTTTATTTATTTTTACATACTTTCTTAAATTTCATTAATCACTATTTTAATTAAAATTTATGTAATTTTATTTGTCTGTATCACTTTATTCATCTGTATTGTTTTATCCGTTGTATATCATATAGTGATCTGAGATTTTCATTTTATTCTAGAATATTTATTTGTAAAAGATTGCTTGGGGTATTTATTTCTTTAAATTAATCATTTACAATATAGAACAAGCAGAGGAAATCCTTAATATTATTAAAATCTGCCTTTTTATAAAGCTGACTCTAGGCTAAGGCACACTGGACACAATCTAAAGGCGCTTTGAGTCAGAGGCATTTCTTTATAGCTTTAATAGTATTTTTTTTCTTTTTTCTTTTCCTACAAAAAAAAAAAAAAAAAAAAAAAAAATGTAAAGGAATTGAATGGAATTAATTTAGGGATGATAATCATTTCTCAACCAGTTCGGCATCATTATGAGCCTTTTCAAGAAAGCCATTAATCATTCGTTTCAAATGAATATTAAAAAGTAGTTTTATGGTTAAAATCACTTTGTTTTTTCTTGTTGTTTGTTTTTAGCTGAAGGAAGTTATTTATTTTTTATTATATATGCATTTTAATTGATAATATAATTTTTTAATGTATGCAATTTCTTTTATATATGTATAGCAGATTTAATTATTACTAATTATATATTATGTCCAAAAGTTTATCGAACCCATAAGCTTTTTAAAATCCCAAGATTTTAGGAACTTCCCATTTTTTTAAACATGTTTTAATAAACAATTTATATTACTTGAGAGTGATGTTACAAAACATGTTAAAAACAAATAACATTGACATGTTTCGGTTATCGCGTGTCATTTGTATTGACCGTAAGGCGATTTGTATTTTTATTTTTATTATGATTATGACTCTTACCAGAATTGTAACCGAAAACATCCCGATGTTATTTATTTTTAACCGACTTCAAAGAGGAAGTTATGATTTCAACCTGTATGTATTTGTTGTTCACGCATAACTTTTGCAAATATGAATCGATTTTGATCATTCTTTTTTTGTTTGAAAGCGTATGGGGCCCATGTGGTTCCATTCGAATTTCATAAAAATCTGATCATTAGAGCTTTTTTAAAAATAAAAATTTCAAATTTCAAATTCATTTTGAAGCAATGGACCAAATAGAAGCATTCATTTTTCATGCTTTTATTAATCGACTTCTAAGGAAGAGGTTATGATTTCGACCTGTATGTATTTCTTGTTCACTCAGAATTTTTTTTAAATATGAATCGATTTTAATAATTCTTTTTTTGTTTGAAAATATAAGATACCCACGTGGGCCCATTTTAATTTCATTAAATTCTGATGATAAGAATTAAAAAAAAAAAAAAAATGTGGATTTGATAAAAAAAAGATAATGATTTGTCGGAAATAATCTTTCATTGTTGCAACCGTTTTCAAATCATACGCATATTAAAACTATGCATTCATATGCGTTAGTGCCAAGTTGTCGCCAAACTTGTTTCTTTTTTGAAGTCGGTTAGTATTTTTTTTTTTTTTTTTTTTTTTTTAAGCATAATTATTAATATATTTTGTAACACCACTCCCATATAATATAAATTGTTCATCAAAAAGATATACTATGTTATTTTTGCATTTTGGTAAAAACTTTGCGATTTAATAACGACTCAGCATTTTAAATTTAATTTAAAACATTTTTTTTCACTTTTAGAAATTAAAAATTTTATTTGTATCTCCGCTAAATTTTTCAATTTTCGGATTTTCAAAAAATTTCGAATTTTGGATTTTATTTATATAATTTGATTTGAACATTTTTAATTTGATTAAAATAAATAACTTCCTTTTATAATTACTTTAAAAGTAAATTTATTGGTGCTAAAATCTATGTAAGAATTTAATAATTATAAATTTATTAATTATAAAATTAATAATTATAAATTTAATAATTATTAATTAAAGGCGAAGTTGTTCTGAAAGAAATATTAAACTACACTTTCCGTGTGATCTGCGATCACACTTACCCACTTGTTTTACAATGTATAAATCAGCCCTCTTATTTTGTTTAAAGGAGTTTAAAACACAAAAAAATTTAAATTTTCTAAAAAAAAAAAAAAAAGCATTAAAATATTCTCTGTTTTTATATTTTGAACGACATTTAATCATGTTTATATCTTAATTTAAAGAGAAAATATTAATGTTTCCGTTTTGATTTGTTTTCAAAATTTAGCTTTTAAGCAATGGTTGTCATGGAAATGATTTCTTTTGAAACCAAGTTTTTTTTTATGATTGTTTTTTTTTTTTTTTTCACAATTTCTTGGATTTAAATTGTTATAACTCAAGAACCGTTAGAGATAGATGCTTCAAATTTGAAACATATCTTTTTTGTTTGTTTTACTTAAATTTTTATTCAGTAAATTTGAAACAGAAAAAACAATATTTAATTTTGAAAATATGATTTTTTTTTTAAATAAAAGTTGCATTATATTTTTTTCAACTTTTTACTTTAAGTATGTTTAATTTTTTTTAAAAAAAATAATATTTTTAAAAATACCGAATCAAAATTAAAATTTAGACATTTCCGTTTATTTAAATGTAAAAGAAAATGAAGTTCTATAAAAAAAAAATTTGAATTATAACGATTTCAAACTACCCCACCTTTTTAAAAAATTTTTATTTTAAGATATAAATGTATGTATATGAGACGTTTTATCATATGATTTTATTTACAAACAATATGATTAACCATAGAAAAAAAAAGAATTTTTTTTACTTAATAAATAAAAATTATTTTAAAATGTGTGCCGGATCTTCTTAAACAGCTTACGTTTAACCTGCGTATTACAAGTAATAGATTTCGACTTCACAAGCACTCGCTGGAGAGATAATTTCTCCAAAAGTAAAGAATGTTTGAAGGATTATATTTGTTATTATCTTTTTAAGACTTTCTCTATGCATGAAACAGGTGTTGAAAAGCGAAGTTCACTTGGCCGTGTCCCAGCATCCGGCCCATTCACCAAAGGACGTAATTCGTAACCAAAACTTGGCATTTAAGATAACTTAATTATTGGCCTCTGTTGCAAGAATGGTAATTATTTTAAACGGATGAAGTTGCAGCATCCGTTGTTTACATGATTTAAAAAAAAAAAAAAAAATGATTGAAACGAGTTAAAGTTACATTATCATAATTTCCTTTTAGGGATGTGCAAATATAACGTATGATTTTAGGAGAGGAGGGGGTCTGGAATTTGATTTCACGAGATATCTCTAAGGGGGAGTGGGGGATTGCCTTTTGATATCGATATCATTTTTGATCCAATAAAAAGGTTTCTTTATATTTGTATCGTGGTCTTGCGTAAAAATAACATGTCATCTTTTTTTTTTTTTTTTTTTTTTTTTTTTTTAAGTTTGTTATCTATTTTTATGAAAGTACAAAGATTACTAAATAATTACAAAATTATTTAATTCAAAAATATGAAATGCTCTCAACGTTTGACATTCCTGTTCTTTTTCATATGTTTATGCATGTGTAATCACTGTTCACTAAACCGTATATGAAGTATATTTGAAATGAAGCATGTGTTTATAAATAAAGAGAAAGAGAAGGAATGCTGTCTACTTGTTTCGTTGATAATAATTTTTATCTCTCCCCCCCCCCCCCCTTTACCCACTCCTCCTCAATTCGGGACAAGTGCAACAGGACTTTATTATTGTTGAATGTATTATGTAAAAAAAAGCTATTGTAAAAGATTTTTAAATAATAACTACTTCTTTTAAATATCATTTGATATAAAGTTTTTCATACGAAAAGTGATATTTTGTTTACTTTTCCTGATTTGAATCATAAAAGTATGCGGAAAATAAATGTAACCAGTTTTATATATCACTTCGAACAAAAGTAATAAATTTAGAAATCAAAAAATTTTTACACGTTAATAGCGAATCATTACAGGGGGGAGGGGGATAATGAAGGATGACAGCATATGATACCGGAAGGGGAGGAGGGGGTCCAAACTTACCAATATTTTGATAACGTCATATTTTCACAGACCCTTACAATAAACTAGTCAATCCAACTCGGGTTATATCCTCCAAGGGTTACTTCAGTCATGCGTGAAAACTCGTTCACTAAAGTTAATGGAAGAAATTTATAAAAAATACCTCGGTCACATTTTAATATTTTTAAATCATTTCTTTTACTAGCTGAAATCGATCTCTATGAAGGCCTTTTTTGCTTTTTCAATTTTAATTGCAGATTTTTTTTTCATTCTAAAAAATAAACCGAGGTGTGTATGCATAAAAATAAAATATTTTTTTATTAAATGAAATTCGACTAATTAGAAAAATCCTTCTGTGTCATTGATGAAGTATAAACGTTTTATTTTACATGAAAAAAAATTGGGTTTAAGATACAGAGAGCCAGCTTGTGCCACGTGTATAAGGAATTAATAATTATGTTTATATAATAAATGCACATAGTTAATTAATAATTTCCTTTTTTAATAACTATTTATAATTAATTAATATTTATGTATAATTATGTATGTATTCATTACTTTAATATATATATTATTTTATTACATTTTCTTTTTCGTTGTCGTTTGTGGCCGACAATAGGAAGATCACCGAAATTTGATTTAGGTTTTGGTTTCGGCCATAAAAACCTGTTTCGTTCCTTCTTATTTCGTAAATTTAAATACAAAATCACAGAATATTGATCTATGCAGTGACTAATAATAAAAGTTAATCAAATCTAAAGTACTCGTCTCATTAAAAAAAAATAATAATAATAAGAGGTGAAAGCGCGCAGTATACACTAAAAATAAGAGGGTAAATGTGATCGCAGATCGCACAGATGATTTCGTTTAATATTCCTTTCTAAACCACTTACCCTTTGATTAATAAATCCAAATTATTAACTTATAATTATTTAATTCTTACATAGATGGAAGCACCGAAATTCAA
Organism: Maratus speculifer; assembly: GCA_964019185.1. Classification (NCBI taxonomy): domain Eukaryota; kingdom Metazoa; phylum Arthropoda; class Arachnida; order Araneae; family Salticidae; genus Maratus; species Maratus speculifer. The sequence continues at coordinate 278,493,203 of OZ025295.1, read as the reverse complement.
TTTTAAAATAAATATAAAAGGAAGTTATTTATTTTAGTCAAATTAAAAATATTCAAATCAAATTAATTTAAATATATTCCGAAATTCCAAATTTTAACCTTTAAATTGGCAAAAAATTTGAAATTTCTTTTAATTAAATCCATTTAAATATGAAAATTTCAACTTTCAGCATCAGATTCGAACAACAAACCTTCTCTTTACTGGCGAGATGACATTGAAAAAAATTAATTTAATTAAAATAATAGACGTTTTCAAAATTTTATAATTTGTCGTGTGACACGAGGCATCAGCTACAATTACACAAAATTTGAAGTCTCTGACTTATACATTTTTTGTGTACGGGGTCAGTGACAGACAGACAGAGGAGTGAGACGAATATAAGGTTTCGCCGAAAGAATGAATTACATCAGAATTGAGTTATAGATTTATAGATTTTGTTAATATGTTATTGGAAAGAAAAAAACCCTCAGAGCGAAAACAGTCCTTTTATCCATCAAATAATGTCAAGTAAGATATATGTTTTTCCAGAAATATAACTGTTTTATATTTTTCAAAATTTCATAATTCCCTCATATGTCTCTGTTATTATTCCTCAATTTCTGACTTTTCCTTTATCTTGAAGATATTGAAATGAGACCTCGATCTCAAATTTCGAAAGTTAAAAACCCTGCCATTTCTGTTTTTGTCTAAAATCGTGCCTCTCCACCTCTTTCTATTTAAAACAGAAAATTCCGCATCTGCCATTGCTCAAAATGAGTTTGAGAAGAAGTGCACGGTCATGGGTACAGATCTTGCATCCGAAAACTTCTATAGAGCGAAGAAGCAACAAACGAAGCTTTAATGTCGATTGTTGTATATCTCGATTCATCTCTTCGTGACTTTATTCTTCGAATCTTTCCACCTCATGACCCAACGTGATCTCACCCAAAAAAGGATTTTTAGACATTGAGAAATATATATACATTCGGAGTTTTTTTTTTTTTTTTTTCATTTTTTATTTTATCTATCATGTCATGAACATCTGACAACTGAAATGTATATCTTAACTGTAAAACTCTTAAAATTTCTAGCGTTTGAATTGTACTGATGTAGAATTTTAAGCGATTCATGATTTTAAAAATATTTCATTCGTTGATATTTCATAAAATATTTGGTGATAAGTGATGTATTAGGGAAAATTATTTCGTTATTGCCCAATCATTATTATTTCGTTTCGCATTATCATCCAAAAGAGCTTTTTTATAAAATCGAAAAATATTATATACACACTAGGAAATACTTTGGTGAATTCACGGAAATTTTCTTGGCAACAGGGCTATCAGACTTTTCCGTTAACAGACGTGCATCCATTTCTTTATTTCTCCGTTACAAGATGTAAAATTACGTCATATGAAAAAAGTGCGGATAAAGTAAAAGTTGTCATCTTGAAATCGAACCAGCTACCTTAATGTGACGATACCAGAATTTTAACTATTTGGCTACAGTTGTACAGTATTGAAGGAGTTTGAAATAAATATGTTTGCGTCGGCAACCTTTGAAACCTTTGAAACGTCGGCTTTAAAAACCTTTGAATTTAAGTTTATTTCAGTCAGATTTCGACTTTAATGAGATTGAAGCTGGGATGTATACTTTTGTATTAAGAGGATAAAAATAGCTTAAAAATATGGAATATAAATATTTTTATGTAAATTGCTAACACGTAAAATATGAATATTATATTATTATATGAAAATTTATTTCTTCCTTTTAAAAAAAAATTAAACTTGTTTATTTTTACTTACCCATCATATGTATTATAGGGTAAGTCTTGCAATCGTTTTTGAAATCGAAAAAAAAATTTTTTTGACGGATTTACACGTTTTAGATACTGGAGATTTCGAAAAACATATTTTTAGAAAAAATTTTTTGCCGTCCGTCTGTCTGTCTGTCTGTAAACGCTCTATCTCCCGAACAAATTGAGATAGAGACTTGAAATTTTGTATGTACTTAGTATGAAAGAATAGTACGAAGCCTATTTAACATCAATAACCTCGATTATCCGGAACTATTTTTTTTCGGACTCTCGAAAAATTTGTTCTAATGAAAGGTATATAAAAATTTTAGAATTTTTTTATTTTAAGGAGTGATCGTAAAAGGCAATAAAATAACACACATTTTTCATAAAGAACGAAGTCAATCGAATTATTAGTTGCCGAGATATCTGTAATCCTGTTTTCCACATTGTCTTATTTTTCATGACCCTGTATTTCATTCAAATTTCAATTCAAGATATATTTTAATTAGACATGAAACGCTTAATCCGATGCAAAAAATTGTTAGTTAATAAGATTATTATTTTTGGAGTTATAAGGATGTTTTTTTTTTTTTTTTTTTTTTTTTTTTTTTTTTTTTTTTTTTTTTGCAATTCAGCACTACTTGAGTAGTTTGGTGTGTTGTATAGTAATTTGTCGAAATAGATTCACCAGCAACTCATTAATAGAGCATTACTATGCATAATAAAAATATTTAAATGCACGTTTAAATTTTTTTATGAAATTGCAATGCATTTTATAAATAGTTTACAAATGTGTTATTTCCATATATTATATGTATGCATTTATATGATGGGTAAGTATTACGGTGACCCCCAACGACTAGTTTTTCATTTAACTTAAATAAAATATATTTCAATGCGAATAACTTTTATAACTTTAAAAAATAATTTATTAAGAATTTTAAATGAATGAAAAAATTAATTTTTATTTATTTTTATATTAGAAAAAAGTTTCTTTTCTCTTTTGATGGTTTAGTTTTCTTTCATTGGTTTTCTAAATTAGAAATATTAATTTATAGAATTTCTCTTTTTTAATTTTTTTTTTCAAAGGAATTTGAATTTTAGTGTAAATAGAGCCAATATGCATGCGTGCTGGGAAGTATAGGAATTTCTGTCTCTTTTTCAGACTTTCTGAAAGAATTTACAGATAAAACATGTCTTCTAAAAGTACAGAAGTTTTTATTAAAAAATAAGAATAATGCATAAAAATAATTTTTACATTTTTTTTTTTTTCATACAGGATATTTGTGGACGATCTACAACCGGGCTAAATTTAACTTTATTTACATTATATATATATATATATTATGAAAGTTTAAATTTTAGAGCCGGTTCCAACTGGTTCCCAAAAATAAAAGTAATTTTTTAAAAAATCTGAAACCAAAATAAAAAAAATTAAAAACTAGCCCAGTTGTTGATCGTCCACAGATATCCTATTGAAAAATAAATAAATCATGCAAAAATATTAAAATTTGAGCGAGATATTTGAAAACAACGCCACCATAGACTTAACATTATCATCAGGATGTTTTTGAGTGATTAGTGTAAGCTCTTAACTTTAGAAATCTCAAATTTTCTAGAATTCAAGCTTCATTTATGAGGAATTTTAAGTGATTTAAAGCTTTAAAAATTTCATTGGTTTATATTTCATCAAGTATTTCTTAAAATTGTTGTATCAGTGAAAACTATTTGCTTTTATGCATGAGTAAGACATCTTAGAGACATAATCATGATTCCCCCCCTCCCCCCCCCCTTAAGACATCGTAATAAAAGACAGAATGGATCAATTAAATACGTTCCATATTGTATATTTTAAAAATACAGAGTAACCTCGATTATCCTAGTTAATTGGGACCGCTAGTAATACTTCGCATATCGGAAATCTTGGTTAATAAAAATCGAGCATAAAAACTCATCATATTTGCAAATTTAACATCTTTCCAAATAAGAAAATAAAAAAATGTTCTTCCTTTTTTTAATGAAAAAAGTAAATGTAACAGTTATATTTAATATCTCAGCAAATTTTATATATAAAAAAGAAAACATTAACTACTAGCAGTAAATTTTAAAAAGCAAATTGAAATTTTTTTTACTATACTAAGTTAAATATTGAAAGATGCATTTTCAAAAATAAAATAAATGTCAAAAAATAATATGGCAATGTAATTGTTTGATATTTTTTTACTTGACCTGTTCAAGAAAATATAATTTGAAGTTATTCTTAAAGGACTGTAGGTAATAAAATAAAAATAATTTACTATAATGCTTTACAAACAATGAAGTTACCATTTCATCGTAGTCCCGATTTTCTGTTAGTGGCTTACCGCTCATGCCAACTTTAGAGCAGCAAAAAATTTATAGGCGTAATATCGCTTCTTTTCCCCAAATATTTTGAGGACACGGACAGTGAACTTAAAACTGCGATTTTTATTAAGGTTCATTCACACACACACACACACACACACACAAAAAAAAAAAAAAAAAAAAAAAAAAAAAAAAACAGATTTTATTATTGGCTTGGTTAACAGAAACCTAGGTTCTACTGCAAGTAGTTATTTTTAATATTCTCTTTATTAATATTTTAATACCGATTGTTATTTGAAATAACAAAATGTAAACAAAAAAAAAAAAAAAAAAAAAAAAAAAACAGACTTTATTATTGGCTTGGTTAACAGAAACCTAGGTTCTACTGCAAGTAGTTATTTTTAATATTCTCTTTATTAATATTTTAATCCCGATTGTTATTTGAAATAACAAAATGTAAACAAAAAAAAAAAAAAAAAAAAAAAAAAAAAAAGAACAGTCTATGTGGCGAAAATTTTTTATTAATGATTTATTTTCACATTTCGTTTTCATTTAATTTTTTTAATAAATTTAAATATTTAAAAATTTAAAAATTTTCACAATTCCTAAATTTAGTTTTGCTTCTGTTTTATCCAAATTCTGTAACTAATTTTTTACTGATATGCTCTGAATTAATTTTCTCTAATTAAATATTTATGTTTAAAAGAATGAAATATTTTCTAGAAGTTGTATTTTCCGACCCTAAGTTGTTCGCCGTTCACTGTAATAAAAATAAGTATTACTATAATGAATATTTTACAGTTTTAAATAAAAAAAATTCTATATGCAATTATTTCCAATTTTTTTTAAATCATAAATATCATTTCACTTTAAAACACTTTAGTATTATTTTATGAATTTATCATTCTAAATCAAGCATATTGATTAATTATATTTTACTTCGCTATTCAAGTACACTGTTAAAAATTTGCAGCATTCTGTCCAGTCATTTGACCGTTTTTTGAAAAAACGGTTATATTCTGATCATAAAATGGGCAACAATATGGTCACAATAGCGTAAAATGCCGGTTATGTAACCATTTTCAATAAAAACGGTCAAATGACTGGACAGAATGCTGCAAATTTTTAACAGTGTATGTTTTTTAGATAAATTCCAATTGAAAAAATATCATTTTAATCAAATTATTATTTTTTCTTTATTACCCGAATAAAATTATCTCTAATTACAAAAATAATATCTTCTCAAAAATTAAAGAAGAAGAAGAAAAGTAAGAAAAGTAAAACTAATTATTTTAAAATAAACTTTTTATTTAAGTTTAAAAAGAATATTTTAAAAAAGGAAAATTATATTCAAATTATCATACGTGTAAATTATTCCATAGATGCTTACTGATTACTTTATTATTAAAGCAATCGTACCCGGCTAATTTCCAGGTAACGAAATTTCCAAATTAACATGAAAATTTCAATTATCGTAGTTCGAATAAAGTATAATTGATTTTAAGCTTGCATCGTATTTCATTTGCAATAAAATATAATGATATCTGAAAATTGTATGCGTATTTTATGATTTTATTTATTCAGATAATAATTTCATAAAATAAAGTTAATTTTTTTTATTTTATTTTTTTTTATTTTTTTATCTTGTAGTATTTGAGCTAAAAGCTCAAGTTAAAATGTTTTTATACATTCATGATAAAAAAAAATTCTTTATGATATTTATCTCTGTACTTTGCTCTCCAATTCAACTAGTTAATTCTAACAGAATCTTATTTTGCTGTCTAAAATAAACAAATAAAATAGGTACAAAATGTTCCAAAACGATGTCTTTAAACTTACGAATGCATTTCGTGCAGTCCATTTTCTTTGTGAAGAACTATTTTATCTTTCTGTTTTCTATGAATTATTGGAGAAAGAATTGGTGTTACGTACAACCAAAATAGGGTTCAATTCCAGATAAGTCTAATTTTCCACCCACTCATTTTTGAAACTGTAGATATGATTTCAAAAAACAAATTATATTACTCACATCATGAATATAGAATCTACGAATGTGGCATATCTATCGCTCAAAGTTGCCACACATTCATACGCAACCCAGAAAATCGATGTGCAAAAATGTTGTAATCATTGATACCCATCTGTAACTTGACTGATTCCGCTTTCATAACGATTCGAAAATCTTTTTAAACAGAAATTATACTGTCAAAACAAAACTCTTAAAATGGAAAGAATAGCGATAATAATCAAAAACTACAAGAAGAGAACAGGAACGATACAGTCAATATGTGATTCAAAACAGCTATTTTTCTTTTTTCAGCAGAATCATGTTTCGTGCTCAGGAGTGACATTTATAATGACAACCCCGGTCTTCTTAGAAAAATCTTTTTTTATTCTCCCGATTATAATCTATTTCCACTTCAAAGAGTGAACTTTTCTCCACCCCCGTCAATTTCAGAAAATAAGGGTTTTTTCAACTCGAGAACTTTTGAATAATTGTAAATCACATACGAGACTGGCTCGGAGACCGTGCATATAAATACTCGGATAATTTACCCATCTTGGAAAAAATATGGTACCAGAATCCGTCTTTCATATATAGATTAAAACGATGGGGGTTATTTTCGAATACGAATGGAATATATATAATATATTTAAACAAAACAAAAGCTCGAACCATGACCCAAACGGCCGGAGAAAAAAAAACTTATCATTTTGGTAATATCTTAATTCTTTATACAACCCAACGAAAACGAAACCTTATCATAAACAACATCTTGAGGGAGTTTTCGCTGTTATTTGTAAGCAGGATAGTTCTCGTGATGAAATATACTTTTTTTCTTCCCACCCCCTCAATTTCCATGTACCATCATAAGGTAGAGATGTCCGTGACGTCACAATCAAACCTTATGGTAGTCTGATTCTTTTGTCTTATTAATCCCGACTTGTACATGACTATAAATGGGGAAACTATAGAGTCGTGAGGTGAAACCGGACTAATGGCTTTTTATAAGTAGTAATTTATCTGGTCGTTATTGCTTTTATAATACTGGTTGGTGATCGTGCCAATCCGATATAGGAATTTGTTTTGTTTTAGTTTTATCGGAAAAATATTTATGAAAAACTAAAAACATGTTCGATATATAGTGTATCAATATTTGTCCTTTTATAAATCTCTCTCTTTCTCTTAGCATCTCTTTCTCTACACACATAAGTATACAGATATAACAATACTTTTCTAAATTAATATCTATGAAAACAATCATGGATTTTTTTCATATTTGACTTGTGAAAACTTTAAAGCGTTGTTTCAGTGTAACTTTCAATTTCAGTTTCTCACAAAGCAAATTTCTTCGATTCTCAGATGAAAAAACACTCAAGGTAATATGTTCAAACCAATGTATCAAACTTATACTAAAAAAAATAGGCTTATAGAGCACATTTGAAATTTAGCTATACATCTTTTTTTTGGGGGGGGGGGGATTTATTGTAATAATCGAAATGTCAATAAGGACGTCATAGGATTTCGAATGATGCATTGAAACCGAAATAAGTATAATACATTTAAAAATAAAGTATCCAGGATAGAAATTATTTGTAATTTCGGGGGTTATTTTATTAAAAAAAGAGTTTAATTTTAAATCATGCCAAATCCGTATGCAAGCATACTTGTCTCTGTTTCAGAATTAATATATATATATATAAAGATACGATGCGGCATATGGGAACTAAGATCAGTGTCGTTGGTAAAAATTTATATTCTTATAGTAAATGTCTGACTTCCTTTTGAAATTGAAAATGTAGTTCATAAGTATTATACTTAAAGCACTGTAAAAATCACAAATGCTTCTTATTCTACAAAAATGTACTATAATCAAGAACGAAAATATTCATTAATCGCTTCTAAATTACCAAAGATTCCGAAAAGCGTTCTTTTACCTTTAAGAAACTCAGAAAATTATTTATTTTCGAAATTTAAAGAAAAAATTGTAAAATAAATTTTTATTAGCTGCTCGTCATTTTCTCAAACTTTTCTGAATCACTTTTAGAGTGCAACAATCAATTTTCTCAAATCGGAATATCACTTTTTCGGATGATATCAATTCTCAGGTTAATATTTTGATACTCAAAAAACATGTTTAATAGGCAAACATACGATATTAACAGCATTAACATGACTATGGAAATTACCATCATTTTTCTACAATTGCATGCATAAATTCAGTTATGCAGCTGAAAATATTTACTTGAGAATTGATAGAATCCGAAAAATAGATTTTCCAGCTACACGGAATTGATTAATGCACTGCAAAAACAACTAGGAAACGTTTCTGAAAATGACGGGTAGCTAATAAAAATTTATTTTCGTAAATTCTTTTTTAAATTTTGAAAATAAATTATTTTTAGCGGATTCTATGGATAAATGAGCACTTTTTATAATTTTGAGTGACTCATAAGAGGTTATTACGTATTTGTGTTCGTGATTACAGTTCACTTTCGCATATTAAAGCTGCTGGTCACTCACTTTCCGATATCATGTTTTTTTTTTTTTTTTTTTTTTTTAGTTTTTTAGTTTTCAAAATATATCTAAAATTTATACTTAATTTTATATGAAGTGTTAAAATTTTACTTCCAATTTGTCAGATTTTAATACATAAAATGTTATATTAAGCATATATTTTAGATATATTTTGTAAAATAAGGAAAAAAGTGACATCTTTTAAGAAGCATAGATTTTAGAAATAATTTTTAAAACTAAGAAAAAAAGTGACATCCTTTAAGAAAAAAAAAAACACCAAAAAAAAGTTCAAACTATTAATTTGCTGAGGATATATTTTAAATATAAGACTGCATCAAACGCCCATAAACTTAACATTATGGAGGGGAATTCGGAAAATGAGAGACCAGTAGCCTATGTCAGAAACATCTGTCCTCTTTCACAGTGTAGAAAAAGATAATCAGCTTTAACCCTTTGAAGTTCTTGCAAAATGGTAAAAATACAATGTTGTTTTCTCTGCATTTTATTAAAAAAAAAAAAAAAAAAAAAAAAAAAAAAAGATTTTTTCAATATTATCTAAAAAACGTAATTACTTATATGAATGTTATCCTTGAAAGTATTAATTATTGTTCAATGTATAAAAATCCATTGATTCAATAGAATTGTAATACTTTAAATATTGTTTATATTGCAATGAAATCTGGAGATAGTGAATGCATTAACACATTTTAGCCATGAGAGGATTTTAAACAAGATAAAAATTAAATGATATGATAAATAAATTAAAAAAAAAATGAAGAAGAAGAAATTAAATATATCCTTTCTAAAATTTTATTTTATTTTATTTTATTACTTACCCATTAAACGAAGTATAGTGTAAATCTTGCAATCGTTTTGAAAGTCAATTTTTTTTTCTTTGATGGATTTACACGTTTGAGACACTGAAGGTTCCGATAAACATATTTTTAGAAAAAAAAAACCTTGTCGTCCGTCTGACTATGTGTCTGTAAACGATCTATCTCCCGCACAAACTGAGGTAGAGACTTGAAATTTGGTGTGCACTTAGTATGTAATAATGGAAAGCAACCTATTGAATATCAGTAACTTCAATTATCCGGAATTATTGTTCTCGGACTCTCGAAAAATTCGTTTTGATAAAAGGCATATAAAATTTTTCGAAATTCATTCGAATTTTATTTCAAAAAGTGGATAGCAAAGACAATAAAGCAACATAAATTTTAGACACAGAAAGAAATTAATCGGATAATTAGTTGCTGAGACATATGTGATCCTATTTTCTACACTTTTGTACTTTTCATGATCCTGTATTTCATTCAAATTTCAATTCAAATATATATTTGAATTGGAAATGAGACACTTCATCCGACGCAATAAACTCTTAGATAATAGATTTATCATTTTTGGAATTATAAGGATCTTTCTTTTACTATTTGATTATTCCATCGACTAAAAAACAATGGCCAAACTATAAGATTACATTCTAATAATGGTTTATCTTAAATGTCACATTACCTGACATTAAAAAAGTTACACGTGTTTGCTACGTCATCAAATGATATCTAATTCCACGTTTTACTTCTATTTTTATTAATATTTTACTAATTTATTTTTTTTTCGTTATTTAAAATAAAAATTACGTCAATGTGCATAATTTTGCGCGAGTAGTTTGGTGATTTATGTAATTAGTCAAATGGGTCGACAGGATAATCAAGTAATACCCCAATTCATTAATAGAGCATTACTATGCACATTAAAAATATTTAAATATACGTTTAAATTTTATTTTGAAATTGGAATGCATTTTATGAGTAGTTTACACTTGTTTTATATTTATATTTTTTATATTATTGATATCCATGATGGGTAAGAATTATGAGGGCTCCCAACAACTAGTTTTTTAATTTCACTAAACGACTAGTCTTGAAGTTAGATATTCTTAAAAGGAAAAAAAAAAGCAACGAACTGAAGATTTAGTTAGAAGTTCCTTAATCTACTGCCCCGTTTCACTATTTAAACTCTGTGCTGAATACAATGCCAGAGTGCGTTCGGGTAACACGTATCTGCATCTCCAGTCAGGTTTCACTCATAAGTTGAGAATAATCGTTGATGAGAATAATCTTAAGGAAACATGAAACTTCTCAAGAAAAAGAATGCTTCACTTGTCGGGTTTCAAGCTGACATGTTGCAAGGTCTAAGTTGCAAATTTTTTCTTCTCAGCGGTGCCATATGGTAGCAGCTGGTGAAGAGAAACCAGCTTTAGACTCAAGGATTATCCAATATGGGTTAGGTTAATACCCGTTGTTTTGGCTTCGGGAAGCGAGTCATGATGGAAGGGATACACACAAATTTAACTCGGCATGGAGGCGAAGTAAAGCGAAATCACTCAAGATTCTTGTACTGCCTCAACCTCACCTGTAAGCGTATTCACCACACTATTGATTCATTGCGCAAAGATACATGAACATAATAAAAACTTTTCAGGCTGTCCTTAAACGAAAAAAGGCAACTTCATAGCATAAGTTTTAATTTATTTACTTTCGGAAATGCACGAAACTAGCAGGTGTTGTTGTTCAGAAACTATTTAATTGCACTCTTTTTTTTTTTTTTTTTTTTTTTTTTTTCAATTTTAATAGACATTTTATAATATAGTATTAAAGTGGGCGTTTTGAACCGAATTTTCACGCGAAAGAAGTCAAATCACTCAAACTGGGGTGCAAAACATGTTTGTCACATGATTGAATTTGCTTTTAACTGAACAGGTAATGATTAAAACAGGGAAAATTTAGTTCGCTTTCAAATTGCTTCCATAGTCAGGCTTTCCAATTTCATATTTTTCCGTTACAAAATGAATTTGTAAATGAGTCAAAACGTTTTCCACTAGTTGGGCAAAGCAGTTGAGAACAGCCTTAAAGGTAATGTACAGCTTACAAGAGCATTTTATGTAGGGATCCTGTGATTTTGCATTGTTTAAAAATTGCCCTGCGAGTGACGTTAAAAAAATTTAAACAGAAACAGAATGAGACAAATAAAACAATCACAATTTAAATAATAATGATAATATTTCATATATTATTGCGGAAAAAAACTCTTAAATGTAAATTTTATAGAAAGACCACTTACAAAATGCAAAATATAGAAAAGAAAGAAAGAAAAAGAATATTATTGGTGCATTGTAGTTAATTTTTAATAACAGAATGTCGATTTTGATAATGTTTTAAGGGTTTTACTTAATATAACATGCTTAAAAGGTTAAATCACATTAAAACCAAAATTCTGCGACTAAAACTTTTTATTTTAAAGCAATGTCAGTTTTTGCAGAAATTTCCCATTTTTCATAAATTTTTGTTTTTGAAATTAATTAAAGTTTTTAAAAGCTATAAGCCATATACGGTCTTTTATTTATGCTTTACCACAAAAAAAAAAAAAAAAAAAAAAAAAAAAACAAAAGAAAAAGATAGTCACTCAATATTTTATGAGATAATGGGGTTTATACCTGTAAAAATACGATTTTTCAGGAAAGACAAAAAACTTAGTCATTTCTAAATTATATGAAATTTTTACACAATTTTATTAAACACATGAATTAAAGTATATACAAACATTTGGATAAAATTTAGTTTCATATAATAAATGAGGTAATGTTTTAGTCCTTATTGGTTCTATATCACTTCCCACATGACTTCTGCATCAGCATCTCTTACATGCATTTTGTTAAATTAGCAGCACTTTTTTTTTTCTTTTTTTTAATAAGAAAGACTTTTACCTGTACTTTGATAACATTTGCATAGTACAAAATTAATTTTAAAAACATAGTAATGCAAATAGAATTAAAAAATATATAAATAAGTATAAAATGTCAGCGTAAAGTTAATGTTATTGGACGTGGAAAACAAAAGTAAATTTTTCCCAAAAAATTTCATTCTTGTTTCTTCTTTAATGGATGACAAGCTAAACATTTATTTTTTTTAAACTAGATCATACTTGTTAAATATGTTGCTCATTAATGATTTGTGTGAAATAATTCACTGCATTTATATCTAATAGGAATATTTTATTTCGTTTTCATCTTAATTGACTTATTATTGCACGTTTCCACTCCCACAACAAGATTTATTTAAATTCAGAAATTTCATTTTTAGCGAATAATAAACCCCTATACTTAGTGAAAATGAGAAAGGACAATTTTCTATCCTCCAGAAAAAAATTCCATTTTGAATTTTCTACATTGCACGCTCTAAAATTGTTTGTGATTGATGTTTTTTTCTCCCAAACCCGATTTCACTAATGAGCATCTTTAAGTTTACATGTATATTTACATGTCATGCACGGCCTTTATTGCTTTCTTTACCCACAAATACACAAAATAGAGTATTTGCTGCTACTACTAATAATAATAAATACACTGGACTCATTCTATTCTGAACACTCATGGGACAGGCCAAAAATGTTCAGATTATGGTGGTGTTCATATTAGAGGGAATTGGAAATGCATTACTACTACTATGTGAGGTGATCGAGCCAGTAATTGATCAAACAAGGTCAGTGCTACGGGAGTTTTATTATATTTCCTCCCTTTTAAGTTTTAGAAGTAAACATACATGATTGTTACAACCCTTAATGAATGGCCTATCATAGGCAAAAATTAAATCTACTAAAATTAAATAGCAACAAAATTAGAAGCAAACAGTTTCTTTAATTGCCATTTTCCCACTAATTGATCAATAGAAGAGATCAGTCAATTTCCAAATTTATTCTTTAAAGTATCATGCTTATACTGTGGTTAACAAAATTTCACATAAAACTATTATCTAAAATAAGTAAGATGAAAGGGGATTATTCTAAATTACCGTAATTGTCTCCAACTAATTAAAAACTAAATGCACTTTAAATTACACTTTCTAACAACGAAAATCATAAAATGGCGTTTCTTACAGCAGGCAGCTAACAACTAACAACAAGACAACAAGTGCTCTAACCTTTTAGTTGTAAATTTTACCTGAACTATTTAAACAAATTTCAACTTCTAGTACATGCTTAAAATTTAGTAGTGGTTTTGTCTGTTTATTTTTTAATAGAATTCGTTGAGCCTTTTTATTTTTCTGTAACAATTTCTCCTAAATTCTCCAGATTTCTGTAACAGTTTCTCCATGATAGAGAAATTTGGATTCAAACAGCAAATACATGTTCAGTTTATAAAGAGGTGGAGTAGAAATATGGACCAAAAGTAGCGTTCATAATACCGGGGTGTTCGGATAAGAGAATGTTCAGAATACAGAGAGTTCATTTTTTGTTAAGTCTATGGAGTTTTGTCGGAACCGTCGGAATGTGTTCATAATACTGGGGTGTTCACATTAGAGAGCGTTCAGATTGAGAGAGTCCACTGTATTTCCTTAATTCTCTTTCCACCGTTTACAATTCTTTCATTTTAAACCTATAGTTTACTCTTTAAATTTAAAATAAAGGTTACCTTCCTGAAAGAATCACGTGTAATAAAGCTCAAAAAATATTGGATAGTTTTAAAATCAATTAAATGTTGTTGTAATATAATGTTTTCTAAAACATCTCCAAAAACTCTTCCTTAGCCTATTGTCATATGAATATAAATTAAATAATATGCAAAAAGAAAAAAAAAACAATCATTATGTTTTAGACAATGAAATATTCATTAAAATGTAATTGATTACATTTGGGTAGTTAGTATTAGTGCTATTAACGTAAAAGTATATTTTTCTAAAAATTGAAAAAAAAAACCGAAACGGTTAAAGGGATTACAAGCTAACAATATATATTTCTTTTTAAGACTAGGAATATTTGTTAAATCATGCTGTTCATTAATGATTTGTGTGGAATAACGCACTGTATTTATATGTAATAGGAATATTTTATTTCGTTTTCATCTTAATTGACTTGTTATTGCATGTTTCCACTCCCGCAACAAGTCTTATTTAAGTCCAGAAATTTCATTTTTAGCGAATAATAAACCCTAGCTTAGTCGAAATGAGAAAAGATAACTTTCCATCCTCCAGTAAAAATTCCACTTCGAATTTTCTATATTGCACGCTCTAAGATTCATCTTGATTGGTGTTTATTTCTCCCAAACCCGATTCCATCAGGGAGCATCTTTAGTTCTATTTACATGTCATGCCCGGCATTTATAGCTTTTCTCAACCCGCAAATCCACAAAATAAGAGTCCTATCTCCAGAATCTCAACGCATCCGCCTCCCGTGATAGATAATTGCTCGTTTTATAGGTTTGTAGCCTCAAAAATGCGGAAAATAAAAACATTAAAAGAGCAACAACAATAATGATTCCGTCTCATCCTATAGAATATATCGCAGTTTGAATGATAATTCGTACACTGCGATCCCTCCCCTTTCCTTTTATTTTATTTTTTTTTATGAATAATCTGCTAGTCATATCGCGCCATGACTCCAAGGAAATGGGTTGGTAAAAATCAAAAATGAAAAAAAATTGCTTTTTCACTGTGTTTGAAGGGGGGAGATATCGACGCGCTGAAATAGATGTACTTTTGCTCTGGAATGTTTATCATCATTTAGATTCTGAAATGTTTTGCAATGGGTATGAGTAGATTTTCCCATTTTGAAGAGAAAATGAATCTAAATATTTATTACGAAACTGAATATTAAATTTGCATATTTTCTGAAAATAAAATTTCGATTTTGTCATCTGCGTCTGATATTATACTACACTTTATCATTTCTTATAATAGCAACAATTATTAAAATGCGTAAGCTGTAAACGATAAAACTTGTAGGAAAAAATTATTGTTAGATTCTGAAAGGATTCGCGATGGGTATGAGTAGATTTCCCATTTTGAAGAGAAAATGAGTCTAAATATTTATTAGTAAATTGAATATTAAATTTGAATTTTTCTGAAAATAAAATTTCGATTTTATAAATTATGTCTGATATTATATTAAACTTTATTGTTTCTTATAATGGCAACAATTAATGAAATGCGTAAGCTATAATCGATAAGACTTGAAGGAAAAACATTACTGTTAGTTAGATTCTGAAAGGCTTTGCGATGGGTATGAGTAGATTTCCCACTTTGCAGAAAATAAATCTAAATACTTATTAGTAAACTAAATATTAAATTTGCATATTTTCGAAAATAAAATTACGATTTTGCAAATTATGTCTAATATTTATACTCCACTTTATCATTTCTTATATTGACAACAATTATTGAAATGCGTAAGCTGTAAACGATAAAAATTAAAAGAAAAAATATATTGTTAGTTAGATTCTGAAGTGTTAAAATTCAGTACATTTCTCATTTTACAGAAATGTGTATCCAAAATTTGTTTTAGTGAACTAAGCACATATGTAACAGATAATAAATTGTGGCTGTATATTTTATGAGAAATGAAATTTCGATTTTATGTAAAAAAGTCTTCTATTACATATCAGCTTACCACTTCTTGTTTTGGCAACAAAATTTGAAATATCAAGTTATTGAACTACTCCGCAGTAAAAAACTTTTTCTTTTCAATGGGCAAATGATTGAGCACAGAAATATTTTTTTTTGCGTATATGTAAATAAACTTACGAAATAAACTTTGTGTATAATGTGTATAACATGTAAACGATAAAATTTGAGGAACAAGATTTATTATTTTACAAGTATACTTATTTAGATTCTGAAATGTTTATCTGTTATCAGTAAATTTCTAAATTTAGCGAAAATGAATCAAAAAAATTATTATTAAGCTAAACACAACTATAAAAAAGTGAAAATTTGCATTAACATGTTTTGAAAAACAAAGTTTAGATTTTATGAATTATATCTGCTGTTGTATTTTGTACATTGCATTATCATTTCTTGTGTATTCCAACAATTATTAAAATGTGTAATTTCCTCAAACTCTTCGCAGTGCTATAAAAAGTATGCTTGAAAAGGTATATATTAAGGTGCTGAATACATAAATTTTGTTCAATTATGATGTAGGAGGGCATTTCCATGCGGATTTGTTTGTCTCTTACGCAACTAAAAATCACTATCCTTGTTGGCTACCGTTATTTTCGAAAAGTTTGCTTCGCCTTATTCAATTGATGATATATTTTCGATAAACTAAGTCATATGTTTTCGCTTTAAAATACTGGTGGCCAAAATTCGTAGTATGTAACAGACAAACAAGTTCGCATGGAAATGCCCAGGAGTTTTATTGTTATTTAGATTTTAAAATATTTCAAAAGTATGATTAACTTTCTCACATTACCGAAAAATGTCCGAAAATAATTTAATAAACTAAATTTGATGTTATAAGATGAAATTTTGCATTTAAATACTTTCCAAAAATCAAACTTCGTTTTTTTTATGTGTGCTGTGTACAATATATGCATGCCATCCAATTTCTTTGCAATATTGTAAAAAAATAGATTTTATTTTCCTTTTCTTATTGTCATTTTTCATTACATAAATAGCTCAAATAAAAAACTAATGCATATAAGTAATCTGTTTAAATATAAATGCTTAATAAGCATTATTAAATTTTAAAATAACATAGATTTTAATAATATATGCAAGTGTAATGTATTAAAAATAAATGCAGTATATTTTATTAACAATTAAGTAAAAATCAAAGAAACTTTAGAGACATTTTTTACACGTACACACATTCAAAGGTATACAAATAAATAAATAATAGTACAAAGAAGAAGAGCATTTAGAGTTGAATCATATGCTTTGACATAATTTGCATTATTTAACTTTTTCCTTGTTTGATTCATTTGTGGTCACTTCCCTTAGTATATGTTGCATTTTCACTAGTACATTCACTAATGTATATTATTTCCAGTCATTAATTTGCTTTTTTCACTCTCGCATCTTAACTCTAGATGCTCTCTATAAAGGTATAAAATGGGTGTTTATTTATTTAGTTTTCTAGATTAATATGAAAATAAATGAAAACTCTTTAGTTTGCTTCCAGTATTTGCTGGTAATATCGCGCAGAATATCTAGGGAAGTTATGCATTAAATTACTTTTTACTTTCTTTCTTTCTTCCTTTTCCTTTGTGCAAAGAAATGTTGTTATACTGAACTTTTATTGTAAATACTAACTATGCAATACTTTAATCTCTTACGTAATATTCAACATCTGTAACCTAAAATAGAAATTTTCAATCACATTTCTCCTCCTCCACGAAAGGATCATTTCATTTTAGTTCATGCATTAACTTCAACCTTTTAGGGCTGTAATTTTAATCTCATTCTTTTCGAAATTACAGTCAATAAAAATTATCTCATTATATTCAAAAAATAAATATTTTTAGTTTTATGGGTACAAATGCATTTGTCTCACTTTTCCTGACACTATTAGTAATGTACAAAAATGTTTTGTACGTTTTAATTGTTACTATTTATTTAAGCTTTTTAACCTGTATATATATGTGTGCGTGGGTTTGTATGTATATAATATTTTCTCCGTAGCTTCTTAAAATTAAAATTTCAAAAAAAAAAAAAAGAATCTTTATTGCGTAAAATCTTTCTTTGTGGCTGTTTAGTGCGAATTTCGAATTTAGTTTCACTTATTATTTTTATTTATGAATCTTATATTTAGAATTGTTTATTTTATTATAAAATCTGAACTCTGTGGACCTACCTACAATCCGTAGGAATCTTGTAATGCCCGTCTCTGTTTTTTTTTTTTTTTTTTTTTTTTTTTTACTATGAAATGTTTTAAAGTTACCAACAGTTTTCTCATTTTACTGTGAATGATTCCAAAAGTATATTAGTAAACTAAGTATAATCTTAAATGATGGAAGTTTGGATTTAATTTCCTGAAAATCAAATTTCGAATTTTTAAATCAGGTATGCCATTTGTATAAATAAGTCTTTGTCATTTCTCGTACTAACCAAAATTGTAAAATATTGAAGCACACCAGCTAACTTCTATGCAATACTGTAAAGAAAAAAAAAAACGCCTACTTTTTCCTTCGTCATTTTTCATTGGACCATTTAGTTCAAATTTTCGAAAAATTGGATATAAATAATTTATTTAATAATGAACGCTTAATCAAAATATTTTCATTTGAAAAATCGCAGTTTTTTTTTTTTTTTTTTTTTTTTTTTTTTGTCTAAACCTGGTCTTGTGGTCATGCGTTGCTGTACAAACATTATAACCTAACACAGAACCTTCAAAATTTGGTTCCCAATAAAGCTTATCGAATGTAAATGATATAAAGTAAAATAATTGTTAAATGTTAATAACTTTCTTTTCATTATTTATGTCTATGTAATTTAATTAATTAAATTTTGCATCGAGTTTGAGAGGCATGTATTTGTTTACATCCCTTATCGATATGCAGTTATCAGACTGCTGTTAAAATATAACCTGCTAGATTTATTGATAATTTAAAATTCTAGTCAATCTCTTACAAAAAGTTGAGAATCTTTAAAAAAAAAAAAAAAAAAAAAAAAAAAACCTAATGGATTAATTTAATTTAGTAATTAAAGTAATTGATAATTTTAATTTTATTTGATGCAATTAAATTTAATTGCTTTTCTTTCTCAATCAGAGACTTAAATGAACCTGATTGTCCTGATTATTAATTGTTCACCTGCAGAACGATAATATTAAGATAAGCAGAGGAGGTTTATCTATATACTCCTTCGATGTGTTTGGATTGCACAATAGGATCGCAATCGGGTTAAAATTTTATAATTTGCTTAGAACTTGCCAACAGTATCAGGGATCTCTCCAGACTTTTCTCACAGGGCTCTGTTTTGTGAAATTGTGATTTTTTTTTCTTATATTTGTGAAATTTCTCGTCAGAATTTTGTGAATTTTAAATTATTGATGTCGTGAGGTTCTATTTTTCATATATAAAAAGCTCAGAAATATGCTTTTTGGTAAGTTCAACTGTTTATTTACAAACCAGATTTTATTATTAAATGATTAAATTTGTGAAAAGTTCAATTTGAAAGCGAAAAAATTCTGAGTACGGTCTATTTGAGAAACAAATAATTTTATGAGGGGTCCTGTTTTGGGATAAAATGTTTTGTGAAGGGTCCTGTTTTAAGATAAATTATTTTGTGAAGGCTCCTTTAAAGGACCTAAAATTTTCTTAAACACATCCCTGAGTATGAAAAGTTGGGTAAATCTTGTCAAGTCCGCAGTTCGGAATCAAACTGGGTATCTGGGTATCTGTAGCAGGGCAGCGTGACGCGTTGACCAGTAAGCTACTGCGCTTCGCCTTTATTAGGTGCGTTCGTAATTATGTAAATGCTTAACATATATAGTCGTCGTTCAGTCCGTCTGTCCGTATATCCGCATACAACAGAGGAAAACTATCCAACCGAATTGTTTGGAATTTAAAATATATAATTGTTGTATAATTTTGTCGAGTCATTTCAATTTTAATGAAAATCAGATGGATATTTTAATTACAGGGACAATCAAAAGTATTCCGTTACATTACGGCCAATGGGAAAAATAGTTTCAAGTGCATTTTAATTATGCCTCACTCTTCCGAACATAATAAAATGATATGAATTAATGAAATATGTACTGAAATATACATTCTGTAGAATCTGTAGAGCACAGAATATTTGTTATTAATTTACAAGGCCACACAAAAGTATTCCAATACATAATTGTTTAGGGTGAAATATTGATTTTTTTGTGGGAGAGGGGGGGGGGGATTTTAATGCTATTAAACTGTTTCACATTTTCTGAAATAGATATACGTTGCTGAGGTTTATTGCGTGTTACTTCCTGTATAATAGAAAACAGATAGTATTTACACGCACTTCCACTAGTATTTTTAAAACTTCGCTATTGTACTAACGCACCTCATGTACTACGTTCGACGTGCAATTTTCGACTTGTTATAAATGATAGAGAAATAATGTAAATATCCCAAAGAAAATCTAAAATTGCTCTGTAGTTATAAAAATTCCAATAAAAACACCCCTATAGCCAAACTGTATATAGAAATGACTGCAAGGTTTAATTTATAAGAAAACAAAATGCTTTTGTTCTAAGCATCCTGCATTTGTCATTGCCAATCAAATATTGATTTTACAATTAAAGATTTTGCAGATAATTTTCCCGTAAAAGAAAGTCTCTTACTGACTTCCACGTTAACTGTCCTTTTTTTGTGATTTTTTTTTTCTTTTTTTAAATTTTTTTATTATTGCGATTCAGTTTAAAATCATGTGCATCCGTTTATTTAAAATTAATTTGTTCAAATAGATAATAACCTCTCTGGTCACCCAACAGAGAAGTTTATAGACTAATATCCTAAGTCCAGGAGACGTTCATTATATTTATTTTTATTTTTTAAGGTCATCATTACGAAATATAATACGTTTAAAGTGTTTTAATATATATATATATATATATAAGAAAATACGGCTCTATTTATGTAAACAGATGTCTTCGGTTTTACACAAAGTGTCCTTTTAATGCAGAAATCGTGCATTATGGTAATAGATAGATCTTCTTTCCTTTATTACATCCCATGAGACGACAAAAGTATCTTTTCAAAGACTCAATTTTGTCTCGACGACGCCACTGACTGCGACAATTATGCATTACAGGTGTTCGTTTTCTACTCTTCCACTTTTCAATCACTCCCCCACCGGGTAAAAACATCTCAGAATCCGGCTCCAAATAAAATAACTCGGCGAGCATTCCTACGCGACACAGCCCGCTTGATTTAGATAAGCCCAGACAAAAGGCAAGAACATCTCTTCTCCACCAAAATATATAATCCACAATCGGCATACCAAGAGCCCTGTCAGTTCGATTTTATTCCACAGCTCTCCGAGGTCGCGCCCTTGCTGGAACCGCTTCGATCTGTATCAGTGATTGAATGGACCCCCTCTATTCGTGACCCCTCATATATATATATATGTTTTTATTTTTTACATTTCTTATATTTTTTTTTACGTAACGGAACAATAGACTTAAGCCTTAGGCATCTCCGGGTCTAATATGTACGAGCGGTAGCTTCTGCCTCCATATCTCACGTTTAGTGGCCAGAGATCTGCAATGGGTGGAGTTGTTCGCAGAATGAGGGAAAATTATATCGAGAGCGACTCTTCTTGTAGTTCTTCCAAAGTTTTTTATTTTTATTTTTATTTTTTTTTCTCCATTCTATTATTTCATTTCTAGCTGTGGTTGGTATGTATGTTCCGCTGAAGGATCCGCGTTTCGACAATGTTGCATTCATCAGTGCAGCTTGTAAACTAATCAACTTATCAAAAAAAGAAACCGTGTTCATCGGCTATCGATCACTTTTTGGCAATGAATGCGAGCTTTGTGCATCTAGTGATCGGACGTGAGTTGGGAATTTCATGAGTCATTGGGGTTGTTGGAGGAGAAGCGTTCCTTCTCGATGAGTATCGGTCGATCGATATTCGATACCAGGCTTATGTTTTCATTAACTGTTGTGAGTCATATCGTACGGTAAATTTATCTTTCTTTTATGTTAATTGCATTGCTACAAATTATGCGGAGAGAAAGATAAAATATAAGATACTGACGCAGCAGTAAATTAATAGCTTTATTAAAAAAAAAAAAAAAAAAAAAAAAAAAAAAAAAAAAAAACAGATTGAATGTATATACTATGTTCTTACAGAGATTGTGTAATAATTTTGAAAAGTGTTTAAGCATATTTATAAACTATTGTCAAATTATCACAAATGTGGATCACAGAAAAACGGATCATGGATCATGAAGGATCATTTACCTTCACTGTAAAAAAAACGGACGATTTTACGGAAGCATTACTGGTAATCTGGTCGCCAGTACAAATTACTGTTTTTTAACGGAAAATTTTCCCTAAAATCCTGAAAAAACATGAAAAAAAGGAATATTTTCCAAAATTTAACGAAATTTTTCCGTTAAAAAACAGTAAATTACACTGGCGTCCAGATTACCAGTGATACTTCCGTAAAATCGTCCGTTTTTTTTTTTTTTTTTTTTTTCCCTATAGTGTTGGTTTGCATATTAGAACGAAAAGTCATATCTTGTTGGAAAACACTTAAAAATAGATTTTAGCAGTTGTCTCGTAGATTTACACTAATGCTTTCCTGCAATCCAAAAGTATAAAAACATGGAGGTTTGGGACCAGGAAAACATAATGGTGAATCTGTCAGTCAACAGATAAATAAAGGCTATTGTTTACAAGCAGATTCTTTAGTTTATTTACAGATTTTTTTATGTATAAAAGTATTTTTGTGAATGTGCTAAAAAGTATGGATTTGAGATTATGTTTGGCAAGAAATTATAAATTTTCATTTTCTCTAAAGCTGTGGGGTGCTTTTTTATAATTATATTGCAAAAGATTAAAAATTAATAACTAAATAAATAAAATTACGCAAAATTTTGGAAATTGCACCGGCAAAATAATAAAATTTTCTTTTGAAATGTAAAAACATAAAAAAGACCAAAACTTTAGCGAAAACGGCTAACTAACTAAACGTCTAAAACTACATCCGCTAATTTCTGGCATTCTCAAACTCATTTCACAGGGGGGGGGGGGGGAATTTTTTGCAAAAATACAGAAACTGTACTATGACAATCAACGGGTTTCTTTTCTTTTCGTTCTTTATTTTCTTTCTTCTTCTTCTTCTTTTTTTCTTCCTTCTGTGTGTAATAATTTGAAAATAAGAAATGCGGGAATTTATAAAGACATACAATTTCGTAAATTGTGCTGAGAAAAACTGGAAAAAAAAGTAGCGTAAACTACATACTAAATAGGTTTTTATAACTGTTATTTGTCAATGATATTTTTAAAATCATATCCGCTAATTTCTGATACATCCACGGAAAAATTTCATCGAAAAAATTAAGTGAGGGGGGAGGGAAACATCATAAAACTAAAAATGCACTGGTAATCAGCATTTTTTTTTTTTTTTTTTTTTTTTTTTTAACTGGGGGTAGGGGGTGTCTATTTTTTAAATACTAGATGATGATATTTATAAAGCAATACAATTTCGAAAATTACACTGGCAAAATACGGAGTGTAAATGGATCAACGTGCCTATACTGAACCAACAAATTAATAAATTTTTAGAGTTATGAAACCATATTCTGAAGCATTAACAAAATCATTTCATTTGAAAAAAAATCCGAAAAATTAAGAAAATTGTATTGGCAATCAACCGATTTTCTTATCGAGAGTGTAATATTTTTAAAGTACAAAATGATGGTATTTATAAACCGTATAAAATATTAAAAAGAACCAAATAGATCTGTAACGTATGGGTGGAGTAGTTTAAAAGAAAATTAGAAATTATTGAGAAGGATTTAATTTTGTTTTTTATATCCTTTTTTTAATGTGTTCTTATTTTTTCCCAACTGGTTTCGCAAACGAATGTTTCTTTCAAGATATAAAGTTTTGTTAAGATTCCTGTATAATACCACCCATACGATGTAAAATGATCCAAACAATACAAATACCCATTGTCAATGAAATGTATTCAGCGTTGATTTATTTCGCTTGTATTTAATAGAAACATGACAAATCGTATTTCTCGAAGAAACAAAAAAGCTGTATTTCGGGTGAAAAAGTTATCTCCAAACCTTCAGCTTTATATCTTGGTGGCTTCAACAATGTAACTTGTTTCAAAATTTTTTTATTTCCTTCCCAGAGAATTAATCTAAAATGTGTTCCGCCTTTTAAGATTTATTTATAAAGGTCAAAGTCGTTGAAAGCGAGAATTTCTGATAAGAAGAAATAGTGCATGAAATCGATTAATTAAAGCTATCAATTCATCCTGAATGCAGAATTAATAACAGTTTTAATCACTTGTGGTGTTAATATAAATAGCAATTCTTAAAGTTTGTGAGCTATAATTGTAATGTAAATTTAATTATAGTTACTATCCTTGGAATTATTATGAATATATTAAATAAATGAGAAATTTCTGAGACTTTTTACCAGTTTTATCAACTTGAAAGGTTAGCAATTTTTAGGTAGCTTTCATTACAAAAAATAAAAAACTACCTATTGCAGCCGTCCAGAGGAAAGCACTTCCAGGAAATTTTGGTACATTTTCACCGATCATGACCCCCAGACCCCAAAACCACCCTCCGTTGAAATGTTGACATATATATATATATATATATATATATATATATAACCATATACAGTAGACTCCCTCAAATTCGCTCTCCTAAAATCCGTAACTCTCTAAAATCTGCACATAATTTACAGATGTAAACAATGAAACATTCAGTTCAGTTGTAGGTGCAAAATTTGTCTTTTTAAGTTTTATACCGGTTCCATACATTTTTTAATTTGTAATTTTGTTGAGGTTATTGAATTCATGTTTTTATCATGAAGAAAGAATTATTTATTTCTCAAAAAATCAGATATTGCTGATATCATTGATAATCACAATCTTACCAAATATATATATGTATTAATCAAACTTTTTTATTTAATTAGTCTGGCTAAACCTGAAATAAGATCGTTATTTTACGATCCTTATGTGAAATAGTGATGTACCTTTATGAAGCAAGTTTCATTGAATAATTTAGGAAAAACACATTTAAACTTTATAATGAATATTTAATTATACATTATTGATTATTAACTTTTACTTTTAATGTTTTAATCATTTAAAAAATTTCTAAATTTTTATTTTTTAGTTTATTACTTATTTTAATATTTTAGCATATTGTAAGCATTCATTATACTTTTGATTCTATTATTGATTACATTCAAATTTCAGTTTAAAAAATATAAACAAAGCAATGACCAGAAATCTGCAAAATTCTAAAATCCGCACAACCTCTGGTCCCAAGCTGTGCGGATTTGAGGGAGTCTACTGTATATATATATATATATATATATGATTTTTGTCATGCGATAACTATCGTATTTATGAACCAATTTGAATGAAACTTGGTATGTGCATGGTACATACAAATGTCTCGACCGAGTTCGTTAACCAGCATCATCCACCATCTTGTTTCAAAATGGCGGCCATTTAATTTTTTTTGAAATTTTAAAATTTAAAATTAAATGCGAAAAATTTAAATATTGAAAAATATTTTTCTTTTATGAGTTAGAACTTAAAACAACGATTCCAGATCACTTTTTATTTTGTCTATATCTTAAAAAATGATTGAGTTATAGCACTTTGAATTTTTCTTAAGGTTGGCATTTTGAAACGATCTGATTTTTGTCACGTGATAACGACGTGATGCTAAAAAATTAAAAGTCGAAAAAAACTTTTCCTTTTATGTGTTAGAACTTAAAACAACGATTCCAGAACACTTTTTATTTTGTCTATATCTTAAAAAAAGATTAAGTTATAGCACTTTGAATTTTTCTTATATGGTTGACATTTTCAATCATTTTGAATGTTTCTTATGGCTGACATTTAAAACGATCTGATTTTTGTCGCGTGATAAAACACGTATTTATGAATCGATTTGGATGCAACTTGGTGTGTACATAGCACATAATAAAGCCGGAGCCGAGTTCGTTAGCCAGTTCCATCCGCCATCTTGTTTCAAAATGGCGGCCATTAAATTTTTTTTAATATAAAATTTAAAATTAGGCACAAGAAACTGATAAATTGAAAAAGATTTTTCTTTTATGCATTTGACCTCGATACAAAGATTCCAGAGTATTTTTTGTTTTGTTTGTATCTTAAAAAATGGCTGAGTTATAGTACTTTTAATTTCTAGTGTTGCTCGCATTTTGAAATGGCCTGATTTTCGTCACAAGGTAACACGAGCATTTATAAACCGATTTCGATGAAACTTGGTACGTACATAGTACATACAGATGTCTGGACCGAGTTCGTTGACTAGTTCCATCAGCCATCTTGTTTCAAAATGGTGGAATATTTAATTAAAAAAAAATAAAACTTAGATGCAAAAAAGTAAGAAATTAAAAAAGATTTTTCTTTTGTATGTTTGATCTTGATACAAAGATTCCAGAGCAATTTTTGTTTTATTTATATCTTGAAAAATGGCTGAGTTATAGCACTTTCAATTTCCAGTGTGGTTGACATTTTGAAACGGTCTGAAATTTGTCACGCGATAATATGCATATTTATAAACTGATTTGGATATAACTTCGTGTGTACATAGTACATAACAAGGTCTTGACCGAATTCACCTGCCAGCTTAATCCACACTCTTGTTTCTAAATGGCGGCCATTTAAGTTTGCTAAAAATCTTTTTAATGTATAATGATGTACATACAAAAAAATTAGAAATCGAAAAAAGGTTCTTTCTAAAGTATTTATCTTAATATTAAATTCTGGAGTATTTTTTGCTTTCTCTTTACCTTAAAAAACGCCTGAGATATATAGCAGTTTGAATTTCTAATGTGGGTGACATTTAAAAAAAAATCATTTTGCCTGCGACAGCACTCGTATACATTAATCGATTTCAACATAAGTGTGCATGTGCACATGAATTAAGATTTCGACCAAGCTCATTGGTTTATTTTATCCATCATGTTGCTTTAAAATGACATACACTTCATGATATCGTGGATTTTGGCGACTCTCTAAATCGCTTAAAATAAAACCAGGTTGAATAAAATATGACTAATTTTTAAAAATTCCTATTAATATTCAGTATTAACAAAAACTAGTATTCAATCTTATAAAATAGGGTTCCACTAATTTGAGCTTCGTATGTTTGAATAATGTAACTTAATTTAAAATAAATAAATAAATAAGTATATGAAAGCTACCTCTTCCTCCCGGTAGGACTTTTTAAAATATGAGAGTGATTTTTAGCATACTTAGATTCTGTGAACTTGTTTTAAAATTTGTATATTCTTTTTATTAAGAAAAATTATTTAGGGGAGGATGAGAGTGTGGTTGAATTAACATATTTACTGACAAATAATTGTCCTTATCAATCTTGAATAAAATTTTTTAATTCGATTCAAATAAACGTTTTGAATCTAGGAAAATTGATCGAATAAAATGTTTCTTACACGCTACATTGATTTATTTTATTAAGTGAGAATTCTGATTCAAAAGATTTTTATTTGAATTTGGGTCTTGACCAATTTTATTTGAAGTTGACTATGATGTTGCAAAAAAGATTTCAAAAATTATCTAAGAGTCTAACAACTGTGATATCTTTGTGCGCCTACTTATGTATTAATCATTCTGATGTATGTAAATAGACATATAAAAAAATAGGGAGAGAGATTACTTAAATATGTATTTTTAGTTTAGGTCCGAGAGTTTAATGTAACTTTTCGAATTAATGTATTTGATAATACATTATACAACTGTCATATAGCGCTACCATGAAGTTTAATATAATTTTTCGTCCTATTTAATTGCATTAATTCTATGATAAAGTGAGTCATCATATTATAAAGTGAGTTTATTACAATTTCTGCTATTTAAACATCGAATAAAAAACTTTTTGAATAGTTGTGACAGATTTTTTCTAAATCCCAATTTTTTTTTATACAGCATTCAAGTAGTAGGAATATAAATTTATTATTGAAAGAATGCGATCGATGCATTCCTGTATTACAGTAGTAAATAAGATTTTGATAATCATCATGATAATCATCATTTTGGTTGTTATGCGTTCAAATGAGTGCTCCTGCCTAAAGCATAATCCCGCTTGACAAGTTGGAAGATGCCGAGGATAAAAAGCTATCATTTTGGGTGATCAGTGTATAGGTCTAATTGAGAAGTCTTTTGATTTTAATGTTTTAATATTAAAACCTTGATTAGTGCTGTTCGACTGCATACAATGAATATATTTAAAATTTCTCAACTGAAAACTCGCAAAATAAATCTTATTAAAGAATTGAAATTGAGTATCTGTGCTTAAATATTTAGCATTTGACACTGAGATTGCTTTAGGGTCTATATAGCAAAATTGGCTTTCACCTGGAATGATTTTTATTATACACAGAAATAACAACAAGCCACAACAATATTTAATACGTGAACTAGCGAGCTTCGCCCGCTAGCGGCCCCTTTCTGCAAAAAATAATCTCTCTAAGGCTCGGTGCACACTTGCGTTTTCTAACCGCTGACCACAAACCATCAATCATCCTGTGGCTGTCTTGATTCAGTGCACACTAGGCGATCGTTACCGCTGACCACAAAGAAAAAACAGGTTCATTTAAATAATGAGACATTTTATGTGTAATATTTTGTATCTATATCTTTCAAATTATTTTATTTAGAAAAGCATTTAAGACTTTTCCTCGAATAACTTTTTTTCTGAATATAGCTATCTTTCTATAATATAATGTTACAAAATATTCAGTTTTACAGCTGCTTTTACAAAACAAAATAATCAAATAAATAAATACAATTTAAAATAAATAACCAAAATACTTTTTATAAATTATTTAACAAAATGTTTTAAAATTTTTCACAATTGTGTATTATTAGTATAAACCTTCTAGAGTTCACTCAGAGGCCCACTTTGAATATTTGGGGCCTGAGGCCCCAAGTAATCAAAGTGGGCCTCAGGCGTATCGTTTATAATCAGCTTTTTCTGTTTTTCTCTAATTCTAGTGTTTGATTATATGCAAGTTTCTTTTAAAATTTACCTTTAACTTTCTAAAATTGTTTCTTCTAGTGTATGATTACATGCCTTTTTTTTTTTTTTTTTTTTTTTTTTTAATCCAATAAACACTTTCGAACATAAATCACAGAAAAATACTTAAAAAAAACAATGGATAACATGTGCAACACAGCATCAAAATATGACTTCCTGAAAAAAATTATACAGCATCTGATAAATTTATAAGAACAAAATATTCCCAACTTTTTGTGTAAACAATCTAATTGTACTTTCTTTTCCTATTATATTTAGAAAAATTCTATTATATTTACAATCAATGTTTCAAAATTTTGGCTTTTTAACTTCCATTTTTTTAAATTTTAATCTTTACATTTACAAAACTGCAACTTTCTCTTTTTTACAAGATGATTTCGCTTCAGAAAATTTTATCTCTTACAGTGTTAACATGCAGTAGCAATTCTTTGAGATTTTTATGTTGAACATATCACTTCATATATCAAGGCATTATCATAGACAACCATTTGAAAAATTTAAAACATTTTATGAATGTTGGCAACTAAGAGAAGCATTTTTAGAAAAATATAAAACACGTAAACACTAAAAAAATTTGGATTTGGTAGATTTTTAAGTAATATTGACAAACCCCTGAGATTTCCTTGATTTTTCCAGATTACTAAAATTCCCCGAGATTTCCCTGAATTCCAGGTTCTGTAGCTACCCTAGTAATGAATAGAATGTATAAACCCCCCAAAAAATCAAATATGAAACATTAATTATACTTATGTACATAGAATATATGAAAAAAAAAGAATATATTTGTTTACAAAATTAGAAATGAAATAGAAGAAATAGAAGTTATGATAAAAGCTACCAGAAAAAACTATAAAAATATGCATAGAAAATCTGTATAAAAGAAGGTAGTATATATATTTTTTCAGGCATACACACTTTGAAAAAAACCTCGAGTATAATTTTCGTGTAAAAATATGCATATTTTGTACAAAAATTTTAATTTTTAGTTTTTTCCTTTTTCACATTTAATAATTTAAATTAAAAAATTCGCCTATTATATTATTTAAAATACAGTTACGGCCTCCCGAGTTTTTCAAAAATTTTATGCAAGGTGTAAAACCAGTACCCCAAACACACATATAAAGATCATTGAAGAATACAGGATTTAAGGGCTACTTTTACCTAAAAATATGGCAGAAAAAAAATCGCCCGTTTTACGCCGTAATTTCGCGGTTTTTACAAATTTAAAAATACTTCTAACCGTTGTATCTTTTTGAAATTTTGACACAACTCAAAACGATGTATTCACTAAGAGGTGTATAAAGATGGAAAAGAAATATTGAAAATTAGGGATTTTATTCATATAAATATGAGCGGAAAAAGTGTCGAAAAAGCAAACAAAATTGTACTATCGGAGACTCTTTTTCTCGATTTTTTTTCAAGAGGTTAATATTAGAATATTTCAAAAATAAACACACCGTTGGAAATTAGACAGAAGCGTCTTTGAGGGGGTATTTTTTTTTTCTTTGTCGTGCCTCCAAAATTAAAAAGGATGGAATCGTTTTAAAATTCGATAGTTTTCGGTCGAAAATTCTGCGGAGAAAAATGAAAAATGAAAGCTTTTGGGAAAACGTTTTTTTCAAAAGGTTAATGTTCGTATTTCTTGAAACCGAATAGACCGTCAGAAAGGTCTTTAAATTTCCTTCAAAAATATGTAATTTGTTTTAAAATCCGTGAATCTGCAGCGCAGATGCGACGTTTTATATAAGACTCCTTAATTTTCGTATTTTCGACACCTTCGTGGTTCTTCATCCGCGGAAAGCTAGTTTCGACCGGAGAGCTCCGTCAGAGAACCGTCTCGGAACTTGGATTTTTTGTCACGTTTCCCGGGTAGTTTTTAATTAATATCTCGGGTAATTACCGGGCGATTTTCTCGAAATTCATTATCACAAAAGGCCGAATCGTCTCGAGTCGATAGACACCCAGAGCGCCACTCCACTCGGCCGCTGAGAAAAGTTTTTAGCGGTACAGACAGACAGACGTTTACTGCGGTTAATAGTATAGATAATCACTTGCTAACTAAGCATAGAACCAACAAGATAAAAATTGCCCATGCCGGAGATCGAACCCGAAAATTTTTGGAATAGCGCTTCCAATTCTGTACCATTTAAGCTACGAGCACTATACCCAGCTCCTCATTTTTCACTCCCATATGTTGGTAAGGCTGCACTGCAGCACAAGATGGAACAGTGTTCATAAGCACCCAATCTTGAGGGGTCCTTGTAACGTAAATGGTAGAGCAGTGGAAGCGCTATTCCAAGGGTTCCGGGTTCGATCCCCAGCATGGGCATTTTTCACCCTGTCGGTTCTAAGCTTAGTTAGCAAGTGATAATTCACGTATTAAATATTAAATAATTTCAAGCGTAATTTCCCTGCAGAAAAATAATTGGAAAATTAATCAAAAATTGTATAAGCCACTACAATTTTAATTTCTTTTTTCCATTACATATTTATATAACTATAGATGAACACTCACAATTGCATTCATGAGTTATCCATTTATTGTAACCTGGGGCCCCGCCGCAGCAGCAATTATCATTGTTGATCACGTCACTGAACAACCATATTTAGCATATTAAGGCAATAAATAAATAAATAATACACATGGGTGTTATTCTCCAAACTGAAATTGAATCAAACGTTGAAAATTTCACTGTAGGAACTAAAGATCTGCATGGGCCGGGTTTGGGCCGATTTTCATTAACGGCATATGGGCCGGGCTAGGGCTTTACATTTTTCTGAAGATTCGGACCGGGCCAAGCCTTAGTCACAAATCTTTCCGGAACGGGCTGGGGCGGGCTCGGGCCTTACTTTTTACCTGTAGGATCGTGGCCTAATTTATTTTTTCCGTACGAAGCCGGGGAAGATTTCATTTTCCCTAGTCTTCACGAACCAAAATATTTGGTCCCGATTGAATCATCCCGTATGAAAATCCTTTTCTCGACGCTACCAAGTATGTTCAAAGATCAGTAAAATCTCGTTTGGTCCAAAAATTAAAAAAATAGCATTATATATTTTTAAATCGCCATTATTCTACAGTTAAACATTAAAAAATTTATTTAATTTTAAAGAATCGTAGATTTGCAGGCTTATTAAAATGGAGTTAAACGTATGAAAAAAGAACGTGCCTATGACGGAATCTTCATTTAAACTGAAAATGTACAATTTCTTTTAAACTGTTCATCCATGCAAAATGAATACAATAATACGCGAGAATTGTTGCATAAAAGAGTAATTGTTGCATAATTTTGACGAGTTATTTCAAATTTTATGAAAATCAGATACATAGTTTTATTACAGGGACAGTCAGTAGTATTCCATTACATTACAATAAATGGGAAAAAATAGTTTCAAGTTCATTTTAATAGTGTCACATTCTTTCGAACATAATAAAATTGAAGTACATCTAGAAAATATATACTAAAATATACACTCTGTACAATCTGTGGTGCAAAGAATATTTGTTATTAATTTACAAGACTACACAAAAGTATTCCAATACATAATGGAATAGGGAGAAACATTGTTTGGGGCACGTTGTAATAAAATTAAACTATTTCACATTTTATGAAATTGATATTTCTGAGGTTTACAACAATTTACTTGCTCTATAATAGAAAGCAGATAGTATTTACAAAGATACACAAAAGATTTCGGGTATTCTACTGTATCTGAAGTACTGTAGACTATTACACCAAGATCTGAATATTTTTAAAGCTTCCTTATAGTACGAACACATTTCATTTGCTATGCTTGACGTACAATTTACAAGTTGTTCAATTTACCATACTCAGCTAGGCTTATTCAACAGGATAAACATACTGGTATTTTTCGCATTCTCGTGCATATACACTACTCAACAGGAGATAATATTTTTCCAACCTTCACGTTTCACTTCCGCCACAAGATTCCAGACACAAGACTGACTACTCTCGCTGCTTCTAATCCATCTACAAAAACACGAATCCATCTACAAAGATACGGGGTCCTCCTTTGTAAAATAGAAGACAATTTTCACTTGTAAAATCAAAAATGATCCATTTGTCTTTTCTTTCTGCTTGCTCATTGACTAGGAATCACAGATTATATTTTCACCCTCCTTTCTCCTCGATATCTTCCTCACTGTTGTTATTCAAATTCCGATATAAAATAGATTATGTTCTGTTACTTCTTTTTGTGCATTAGTGCTCTTCATACAATACAGATAGGAATGCAACAATATTTATTCCATTGCGCTAGAATAAATAAATAAATAAATAAATAAAGTTTCTAAGCACTTAGATAAATAAAATATTTAAAGAAAAATAAAATTAATTGACAATAATTTTCATTAGGCATATGTTCATTAAAGCCAGAGACCTGACAATATGTATAGTTTAACCAAGTCTGATATTTTATGTCAAAATTTTCTTCTCTTCAATAAAAAGAAATGAAATACTTTGAATTATAAGAAAATTGTACTTATTTACTCATAGCATGGTATTTTTGCTGTGTATATACTTTCAATGAATAAAATTAAAATATATAGATAATTTCTTTTTCCATAAAAACTTCGCGAATAGTTAAAAAAGTTTGCGCAAATGTTTAGCGAACTTTAAACTTCATTAATTCGAACTTTAAACTTCATGTAGTTTCTAAATAAGAAAATTTGCCAATTTAATGCGTTTGAGAGGAAAAAAAATGAATTTAAAAAATAAATCAGGAAATAAGCAGTTTGGATTATAATTTTGGAATACACCCTTAAACTAAAAGTCATTAATTTGAAATATTTCTGAAACATAAATATATATTTTCTTTACTGGGCAACACTCATGCACCTTTTGGAAATCATGTTTGACTTTCTCAGAACATTCTAAATAATTATCCAATCAAAACATTACGAAACAAAAAAAGCACACAACACTTCAATCATCGAGGAAATGTTAACAACACTCCTGTAAGCCGTACGTAAATGTAAAACAGAACGAATAACTTCTACCCATATATACCAACTCTTCATTTGTTTTTTGATACATTCAATCTGTTTTAGCACACGCTCACTTTGCATAATCATTTAATCTGAGTTGAATTAGCAGTATCTTCCCAACGCCCGAGTAAACGAAGTAGACCTTCTAACCTTCTCTTTCTGTAGCAATCATGTATATCCCTGTTCGCAAGTAACAAAAACATCGCTGAAATGACTGATGATGTGCGGATGCAAGTTTTGAGTAACGGCATTATTTCCAAGTGTTCAAGCAGGAGTACCCGACCGATCTTCAGGGATATAGCTTCATTAGTCATAGTTTTCCGAAAACGGTTCAAGATATGTATAAGCATTTCGGTCGATGACACGGGGAGTTTTCCTTATGTAGCTGACAAAGGTATTAAATCCGATAGAAGACAACGTGTGAGGCACGGTCGGTTGGAAATCACAGCTGGAAATTGACCACTCCGTGAATGAGTTATCTGTTGTATACTACGAGAAATATCTGAATATATTGGATCATTTATTTGCATGAATTCTTTGGCTGAAGAAAACAGTAAAATATATGTGTGTAACTAGAATGTAATTGTAGTTTTATTTCATACACTGTTTCATTATTTTTATTATTAAAATGGAAATGGAAATCTGCGTGCTTTATGGAAAACTCAATAAGACACGGCCAAGCCCTGTTGCCAATATCTAAAATGTAATCCAAATGAAAATAAAAGAAATAAAAAATTAGATTATAAGATTTTTTTTTCTCTCCGGGAAGTAAATTGTAACAAATCCAGTAGTACTAATGGGAAAAAAAAGAAGAAGAAGGGAAATAATTCGAATTGGGATATTTTATTGTCAACAGATTTGTATATAAGAACTATATTTATCAGATAATATTATTGGATTATATAGAATAACATTTCATTGTTTTTATTATTATTATTAAAATGGAAACTGAAATCTGCGTGCTTTATGAGAAATTCACTAAGACACGGCCAAACCCTATTGCTAGTATGTAAAATGTAATAAAAGGAAATGTAAAAGAATTAAAAAATAGATTACGAAATTTTTGTTTTTGTTGCTTTCTCCCCGGGAAGTAAATCATAGCAAATCCAGAGGTACTAAGGCCAAAAAAAGAAGAGGGGAAAATTCGAACTAGGATATTCATTGTCGACAAACTCGTATGATTCATATGAACCATATTTATTAGACTATAATATTGCATTGCAAAGAATAAAATTTCATTATTTTTCAAATGAACAAAGTTTTATGGAGTAAGATTTGGAATGAGAGAAAAAATAAAATAAACATATGGGTCATTCCACATGAATTCAACCAATGGGTGTTGCATCATAGTCACAGATTTTTTTTTTAATTTTATCATAGATAGACATAGTAGTGAAACCCTCAAATCTGAAATTTAAAAGTAATTTTCACAATATTGGCCGAGATGTGGCCATTTGAAAACTGGCCATTTTTACGAAATGGCGGCCATCTTGGAATTGTATCACTGTCTAAATATGGCCATAACTTGACAACTAATGGCTCAAATTTTATATATATGGTACCAATTTGAAGCTATTTGTACAAAGAATGAATATTTCACATCAAAACAATAATAAATTTTCATTTTTTTACTTTTTATTATGTGCAAAGTGAAAATTTCACCGCAAAAAAGGGCAGATTGTAATGGCTCATAAAAAAAATGAATCATCATGAATTTTTCTGAAACTTGGTAAAAACGTTGCTCCATC
The DNA here is from genome assembly GCA_964019185.1 of Maratus speculifer. Lineage (NCBI taxonomy): Eukaryota > Metazoa > Arthropoda > Arachnida > Araneae > Salticidae > Maratus > Maratus speculifer. The sequence goes on along the minus strand of OZ025295.1, from coordinate 278,457,261 downwards.
TGTGTGCTTTAAATAAAAAAAAAATTGGAAAGGTAAAATTTGTTGTTTTAAAATAAATGGTTTTTTACACATAAGGTGTCATTAACCAAATAATGATATTTTTAGAATCTGTAAGCATTCCTGATTCAAAAAATAATGGTTAAAATAAAATTTTCTAACATCTAAATTAATGTAAAAGTATAATCAAAACCTCATTTGTACTAATTTTGTAGAAATCTGCCCCCAGCCCCCCTCCCCCCCACCCCCCCCCAAAAAAAAAAAATTAGACAATTCAAAAAATTTTACACTAAAAAAGATAAGAAAATAATTAAGGAATATAATGTATAATTATAAAATACCTATAAATGCAGTGCATATATATATGATAATTTACTTCACATATAGGGGCGAGTGGGGTGGAATGGGACAGTAGGTTTTTCTCTTTAAGTATCATTCTAAATATTTCATCAATCACACATTAGGTGAAGTAATGGTACCCCAATCTTCAGTTGAAAAAAGTAGCTGATTTACATAAGCTTGCAATTATATAAAGAAAAAGATTATTTCAAAAATGAAAAGTAAATTTAGTTCATATACTTTTTACGCTTTCTGTATAATGATTTGATTATGCATAGATGTAACAGTTTCTCTATATATGGAACATTATACTGTAAAATTAGAGAGGTAAAATGTGTTGTTTTAAAAATGGTTTTCTACATATAAGATGTCATTGACCCAAATAATGATTATTTTAAAATCTGTAAGTATTCTTAATTTAAGAAATATTGGTTAAAATGAAATTTTCTAGCATCTAAATTAAAGTATTGTGTTTATATTATATAATTCAATAAAGAAATATCAATTTGCAGTTATTTACACAAAATATTTATTTTTACAGTACTTTTTATTTCATTTCATTCAAAATTTTCGTAACTTTTGTCTGCAAATAACCAAGTTTCCTCTTTGAGCTACGCCTATTCATTTTTATTGGCGATAACTCTAACATTTCACAGCTTTTGTTTAATTGTTCCATTACTACTGTGGGTTCACTAAATTCTGGATCAGAGATGCTTTTCATGTCAACAATAGAAATCATCTTATTTATTGATGAATAGCAGGAAGTACATAATTTTTTTCCTGGAATGAGGATGTCTGGATTTGTCATAGACATATCTAAAGAAATTGTTTTCAGTGATTTTGCTCTGTTACTATTTGGATGTTTATTAAATGGATCACAACACTGTCTCTGATTTAAACTATAAAATTTTAGAAATTTATCCTTGTGAACCTTGCATATATTCGCATGCAAAAAACTTTTTTCATCTGGGATTATATAATGTAACCTTTTTTTTAATAAATGTAAATCCCGTGGGGATAATTGAAGAACAGAAATAACATCAGTACTCAGAGAAACATTGAGTTTTTTACATACAAAACACTCCATCTCCACTGTATAATAAGTACAAAATAATTATTGTATGTCTAAATACACTTCATTGAAAACTTTAGAAGTGGTATATGGTATTTAAAAGGAATTCCTCAAGTTTCTTGGACATTATGATGCAAGATTACATCATACTTTAATTATAGCCAATTAAGAAGCAGATGAAGTAAAGCAGCAGTCTTTTCTTTAAATTGCATCAGCTCATATAGAACATGATGCAAGATAGCATCATACTTTGATTATAGCCAATTAAGAAGCAGATGAAGGTACAGTAGCAATCTTTTCTTTAAATTGCATCATCTTATATAGAACATGATGCAATATTACATCAGCTTATAGAAACATAATGAAATTTTTACATCATGTTTTGAATTCAAAATTTAAAATTTTGAATTCATGTTTTGATTCTTGAAATAATCTTTTTCTTTATATAATTGCAAGCTTGTGTAAATTAGCTACTTTTTTCAACTGAAGATTGGGGTACCATTACTTCATCTAATATGTGATTGATGAAATATTTAGAATGATACATAAAGAGAAAAACCTACTGTCCCATTCTACCCCACTTGCCCCTATATGTGAAGTAAATCACCATATGTATGCATTGCATTTATAGGTATTTTATAATTATACATTATATTCCTTAATTATTATCTTATCTTTTTCAGTGTAAAATTTTTTGAATTGTCTATTTTTTTTTTTTTTTTTTTGGGTGGGGGGGGGAGGGGGGCTGGAGGCAGATTTCTACAAAATTAGTACAAATGAGGTTTTGATTATACTTTTACATTAATTTAGATGTTAGAAAATTTTATTTTAACCATTATTTTTTGAATCAGGAATGCTCACAGATTCTAAAAATATCATTATTTGGTTAATGACACCTTATCTGTAAAAAACCATTTATTTTAAAACAACAAATTTTACCTTTCCAATTTTTTTTTATTTAAAGCACACAGATGGAGCAACGTTTTTACCAAGTTTCAGAAAAATTCATGATGATTCATTTTCTTTATGAGCCATTACAATCTGCCCTTTTTTGGGGTGAAATTTTCACTTTGCACATAATAAAAAGTAAAAAAATGAAAATTTATTATTGTTTTGATGTGAAATATTCATTTTTTGTACAAATAGCTTCAAATTGGTACGAGATATATAAACTTTGAGCCATTAGTTGTCAAGTTATGGCCATATTTAGACAGTGATAGAATTCCAAGATGGCCGCCATTTTGTAAAAATGGCCAGTTTTCAAATGGCCATATCTCGGCCAATATTGTGAAAATTACTTTTAAATTTCAGATTTGAGGGTTTCAGTACTATGTCTGTCTATGATAAAAATTAAAAAAAAATCTGTGACTATGATGCAACAAGTTTTCCTTAAATTGGTTGATTTCACGTGGAATGACCCATATGTGTAAGTCATATGTCAGGAATTAAAATCAACTTCAACATCTACTGAAATATTGCAAGTTTATGATGATTGTCGCTTATCAAGTTTGGCCTAGACCATCTTTAACTTACATACAAACCATACACCATCATACAAATCCTCATCTTGTTTTTGCTTTCATAAAACTATTTACTTGCTATTAATCAATCTGTAGCTATAGTTACTCTGTATGAATCTTCTCTTAATTTTAAAATATAATATATATATATATATGTTTTGTATTATTGTGAGCTAATTCAATGCATCATCAAAATTCAAATGTATGTTGTACTTTTCAGAAATCTTTGTTTGTATCTATAAAGCAATAGCTCTTATTAAATTTAAAAAATGCAAGTGAAAAAATTTACATGCAGTAATCATATTTATTTTTACTGTTCAGTGTTATAAAGTGAGATTTTATAATTTAAAGGACAATATTAATGAACTATGGCAGAAATTGTTAAAGAAACAAGAAATACCAAATTTCAGTTTTAAACTGCTAGAATTAAAAGGTTATTAATATTGAATTTCCATTTACTTGTTGCTGTTTATTATAGCATTTTCTTTTATTAGAAAATTTAATCAAATAATTATTTAAAAAAAAATACGAATGCTTATTAACGATGCTCAGAAAACATAAATAGCAAAAGCCATTTACTAAATATTCATAAGTAACTCAATAACTTGGCACTCAATAATTCGAAAATTACTTTTTACTCAAAATATCCTATCGCATATAATTGTACCGAATTACTTTAAAATAAATTTAAAATAAATTTTCTTGAAAAATTCGTTGTCATTTTTCTTTGCATTCATTTCACTTTTTAAACACTGTTTTTGAAGGGTGAGTTCGAATTCAGTTAAATAATAGTTCAATAAAAAGTATATAAATTGATGCACTCTCAAAAAAACTTCCGTCTTTTCACAGAAAAAGTACTGGCAGCACTGCTACCAGAAATTGTCTGTATATTGACGACTATCTGTTTATTTTTTTCTCCGTCAAAAGAGGAAAAATATCCGTCTTTTGAAAAAAGTCTGGAAAAGATAAATACGCCGGCGGTGAGGGTCGAACTCACGACCTCAGCATTAGAAGGCCAACGATCATCCTCAGCGCCAAGATTGCTCAATAGAATAGTGCTTAGAAGTGCCCTTTATTTCTTATGAGTGTGATTTGGTTTATTTCGTTAAAGAGCTTTTAATTTTGAAATTAATTTCGGGAAGATTTCATCTTTAATGAAACTGTGACTGGGGTTTTTATACGTTTATATTAATATAGTATAAAAATGTAAATTTTAATTATATTTGAGTAGATTGCTAGAAGAAAAATATGGGTGTTCTACGACAAGATTTTTTTGAATAATATCATTTTTTTTTCTTTTTGCATTTTATTTTTTAATTAAAATATCTTTTAAATGTGTTCACTTAAAGTACATTTTAAATGGGAATATTTATTATATAAATAACTTAGTAAATTCAACTTTATTCAACTTATCCAACTTTGAATATGAATAACAAATTGTGAGAATTTTTGAATGAATGAAGAAAGTAATTGTTATTTATTTTTAAATACGAAAACATTTGTGTCTTTTTAAACTAAACTAGACATTTTAATCTGTAGAATATTTTGCTTTTCATTTTAAAAATAAATTCGAATTTATTACTAACAGACCCAATACGCATGCGTGCAAGAAATAAACAGAATCTCTTCCTCATTTTTCGACGCTCGGAATGAATTCACAGATCAAATACGTTTTCTGGGAATACGGTAATTATTTGTGAAAAAATAACGATAACTTAGTGTATATTGACGAATTTTTCTGACAGTGTGCCTACCTTGCTAGGCGTCTTCTGTGAAGATAATATTTTTCTTCCTCACTTAAGGCAACTTTCTGTACAGCTGGAAGAATAATGAATTAATATTATATTCTACGTGTTCTTTAGAACAAATAAGATGACTTCTGATTTCTGTTCACATCGTTTTTAATTTACATAGATTTGAAGAAAATTACAGACGATGAGCACTTTTACATACGCAAGGAGGAAGAGTAACTTAAATTTTATATTTTAAAGTTTTAAATAAAGTTTTAAGAGTTTCAAATTCACGGAGCAAATTGTTTTGCTTCCGTAATGGCAGTTTGCGAGAATGCCAACAAATCCCGCTCAGAATCATTTCTGAAAGGTAAAAAGTAGCTCTGCAGAAAATGTGACGTCAGTAGAATATTTTTAGTGAATTCTTTTTCGTCTCAGGACAAGACTTTCGTGGTGCTGCCATCTTGCGCAACACTTTGGAAACAAATAAGTTCTTGTGAAGAACAATCCTTTTCCAATACCCCCACTTTTGTTTTCAAAGTGCTAGCCTCAGTTGCAGCTGAGATCTCAAAGTTTCAAACTGAGGTTTCGCAAGGGGCTTTGTCATGATGTCAGCAATCATTTGTTTTGAAGGGCAATAGTGTAGACACATTGTTCCGTTTTCTATCATGGTCTTTACGTTGTAATACTTGACACTTACATGCTTACTTCTGGATAAATGTTTCTCATTTTTTGAGATTTTTATGCATGGAATGTTGTCTTCATAGATCGCGATCGGTAAGGTTTGTGGTAGGTCTAAATCTGTCAACAATGCGAGTAACCACCCCATTTCTTGACAGGTGTTTGAGACAGAAATATATTCTGCCTCAGTAGAGGACAGTGCGACTCTGGTCTGTTTTCTACTTGACCAGGTCAATAACTTGTTGCCAAGTTTAAAGATATTACCGGTAGTTGACTTCCGGTCAGTTTTATTTGATGCCCAATCAGCATCGCAATATGCTGTTAAGACGGGCTCTTTATTTTTGTCAATTATTAGCTTAAGGTCTTTAGTTGTTTTCAAATAGTGAATTACCTTTTCAACTGCTAACCAATCTACTTCTCTAGGTTTTTCATTTCTTCTACCTAATATGTTTACACAGGCTGATATATCCGGTCTAGTAATGGTGGAAATATATAAGAGTGCCCCCACTGCTTGTCGATATAGGGTATTATTACTCATTAGTTTACTATCAGGATCTAAATTAAAATAATCCGTATTCATGGGAGTATAAGTTGGTTTTGAATTTACTAAGTTAAATTTCCTAACAATTTCGTTAATTTTATTTTCCTGATCTAACATTAGACTTCCATCTTCTGTTTGTTTGATATTTATCCCCAAATAATGCGATACTTTACCTAACGATTTTATTTCATATTCCCTTGATAACTCTTTGTATATCTCTTCTGTATCCCTTTTCTCTCCTGCTACTAAAATGTCGTCGACATATACTATAATATAAGACATGTTTCCGTTTTTATTTCGTTTGAATAAGCATAAATCTGATGTGCACTGATTAAATCCCATGTTTTTGAGTGACTAATTTTTAGGTGCCAGGCTCTAGCAGCCTGTTTTAGCCCGTAAATAGCCTTATTCAGTTTACACACCTTTTCCTTTTGATCTTCTACTATGTATCCCTCGGGTTGTGTCATGAATACCTCCTCGTCTAAGTTTCCGTGCAAAAATGCTGTTTTTACATCTAAATGAATTATATCCAAATTTTTATATACAGCAGCATTTAGGAAACTTCTTATTGTGGTGTGTGCCACGACAGGGGCAAAAGTTTCATCATAATCACACCCGACTTTTTGCGAATAACCCTTCGCAACGAGTCTCGCCTTGTAGCGTTCTATTTCTCCGCGCGCATTGCGTTTTGTTTTAAAAGTCCATTTACAACCTATAATATGTTTTCCCTGAGGTGGGTCGATTAATTCCCAAGTTTTATTTTTTTCCTCATCTGTTGCTGCTAGCCAATTATTTTTAATTTTTGGGTCTTTCATATTTTGTATATCTTCCCAAGTTTTGGGTTCCTCAACTTGACACATGTTTGCGCTAATTCCATACCTATCGGGAGGTACTCCCCTGTTTTCTCTTCCCGATCTTCTAAGCGGTATTTGATGTGGAATTGCGTCCGCGTCATGTTTATCACCATCTAATTCAATTTGAACAACTTCGATTGGGATCGAAATGTTATTTTGGTCTTGTTTAGTGTCATTTTTCACGTTTTCTAGAAATTTTACTGATCTGGATATCATTACTCTATTATCCCCTATGTATATTCTATATCCCTTGCTCCTTTGGTCATATCCCAAGAAAATGCCTTCAATGGCTTTCTCATCGAATTTAGCCCTTTTAGATTTTTCTACATAGGCGTATGCCTTGCAGCCAAATGTTTTTATGTGTGACAAATTTGGTTTACGATTATTCCAAAATTCAAATGGGATTATACTGTTGTTTGCTTTAGTTGGCAGCCAGTTTGTTAAATAAGTGGCAGTGAGAATTGCTTCACTTCAAAATTGTCTTGGTAGATTTGCGTCTGACAGCATTGTGCGTGCCATTTCTACAAGGGTGCGGTTTTTTCTCTTAGCAACACCATTTTGAGGTGAGCAAAATGGTACACTTAATTGGCGTTCGATACCGTTAAGGGTTAAATAATCTTCAAAATTTTCCCCAAGATATTCCCCTGCATTATCCGATCTAAAGGCTTTTATTTGTTTACCAAATTTATTTTTTACTAGTGCAGAGAAATCTTTAAATTTTTCTAGGGCTTCTGATTTGTGTGAAAGTAAATAAACCATAGTAAACCTGCTATAATCATCAATGAAAGTGATAAAGTACCTTTTACCTGAGAATGTCTCCGTCTTCATGGGACCGCAGATGTCACTGTGGATTAGTGAAAGGACTTCGTTAGATCTATTTGATGCTACCTTTGGATAAGGTAATTGTGACATTTTCCCTTCAATACATTTAGTACATATATTATCATGTTTACACTTACTTAAAGTTATACCATCCGCTAACTTATGATTCACAAGATATCTAATCTATTCAAAATTTTTGCGTCCTAGGCGTTTATGCCAAGCTGTAATACAATTCGGATTATCACAAGACATTTGTGTTTTGACAGCATATCCGTAATGATATATAGGACAAATTTCATATAGATCACTCCGCTGTTAAAACTATGTTATTGTCTTTAACAAAGTTACAAGAATCTTTTTCAAAAATAACTTTAAAGTCGTTTTCTGTTGCTTTCTTTACCTATAATAAATTACTTTGTAATTCAGGACAATAAAGAACATCTTTAAGTATAATTTGATGTGGTGAATTTGTACAAAGTTTAATATCACCCATACCATGTGAATCTAGTTTATTTCCATTCACTATCATTATGCTACCAAGATTTCCGGTTTTGAAGTTTATGAAATTTTCTTTTGCGAATGCTACATGTCTTGTGCAGCCGGAATCGATAACGAATTTATTTACATTAAGTTCTTGTGCGCTAGTAGCAGGCATTAAATCGCACGCAGGATAATTTTGTTCGGAGAACTTATTAATGTTTTCTTCCGAATTCGTTAAGGTAGAAAAATTATTCGAACCTATTTCTGCGTCAACATTACCTTTAAAACAGAAGTTGGAAGTATCCTTTACATTACCTTGATTACCTTTGTAATTTCCCGAATTATTTCTGAAAGAGTTTGAATTATTATAAAACTTATTTCGATTCGGATTATTTCTCGGGTTATTATTTTGCATTTTATTCTTTAAATGATAACAATCTTCGCGTACATGGTTATCTCGTTTGCAAAACGTGCAAAATTTCTTATTCCTAGCATTTTTATTTACTAGCTTATGTGCTGAGTCGCGTGAGCTCGAAACAGCTTCATGATTCTCAGATCTACTTATTGCTTTGTAAGCCGAATCTCGCGAATTTGAACTCGCGTCTCTGTTTTCGCATCTATGTTTATATTCATCGATCAATTTATTTTTTACGTAATTTAAAGTCAGATCCGTCTCGCTGGCTTCTAACGCGGTAACTTTTGGGTCAAAAGATCTAGGGAGCGAACAAAGCAGGAGGGCACATATATGCGAGTCAGGGATTCCCTCGCCAATAGCAAATAATTTATCTTTGATAGATTAAATCATTAAATGTTGTTGATGTGGGAGATCATGTCTCCCCCCTCACTTAATTTTTGAGAGTACAATTTTCTGAGAAGAAAAAGTTTGGAAGAAAGGCTACTTCTCAAGTGTACATTTTTCAAAGCCTCCCAAATTTCTTTGGCATTTACCAAATGTTTTACATGAATAATCTGAGAATCCTCGATACACAGATTAATGATCGATTTCGCTTTAATATTATCTTTGCTCCACTGAGCAGTGACAGGATCCGGTGGGGGATTTGTAATTACTGAAAATACATTTTTTTTGAAGCAGATTTTCTAGCTTAAAAGCCCAATTGCTATAATTCTTGTCATTCAGCTTTTCAATGAGGGCTATATCTCTAGTAGCCATTTTATTCATTCAATCAACATCAATCATTTATTCAACAATCGTAATTATATATATTTTCAAAAACTGTTTATAGTTTATTACTTTCAAATAAAATCATGGGCAAGCTTTTTTACTTAGCTACATAAGGACATTTCAGAACTCGTAATCTGAAGGGTGAGTTCGAATTCAGTTAAATAAAATTCTATAAAAAGTATATAAATTGATGCCTACCTTGCTAGGCGTCTTCTGTGAAGATAATATTTTTCGTCTTCATTTAAGGCAACTTTCTGTACAGCTGGAAGAATAATGAATTAATATTATATTCTATATGTACTTTAGAACAAATAAGATGACTTCTGGTTTCTGTTCACATCGTTTTTAATTTACATAGATTTGAAGAAAATTACAGACGATGAGCACTTTTACATACACAAGGAGAAAGAGTAACTTAAATTTTATATTTTAAAGTTTTAAATAAAGTTTTAAGAGTTTCAAATTCACGGAGCTAATTGTTTTGCTACCGTAATGGCAGTTTGCGAGAATGTCAACAAATCCCGCTCAGAATCATTTCTGAAAGGTAAAAAGCAGCTCTGCAGAAAATGTGACGTCAGTAGAATGTTTTTAGTGAATTCTTTTTCCTCTCAGGACAAGACTTTCGTGGTGCTGCCGTCTTGCGCAACACTTTGGAAACAAATAAGTTCTTGTGAAGAACAGTCCTTTTCCAATAGTTTTACAACATCATAATTATAGAAATAGGTCGAAACAGAAATTTTAATTTCTTTGATAGAAAACACAACAATTATAAACTACAATTATAAAATATACACCCACACACAGATATCTAAAAATATGTACAACCGAATCCCAATTTAACGAATTTTACGATTTGGCGAATTTTTTTTATGTTTTCTACAAAATTGGATAAAAAATACTTCAATTTAATGAAATTATAACCCCGATTTAATAAATAATTCTGAAGACAATAGATAAATAAAATAAAATAAAATAAAATAAAATGAAGAAATTTAATGTACCCTGACTGTCAATTTTAAATATGTATCTTGTGATTCTGAAATATCTACTTTACACCGAGGTAACTAATAGCAGTAGTTGTGGATCGGATGAACTATGTGAGGCAGAGATGAAGCATACATCATTTAAAGAAGCAGTTATCAGTTTAGATACTTTGAAACATGGTTCTTGACACTAATGACACTGTTTTTGAAACATCAGCTAAAACTAAAGAAATTTGGAATATAATATCGAAACAAATCAAATAAACATCTCTAAAAGACATCTTATATTTGAATAAATGAATTTTTTTTTTTTCTTAATTACAGTGGTTGTGATTTATAGTAAAATATAAAAATATAGTATATACATTGTATTTTCTTAAAATGACAATTGTTTAACATAATTTTTAAAATAAGTGATAATTGCTCTTTTTATTTATAGACTTTTTTTGACTTTCCATGTTTTATAAAATTTACCTTGATCATCCTTATTTAAGGATTAATCTCGATTTAACTAATAAAGTTGCTAGTTCCGAATGATTCATGAAATCGAGATTGGACTATATAATTAATTTGTTTCAGTCTTAATTTAAAAAAATATCATAGTTTAAATATTTTTCTGGCATCTCAAGTACTAAAATATATCTATAGAAATTATTTTTCAATTAAATAAGTTTTTAAAAAATCTTGAATTTAAGTGTTAATTACTGCCATTAAATCAGACAGCTCACTTATATTAGCTACTATTCTAAAGTTTTACTTGTACCTATTGTAAGAAATGGAATTGCATCATATTAATTTACAGGTACAGAAATATAAGCGAACGCATGATTCTATGTTTAAAATGTGGGGATATCATACCTGTAAAACATGTTCTAGTGCATCACACGCTACCGCTAAGGCTCGATTTCTGCGTTGTCGCTGTCGGCAAGAGTTGCCACACATGTGCTTTTTAGTTTCAGGATGAAAAGGAGGGTGGGAAAATATTTTGGGGGATTACATAGAAATGCACAAGGAGAGATGAAATTGCATGCTTACAAAGCGATTTTCAAGACAAAATATATATTATCATGACTAAACTTTCAAAAATAAAAAAGAATTTTTAGAAATTTAAAATAATTAAAAACGTTTGCATTTTCTCAATTTTTTTATATTTTAACACTTTTTCCTTTATACTCGCAGGAATATCCTTAATAATTTTTAGGTTTGATTTTTCTATATCTCATTAGATTTATCTCATAAAAAAATAATGGAACGTTTCTATGTTATGTATTGTGATGAAGTCTGTCAAATCTATGTAAAATTGAATAAAAAACAACAAATTTCTTAACATTTATTTTTTATTTCTCTATTTTTTTTTTTTTTTTTTTTTTTTTTTTTTTTTACTCATTCTATTGTAAAACCTATTCCAAATCCTAATCAATATACCTACTTGTTTAATTGGGAAAAATATCTAATGTGTGTGTGATTTCTTTTACATATATAATAAGTATAAGCAGAAATATAAGATTAGAAAAAGTATAAAGCATTTTAAACGAATCAAAATGTAAAATAAATAAATAAATAAACTGGATTTGGTAAAAGTGAATTTAAATATTATTGTTCTATTTAAATGGGAATGCCTCCAGTGAAAATCTCTTTCCATATCTAAAGCAAACATTTTTTTGTGAGTAACTCTGACGTCATATTGACGGTGACAACACCTAGCTAATAAACTTTGCTTTCACAGCATTTTTTACTTCTAAGCAAAGTACACTTTTAACTTTTACACCATCAAATAGGGGGAAAGCATCTCAAATAATGTTTGTTAGTAAGCCCTATCTCAATTTATTGGATATTATACATAACTTTTAAAGTAATTTTAAAGTGTGATTTAAAAAAAAAAAAAAAAATCTATCTTTGCAACTCGATTACGAATATTCTTTTTTTTAAAAAAAATTGCGAACTTTATTTGAATACATAATTTTTCAGGATTTTGGAAACACTATCTCAATTTTCTGTAATGATTTTTAAAATATTTTTTTCAAGCATGATTTTTAAAATATCTATCTTTATCGCGTGTAGCCCGATTACTAAAGAGATTACATTTTATTCTTAAAACAATGTAAATGGTTCAGAATTTGTTTCTGGCTAATATGCCTTAACAAAATTAATTTTTTTCCCGATAATTACATAAAATTATAAAAAAAAAAAAAAAAAAAAAAAATACAAATTTACGAGTTATATAATTGAACTGTGTATTTAAGAAGCTGAAAATATAAGAATGAAAAATGTTGCTATAAAAAGCCAAATGTTTGGAGATTTTTTCAGCTAAACATGAAACAAATACGAAAATATCGCTTTTAATAAACATGAAAACTATATTTGGATACAATATTGACATTTTTCATATTAAATACTTTTGGATGTATTTACTGAGTAATATCAAAAATACATAGCATTAAATAATAATTAAAAATATATATATCAGAGTTTCTAAGCGAAAAAAAAATTTTTACCTTTTTTTTGGGGGGGGGGGGGGGGGTTAAAATATTAGTGAAATTATTATTATTGTTTTTATAACTAAGTACATACTTAGAATTTCTAATATATTTAGAACAGATTTTATATACCTAATATATCCAATACTTCCATCTTTTAGTAGGATTGCCTATTGTTTATATTAATCATATATATATATATATATATATATATATGCGTAAGTTCAGCTTAGTTTACTAGAGAAATATGCTTAAATGCATTTTAAAATCATTTTTTAATGCAAGTTATATTTAAATTGGAAAACTGATATTTACGTTATTTTTCGCGAACTGAATCAAGTTCCCTCAAACTTAACTTGATAATTCATTGGAGTTCTTTCTATTCCTATCTTGCGTCATTTTCGTTTCCAGCAATTTATGATGATTTTTATGCTTGTAAATTCAACAAACATTATTTAAATAGTCAATTTATTACTTTATAGTACAATAAAGTTGCTATTATTTATAACTTAGAAGTTCAGCTTAATCTGAATACTTCTGAAAATGATCAATTTATAAACACTAAAGATAATTAATTTAATAGTGTTGCTTTTCTTTGCATAAAGCATGCTGTTGCAAATGAGGAGAAACATAACTTGATAAACATTGGAGGTCTGTTTCATATATTACTTCATTTCCAACAAATTTATGATAATTTCTGGATTTGTAAATCCACCAAAAATTAATTAAATAACTATTTTATTACTCTTCTGCATAATAAAACTGTTGTTATTTATAACTTAAACATTCAGCTTAATCTGAATATATTTGAAAATGATCAGTTTTTAAGCATTAAAGATAATAAATTTAATACTGTTGTTTTTCCCTGCATAATACGGCGGCTATTCAGGAGAAAAGTAGATTTTAATTAGCATCATTTTAATTAATATTGTATTTAATTAACATTAGATTGAAGTTTAATCAGCACTAAGTTACTTAGTGTTTTGTTGCTTTTCGACGAAATATTAATTATACTAAGTTCACATTTTTGAAAATTACTTACCATCAAAACGACAAATACAAAAGTATTTTTTAATTATATAATTGAATTTAAATTATGTAAATACTCAAGGAAATTAAAAATAAACGTAAGATTGCGACACCAAACGCTCTTTCTTTCTGGCTTAATGTCTCCGTATTTTATTTATTTATTTATTTTTTAATGGAGTCACGTTGCAGCAATATATTTGTAGGGATTAAAAGATAAAGTACAATAAGGTGTGATTTAAAAAAAATCCACCAAATAAATTTAATTTTAATTTAAACATGTCACAAGATTTCGGAAAATTTTCAAAATATCATTTCATTTTTCCGAGGACACATTTTAAAATAATTTTTTATTTATTGAGTTAAAATTTAAAAAAAATGTGATGGTTAACCATATCATTTATAAGCAAAATCACACGATAAAATTTTTCATAATTTTTTTTAATTTTAAATTTAATTTTTTTTAAGTGGCTTTATTTAAAATCGTTATAACTCAAAATATTATCTGTAGAATTTCAATTTTTTTACTTATAAATAAACAGAAATGTCTAACTTTAATTTTGATGCAGCATTCTTAAAAATATTATTTAAAAAAATAATTTAAAATATTTAAAGTCGAAATTAAAAAATATATATAACTTATTTTTGAAAAATCATACTTTCAAAAATAAATAAATATATATTTTTTAATTTTCTAAATCAAAATTAAAGAAAAACAATTGAAAAAAGACATGTTCTAAGTTTGTACAATTTTTCTCCAACGGTTGAAAACTAACCAAAACGAAAAACGAATATATTCAGTGTAGATTTTTAATTGTACTATGAATAATGGTTATATATACATATATATATACCTTTTAATTCCAAAAACAGTTTTCTTTATTATTAAAAATTTCAGAAACTGGCCCCGATTTTAATAAATCTTTCCAAGTTATTACTGTGCATTAGTCAGTTCTCTAAAACCAGAATATTGGTTTTTAAGATGCTACAAGTATTAATAAAACATTTTCAGCTGCAATGTACGCAAAAGTAAAAAAAAAAAAAAAAAAATACAATATCAATTTTTTTCCTTTTTTTTTTGGCAACGGTTGAATGTAATCACAACTGTCTATTTTTTGCTATATCACTTTCTGGAGAAATAGTGTCTAATTGCGTAAACAGTGCATAATTTCACTGCTGAGAATTAATTAAAAAATTTATTAATATCATATATCTGTGATTAATTTTTCAGTCTAAACATGAGACTTTTTTTTACTTCCTTCTTTACAGTATTATAGAAAAGATTTTATTTTCAGAATTATTTCGGCATTGCCATATATTATATTAGGTAGATTTTCAAAATGTGATTACTAGGCAAACATTTTTTCCTCATTACTAACAAATATAACGATTTTGAATTGCGTATTAAAATTTTGGATGACACCTTTTATTTCAGCTAACGATCCATACGTGCACTCTTAAATCCCATTCAATCGTAACTAGCTCATGAAATTACTATGAGCAACTTTTCATATTGCCATTTTGTTCTCCATTAATATTACAGTTTGTAACAAAAAAGAAAAGAGTTTTTATAAAAACAATATTAGTTTTACATGACCATACTTATCGGTTTAATAAATCAGCAATATCCTGTGCTTTACTATTTTTATCTAATTCTCATATATTTGGGGGAAATTACACATGTAATAACTCAGAACGAAATAATACCTCATAATTATTAATTGTTTGCCTAAAACTAAAAGATTTTAAAAGCAATAAGATGAGAATTTAAAAACTCCACAGAATTTCTTAATTATGTTTTTTATTGTTTAAGGGGAATTAATCGGTGACTCTATCTCACCGTTTACTCTTTAAACAATCACTTTTTAAATCTTTACAAAATGCAAAAATCAGGCGAAATTGGTAATGAACAGAAGCATTTTTTCTCTCTCTCTGGAGCATCTTTTTTTTTTTTTTTTTTTTTTTTTTTCTTGGGAATTAGTCTTAGACCTCGCTCGAATTAGAAGCAACCGGGTGACGATGTGACGATAAGCCATTTCGTTTTCCACTAACATTATAAATTATAATAATAATAAAAAAGAATTTTTATAAAAACAATGTTAGTTTTACGTGACTATGCTTATCGGTTTAATAATCAGTAATCTTCTATCCTAAGAAGCTTTTATAACAGTTCAATCTTCTATGCTTTATTATTTTTATCTAATTCTGATATATTTGGGAGAAAATATACATGTAATAAGTGAAAACGAAATGATACCACATAATTATTAATTGTTTTGCCTAAAATTAAGAGGTTTTAAAAGCAATAAGATAAGAATTAAGATAATTAAATAAAATAAACTCGACATAATTTTATAATTATATCTTTCTTTCCGGGGAATTAATCGGTGACTCTATCTCACCGTTTACTCTTTAAACGATTGCTTTTAAAATCTTTACAAAATGCAAAAAATCAGGCAAAGCTGGCAATGAACGGAAGCATTTTTTTTATCCCTTCTGGAGCATCTTCTTTTTTTCTCGGCAATTAGTCTCAGACCTCGCTCGATTTAGAAGCAACCGGGTGACGACGAACACTGAAATATCGAATGTCGTCGGCTCTCTCAGATGAATATCACTTCAAGGTATTGATTTAGATTTGCGTTTTACATTCAAAAGTGTGCCAACCTCATGCCGACAGCAAGTCGTGTGTGCATGTGGCAAGAATTACCGTAACGTGTCAAGGAGGGGGGAGATTGGTTCTGATTTTATCAGAAAGTTTCATTTCTTCTAAGGATAGAGTTAAGTCCTTTTTTTTCTTTCTTTCTCTCCCATGAGAGGGTGAATAAGTAATGATTTTAAATCACTGTATCTAGAGTATATTGTTCTCTTAGTTAAAACAGAAGTGGAAAAATCACCCATAAAAGTAAAGCAGAAACATTGTGACGCACATTAATGTTACTTCAGAAATAAAGGGGGAGGTATTTTGTGGTAGGAAAATTTAGAAGAAATATATTTTTGTAATAATGAGATTGCAAGAAACGAAAAAAGGAACATCGGATGAAAAAAGAAGGATTTTGTAACAAAAAAAGAAGAAAAGAAAAAGATAGTCTCTATTTGAAAAGACGCATGCAAAAAATCACGTACAATATTATCTTGAAATTTGCTTTCTTGAAACAAAAACTATTAACCTTTTGGGGACGAGCTACACGTATACGTGCCGCAAAAAAGTATAAGAATCCTTGTTTATTCCCACCAGTAAAATTTTACTGTAAAATTTACTTTATTTAATCGCAGCATTTTCTCAACAACTGCAGTCATAAATTTCAGTTTTTAAAAATCGGTGACAAAACTTGATAATCGTGTGTGCATGTGACAAGAATTACAGTAACGAGTCAAGGAGGGAAGAAGTGGGGGGATTGGTTTTGATTTTATCAGAAAGCTTCATTTCTTCTAAGAATAGAGTTAAGCCTCTTTTTTCTGCTCTCTCGCGTGAGAGGGTGAATGAGTAATGATTTTAAATCACTGTTTCTTGAGTATCTTGAGTATACTCTTGTTCTCTTAGTTAAAATAGAAGTGGGAAAATCACCCATAAAAATACAGCACAAACTTTGTATGGCACATTAATATTACTTCAAAAATAAAGGGGAAACATTTTGTGTTAGGGAAATTTAGATGAAACATATTTTTGTAATAATGAGACAGCAAGAAACGGAAAAAGGAACAGCGGATTAAAAAAAGAAGGATTTTGCAAAGAAAAAAAAGACGAAGAAAAAAAAATCTCTGATTAAAAAGAGACATGTAAAAATCATTTATAATGCCACCTTGAAATTCACTTTCATGAAACAAAAAGCTATTAAGTGATTTCATGTTAACTTTATGTGATGTCAAAAGATTAATAAAAATAAACGTATGCGACGTGGGAAAATTTCACTTTAACTCTTTAAACTTTTTTTTTTTAATGCAGAAGGAAAAAAACAAATAATTGCACTAAAATTTTTCGAATTCAATGAAATTGTAATCTTTTTTTTTTTTTTTTTTTTACAGTGCATGTAATACAAGTAGGATACAAATCTTCTCCGATTCTTATCTGTGCGTATTTTAAGTCACTAGCACCAAAAAGTGTAGTTTGGGTCTCATCAGATAGAGAAAATATACATTTTTATTCTTCCACTGTCCAGTTACCATGAAGTCTAATCTAGTTCAATCTTTTCAATCTTCGTTGGAGATCTAAAAATAACTTTTTTCGGGGAAATCCAACATTTAAGAGTGTATTATAATCCAAATTGCTTATTTTCTGATTTATTTTTTAATTCATTTTTGTTTACAAATGCATCAATCTGATAAATTCTCTTATTTAGAAACTACGCAATGTGTCGTGCTTGTCAATTGTTCGATAAATGCAGAAAACGTTGCAAAAAAATGCTGTCAAAGTTCGCGTTTTGAATCAAATTTTTCGAAGCAAGAGATCTGGAAACGAAACAAAAATGTTCATACTGAGAAAGTAATTGTTTATAAATCAAATTCTAATGAATTGAGCGAAAAATGAAATCGCACAATATCTTATACATCTCTTCAAAAATCACCTCAGCAAGTTTATGTTTCTACTTTTAAAAATGAGTCTGGAAATGTATATTAAAATTTCGAACTGTTGAGAATGGAAAAGTATTTTTTCGAATGCATCCTTGGAATCCAAATCCTTGGAGTTTGCTGTGAGCAGTCCTTGCTTTTAACAGCACAATTGGCTTGCGTCATTTCACCTATGCATAAAGACACTTTTCTGCGTCCCCTGTTCACAGTCTCTTTATTAATCAATCATCACTTCCTATTGAATACATTTTCCAGCTTTTATTATAATTTGTATTTTTAGTGATAGTCTCCTTATACCAATTCACAAATTTAGAAATACCACCTTTCATTACATTTCCA
The DNA here is from genome assembly GCA_964019185.1 of Maratus speculifer. Classification (NCBI taxonomy): domain Eukaryota; kingdom Metazoa; phylum Arthropoda; class Arachnida; order Araneae; family Salticidae; genus Maratus; species Maratus speculifer. The sequence goes on along the minus strand of OZ025295.1, from coordinate 278,438,651 downwards.
CCAATTTGCCTTCTACTTTCTTCGCAACTGTAATCATATTCATCTTATAGAACCATTTTCACATCGCTTTCTACGTGATTAGTCAAATCTTTATGGAATTTCTTTAATTTTTTTACGTTTTAATCCAATTCTGATATCAATTGCATAAATAATATAATTGTTGAATATTATTGTTACTTACAACTTATTGCTATAACTTATATTCAAATAAAGGAAAATCTTTCATGTCAACCTAAACAAAGTTTTTTTTTGTCTATAATTTTTGTTTAAATACTAATAAATTGAACAAACGATGTTTCATTATATTCCTAATTAAATTATTTTTCCACTGATGCATAATTTTATAGTACGGGGTTATTACAAAACAATCATCGGGTTTCTGAAGCGTTTATTTCGGAATATAATTTGGCTACAACAGTGCGTTGTACATGAAAATACACCAAAAGTATGCAAGATTCACGTCCATGCTAGAGATGTTCAACATGTGCTCCTTGAGTGATACGGCAGATGTCAAGGCGATAATTCAGTTCGCTCCACACATTATTCAGATGGTCGCGAATGCAGTCGTGATGAGGTTCCGCAACTCAGCCAAAGTGACATTGACCAATCCATCATTGTGGGTTGATAGTTTGCATTTGTACGTCTTTCGGAATGCTCTCTGAACGGTTATAAGTGATTCACACTTTGAAAATTTTAGTATACAAAACGCTTTCTACTGTCCAGTCGCCATTTTGAATATGACGTTCGCGCAGCAACCATAGCAACCACACGCGCATGAAATATTTGCAGCGCCTCGTTTGAGTTATCATAGAATCATATACGTTTCCTAGTTCGTACGTAGTAACGTATCAAAACCCGATGATTCATTTGTAATAACCCTGCATTACTCAAACAAAAGTGATATTATGAATCATCTAACATTAAAACTAAATCTTTTCAGAAAGGTTTCCACAATTTTTACCAGTATAATATGATATATTTTCTCTTCATTTTGAACTTTTGTTGAACTTTTCTTCTTTAGCCAGTATTTTTTAATTTTCTTTTCAGAAATCGTTTTAAAAACAATAATCTGCAGCTGACTCCAAAGCTTAATGAATTTACTATGGAATCTTGCCCCAATTAAAAAGAAATGCCGAAGTCCCAACATGATTTAAGTTAACTTAAATGATTAGGGAAATTCTCAAACTGATTAGCGTTATTCTACGCTACAAATAATATATACATTAAAATGGATATGTTGGACATATGCAATGGTGTTGAAAGTTGGAACAGGCAAAATTACTCAGCATCAAATAAAAACAGCTCTTTCTATATTATATATATAAAAAAACCTTTGATATATATATATATTTTTTTTAGGTAAAGTACTTTTTAATGATGTAGGTATATGACATTCCAATACTTCATCTTCATCTCATTGCCTTGCTGCTAGACAGTGTGCTTCATATCAGAAAAAATTCCCACATTACTTACGTAAATTACTTTTTATGTTTACTTATGTTCAATGGAATATTTATATGGTACATCGAATATTCTACAGTGCATTCCTGAGAGAAAAAGGTGCAATCTGGCTCTCCAGGGGAAATCCAACTGGACCCCTGGGCTGTTTTGACACAAGGAACTCAAAATCTCAAAATTAGTTATTACTATTTAAATAAAGAATATTGGTACAGTTTTTAATATATAGATACTCCCCAAATCATATTCCTTACATAGCATATAAAAATAGATGTAATTATTACTAATCGATTGGTATCAGTCGCATTTTTATATGATAATTTACATTTACATGTGAAACACATTAAAAGAAGGAATTATTTTTAGAAACAAATACTACGTATTATAAACGTATATTTCTTAAGATAAAAACAAAAATTATTACTTATCAGCGTAAAAAACAATTTATTATAGATTAAAAATTCGTAACGTTTCGAACTCAATCTAATGAGTCATCTTCAGAGGTATATTTTTAAAGGAGAAATAATTTACATTAAAAACAGTTTGGCATACTATAAATTGACAAAAATTATACTAAATAAACATTAAAGGCCAAGATTCAAAAATAAAAATATGTACCAGTTGCCATCACTCAGTAGACAATACAACAATGACAAAACCATGGAGGAAACTTACAAAAGTATTTCTTTTAAAATATTAAACCAGATATTAGGTATTTGAAAGGACATATTGTCATTGCAGACTTCATTCTTCCTGAAACCAATTTCTATAGATTCCCTTATGAGTGCTTTTTGCGGATTTGAACAATGAGAAATAATCTTTACTTTATCAAAACAAACATTTCTTAAAGTCCCCTTCATCGATAATCTGGACAGAGCTGTTGATGGTCTATTAAATTTTAAATCGGCTTTATGCTCCTTGATCCTCTCAACTAACCATCTCATAGTTTTGCCTACATATGACGTCACTGTACCATTATTCAGTTCTATAGGTATTTCATACACGCCTGACTGGAATAAAAATGGAACGGGATCTTGTTTTTTGATTATAGCTGTAAACAAATTTTTAGTGGGGGAGGCTACAAGATGAATATCAAATTTATTGAAAATTCTCTTTAATCTTTCAAACATTATAGGGATATATGAAATTTTTCTATAAGATTTGCGTGTTAACTGGGCATCTTGAGGATAACTATTGTACTTGCTGATTAAATTATGTATAATTTTTGGACAATAACCATGATCAATTCCAATTTTAATAATGTGGTCAAGTTCGTCTTTCAAAAATTCATCTGAACAAACTATGTGCGCTCTTTTAATAAAGGAATTAAATGCTGACATTTTATAACTCCAAGGAGTGGAAGCTGTAACTGGAATAATACTATCAATTTTCATTGGCTTTCTGAAAATTTTCCTTTTAAGTGAAGAACCTGATTTAATAATTAAAACATCCAGAAAAGGGAGTGAATTATTAACTTCTTTTTCCATAGTAAATTTAATGTTGTCATCAAGTTGATTTAACTTTTCAAAAAATTCCAACAAAGCTGGTTCTCCCTCCTCCCAAAGTACAAATATATCATCAACATATCTTAACCACAGTCTAGGTTTATAATTAAAGGTATTAAAAATAAAATCTTCCAAAGGTCGAAGCATAAACTCTGCAAAAATACTTGAAACTGGAGATCCCATAGGTGCACCATTATCTTGTTTATAATATTTACCATTGAAGTAAAAAACGTTACTCTGATTAATTAAATTTAATCCTGATTTTAATGAAGTTTTAATTTCTTGATTCAAATTATCTAAATTATCTATAGAATGATTAATATTATTTATAACTTCAGAAATATTTATGGAGGGGAAAAGTGAGACAATATCAAAACTGGCTAAAATTGTATTATCATTAATTTCCAAATCAGCAATTCGCTGAATAAATTCTTCCGTAGAGGAGATAGAAAACTGTGATGGCGGAATAATTGTTTTAAGAAAACTAGCATAAGCTTTTTCAACATAATATAACGGGCCTTGGCATCTTGGAACAATTGGTCTAAATGGGAAGTCTGGCTTATGATCTTTAACTCTTGCTGTAATCCTAGGTGTAATACCAGTATGGTTAAACTTTATTTTACTCTTCATACAATCAGGCCAACTACTATTCTTAATAAGCTCTTGTGTTTTATTGCGGATCCAAGTGTTGGGGTCTTTATTAAGGACATGGCATGATAATTGCTCAATACAACGTTCCATTTTATTTATATACGTATCTTGATTTAACACTGCCAATTTTTCAGATTTATCCGTCTTCATAAAAACTAAATTTTTATCTTTTCTTAATCTGGAGGCTATGTCAATTTGTTTATTTCTCACTTTTACTTGCTGTTTGATATATTTTTTACTCAAATTACAAACATTTAATCTCACAGTTTCTTGATCACTAATAGGAATGCTTTGAATCACAGCCTCTAAATCTGTACAAATATCTTTCGGATTAATGTAATGCTGAAAATTATATTTACCACCTAATGATAAAACTTCCTCTTCATCTCTTGAAAAAGTTCTATTTGAAATGTTCACAAAATGTACAGGTTTAACTTGGGGGGGAAGGTAATTTTTATTTAATTGCTTTACTAAGAGCTGGAGTTTCTTTTCATGCCGCACTGAAATCACTTTCCTTTGTTTAAACCTGAGTCCTTCTAATGAATACAAGAATTTATCGAATTGATCTGGAGAACTTAAACTAGCCAATTTAAAATAAAGTTCATATGTCTTGCTAGAACAATAATCTAATTCGGAAAACTTCTTACGAATGTAGAGGTTAAGACAAGTCCTTTCAAATTTTCTTTTAGTGTCACCAAGCTGTCCAATCACATTATTACCCTTGAACTTTAAAAATTTGGGAATAACATTTAAACGTTTGCATGAACGCAAAAATACAATATCTAACCTAATAAAAATTACCTTCCCCCCCAAGTTAAACCTGTACATTTTGTGAACATTTCAAATAGAACTTTTTCAAGAGATGAAGAGGAAGTTTTATCATTAGGTGGTAAATATAATTTTCAGCATTACATTAATCCGAAAGATATTTGTACAGATTTAGAGGCTGTGATTCAAAGCATTCCTACTAGTGATCAAGAAACTGTGAGATTAAATGTTTGTAATTTGAGTAAAAAATATATTAAACAGCAAGTAAAAGTGAGAAATAAACAAATTGACATAGCCTCCAGATTAAGAAAAGATAAAAATTTAGTTTTTATGAAGACGGATAAATCTGGAAAATTGGCAGTGTTAAATCAAGATACCTATATAAATAAAATGGAACGTTGTATTGAGCAATTATCATGCCATGTCCTTAATAAAGACCCCAACACTTGGATCCGCAATAAAACACAAGAGCTTATTAAGAATAGTAGTTGGCCTGATTGTAAGAAGAGTAAAATAAAGTTTAACCATACTGGTATTACACCTAGGATTACAGCAAGAGTTAAAGATCATAAGCCAGACTTCCCATTTAGACCAATTGTTCCAAGATGCCAAGGCCCGTTATATTATGTTGAAAAAGCTTATGCTAGTTTTCTTAAAACAATTATTCCGCCATCACAGTTTTCTATCTCCTCTACGGAAGAATTTATTCAGCGAATTGCTGATTTGGAAATTAATGATAATACAATTTTAGCCAGTTTTGATATTGTCTCACTTTTCCCCTCCATAAATATTTCTGAAGTTATAAATAATATTAATCCTTCTATAGATAATTTAGATAATTTGAATCAAGAAATTAAAACTTCATTAAAATCAGGATTAAATTTAATTAATCAGAGTAACGTTTTTTACTTCAATGGTAAATATTATAAACAAGATAATGGTGCACCTATGGGATCTCCAGTTTCAAGTATTTTTGCAGAGTTTATGCTTCGACCTTTGGAAGATTTTATTTTTAATACCTTTAATTATAAACCTAGACTGTGGTTAAGATATGTTGATGATATATTTGTACTTTGGGAGGAGGGAGAACCAGCTTTGTTGGAATTTTTTGAAAAGTTAAATCAACTTGATGACAACATTAAATTTACTATGGAAAAAGAAGTTAATAATTCACTCCCTTTTCTGGATGTTTTAATTATTAAATCAGGTTCTTCACTTAAAAGGAAAATTTTCAGAAAGCCAATGAAAATTGATAGTATTATTCCAGTTACAGCTTCCACTCCTTGGAGTTATAAAATGTCAGCATTTAATTCCTTTATTAAAAGAGCGCACATAGTTTGTTCAGATGAATTTTTGAAAGACGAACTTGACCACATTATTAAAATTGGAATTGATCATGGTTATTGTCCAAAAATTATACATAATTTAATCAGCAAGTACAATAGTTATCCTCAAGATGCCCAGTTAACACGCAAATCTTATAGAAAAATTTCATATATCCCTATAATGTTTGAAAGATTAAAGAGAATTTTCAATAAATTTGATATTCATCTTGTAGCCTCCCCCACTAAAAATTTGTTTACAGCTATAATCAAAAAACAAGATCCCGTTCCATTTTTATTCCAGTCAGGCGTGTATGAAATACCTATAGAACTGAATAATGGTACAGTGACGTCATATGTAGGCAAAACTATGAGATGGTTAGTTGAGAGGATCAAGGAGCATAAAGCCGATTTAAAATTTAATAGACCATCAACAGCTCTGTCCAGATTATCGATGAAAGGGACTTTAAGAAATGTTTGTTTTGATAAAGTAAAGATTATTTCTCATTGTTCAAATCCGCAAAAAGCACTCATAAGGGAATCTATAGAAATTGGTTTCAGGAAGAATGAAGTCTGCAATGACAATATGTCCTTTCAAATACCTAATATCTGGTTTAATATTTTAAAAGAAATACTTTTGTAAGTTTCCTCCATGGTTTTGTCATTGTTGTATTGTCTACTGAGTGATGGCAACTGGTACATATTTTTATTTTTGAATCTTGGCCTTTAATGTTTATTTAGTATAATTTTTGTCAATTTATAGTATGCCAATCTGTTTTTAATGTAAATTATTTCTCCTTTAAAAATATACCTCTGAAGATGACTCATTAGATTGAGTTCGAAACGTTAGGAATTTTTAATCTATAATAAATTGTTTTTTACGCTGATAAGTAATAATTTTTGTTTTTATCTTATAATGTTTACAGCGTAAGTCCAAGATTTCATTTGTATATTTCTTCATTTTTGTAACTCCTCGACGTCTCATTTCTGGAACACATGATATTGTCTTTTAGCAATTTTGTGTATCTTAAAGAAAAGATCTCCAATTTGCAATTTTATCACTTTCCCTTTAAACAATTTTCTTTTTTTCAGCAACAGCTTCAAACACTGATCAACCAATACACATACATTTAACGTCTGAATTTAAATTTAAATTCATATGTTATTAATCGAACGAAAATTAATCGCCTAAATTTGAATTTATTTATTAACTTAATTTATATTATTCAATCTTTTAATACTAATCAACCACATTTACTTTACATCAAAGAAAGAACGAGAAGGGAAAAAGAAAAAAAAAAAAAAAAAAAAAAAAGAGGCAGCGAATCTTAAATATATAAATTGCATTTGTTTGTTTACCTTCGACACAGGCATCGAAAATTCTTTTGCTCAGGTATATTTCTGGAGCAGCTATTAATTGATGATGCATTACAGCAAGGCATGATTTAAATAACTTCTATAAACTAAAAGTTGGCAACCGAACGCGAAACTTCGTTCTTTTGTATACGTATATCCCTTGAAAAAAAAAAAAAAAAAACCGTCGATTTTACGGAAATTGTACTGGTAATGGGGACGGCAGTACAACTCACTGTTTTTTAACGAAAAAATTTCCGTGAATTCCCAAAATTTTTCCGTTTTTTTTTAAAAAAATGTCTGGAATTTACAAGGATTTTTCCATTAAAACAGTTAATTGTTCTAACGTGCCGATTACCAGTACAATTTCCGTAAAATAGTCCGGTTTTTTCCAATGTTTTTTCTTTCTTCCTTTCTTTTTTAACACGCTTTTATTAACTTCACCTGTATGTGAGTTTGTGGGTTTGTAACTCTCCTTATTATCTAAAGATTTTCCTTATTATCTAAAGATTTTCTCAAGCAATTTTGACTAAAAATTGCATTCTATGGTTTTTGGGCACGAGAAAATCATTGGGCTAGGTTACAGTTCGAGAAAAAATTTTAATGGATCATATTGGGTCATTAAGGGTCTGGGTCAAGCTATTTATATTTAAAGAACGGCGTGATCGATTATAACGAAATTTTGTATGTAACAGTTTTTTGGCACGAGAAAACTATCGGGCTGGGTCACATGTTCAAAAAATTTCGATTAGTGGGTCATTTTGGGGTCATTATGGGTCAAGACATTTTTATCTAAAAAACGGCTCTAACGATTTTGACCAAATTTTATATTTTATCGTTTTGGATTACAAGAAGACCATTGGGTTAGGTAACATGTTCAAGAAAATTCGGTTAGTGGGTCATTTTTGGGGTCATTGTGGGTCATGCTATTTTTATCTAAAGATTTTTTCACGCAGTTTTGAATAAAAATTGCATTCTATGGTTTTCGGGCACGAGAAAAATATTGGGCTAGATTACATGTTCGAGAAAAAAATTTAATGGGTCATATTGGGTCATTAAGGGTCTGGGTCAAGCTATTTATATTTAAAGAACGGCGTGATCGATTATAACGAAATTTTGTATGTAACAGTTTTTTGGCACGAGAAAACTATCGGGCTGGGTCACATGTTCAAAAAATTTCGATTAGTGGGTCATTTTTGGGTCATTATGGGTCAAGCCATTTTTATCTAAAAAACGGCTCTAACGATTTTGACCAAATTTTATATTTTATCATTTTGGATTATAAGAAGACCATTGGGTTAGGTAACATGTTCAAGAAAATTCGGTTAGTGGGTCATTTTTGGGGTCATTGTGGGTCATGCTATTTTTATCTAAAGATTTTCTCACGCAGTTTTGACTAAAAATTGCATTCTATGGTTTTCGGGCACAAGAAAAATATTGGGCTAGGTTACATGTTCGAGAAAAAATTTTAATGGGTCATATTGGGTCATTAAGGGTCTGGGTCAAGCTATTTATATTTAAAGAACGGCGTGATCGATTATAATGAAATTTTGTATGAACATTTTTTTGACACGAGGAAACTAATGGGCTAAATCACATGTTTGAGAGATTTCGACTATAATGATCATTTGTGGGTCATGGTGGGCCATAATGGATCATGTCAAGCTACATCTAAAGAACAGGTGGTTCGATTTTAATGAAATTTTGTGTATAACATTTTTTTGGCACAAGAAAATTATTGGGCTAGGTCACACTTTCAAGAAATTTCGATTAATGGGTCGTAAAGGGTCTGGGTCAAGCTATTTATATTTAAAGAACGGCTGGATCGTTTTTAACGAAATTTTGTATGTAACAATTTTTAGACACGAGGAAACTAATGGGCTAAATCACATGTTCGAGAGATTTTGATTATAAGGGTCATTTATGGGTCATTGATGGGTCATGCTAATTTTATGTAGAAAATGTCTCTCACCATTTTGACTATATTTTGTATTATGATATTCTCGGGCAAGAGAAAACCATTGGACCAGGACACATGCTCGCGAAAATTCGATTAATGGGTCATTTTGTGTCATAATGGGTTAGGGTTATTCTAATTATATATAACAACGATTCAATCAATTTTATCTAAATTTTGTAACGAAACTTCTTTTGTCACGAGAAGACTATTGGGCAGAGTCGCAAGTTAAACAAAATTATATTAGTGGGCCATTTCGCTTTATTGATGAATGCTGTCAAGCTAATTTTATCTAAGAAACGGCTTAAACGATTTTGATTCAACTTTATATCAGGGTTGGGTTTTTGCCGGCAGAAAGTGGTTTCTGCCGTGCCAATGGCAGGAAGTGGTTATAACCGGTTTTAACCGGCAGAAAGTGGTTATAACCGGTTTTAACCGGCAGAAAGTGGTTATAACCGGTTTTAACCGGCAAAAACTGGCAACAACTGGCATAAAGACATTCTGTGACATAATCTCTGATTTTTTTTTAGTAATATTAAATTTATTAAGTAGTTCATCCTTAAATAATTAGTACTTAAATAATTCAGAATAAATATATGCACAAAAATAAAATATTGTGGATAGTTTTAATTTAAAAAAAAATTGATTTTTGAAAAATTGAGTAATGTAACAGATTTTTTTTTTTTTTTTTTTTGTTATATATGCATATGTAATTTATGTTTAAACAATTACTTTATACAACTCAATATTTTAAACTCAACAAATTAAGAAATAATCTGGGGGCAAAAAGATTAGCAAAATTAGTCCTATGTTAGGGAATGCTTCGTGGAAAAAATACTAATAGTATATTTGAGTGGTAATTTGTTTCTTCAATATTGTAAAATAATTGTATAAGATATTTCATTAAATTTTCTTTGTCTATGTTATTTTTTGTGCTTCAAATATTTACTTATATATTTTCACAAGAAATTGCATTGTGTTATTTATTTAAAAATAATCTGAAAAGTAATTTGTTATTAAATCAGAATTTTCTGTAAATTTATTTTTAAAAGAAATAGAAATTCAACTGTAAACAATAATATTAATAATTAAACTTGTACAGTATCAGGTTATTGTTGTGAAAGTTTCTGTTTTTCAAGTGAATGAAAATTAGTGTTTTAAATAAGCAAGGTATGTATTTATATAATCATTTTTAAACGTTTTGATACTTTGAATAACATTCATAATCTTATGTTTTAATTTTTAACTCAATGGTTTACATATCAAATGTAAGTGTGAATTATGAATCATTGCTGAGTAAAGTTCTTATTTAGTACTGTTTCTTAGTTTCTGCCAGTTTTTGCCACTTACTGGCAGAAACCATTTTCTGCCATGCCGGTTTTAACCGTTTTCTACCGCTGGTTTTAACCACCCCGGCAAAAACTTGCCAACTCTGCTTTATATTCTACTGTTTTTGATTACCTGGAGACCTTTGAGCTAAGTCACATGTTTGATCAAATTTGATTAATGGATCATTTTGGGTAATATGCGTCAGGGTCATGAGAAAATGGCAGCAACCAATAAGTTGGCGATATTTCACAAAATATTGGCGACATTTGGCCGAAAAATTGACTATTGAGATTACGAAAGCCACAACACGTGCCAAATGAAAGAATGTCTCCAAATTTGGCTATATCTGGCAAAAAATGTTGTCTTTCATAATGTGAAGAATTTTTTTTATACATTCTTAATAGGATTCGAAATGCATGGTTAAATTAACCAGTGTCGACCAAAAAAAAGTGATTTGGATCGATGTCCTTTCGTTGTAAATTTTAAAATAAATATAGTTTAAAAAACTAAAAACCACACTTTTAAAGTAATCAAACTAAAAAGTGAAAAATAAATATAGTTTAAAAAAAACTAAAAACCACGCTTTTAAAGTAATCAAACTAAAAAGTGGAAAATAAATATAGTTTAAAAAATCTAAAAAACACGCTTTTTAAGTATATCAAACTAAAAAGTGAAAAATAATTCGTACTATAAGCTGAAAACAAAAATAGATGAAAAATACTATATTACTATAAAATCATTGTTATTATAAGAATCAATTAATAAGCAATAAATAAAATTATCGTGGAAAAAAAAGCGTGGGGTGCTTCTTAAGAACTGATAGATGGAGCATGGTAGATGGAGCACTCCACGCTTTTTTTCCACGATAATTTTATTTATTGCTTATTAATTGATTCTTATAATAACAATGATTTTATAGTAATATAGTATTTTTCATCTATTTTTGTTTTCAGCTTATAGTACGAATTATTTTTCACTTTTTAGTTTGATATACTTAAAAAGCGTGTTTTTTAGATTTTTTAAACTATATTTATTTATTTATTTATTTATTTTTTAACTTCTCAATTTCTTATCTCTTGAACACATAACATTGTCTTTTAGCAATTTCGTTGATTTTAAATAAAACATCTCCAATTTGCAATTTTATCCCTTTCCCTTTAGACATTTTTTTTTTTTCAGCAACAGCTTCAAACGCTAATCAGCCACACTTACTTTACATCAAAGAAAGAACCAGAAGGGAAAAAAGAAGGAAGCAGCGAATCCTAAATATATAAATTACATTTGTTTATTTACCTTCGACACGGGCGTCGAAAATTCCTTTGCTCAGATATATTTCTGGAGCAGCTATTAATTGATGATGCATTACCGGCAAAGGCATGATTTAAGTAACTTCTATGAGCTCAAAGTTGGCAGCCGAATGCGAAAACTTCGTTCTTTTCTCCCTTTTCTCTTTCTCTCATAGGAGCAATCAGTTCTCGAAGTTCGCCTGAATTAGAAGCAACTGGTGGGCGCCTGGAGAGAGAGCATTCCAATATCGAATTTCGGCGGCACTTTGAAGTTTTTAGAGTTTGCCCTGTTGATCCTGGATTATCGATTGAGTCGGAGAGAATGATTTTAATGGTTTTAAATGGGAGAGACGCTCGAAAAGAAGAAGACTCGAAGAGTTATTCGGCTGGAAATTGATTTTTATTGAAATAAATGTGGTGGAGTTTTGCGGAGGTGGCTCGGAATTACGAATGTGAAGGACAAATTGTGCAAGTCGGCTTCGGAATGGAAATATTTCATGAATTTGGGTTACTTTTATTAAATACTGTTAGTGATTCAAAGCATACAAGAAGGGGGAGGCAGACTGTTTTGATGCAAATTTAATTATTGGAAAACTATTCATCTTAACAATTTTGGAAAAAAAAAAAATTAAAATGAAATAAAATAAAATAAAGGTAAAAAAAAAAAAAGAAAAGAAAAAAAAGAAAAGAAAGAAATAGAAACAGGGAGGATTTTTCTTTTTTTCGAACCATAACCTTATAAGAAAATTACAAATTTCGAAATCTTGATTAAAAGAAGAAAAAAAAAACACTGAACTGAACAATGCATTTTTTAAAATATTTTAATTTATTTATTTTGGTCTATTATTTAAAAGAAAAGGAATATGTTCATTATTGTTATTTGCCAGCACTTATTTTCTCGTATTCTATTGAATAATATTTTTAATAATTGGCAAAGGGGAAGGGGTAATATTTGCTTGAAATAAGCATGTAGAATTACGAAATTTGTAAAAAAAAAAATACATTCATGTGGATAGTTTAGCACTGAAGTCATTAAATAGCACTGGATTGGAGAATTTGAAGGACAAAATGTGCAAGTTTCAGAATGGAAAGTTTGCTGAATTCAGTTTATTAAATACTGTTTGTGATTTAAAACACACAAACGAGCGGTATTTTGTTGTTTTGTAAAGCTAATTATTTAAAAACAGCTTATTAAAACAATTTTAACAATTTTTCAAAATTAAAAAGAAGGAAAGAAACAGGAATGAGAATGGATTTTCTTTTTCTCCGTGTAAAATCTTATAGATTTTAACACATCGAACTTCGAAATTTTATAATCTTTGATTTACAGAATGCAGAAAAACATTGAATTGGACGAATGCATTTCTTTTTTAGGAATGTTATTTTCATAATATCGATTATTATAAATTTGGTAGACTACTCTCCAGTTCACTTAGCTTTTAAATATAGCCGTATAAATATAGTAGATGATTTTACTAATTTATTGGTGTGAGTTAAACTTTTATATGATATTTTGTAAAGCAGTTTGTAAGGGGTAATTTATTTTTTTTACACGAGTATAGAATAGAGTTAATATTTACATTCGTTATATTAAATGAATAATAACTTTATAACTTTCAAATCATATTTCCGTAGATTTTTAAAAATTAGCCTTTGAACTGCGTATAATGCATAAGTTGTACCCATTTTATATATTTAATTTTATTCCTAAACCTTTCGACATCTTTAATGACCGTAAAGGTATGCGGATATGCATAAAAATGAAATTCCTTTTGTAATATTTGACACGAGGTCTAGAGCAGTGCACTTGTTATTAAATTATATTACTTATGTTGAGGCCTTAATTTGGGATATTCTATAAGATGTAATTAGCCAGAAACTATAAATTATCTCTTTTTGTGATTTTTCTTTTTAAATTCTCCTTAGTCTATCATAACTCAAAAGAGAGATATGCTATACAGGGTGTCCCAAAAGGTCGTTTACAAACTTAACATGCTGGTCTGTCATATCATGATGAACAATATTAAATAGGAAACTAAGGGTCCCAAAAGTCTTCCAAAGGAGATATGCGCCATTAAAGTTTAGGGTCCAAAAATTCAAATGATTATAAAAAACAGAAAAATTGGTCGATTCGTTTGCGGTTTTCACTAAAACTATTCTTTACGTCAGTATTTTCTTAGTAATAAATTATAAAGATAAATTTCAAAAAATGTCGATAGAGGGCGCTTTAGACTTTGGAGTAACGATAAACTAGTTTTTATCAGTATTTTTTGCATCTCATTAAATTTTTTTAGAAGCTTAGACATAAACTTAAATTTTGAGCTCACAATCTAAATCGTTGGAAGTGGTTAAGTAGCGCAAACTGAATTGCGGGGGGAGGTTCAAATTTCAAATGATTATAAAAAACGGAAAAATTGGTCAATTAATTTGCGATTTTCACTAAAATTATTCTTTATGTCAGTATTATCTTGAAAATAATTTATAAAGATAAAATTCAAAAAATGCCGATAGAGGGCGCTTTAGACTTTGGAGTAACGTACAACTTTTTTTCCGTTTTTTTTTTTTTTTGCATCTCATAATTTTTTTAGAAGCTTAGACATAAACTTAAATTTTGAGATGAAAATCTGAATCGTTGGGAGTGGTAAAGTAACGCAAACTGAACTGTGTTCAATGGGGGTGGGGAGGTTCAAATTTCAAATGATTATAAAAAACGGAAAACTTGGTCGGTTTTCGCTAAAACTATTCTTTATATCAATATTTTCTTGAAAATAAATTTTACAAATATCTTTCAAAAAATTCCGTCAGAGGGCGCCTTAAACTTTATAGTAAACAACAACTATTTTTAACCGTTATTTTTTGTATCTAATAAAATGCTTGTAAAAGTTCAACCTTAAATTTTGTACTCAAAATCTGCATCGTTGTGAGTAATTAAGCGGCCAAAAATTGAACTGCGTTCGAGGGGTGGGGAAGGTAACATTTCAACTCCTGAACACAGTTCAGTTTGCGCTACTTAACCCCTCCTATCGATTTAGATTTTGAGCACAAAATTTAAGTCTAAAATTTCGCAAGCATTTAATTAGATTTAAAAAAAAAAAAAAAAAAAAAAAAAAAAAGGTTCAAAATAATTATTGGTTATTCTAAAGTTTAAGGCGCCCTCTAACGGATTTTTTTTAAATTTATCTTTAAAATTTATTTTCAAGGAAATATTGACATAAAAAGTAATTTTAGCGAAAACCGACCAATTTTTCCATTTTTTATAATCATTTGAAATTTGAACCTCCCCACCCCCATTGAACACAGTTCAGTTTGCTCTACTTTACCACTCCCAACGATTCAGATTTTCATCTCAAAATTTAAGTTTATGTCTAAGCTTCTAAAAAATATATATGAGATGCAAAAAATAACGGAAAAAAATAGTTGTACGTTACTCCAAAGTCTAAAGCGCCCTCTATCGGCATTTTTTGAATTTTATCTTTATAAATTATTTTCAAGATAATACTGACATAAAGAATAATTTTAGTGAAAATCGCAAATCAATTGACCAATTTTTCCGTTTTTTATAATCATTTGAAATTTGAACCTCCCCTCGCAATTCAGTTTGCGCTACTTAACCACTTCCAACGATTTAGATTTTGAGCTCAAAATTTAAGTTTATGTCTAAGCTTCTAAAAGAATTTAATGAGATGCAAAAAATAATGGTAAAAACTAGTTTATCGTTACTCCAAAGTCTAAAGCGCCCTCTATCGACATTTTTTGAAATTTATCTTTATAATTTATTTTCAAGAAAATACTGATGTAAAGAATAGTTTTAGTGAAAACCGCAAACGAATCGAACAATTTTTGTGTTTTTTATAATCATTTGAATTTTTGGACCCATAAACTTTAATGGCGCATATCTCGTTTGGAAGACGTTTGGGACCTTTAGTTTCCTATTTAATATTGTTCATAATGATATGACAGACCAGCATGTTAAGTTTGTAAACGACCTTTTGGGACACCCTGTATAAGTGTTATGTTTTAATGAAGGATAAGATACAACTCTTACAGAAAATTCAGCCGATACATTTTAGATTAAGCTTTTAATGTTCATCTTGAAAAGAATCAAACTAGAAGTTTTGAATTAAAAAAGAAGCAATTAAAACACATAACCAATACACTTCAAATCCAATGTTCTGACAGTAAGTAACTAGTTACAATTTAGGCGTAGAGAAAGGAGAGGGAAGGTTATTCAGGGTTAAAACTGCTTCCAGGACAGTTAAATCTGATAACGTGCATATTAAACGTTAGTTAAAACGGCAGTTAAACTTGTAGATTAAAATATGGTGTGTAAAATCCAAAATTAAGAAAACATAAATAGCGTAAAATTTTACCATTGGCGTCATAATACAAACATCCACTTCAATAGAAAACTAATTTTTAAAAATGTTATGAACAATAACAGTAAAGAAGTTCGCATATTATGACTGTACCACAATATTGCGTACTTGCCTTTCTCCCTCTGTTTTCTTTTTTATCTGAAAACTGAAAAAGAAAATGAAATCTTTAAATATACCAATGTTAAATTTATTATGATTGGTTGTACTTTTTGTTATGTGTCACTTATTTACTAAACACTTCTTCTTGGATATCTAATGCAACGAGATTATTCATTTTATGAATAACAATAATACAGCATACAACAACTCCAGACGGGGATCTTGGCTGTGTCAAAGATTATAAATTTCATTTAAAACATCGATTGACAGTTGTTTATTAAAGTTGAGTACAATTAAAGTTGAAATATTTTATTTTATCATGTTTGCAAGGCATTATTCGTTCTAGAATGAAAAGTATTTTTTAATTAATTGTTTATTTTCCAATTCTAAGTGTTGAGCTTTCTTGATGTTGGATAGATATTGAGTGGAAATTTGTAATTTTGAAAATGTTCTTTATTCAATTTAGCATTAATATCCGTAATTTTCAGAAGTTATCTACCTGAGATCAGTATCTTCAATTGTATAAATTGTAATGCATGCAAACATGGTTCCTTTAAGGATGTTCAGTGACACTAGTAGCTACGCGCATTTGAATCAGACGACTGCTGATCAAAATCCAAGTAGGGATGAGATTTTGGTACAGATATGTCTGTATCCACTACCAAGATAACGGGTTATTATTATTATGTTTATTTATTTTTATTATTATTATTATTCATAAAGTAAACGCTAAATAAAATTTTTAAAAAATGTCAAAATTCTTCGTGCAAGAGAATTTTTTAAAAGTATCAACATAAAAATGTAGAAACGTAACAAACAATACATATTATATTTCCAAAATTAAGTTTGAATTTTTTATTTATTTTACTTTTCTTCTTTTTTAGGGTAGAATTGAAACAGTCTATTATCGTTTTTCTTCATTATTTTTTTTTTATGAAAAACTTTTTAAACAGCCGTTTCAGATAATTTTTTAACAAACTGAGTGTAAAAAGAAAACCATAGCTGAAAATGGTCTATTATGGAGGAGGAGTCCCTTCTAGAGATCTGCACGGACCGGGCCCGCCCCGCGGGCCGGGTTCGGGCCGATTTCCAATAATGGCATTCGGGCCGGGCCGGGCTCGGGCCGTACTTCAAGACTCGGGCCGGGCCTAGTCACTAATCTTTTCGGGCCGGGCTCGGGCCTTAATTTTTTTTGCTGGAGTATCGGGTCGGGCCTAACATTTTTTTTTCCGTACGAAGCCGAGACTGATTTCATTCTTCCTAGTTTTCACGGACCAAAATAATCAAGTCCTATTGAATCTTCCTATATGAAAATCCTTTTCTCGACTCTTTATAAATCAATAATATTTGGCTTTGTTTAAAAATTTTTACAAAAAAGGCATATACTTTTAAGCCGTCATTATTCTACAATTAAACATTAGAATTTATTCCTTTTAAAGAATCGTAAATTACTAGGCGTTTTAAAATAGAATTAAACACACACACACACGCAAAAAAAAAAAAAAAAAAAAAAAAAAAAAAAAAAAATGGTTATGTCGGAATTTTCTTTTAAACTAAAAACTGAAAGTTTCTTTTAAAATGTTCATCCATGCAAAATGAATACAACAATACGCGAGAAATAATATATTAAACATTTCCATCTGTTAAGAAAGGAACGTATTTTTTTCGTTCCAAAGCGATTCCGTCTTAGGAAATTTTACTTTTACTATATACCATTTTTTAGATTTTTTGTCTCCATTACATGGAATATGGATTAATAATACTAATGATAACTGAAACATTTACATACAACAAACAAAGATTCATTTAAAAGCGTAAATATCGCAACCTACGGTACTTCTGCATAAATGGAGATTATAAACATGGGAAAAAAAGACTAATATAAGTTTTTTTGGTCAGAACTCTTGAGTAAGAGTAAAGATCAATGTTCTGTAGAAATTCATTCGAGCCGGGCCGAATTTTAAACTTTTTTCTGGACCGGGCCGAGCTCGGGCCTAAATTTTAACTTTCGGGCCGGGCCAATACTTTTTTCGTTCGGGCCGGGCTCGGGCCTGGAAATTTCGGCCTGTACAGACCTCTAGTCTCTTCTCCCTTCATCTCATATTGATAAAGTCTTTTGCTTTTTCTCTTACTATTTAATTATCTTATATCATTTAAAAATAAAACGTAATTTTTCAAAACAAGGAAAGAAAAATAATTAAACAATTCGAAAATCCAAGAATGCACATTTGAATACTTCTGCTTCTCTTTGCAAGATCCCATGGTAGTCATTGCGCAAATCTGCATTATCTTGTACATTAATCGATGGAATACTTCCTTTTCTTTTTTTTCTTTTTTTTTATGAAATTTTAAAAGGAATTGCTCTTTTACTAAGTATGCTGTTCTTTCTATCACAGTATAGGTTTTTCTTTAAAATGTGCCAAACAATTTTACTACCAGGAATAAGGCTACTGGGTTCCTCTGTCTCTTGAAATTACGGCTTCTGACAAACTGCGCAATGATTCATAAATAACACATTCAGCATTGATGCGATCTCAAGATGACACATATTCAGAAAGGACATTTTTCTTCCCAACTCCTTCACGATTTTCTTGCATTCTGTCATTACAAATGTGACAGTTTCCTTCATTATGACCGACATCATCCGCCATTGGTTATGTTCATACAGAAACAGAGATCATAAACCGGAACAGAGGGTCTTTTGAAAAAGACTTGTGAAGAGTTGTTGAGTAAACGCCAATGTCTTGCGTCTCCGATCACATATCCGTAGACCACCCATAAAGTTTCTCAATTAGATTAGTATATTCTGGAGTCAATGCAACTTAAGTGCTATACAAAACTTATGTACACCAGGCTCAATCCTAACGTCTCATTCATAACAAATCTTCTCGAATGCTTGAATTTCTTTACTCCCAGCTGTCACCAGTGATAAATGAAGCCCAAAGACTGTGTAATATAAAGTTGAGGAGTTCAGAAAAAGAAGATGAGGAATATCCATCCGCAAAATTACTCCACCTACTCCAAGAAGAGCCCTACCCCCACCCACAACCTGATCGAAGAAATCGGCGGCACGTGCTTCGAACGGCCACTCCTTGAAAAATAGGGGGGGGGGGGGGCTGATATGAGATTTTTATTTTTTATTCCCCTTGCCGATTTTATTCATGTTCCTCGCGGGTTTAAACGTGATCCAATACATGGTGAGGAGAGGTGTACAGGATCAACAGGTGCGACGATATAGTGATGGTGGTTATTGGAATTTGGCTTTGGATATTTTATTATTTATTATTATATATATTTTTTCATCAATCACGCGCCGACCCTTGATAGAATGGTGATGGCTATTCACGTTTGCTGTAAGTGAAGATTCATATATAAGGAATAGAGGGCGTAGGGAAAATATTGAAAGTCTTTTCAATATGTCAAAACAGTCGTGAAGATATTTAGCTACGATCGATCAGCATAATAATTGTGGTTCGAATATTTCTAACATCGGTATGAAGTAATTAAGTTTTTTTTCTTTCTTTTATTGAAGTAATGACCGAACAGATCTCATTCATTAATTATATAATGTTCCTCCCATCGTCACTGTAGATGAAAGGGTGCCTGAAAAGATAATAGTTTTTGCATCTAATAATATTTCTCATTAATTGGAATCAGCTTTCCGTTCTTTTGATATTATCCATCATAGAAATAGGATATCGCTACATTTTTTTTTTTTTTTTTTTTTTTTTTTTTGATATATATTTTTAAGGGCAGATCGAGGATGACAAGTGAGTCATAGGATTGTGAGATTAACCTACGACGTAACGTGAATTTCAATAGACTCTAAATAAAATAGAAAGCATAGATATTTTGTTTAATGAAAGTAGATTAATTTATAGGTCAGATTTTTATTTGCAACTTTTTATTAGGGAGTCTATTGAAATTTACGTCAGAAGCTCAATGATCTGCAATGACTCCTTGTCATCAGGGGCGGATTTATGAAGTGAGGGGCCCCTCTCACTGGAACTTTTTGGGGCCCTTCCATCTTGGAAAAATTATGCACATTTCTATTTTTAAAATAATACACATTCAAAACTTAATTACAATAATTACTTGCAAATTAATTTAAATGTAATCAAATCGTTAAAGATTAGATGCACAAATTCATTTCATGTTCAAATTACATCAGAATTTTACGTGAACTTTTATGCTGTGTCGGATAAATGTGCTAAATGCTTATTTTCCTTTCCATTTTTCAATAAAGTTGAAAAGTGATTATGCATTCGGTTTGTCTGTCCGTTCTGGCCATCTGTCTATGCTGTTACTGCCGTAAATATACTCGGATTTTCATGCAATTTATAGAGATTATTTAGGGTTACCAAAGCATGTTTGCTATTGCATATGAAATTAGTACAATTAATGGTTCATTTACAAAGGCATTCAAAAGAATTCTATTACATTATGGTATATAAGGAAAAATTGTTTGCAGAGTATTTTAATGATACTACGCTATTTCAGATATACTGAAACTGATATAAATTACTGAATTTAACTACGTTCACGTTAAAGCATTCATAGCATTTTTTATTCATTTACAGGGACACACACAAAAAAATCTGTTACAGTACTACAATTAAACATAGCTATAGAACTCTTGCATTGACGTCACAGCAACGGCTGTTTCTCTAATCTGGTGCTCATCTGGAGCCCAAACAAAACATTATAACTTCCCGTTTACCATTTAAAGCACCTGTGGTCTTTCTGTTTAATTTTGATTTTTCTTATTCTTGCATTATTTTTCTAAGTACGTAAAAAATCAAGCGCAAATTACGATTTTTATAAATGTGAAAACTCCACATTTGCCTTTGTTTGGGCGCCAGATGAAGCATGTGACGTCACGTGCAACTTTGAAGAAATGTGCAAAAATTGGAAGAAATTACTTTAAACAGGGCAGGTTCCTAACAAAAATATGAGGAAGTTGGTCCAGTGAGAGGAGTCCAAGACTCAACTTTAAAAATTTTCACTAAAAGTGCAAGAAAATTAGGAGGTGACAAAGGCATGCCGCACAGAAGTTGGAGAAGTCCCGGATCAGGCTTTATATGATCCTAGGGTGCTTGGGATTTTAACTAAAATGTAAAAACGGAAGAATACTGATAAAGGATCTCAAAAATGAAGATAGAATTAAGAGGGAACCATTTATTAACAATTTATGGTGCAAAAAAATTGAAGGGTCGATACTGGGCTCCAAAATGCCTGGCATTTTAACTGGATTGTAGTTACGTTATAAAGATATTTTATAATAGGTTTTAAAGCAATCGGAGGACGTTAGAACTATGTTAAAGGCATTGCATGCAGTTTGGATCAATTTAAAAAAGCTGCACTAAGGACCCCAAGAAAGCGATTAATATTCGAAACTGGTGGTAGCTAAATTTTGAAAAATGTTTAGCTGGAGGACATATGAATTTGTTCGTGAAAAAACTAGTGCATCTGCCCATTTTTAAGGGCATTTATAAGAGAAAACCGAAGGGAGTCAACCGATCGTTATGAGCAAGTTCCTAACATGAAAACTTGTTAAATGGTCTTAGTTCTTCGCACTTTAGATCTTCAATTAGTCAAAATTAAGCTCAAGTAAGAATTAATAATTAAAGCGAAATTTTGAAGAAATGAGCAATAAAAGGGGGATGCTTAAAATAAGCCCCTAGGCTACCAATAAAAAATATGAGAGTGTTGGTCCAGAGAGAGGCATGCAAGACTCAACTTTAAATTTTTGCAGTGAGAATGGGAGAAAATTTGAAGATGAAAAATGCATGCCGCACAAAAAGTTAAAGGTTCCCTTCATGATACTAGGGTAGCCAGGATTTTAACTGGAATCTAGAAATGGGAGAATAGCTAAATGGTAAAGGGTTCCAAAAATGAAGTTCGTGTTAAAAAAGAATAATTTTTAACAATTTAGGATGTAAGAACTGCACTATGCCCGATACCTGGCCCAAAGTTACCAGAGACTTAATTGGCACGTCGTTTTATATGAAGGTATTTTTATTGTAAATAGTCTTTAAATTAATCAGACATGCTAAAAGTACGTTAAAGAAAATTGCATGCAATTTGGATCATATTTTAAAAAGCTGCACCAAGGACCTCAAGAAGGCGATTAATATTCAAAATTGGTGTCAGCTAAAGTCTGAAAAATGTTTTTGTCGTTCATGAAGTAGTTGGAGAACCTAATGAGTTGGTTTAAAAAAAGCTAGTGAATTGGACAATTTATAAGTAAGCTATAATAAAGGGCACAAAAGGGGCCAGTAAATAATTAAAAACAGGGTCCTTACATGAAAACATATTAAAAAGTCTTAGCACTTAATGTTTTAGATCTACAGTTAAACAAAATTATATTAATAGGGAAAAGCTAGAACTATGTAAAAAAAAAATGCATGCAATTTGCATTATTTTTAATGAAGTTAGAGCAAGGACCCCAAGAAAGCAATTAATATACAAAAATGGTGATAGCTAAAGTCTGAGAAGTTTTTTTGTTCATGTGGTAGCTGGAAGACTTAAGAAGTTGTTACGGAAAATTTTTAAATCGGATCATTTTAAAGAAAGTTATAATAGTGACCCCAAAAGAAACCAACTGATAATTAAAATTAGAAATCTAATATGAAAATATGTTAAACAGTCTTAATACTTCGCGCGTTAGATTTCAATTAATCAAAGTTAATCCAGGGTATTAATCACACTGGTTTACGCAATTTATATACCTTGGCCGAAATGCGTATTTTTTATAGATTCTAGTTTGCTGAGTTTTGAAAAATTATTGTAAAAAATCTGTGACGTCTAGTTGAAATAAATGTTTATTAAATATTTAAAATAATAATAACATGAAATATAAAAAATTTAAATGATAAAATGATGGATTTTATTAATCTTTTTGTAGTTTTCTTGATTTGCTTCTCTTAAAATAAACCAGCAGTTGTCCCTTAACATACTTTTGGACCAAAATCCTTTGTGTCTGTCTGAAAAAAGTTTAAGATCTTAGTGAAAATGCTCGCCCTGCTGGTAACTCCTCGCTCCCAAGTTTTCAGGAAAAAATCCTGGTGTGAACGGAGAAAATGTATCTTCAGAGACATGTTCACACTTATTGCATGATAGTTTTTTAATAATACAGCAATATATTTTCACAATTTTCATTTTTTAGATTTTCTAAAAATCCATGGATGACCATTTTTTCACCATAGATATTATGAGACAAAGGCTTTGTCCCAATCTGCCCCATATCCCAATGTGCTCCATTCTCCCCTTCCAAATTGTCGCCTTTTTTTCTTTTAGGTAGATTTCGTATGAAATACTACCTATTGCAATCTCTCCCATGTTGGAATTTCTGAAAAATTTTTGCGGATCTACACGAATCATGACTCCTAGACCCCAAAACTACCATCAGTAAAAAAGTTTATATATATATATATCTATCTATCTATCTATCTATCTATCTATCTATCGGTGTATATCACTTTCTTCTAGACACGATAACTTCCATAATTATGCTCAGATCTTTTTCAAACTTTTACATAAAATCAAGGAGCTTAAAATCTCGGTCGAGTTCGTTAATGGGCAAAATCGGACCAAGGGGGTGGAAATAGGGAGGGTTTTTGTGAAAACCGAAAAAACGCGATAACTTCTTAATTAAAATAGATATAGAATCAGTTTAAAGTTTATATTACTTCTAAGAAATGGGCAAAAAGTTTATACATGACAGATTTCTGATAAAGTTAAAAATGAACTCAAGGGGCGAAAAAAACATGGTTTTTGGGAGAAAAAAATTCATAACTTCGTCAATTCTCAAGATATCAAATCCAACTAAATTTTATATAAATGTACTCAATATTATCTAAAACTTTTGTATTTACAAGTTTTTGATAAAACCAATTTTTACCGATGAAAAAAATTAAAAACGAAAAGAAAAAGGGGGGAGAAAAAAGAAAAAAATCCATAACTTACTAAATTCTTAAGCAATCAAATCTAATTAAATTTGTTTTACATCTTCACAATAATATCTAAAACTTTTATATTAACAAGTTTTTCATAGAACCAATTCTTATAGCAAAAATAAATTAAACAAAAATAAGAGTTGGAGAAAAAACCTCAAATCCAAACTGCTTATATTCTGACTCATTTTAAAATTCATTTTTGATTTTAAACGCATCCAAATGACAGATCCTCTTATTTAGGAACTATATAATGCGACGTATTGGCCAGTTTTTTGATAAAAACGCAATATATTTTTAAAAAGGCTGCCAAAAAGGGTATTTTGAACAGAATTTCCCGAAGTTGTCAATGAAAAATTGAGGAAGTATAACAAATTGCGTTTTTTCTGAGTCATTTTTAAATTCATTTTTGTTCTCAAACCCTTCCAATTTACAGGTCCTCTTATTTAGGAACTATGTAATGTGACGGATTGGCCAGTTTTTTGATAAAGGCAGAATATATTTTTAAAAAGGCTTCCAAAAAGGGTATTTTGAACAGAATTTCACTAAGTTATCGTGATTGAAATTTGAGGAAATTTAAGAAATTGCGTTTTTACCGAGTCATTTTTAAATCTTTTTTTGTTCTCAAACGCATCCAATTTACAGGTTCTCTTATTTAGGAACTATATAATGTGACGGAGTGGCCAGTTTTTTGATAAAGGCAGAATATATTTAAAAAAAAGGCTGTCAAAATGGGCACTTTGCACAAAATTTCCCAAAGCAATCATGATTAATGAACTGTGGGTATTCAAATAACAAATTGGTTATTTTATGACTCATTTTTAAATCCAATTTTACTCTGAAACGCATTCAAATGACAGTTTTTTGTTACTTAGGAACTATATAATGTGCGTATTCGTCGATTTTTTGATAAAGGGTGAATATATATTTTTTAAAAGCTGTCAAAGTAAGCACTTCGCAAAAAAATTTCCCAAAGCGATCATGATAAAAGAATTGAGGCTGTATTCAAATAACAAATTGTTTATTTTATGACTCATTTTTAAATTCAATTTTCCTCTCAAACGCATGCAATTGACAGTTATTCGTTATTTAGGAACTGTGTAATTATTGTGTATTGGTCAGATTTTTGATAAAGGCTAAATATATATTTAAAAAAATCTGTCAAAGTGGGCACTTCGCACAAAATTTCTCAAAGCGATCTTGATTAAAGAATTGTTTATGTATTAAAATAATAAATCGGTTATTTTATGACTCATTTTTAAATTCAATTTTGCTGTCAAACGAATTTAATTAACAGTTTTTTGTTATTTAGGAACTATATAATGAGCATATTGGTCAATTTTTTTAAAATAAAGTAAGAATATAATTCAAAATTTGTTGCCAAAATGGGCATTTGAGTAGAATTTCGTTTAAGATGATTTTGATAAAACCAGTTCTTACAGAAAAATGAAATTAAAAAATTTTTAAAAGCGAGTTAAACTAGATTTATCTCTAATCATTTTTTTTTTTTTTTTTTTTTTTTTTTTTTTTTTTTTTTTTTTTTTGAGATGAAAACTTTTCGAAATCTACCTCCGCCTATAGGCCATGCCGAAAGGGATTTTTTAACTTTAAAATTTAAAAAAAATCTTTACGTGTTAGTAAAAAAGGAAGATCAATTTCGGATTCAGTGATACAGAATACATGAATAAATTGTTAAAAACTAAAACACATGTCATAAACCAATTTTTTTTTTCAGGCTAGTGTTATCAAGTAACATTTTAAAATATGTATTATCTTGTAAAGAATTGAGGTTGCTAATTTTCATCATTTTATTTAAAAAAAAAAATTCTGTTTCTTTTTTCTTTTTACATGTTTATTAGAAATTGTATATTTTGTAATAATATATCAATATGATTAAAGATTTCAAGTTTACATTGCAATATTTGCTTTACTCTCAACTATTTTTTTAATATATTTGACAAAATTATTTTTCTACTAAATTTGTGAATGACGCCTAATTTGTAGCAAAAAATATGCTCCAACTTTAAACAACTGTTATTCAGTTAATTTTAATCTATAAATAACGAGACTTTTTTGTCTTAGTTCTCAGTGTGACGCGAAAATTTTAATGAGTACAACTTATAGGACCGGGGGACCGTATAATACATTTAAATTTCGTAATATTTTAAGGAATGTTTTTATTGACCAAAATCACTTGTAATATATTTCTTTACCTCGTTTAAAACATTTTTCTAACTGGAAGTATATGTCTATAATTAACGATTTAGGAATTAACCATTGGACACTGTTAAGAGTGGACAGACAACCAGTTAGAAGAAAGTAAAAAAATGTGACATGATAGATTTTTTTTCATATACCGCCTTTGTAAAAAGTAGTATAAGAAAACAGGTGTTTCATTAAAGGTGTATAAAAATGTTTAAATTTGTATACAAGTGTTATTGGTAATAAATGCACAAAAATGAGTAAATGTTTAAAAAAGTGCCCTAAGGCCCTGTTTAAAATATGAAGATGTTGATCTGAGAAGAAGTTTCCAAGAATCAACTTTAAAATTATATATTAAGAAGGTGAGAAAATTTAGGGGTAAAAAACGCTTTGAGCACAAAAATTTCAGGAAACCCTGGACCAGGCTCTACGTCATCCTAGGGAGCCTTATGATCTAAACTGTAATGTAGAAACTTGAGAATAACTAAATGGAAAAAGAATCCCAAAAATTAAGATCGGATTAAAAGAAAAGCAATTGATTAATAATTTATTTGCAGAAAAACTTCAAGCGGCCCTATATTGAGCCTCAAAGAGCCAAGATCTTAACTGGGGGTTAAAAGGCGAGAATAATTAAATGGAGAAAGGTCTCTCAAAACAAAGAATACTGGATGAAAAGAGGCAAAATATTAACAATTTTGTGCATAAAATCTTATATGGACCCCAATCCTTAAAATATTAAAAATTTGAGCCTAGTGTGCATTAGGAGCTGTCTTCAGCTATTCTCACTTAATTCTCAGATTTCTACGTGTGGTATATTTCGCTAGCCATCGCACATAGATAACACGAAAGTTTTATCTATTAGTATAGATTTAGAACACAAAGACTTCATTGGCAGCGTACCGGGCCAATATCTTAACTGAAGTATACAAACGGGAATAACGAAATGAAAAAAGGGCCCCAAAAACGAAGAAGATCAGATAGAAGGGGGCGGGGGTATGAAAAATGTAGGATATAAGAACTTTAAAAAGGTCCAGGGGGCCCGGGTCTAAAGAAATTAAAATTCTTATCCCCAAGTGCACCAGGAACTGGCTTAGACTATCCTCACCCAAATTTTTAGACTTCGACGTGGGGTGCATTTTGCTGGCCATCACACACAGATACACAGAACGAAAGTTTCTTTTATTAGCATAGCTAATCAGTAACAAGGTAAAAAAACATTTAAAATATCAGTTTTATGAAAACTTCATTCCAAGTGTGGGGCCCCTTAAAGTCAAGGGCCCCAAGTGGTGGCCCATGATTTAATCAGCACTTCAATCTATATAATTAAATCGTTACAGAAGGTCCCTAACAGGTTTCTTTCAGCTCAGACCAAAGTTTCCTATGAATCCCACTCCTTGCCTCCAATGTCCTAATAATTCATAACGAAATAATAATATTAATAATAATAAATAAGGGAAAGCTAAAATTCCTCCGGTAGTAGCAAATGATAGAAAAACAATATTTATTACATGAAAATGGTATAATCTGAAAAATTAAAAGGGAACATAAAAAAAATTCTTTTTTTAAAGTCACATTTTTTTAAAACTCAAAAGAAGATTTGGGGGCCCTTGGGATGCGGGGCCCCTCGCGATTGCGACCATCGCGACCCCTTAAATCCGCCCCTGCTTGTCATTTCAAATACCAAATATTTGGATTGAGTTGTTAAATAATTTGAAAATTAAAATTAAGCAACGTGAAACATAATTAAAATTATAACGCGGGTGATTTTTGATTTATTTTTAAATTTCATTTGTAACAGTTTATTTTCATTTTCCATCTTTGTGTTTATTTGTATATTTTGTTTTTCGGATGATGATTGAGTAAATTCAATCGAAACATGTCAAATTATTAAGATCTTTTAATGTATTTTATTAGCTTTTGACGTCCTTTTTAGCAATTAAATATTTTAATATATATTTTTGAAACCATTTGATATAAACTGTTTTCGAAATTGCAAAAGAGAAAACGACATTAGGTAATCAGAATCTCTTGCTGAAAGGTAGATCTTTGTGAGGGATTTTCATAACAAAAGAAGATAAAACATAAGTCACAACTTCACATGAAAGTCTTCTGGAATTCTTCCGGCATACACTAGCTCCTTCAGAAGACCCCATCGAGATGAAAGATGAGTGGAATTAGATCAGATGGTGTGGTCTACTTGAACATTACACGGCAACGCACCATGTAAATCAATCCCAACAAGCTGAACAAGTAAATGCTTCTTTTTTGAAAAGTTTAACAGATTATTTAGCTATAGGTTTAATCACACATTCAATCATCGGAGAAGAGCTGACAATTTTCTGCAACGTTTATAAGGCTGAGAATTTAAAACATAGTCCCAAAGCATGAGTCAAATAATACTGATGCCCCAAACCCTTATTGCAAACTATGGTGCAGTGGTCCGTAGCTTTTCACCACATGCTATGGCTGTTTACAGGCTAGCTATTTCTTATCAGATATTTTAAGTTTGTTTCTTTTGTGATTTGCGTTCTCAATCTTTAAAGCCGTATAGAAATCGTATACATTTTATACGCTGATTCTGAAATGTTTGAATTATGAAAACCGAAGTCATTTTTAACTTAGAAAATAAGCTTTAAGAAAAAAAAAAAAGTCCGTTAAAATAAAAAAGTTATTTATTATTTTACTCATTTATTTTATTGTTGGGCAATTCCACAGAAATGGGGACATGGTGACCAATTTTTCAAAATAATTTCTTTTTCACAAATTAGGCATCATTTTAAAGGTCATAAATTGAACTATGAGAAAATAACAAAAACAAAGCCAGAATCTCAAGTTTAAAGAGGTAATAAGGCTTTGAATAGAAGTTTTATAAGTCATGTTGACATGACTCATTTATAAGATATTTTACAAATTGACATTTTGGAGTGAAATTAAAGTATTTTTTAAATTGTAATTGGTTAAGATACTTGCTAAAATACTTCAGAAGAGTGTGCCATATATAAATTATGTTTAAATATTATATCTTTGTTTTTCGTAGTTCTTTTATACCAGGCAGTTTGGGAAATTACGTCCGACACCAAATTGTCTAAAAGTTTATATTGCACAAAATTGGTTGGAGTATTTTACAAACTAATTTCCCTGCAAATAATGATTTCATATACTATTGAAAATATGCAATCAAATTAAATTCCAAAAAATTATTTTTATTTCAAATGAACAGATGAAAATTTTGTTAATCTTTAGAAAAAAGCATGCATTACATGCTAAAATGCATTACATGTTTAAAGGAGAAGAATAACAAATTTTCATAAAAATTTTTTGAAAGACAAATTAAGTGTACGTAAGGAATAATAATTATTCGATACATTATAAAAATCGTGATATAGTTTTAGTTTGTTGAAAAAATGTCGTTTACCTTGATTTGGTGCAACCTAAGACGAGATTTTATTAGGAAGTTTTCTGCCTTGTTGATGCGGTTAAATAATCTTCAACAGCGGAACCAGCATCCATCGAAGAGGCATACAGTTGAAGTAAGCTGAACGAGCTCATTACAGATTCAAATGATGGTATGGCTGGTAGATCTGTTTCTTCATCCGCGTCGTCTTCTACTTCTTCTAAAGAGCTATGTTCATCAGAACTTTTGACGTCTGCGATAGACCGAACTTCACTTGTCACAACTTGATCGTCAATTTCTACAAATAAGTCCCAATCTTTGCATTCTTCTTGATAGTGCTTCTCTTCTGTGATGTCAACGTTTTGTAAAGTGCCGTCAATATCAATGGCTTTAGAGAAACAGTTCTCAATGGTGGTTGATGTTACGTCTTCCCAGGACACACCGAGGAAATGCATTGAGTCCAAGAGATTAATAGGTTTACATGTTGGGCAGGATAGACCTTTTTCGCGATGATCTATTTGGTATAGGTAACGTACAACGACATGTCTTTTGTATTTCAATTTCAGAACATGAATTATACCCTGATCCATGGGTTGAACCACGCTAGTCACACTGTGTGGTAAAAAGACTAGTTCAATGTTTTGTAAACCTGGGGGATATCCTTGGGATGAGCAGGAGAATTATCGACGAGACACAATACTATTCTAGACTCCTTTATCATTCGTTCATCGAATTTGTGGATCCACTTAACAAATATATCACTTGTCATCCACGCTTTGGCTTGACTTTCATAAACGCAGGGCAGATTTCTAACATTTTTAAAACAGCGAGGATTCCGAGACTTGCCGATGACGAGGGGTTTCAATTTATCTCTTCCACTCATATTTCTCTATAAATATAAATACCCCCATACTTATGAAATTGACTGGGTAGTTGTCAAATACGAGTCTGTATTTTATCCAGGGTGCATCACCCGAATAAATGATGATGAAATTGAAGTATCTGTGATGCACAAGGCAGAAGGTAATTTTAAATGGCCAAAAGTTAACTTATAAATACTTATGTAAATATTAAACATAATTCTAAGCAATGTCCTATGTGCTATCATAGATAAATTGTAAAAATAAAGAAACTATGCTAATTAAGTCTTTTTTAAAAAACTTTATTTACGTCCGACACCAAGTTAATTTTGTTCATTTTATGTCCGACACTAAAGATTAAAATTAACATTTTGCAACTTAATATCACACTAATTTAATGAAAATTTGTGAGTTATTTATCTTGTAACAGTGCTCTTTAATATGAAAATAATTACAACATTATAGAATAAACCATTCAGCTGAATATTAGATTTTAGTTTGATGTCTCTCATTCTTATGTCCTTTTCTCTTACGTCCGACACCGTGAGATTTTATTTATTTATTTATTTTTTTTTAAGTTTAATTTTTGTTAGAAATTATTTTTATGTTTTATGGATATATATGTATAGGTAAGTATTAAAAAAAATATTTGGATCAGTATGATTATTTTATCTCTAAGAATTTTAAGTTTTTATGAGTAAATTTTGGCAAATTTTACGTCCGACACCGTGCAATTGCCCTGTTAATGGTTATCATTCTTCTTGATCACAATTACAGTGCTAATAAACGAATTTATTTATTTATTGAACATACATCTAACTAGCATGCTTGACATGAACCTCACTTATAAGTCAGCGTCAACATATAGGGATGAAATAGCACAAAGAAATCTATGAGCAGTACTCTAACGCTTGTATTCACCAATTACATCGACCCTGAGTTTCACTGAAAACCTTGGTCAAACGCTTAAATAGTGTTCACTATTAATCCTGATTAGATGTCCGCTTGATAATGTCCAATCAAATCTTATCGTGAATTTCATTTGAACGTACGACCAGGTTTTCTAAGCTGAGGTAAAGGGTGAATACGAGCATCAGGAATTACAGTCGGAAACTCCACAAAGAGTGTGCAACGGAGCCAGCGGGAGTTGAACCCTACAAGCCCTTTATGGCCCCCTACGCTTTCAAGCGATTAGTGACGTTGTGCCTTAAACACTTGGTCATGGAGGCCCCTAATAGATGAATAAAAACTTTGGAATAAAATTCCAGATAACCAGAATGTTGCCAAACGATGAATTCCGAAATACTCGATGATTTCGATTCTCGCCAAGTCACCTAGCTTAAGGTTTCCCAGCAATAATAATGTAATTGTTCGTGCACTTTCATGGTGTGGTGAGCCAGTGCATGAGGTAAAACGGAGACCGATCAGAATTTTATCTGATGATTTCCAGCAGCAAAGTTAACTGAAGCTGCCCAGCAGTGTCATGCAGTTGTAGACCATTAGCTAGCACTTATCCAATATTGCCAGCAATATCTTGCTGCTGGCCAACAGTTTTCTCTTTTCTGGATTATTTCATATACGTCCGATATTATGTAGTACAAGACAATATTTCTTGCATTACAGGATATCTGTTATTTGAAACCATACAATGAATGATTCATTGATATACCACTCTGCGGAACGATGTCCTGTGCTGTTTATGAGATTCAATATTTAAAAAATAAATAAATAAATAAATATTTGCAGCAGTTTTTTCGTTAGGTATATTTTTCGACTAAGTACTATAAGTTTTATTCTCTAAAGTTCAGTTTCACTTAATTCCCATGTCACAAACCCGAAAGTATTGTATTATACAGTTTCTGAAACACGGGGTAATATTTAATGTACTTGATAATTGACTTCCTCTTCCTATCTGAAAAATTCAATCCTCATATCCAATATGACGAATATTAAAATACTGCCATTTAACCAATATAAACATATTCCCTCCCCCGCCCCCGAATAAATAAATAAATACTAATCTCATAACCTGCTCTTCGCTGAGATATTCACTTGTTTTATTTTCTCCCATTTTGATTATAAAAGTGTTTATAAAAATTTTTGACTCCGCTTTCTAAATATTTAATGTCGAAGATTTTTATTTTATAGCAGTTTTCTATCAATTTTATTTTAATTTTTTCTGTGATAAATCTTGTAATAAAAAGTGGTATAAAAAGTCGAAAATCTAGGTATTAATTTAATTTTTATTTTCCTTTGGCGGTAATTTACCACAGACTATGAATGAAATTATTCCTAGATAATGTCGATTAGCAATGTGAATGCTGAAAACTATCTGGCTACAAGTATTTAATTTCACTAATTTTAACTTCACGGATATAAAATTACATTTTTCTTATATCAAAAGTTTGTTTAGAAAGAAAAATAAATGTTTCATACAAGCCCATACAAACAAATTTTAAACAGGCTGAATAGATTGGTATATTTTTTGCATTGATTCTTCTTATTTTAATTCATTTTCCTCGGTTCTTTAGCTTAAAATCACACCTTTTCTAAACAATCAAAATAAACATTTTAAAATACACCTTTTTTTTTAGATACAAATTTTAAAAATTGAGCGAAATCAAGCAATATCATTTCTTGAAATTCCAGTTTTTGCCGAAGTAATCTTAAGGCTCTGATTCTAGGCCAATGAAACTAGCTGAGTATTTAAGGTTCAAAATGAGTCATTTTTCAGTCTAAACACCTTCCTTTATCCAACATCTCTGTTAAGATAAAAGGGTATAAAATTTATCACACCTTTCCACGGTTTTTCCACCCCCTCTTTTATTGAGATGTTCTTCGGGTCTACATGAATTGCCGTATTATAAATCTCTGACTCCAAACGAATATTTAATCTGTCCGAAGTGTGTTCTTGTACGGGAAGTCTTTTGCTGGCTGATCCCAAGTCCGCATCACCTCTCTATTTGCGGCTCACCACTGATGGCCTAATAACAATAATATATCGGAAAGGATAGATTGCTTCGCACACGCTTACAATCCATGTTCTCGATGATCACGTGGTATTTTAGCCCGGGGGCTCCATCCGATTGGCTATTCACCGGTCGGATAGGGTGCGGCGATGGCTTTTCAGCTACGCCTGCTAAGTCAAGGGTCAAGTTATCTATCTTGTGCCAGCCCGCAAGTCCTGATAGTTTCTCTGCAGAACGATTTATTACTCCGTCCGGTTTTTCTGTTATTTTTATTATTTTATTTTTATTACTTTCATTCTCTCTGTTATGTGTGTGTGCGGGGGAGTATCAAAAAAGAAAGAATTTTCTCATTGTGTTTTGCAATAATCGATCGTGTCTTGTACAAAATCGAAAAACTGGTTACTAATAACCACCCTGGCAGAAGGAAGTTGGGGAGGGGGGGATGCTGATGATGATGAGGCACCGAAGGTTGTTAGATCGGCTCGAGTAATTGCTATACCAATCCGTTCGATTTCCATTAGAGTCCGGCTTTTGAGTTTGTAAAATAACAAAAGGAATGATCATTTCTGGGAGGAATTGAAATCGTGTAGTGGACGGATCAGAATGACTCTAGACCACAAACTGATTTGCTTATGTAGCTCAAGGTTAGATGCAGCAGAGTGACGAGCATTTTGAGGTGGTGGGAAATTGGTACCAGAATGCTTTTGTTCCATATTTATCTCATTCAGGTGGTTTCTGGGTGAAGTGCACTCCAATTTCATTCATTACCTTTTGCATGATTCTTCTTCATGTCATTCCGAGGACTTTTAAAACAAATGCACTCTTTGAAAGACGTGAAATCTAAAAAAACTATTTATGTATGTCCGAGTTACAAATACTCATTAATATGATGTTTAGGCATGCACTTGCACAGTATACAGTCACCGCCAAAAAAATCTTGACACTTGCAATTTTAGACATTTTGTTAAATATCTAAAAATATACCTGAGGAATAACTCTTAAACTCCAGATGTATAAACAAAATAGTACTAGTCATATATTTTCGCGAAGAGTTTTCCCCGAAATCCAACAGGGGACCGTCAACAAATTGAAAAAGAACGAAGATCTTTTGGATAACCCTGTCAAAACTAATGAAGCAAAAGAGTTCAAACTGCAGATTATAATTAAGTGGCTTATTCTAATAAATCGTGTTTATTTTTATGAATATAGCATGTAAACTCGTAGAAAAATTAAGGTTTTTATAAAAACGGTCCCAAATTTTTCCAAGTTTTTCGCTTATAATTGTCTGAGTTCTTCATCAAACGCAATGTTCTTTTCAGAAAATATGGCAATCAACATTGTACACAGCACCCTGTACTCAGAATTTAAAAAAATTAAAAATTCTATAATAAATGACCAGATTTACTAAATAATTTTTTTCTGCGCATGCGTCAATGCTTTTAAAATTCCATTTGTATATTATGTTAGATAAATGTATAGAGCAACTTTCGTGAAAGTCTCAAAAACATAGCTTAAAAACTCTGAAAATTATCGTCAATAGGATATGGTCAAAATCCGTTATTCCCAAAATAAAGCAAAAAGATAAGGAGCTGTATCCAAATTTAGTACTACGTGCAATAGTGTGTAGGTACTAATCAATGGAATATGGATACAGCCCCTCATCTTTTTGCTTCATTTTGGGAATAATGGATTTTGACCATATTCTATTGACGATAATTTTCAGAGTTTTCAAGCTATGTTTTTGAGTCTTTCACATAAGTTGCTCTATACATTTATCTAACATAATATGCAAATGAAATTTTAATAGCGTTGACGCATGCGCAGTAAAAAATTATTTTGTAAACCTGCTCATTTATCATACAATTTTTACTATTTTTTGATTCTCATTACAGGGTGTTATGTACAATGTTGATTGTCATATTTTCTGAAAAGAACATTGAGTTTGATGAAGAACTCTACAAATTATAAGCGAAAAACTTGGAAAAATTTGGGACCGTTTTTATAAAAACCTTAATTTCTCAACGAGTTTACATGCTATATTCATAAAAATAAACACGATTTATTAGAATAAGCCACTTAATTATAATCTGCAGTTTGAACTCTTTTGCTTCATTAGTTTTGACAGGGTTATCCAAAAGATCTTCGTTATTTTTCAATTCGTTGACGGTCCCCTGTTGGATTTCGGGGAAAACTCTTCGCAAAAATATATGACTAGTACTATTTTGTTTATACATCTGGAGTTTCAGAGTTATTCCTCACGTATATTTTTAGATATTTTACAAAACGTCTAAAATCGCAAGTGTCAAGATTTTTTTGGCGGTGACTGTAGAATATACTCTATATGGCCAAAGGTGGCCGGTCACTTGCGATTTTAGAAGTTTTGTTAAATATCCAGGAAAATTCATGAGGAATTATCCTGAAACTTCAAATATCTAAACAGAATAGTATAAGTGAACTTCTTTACTACTATACTAAACAATAAGACGTTGATGTAACGCAGCAATGGTGGTTCTAGAAAGGTACATATCGCGTTTTGAGCAATTAGGGAGAAAAAAATACTACAAAACAGAAGTTTACAAGACAATTACTGTTTTTACTGTTACAATTACCGTTACAAATACTGTTACGTTTACTGTTACAGTTACTGTTGCAGGACAATTTCTACTTTTTTTTTTAATTGTAGGTTACAATAAATAACTTTTTTTTTCAAAAATTAAATTTTACTTGCTAACTCGCCAGGACGTATTTCTTGTCATCTTGGTCAAAGTGATGTAAACATTAAGATGTTGACGTAACACAACAATGGTGGTTCCAGAAAGGTACATATTAGGTATCGCCAGGTCATTTGAGCAATTAGGGAGAAAAAAATCTACAGGATCTGGAAAGCAGCCGTAAAAATAATAAAATAATAATGTCGTCACGTTTTACTATTCAAGCAAAATGACATTGGTGAGAGGTTTGCACCTAACATTGAACAGTAAACAGCATCTGGATTTAGCATTCTCAACAGACTGAAAGACACTAGCATACATTCACAGCAGTGCTTTTTCCGACAGCAGTCGTTAAGCCTAAAAATCTGTATCTACAATGCTTTCATCGTCTGAAATCCTAGTTTCTAAGTAGCGTAGTGTCAACTATAGAAACCAATACCGTTTCAATCTTGGCACAGATGGCCATAGAGTGGGCGCATAATGCACAGGGAAAAGTGTAAATTACATTATTGTTGTTAAGAGACATATGGTCATATTACATCTTGCGCCGCAAAAGTAAAGACAAATTCTTTTAGAGTCGGTTACTTTTGATTATATTTTGTGTGTTCTTGCTAATTGATGGTACTTAAATAACATCCTAGAATCGATTGAATTTCCTATCAAATTAAACTAATTCATGATCTCTATTTTAACACGTTATTGAACCATCTCAGTTCTTGATCGCTCCTACGAAGTATCATTATTAGAAATCATAACTTGAAAGAGTTTATTTTCAGTTTTACTGTGGTGCATTCAATATCACACTTTTTCACTATACCAGAGAAGTATTATTACAGTATTAAGATGTTTTTTAGAAATTAAATAATTATTTTTTTTTCAATTCGTAAATTCTGGTGGTTAAGGGGTGCATGAGAAATTTATAGCAACACCTTGGCTATGTTTATGTACCGCAGTGCCTATGTACTGTTCAGATCTTTCCGTAACTTAGTGGATCTCTGGATCTATATGTCATTGAACACTTCTGAGACACATTAAGAAAGCAATTTCAACTGTCACAGAATGTGAGAGAACTAAGTCCATTGTTGATCATTTGATAAACATCTCATAATAAAAAATAAAACGAGCAAACAAAATAAAGTTTAAACTAAAAATTAGGAATATTTGTAAAATTTTAATATTTTATTACCTTAAGAAATCACAATTGAACTTTTAATAAGCCCTTGCAGCTTCTAAAATGAATATTATGCATCGACTATAAAATTCCGGCATCAAAATGATCTTTTCCTTTTCCTTTTTCTTTACGCAACATAAGAGCGAAAGAAAAATAGCATAATGAAATTGTATATTCTTCTCAAAAAATGTTCACGTTTTTATTTATTTGTTTATTATAGGTAGTACGAAGTCTTTTTTGAAATCAAAAAATGTTGTTTCTAAAACATTTAAATTTGTAAAGAATACCAGAAATACTTTTGATATTCTTTCAGAAATCCGAAATTTTCAAAAACCCGGCATAGTCTCGGTCTCGATAATGCCGGATTTTTGAAGTTATACTGTATATATTTAAATATACATATATATATATATATATATATATATATATATGTATAACCATTAATTGTAAAACAATATATAAACCCTTAAATTTAATACAAAATTACCACATTGAAACATGGAAGAAATAATGTAATTGAAATTTGTAGAGCTAAAACAGAATCTTCAGACCCACATATACTTCGGAATTACCAATTAAGTATATGGTTTCATCTTCGTATTAGAGATGAAAAAGCAAAATAATACAAATTTGGAGCTACCAGTACACATAAAGCCAAAATAAAATGCAGAAAACCATTAAAATAATTCATAATAACATTATTAAAATGGATAGAAAAAGAAGCAAAAAATATATTGTTATGATTATAAATTAATTATGCATTATATATCCACTGGAAGATGCCTTAAGCATATACTCTTATTATTAGATATGTAATTAAAATTTAAATCCTTTATTTAATTAAAAAAAAATTATTAAATATAATGAGTAATTGATTTATTGAATGTTAAAAATGTGTAAAATTTAATATGGATAAATATGATTTCTATAATGATAATAATGATTAATATAACTAATAGTACCATGTTACAAAATCTCAATTATTAAATCATTTTTATATTATATTGTAATTACTTAATAAGCAAATAATATAATGATAATTAATTGTTAACAAATATCATAATGTTCAGATATTATGTACATACTCTGCCCTTGTATAATTTAGATCATGGTTGCAATAACATATTATTTTTCAATAACTGTTTATTTTCCCATTCATTTCTTGATCTTTTACGTTTTAGAAAATTGATTTTATCCAATTAAGTTATTAACTAATTAGAATGATTGAAAACCTGACTTAAAAACTCCTGTGTGGGAATGTTCATTCACCTTGTTTTCTCACTTCAAACGGCCAAGGATCTTCTCAGTATGTGCAATAAATGGGGGAAAATAAATAAATAAATATACAGAAATACCAGGCAACTCCTACACTACATCATAGGGAGTGACCACTTGCTATCAAA
Organism: Maratus speculifer; assembly: GCA_964019185.1. Classification (NCBI taxonomy): domain Eukaryota; kingdom Metazoa; phylum Arthropoda; class Arachnida; order Araneae; family Salticidae; genus Maratus; species Maratus speculifer. The sequence goes on along the minus strand of OZ025295.1, from coordinate 278,399,882 downwards.
ATAACAACGAACTTTCAATTTACAATAATTGGATTTTCAATCAAAAAACCTTATCACTCATTAATACGGTTAATCTAATGATTTTAAAAAGGTGAAATAATTTTATGTTTTCCTTTTTTATTATTCATTCACAATGTTCTTTATTTCTTCATACTTTATTACATTATTGTCGTTTTTTTTTTTTTTTTCTCCATTAAAGAATTTGTAGTTATACATCTTCAGATATTTTGACTAATTAAATACAATTGTATTAATATTAGTAAGATTTAAAAACTATTCGATTTATAAATTTAATTTCAGAATCTGTTTCTTTAGATCTGGGATTATTGTTGTAGTTTTATAACGCAAGGCGGTTATAGTGTACATGCAGATTGATATATATATATTTAATATGTGTCTTTATTAGTATGTTAAAATATTCAATGCAGAAAACCTTTAAAAAAAGGATTATGACGGACAATTTTCCCTCTTAACAGGTAAAATTGCATTATGTTTCTTTTGTCGGAACAGTGATTTGAAGGTAGGAGGTCTGTTTGTCAAATCAGTAGTCATTTATTTATTTATTTATTGTTTATGAAAAAAAAGATGCAGGTTGTTGAAACAGAATTTTTTTAAATCTTATAACAATCTTGTGTAATTGTAAAATGTTTAATAGCGTTATTCTAAATGGAGATAGATTTATTAAATAAATCAGTTAAGTGCGAGTTTTTAGGTTCCCATATTAGGATTCCATATGTTGATAATTTATCAGTATGATTCGATTTGTCTAAAACAAAGACTTATTATAAATTTTTAATTTGGCATTATGTCAAGTGCGCTCTTAAAGGAAATTTGAAATGCCGCATTTTCCTTGATTGTTTTTAATTAATGTCTTTACTAATAGCTGAATTTAAAAAAAAAAATAAAATCAATAATTCTTGGATGGCTCTGTATTGATAGGTACATCAAGCATCCCTTAAAACTCTCGCTAAGTAACATCTCAGGCTGCATCCAGATTGCAATACTTTCAGTTCAACTGAATTCTCGGAAGAGCCTTTTGTATAGGACCCATTTGCGGTTTCTTCGTAATAGAACGGAGGGGAATGAACAAAAGAATCGGGAGATAAGCAATCCACCCTAATTGAGTGAATGATTTTTCTTTTGCCGGACAACCGTCTCTTTCCTGCAAAACTCATTAAATACCAAAAATACCGTGTCGCCACAACAAACGAGCCGACACCGAACCGCAAGAAGTGGTCAGATCAGTTTGGACCTTGATGCCAACCTTGTTTGGACGTTGATACTACGTATGTGTACAGCGAGAAAATAGGATTTTCTCAAAAAGTGATGTGACCTAGAATAACCGCTCTGTAGTTTTCCTGAAAGATATGAACTTTTACTACTCACAGTTTTTTTTTTTTTTTTTTTTTTTTTTTTAATGTATAATTTTAATTTCAGAAAATTCAGAAACGGGGCGAGGGTACACTTTCGACGATACCTAAAACAAAACAAAATAAATATATTTTTGCGCTCAGATACAAGTTTTTCGTACATTCCATACTAATTAATATGTATACATAAATTTTATAGCTTGCCTGTGTATGAAACAAAAACTGGATAAAACTAAATAAAATCTAGGAAATGTTAAAAATAATTGAAAACATAATTAGAAGCAAATCGTAAGTTGCGGTATCATGAACATGAATATAGTTCGAGTCAGGATATATTTATAAACATTATAAATGAAGCTGGTGCAGTAGCTTTATAATAATAATGATGATAATAATGATGATAATAATAATAATAATAATAATAATAATAATAATAATTTTAAGTTTCAGATATAATAAAATTAATAATAACAAGCTTAATTATAATAATTCTAAATAACCGTAAATGGTCTTAAAATATTTATAATGCTAAGACAGTAAGTACAGGATTTTTTCGCAAGAGCGCTTGGGGAGAGGGGCTAGCTTTATTATACCTTTTAAGTTACAACAATGCCTTTCTTTTAAACAAAAGTAATTTTAACATTATCTTTTTAAATTATTTTGTGGAGGTGGGAGAAAGGTGCTGACACTGAAGTGCTTGTATCACTTTTCTGGCTACGGCTTTGCATAAAGATTATGTTTGTTAATTCAATCCATTATTAATCAGTTATACCGAAATTTTTCGTTCGTAGTTTAAAAATTAAAAGAACTGAAAGGAATCTCAGTCAATCTAATTTTATTTATTAAAATCTCAATATCGCGTAGTACAGTGGAAGAAAATAATAATAATTGGTGGAATTTAAATGGAATGAGGCTGCGATATTTTGGATTGTGAACTGGAAATTAAACTATTTTGTATGATCTAAAATTCAAACTATACAAAATATTTAGAAAGTATTTTCAATTTAAAAAACAACAACATAAAATTGTCTTACGATGTTTAAAGTTTGAATTATAAATCTACTACTTATACATGTGATCAGCATGTATCATATCCAAAATATCTTATCTACATTATTTTGAACTTTGCTAGATAATTGACTTTCTAGATGTGCCGACATCTTATATTACAATTAGGACTACCAGTTGTAGTAGCGCATATTCTCGCATATTATAAAAAACTTGGTTAGAATTTTTTTTTTTTTAACATTTTTTATATCTTATTTTCTACAAAATTAGTGCAATGTTATATATAGAAATTGTTACATGTATACATACATAAAACACGAGCAGAGAAGGAAGAGGGGAGGGGGAGTCTGCCTTACCGAGGACATCAATGTCCAAAATAACCATTTTTTCGACCACCTTCAGATAATCTGAACATAAAGAGATATTTTCGTGCAATATATATATATATATATATATATATATATATATATATATATATATATATATATATATATATATATATATATATATATATGCAGGGATTCTCGCATGTTAAAATTGTAACTACTTTGGTTCTAGAATCAGGTGATTTTACGAATGCTCTTTTGCATTTGTTGACAATTTTATTAATTCAGAATTAGAAAATTATTATTTAAAGGTATATTTCGATTCAAATTGCTTATTTTCCGATTTATTTTTTAATTCATTTTTACTCTCATATGCGTCAAATGGCAAATTGTTTTATTTAGAAAATACACAAGGTGTCGTGATTGTCGATTCTTTCAAAAAAGCAGAAAATATTGAAAAAAAAAAAAAAAGCAATCAAAAACGGCATTTTGGGCCAATTTTTTCGAAGCGAGAGATTTGTGAACGAGAAAAAGGGTCATACTGAGAACATAATTGTTTATAAATCAAATTATAATGAATTGAGCGTAAAATGATATCACACGGCACCTTATACGTCTCTTCAAAAATCACCTCAGCAAGTTTCATGTTTCTACTTTTACAAATGTGTCTGAAATTGTATCAGAAAATTTCGAGCTATTGAAGGTGGAAAAGCGTTTTTCCGAATATACCCTTAACGGTTAATTTTCAAGTAATCTAGTCGAATTTACCCTTCTGCGTCTAAAAGAAAAAAAAAAAAAAAAAAAAAAAAAAAAAAAAAAACATTTCGAAAAATTTGGAGAAGGAGAGAAAAAAAGATCTATGATCTTTGATCGATCCGGTTAATTGTACAATCCGGTTAATGGACACTTTACTGTATGCATTATAAGTTGCAGTATTCAAAGTAATAGAAAAATAATAATGTAATAATATGAAGAAAAAAAATCGGGCTCGTCAGCAAATTTACAACAGCACACATCCCAGACCATTTGCTCTGGGAGGATGGTGGTGTGTGTGTGTGTGGGGGGGGGATATTTCTATAAATTTATGGGGCTACGTATAAATTTATAGAGTGCATTTTAAATTTTCTCCACTGGGGGAAAAGTCAGCACGTTTCTTCTTGGGTAGCACTGCCACTTCCTCCAAGGAGAATTATTGAAAGAAACACAATATGTAATTTTCAAAATAAACTTTTTTAAAACTAGCTTTTATTTACAAAATACCTTAAACATATGCTGGACGTATATATAACAATTATTTTTTAATTTTCATAATAGAGATTTGAAATTTCGTGCAAATATACCTTTTAACATAATTATGTAGATCACTTTAAAAGAAATTTACAATCTTATTACAATTTTACAATCATTTAAAAAATGTAGAATTTTAAAATGCATTTTACATCTCAATTTTTTATATTTCATCTCGATATTTGTTTTTAATCACGTAAAACTCTATTTCAAACAAATCTGTGTACTTTTTTAAATTCCTTAAACAGTTAATTTTTTAGAGATATTTTTCGGAATTCCATATCGATTTTTATCAAAAATCTGCCTTAAAATAAGTTAAAAATCAAATTCAATTGTCTTAATGAAGTTGTATTTTAAAATTCAAACGCAGTTTCTTTTTAAGCAATATCAAAAAATTTTCCTTATCACTTTCATGAATTTTGATCAAAAATTATGCTGGAACATTAGCATTGAGAAAAACAGATTTAAAATATATTAAAGGCCAAAAAATTGTTTGTGAATAAAATTAAAATACTTATAACTTTGCATAAAATAATCGCATCTGCATGCAGTTTTCCAGTCGATTTTGGGGTCATGTTTTGCTTAGATAAATGTCCATGGTAGAAGTCTGCACGGACCGGTATTCCCAAGCCCGACCCGAAAGAAAGTTATTTTGGTTCTTGCCCTGTATAAAAACCAAAAGTTTGACCTGACCTGTTTATATTTTTCATTTCTAGACCCGGACCGACTTGGTCCGGCACAATTTCTACTATTTTGAAAAATATCATATTTATATTATATAATTAAGGTTCCTTTAAAGAATATTGTACATTTGTTTATAGAAGGATTTTACGTTTTATTTTACAGAAAATACTGTCACCCCATTGATTTTGTAAAAAACAATTTAGAATAACCCTGTATATAAATGCATATGAATAGAAAAAGAATTAGAAATTATTAATAACACTTGTGTATTAGACATTCATTGCACACTTCGCACATTTTGTAAAAATGTAAAAATGAAGTAATTATGTCCATGTGATTTAAAAAAAAAAATGCTTAGTAATTTTCCGATTTAATTTTATTTTATGCCTGTATGATAATGCTTTTGGAGCATATAATACACGTTGTATTGACCAAAAGATAGGTTTTCTCTTTGAGAAATAACCACAAGGAGAAAAAGGTAGCTGGTAGGTACGTCGCATTCAGCAGCATAAAGGAAATTTTAAGGGACCCCCCCCCCCCCTCCCTTTTATTCATTTATTTATTTACTTAGTAAATATATGATTTTTTTTTTAAAGTTTTATTTTAAGTTTTAAAAGTAAAAATTCTGAGTTATTGAATTTTGTTAAAATTCAAATGATACACCACTCCCACTGGAATTAAACACCGCCTCATCTTTTGTTCTCTTTAATATTGTTTTGTAAAATAATGTTGAAGAGATTATAAAATATGTTTAACTGCTCTTCCATTCTATCAAGTTTGAATTTATTAGCCAAGAAAGGAATATAATAATGTATTTCCGGGAAGGCTTATATTAGTTTTAAAATTGCTGAAGTGTTTCTTGTAAATTTCTTAATTATCGTGAATTTTATATTTACATAATCACATTTTATAAATAAAAAAAAAAACTGTAGAAGTTTACTTAAAATGCATTTTTTAAAAGTATCTATACCTTTTATTATTTTCTTTACTTTACTTATAATGAGTTTTGAATGTTACATCTGCATTGGCTAATTAGTGAAAAAAAAAGTATAAGCTACAGAAAAAAAATCCGAAGTAGCTTCATTAAGTTTTTTCTTAATTCGAAAAAAAAGGGAGACCTTGGAAACATTTTTTTGCTATTCTTGAATGAAAAACGATACCTTTTTTTTTCTCACAAAATATGCAGAATTATGTTGTAAATAAAGATATACAATTCAATTGAAATGCAGAATTATCAAAAAGTATGTCTTTTGATATATTAATATCAGTCATTAAAAAAATAGTACAAAGTATTTTTAACCTCTTGGTGTTTTTTTCATATGCATTCTTAAGTTTTTCATTTTAAGTTAATTATTTAGAGCATGTAAAAATGAAGCTATAGTCGAAGAATGGTAAATGTAAATGTCTTTAAAATCCAGCTTTAAAAAAGTCATATGACATAATTTATGTAAATTGTAATTTTTTTAAAAAAAGGTAAAGAAGTTAATTTGCTGGATTTTCATTTTTTTTTAATTTCTAAAAGAAAAAAGTCCTAGAAGTAAAAAAAAAATATATATATATATATAAAAGTATATAAATAAAAAATATGCAAGTCTTAGACTTAAGAGACGCATCATTGCTTATCGTATTTTCAATGTTGCATCGAATTTGTGCAGTATAATCTTTCAACATTTAAATTTATAATTTTTCGGGATGCATTGCATAAATCAATAAATACATACGATTTTTTTTCAATAATTAAAAATTTAAACAATTTGAGACGTTTTAACCCCTTCCGTGTTTTGTCCGTAAACGTCGTGCGGGCAACGTGTGTTTTCCAATCATGATTTGCCCCGTACCATGTGCGGGCAACTATAATCCAATCATAATTAATTATTCTCACCAGTAAACTTTTATTGTAAATTTTGTATTATTTAATACGAGCATATATCTGATTCAATTAGGCAAAAATTTCTGTTTTGAAAAATCGTTGATAAAAGATAAAAAATTATGCAAAAAGCATGACAAAAATAGACTAGTTCAGAAATATTGGTAAGTTAAGTGGTTAAACAGTATTTCTCTTAGGAGACTTGAAAGTTTTATTTACTTTCTAAACTTTTAATAATTAATAACTACTTTCTATTTATTTTATAGCATTTAAAACAGCAGATATAAAATTGGTAAGCAATTGCAAAAATTCTCAATAGGGAAATTAAAATTATAAACCTAATTTAATTTGAAAACGTTCTGTGAAAATTTTTGATTTGTATTCTGTACAGGAAGTAATATTTTATGTTTCAAATATTTTTATCTTCTAATAGTTTATAGATACATTCGTAATCGTATCAAACTTCGGTTATTTTAATATGCAAGGCTAATTTTTGTATGACGTCTCAACAAAAAAAAAAAAAAAAAAAAAAAAAAAAATTAAAATGTTACATACATATCAAAATAAAATAAATAATTATGCAACTTAGTAACACTTGAAATTCAAGAAATTTTATAATAATTACATTCTTCTTTGAAACCTGAAAAAAAAACTTCAATTTAGAAATTTAAGTAAAATGTGTATCAATACAGGCTATTTTAAATTAAATAACTTTAAATAGATAAATAACATACTTATTACTAATAAAACGTTATTTTGACTTTTTCAAAGATTTTATATCACATTTGCAGAAAACTGTATGGTGTACAGTATTTACCAGCTTGCATTTTGGAAATATAAACATTATTGCTTAAAAATATTTATTATTTATTGGTAAAATGTTAATCAAATATTAAAAATTATTTTTCTAATGGTAAATAATGTAAAACTATTTGAAATTAATTGTAATTAGTTCTCATCCTTTTTATCACATTCATTGCCACTAAAAATGATATATCCATACACAGAAACCAAAGTGTTTTAAACAAACGAGAACCTTTTGCTTATTGTTTAATCTTTTATCGTCGGTTTTTAAAAGCAGAAAAATTTCTGTATTTGAATCGTGAAAAAGTTCCGATAGAATAAGGTAAATTTTGTTATAAAAAAATAACTGGTGAGAATAATGAAAGATTCTGAGCATTTTAAGTAGTACTCCAAACCAGAGCTCGATTAAGGTTGTAGAGGGTACAAGGTCTAGAACCGTTTTGAGGGCCCCTCTCGTACCAATGTATTAGCTAGATTTTTTCCCACGGGAGTATTTGAAAGGTTATCATTAGATTATTATGCGGTTGCCAAGTTCACCAAAATCATTTTTGGCGTTTGAGATAATAATTGCAGGAACTGGAATGTTGAGAATTTTTTCTAATTCATTTTATTAAATTTTGGCCTCCGTCAGCGGTGGGCTCATTGCCACAGCCTAGTTGGCCTGTGAAGTAATTACGCAATGCTCCAGACTCTGGACGCTCTAAAGCGTCGCCGGCAAACAAAGAAGTACTGATTGGACTCGCGGGCGCGTCGGTGACAGCGTACATGTTAATCAACCCTAATAATGTCTATATTTATATTGTAAACATTTTAAATTGAATAAAACTATTTTTCTAAAATATTAGCATTACCAACACAAGTATATATATTTATCCAGAATATTAATAATTATTATAATGCAAGTACCTTTGTTACAACCCTAAATATTGATCTAATATTTTTATGTTCTAACAGTTCATACATCATTCGCAAACGTATCAAATGTTCAATTTTTTAAATGTATAATCTTGATTTTTGTGTGACATCTCTTTAAAAAAATCCAAGTATTGCTAAATAACAAAATAAAATAAATAATGATGCAGTTTTGTGATAATTGAAATTCAGAAAGTTATAATAGTACTTTCTTCATTGAGATCTGAAAAAAATTTAATTTAGAAACTTAAGCAAAATATATATCAATAAAGGGGATTTTAAAATTAAATAACTGTATTTTTTATAACAATATTACGTACTTATTGCTAACAAAACCTTGTTCCATGTTTTAATATTGTATTACAATTAATGATTATGTATACATGTATTTGCCATTCTTTAAAAATTATTTGTGCTATTTAAGGGAAAATATAACATCCAATTTATTGCAAATTACATAAATGTTTATTTTTTTTTTCTTTACAGGTGAGTGAAATCAGAATTCACTTTTCAAAATTTTGTGAAACTATTAAATAATGTAAGTAATTGAAACTATTTACTAAACTATTTTATTATTCAAATTTTTATTAGTAAATCAAATATTTTGTTGGGACAGTATTAAGTTACAACCTTCAAAATAATGCTTCTGATTTCAGTCATCAGAAAGTATTAATAATGAAACAAAATTCCCCAATAATTACTTTTTTAAACAGTTTATCATGTTTGCAATACAAATTTGATTTTTTTTTTTTTTTCAAAAATAAATCGTTATTTTATATTAGCATAATTAAATTAAAAAAGTAGATATGCGACGGTAAGCTCTATAATTAGTTTAAACATAATTAATATGATTTTGTTATTTTAGCTACACACACACACATATATATAAAGGACTAGTGAAAAATGCTCCAAGGAGCAGTGCAAAAGCAGAATATGATTTTAATTGAGCATTAAAAAGTAATGGACAAGTGCTTCTGTTAATTACTGAGCATGAGGAAGGATAAGGGATCCCTTCTTGGCTACAACTCACTTCAATGCCAACTTTGAAAAAATCATATTTGCGCTTTTTCCATATAAAAGAAATTTGCGATTCTTTAGTAGAATTTTCCACCGTGCTTTAGATGTTAACCAGGGGTGTAGTCATAAAAATAACATAAGATATATGCTCTAAGCAGAGGGATATTCTAGAATGTGTATACTATAAGCTTTCTTGAAAAACAGAGGGTATATGGTGTTCTATTAAAAAGTCCAGAAGGTGTACGGCGTATAGCCTGTACTACATCTCTGATGTTAACTGCACTGTTCACTCTGCACTATACTACAAATCAATTTTCTGTGCAATTATACACTTAGGGTATGCTTGGTGGCAGTGCATGAATGTGATACCTGCAGGAACTAGGTATCTGGCATTATGTCGCCTTCCTTTACATTTATGTCTAATTAAGCTGCATCTTTACTGGTTACGTCTTTACACTATACATTTTTATAGTAACTGCGAATGATTTGTTTTCACGGAAAAAGCGCAAATATGATTTTTTCAAAGTTGGCATTGAAGTGAGTTGTAGCCAAGAAGGGATCCCTTATCCTTCCTCATGCTGAGTAATTAACAGAAGCACTTGTCCATTACTTTTTAATGCTCAATTAAAATCATATTCTGCTTTTGCACTGCTCCTTGGAGCATTTTTCACTAGTCCTTCTATTTTTCCATATTCCATAGGGATACTGCACAACTTGTTTTGTATTTTATATATAGAAAACAAAATCTTATTTGTATTGAAATTAAAAAATGCTACATACTCTAATACTCTGGTGTTACAAATTAAAAAAAAATTTTTAAACAGGTTTTTCTATACCAAAATTCTACGGTGGTTTTCAAAAAAAAAAAAAAAAAAAAAAAAAAAAAAAATCAGTTTTTTACTAAAATGAATAAAATAATAAATCCTTTCAAAGAATAGATTTTTCATTCAAATATCCATTATTTTTGCCAAAAACAGGAACTTTTTTTTATGCAAGAGTAAAGTTTGATACAAAAACCATGCTTCTTTTTTTTCTTAATCCGTATTTATTAAAAACGTACTCCACCGCTTTTATAGGAAACGATTGCTTTACTGTGTTATGGAGCATTCTCATTGGCCATAAAGAGACATTCTATAAAAGCTGTGGAGTGATTCTGCAACAAATGGGTCAAATTTTTAACAGTGCACTGTTAAAAATCTGCTGCATTTTGCTGCAACGCCCTCCACCACTTGTATATAATATCTCTTTTTCAACCAATGAGAAAGCGCCATTTCACGGCCAAGTAACCGTTTTCTATACAAGCAGGGGAGTGCGTTGCAGCAAAATGCAGCAGATTTTTAACAGTGTGCATAGTGCATTAGAGGTCTGCACGGGCCGAAATTTCCAGGCCCGAGCCCGGCCCGAAAGTTAAATTTTCGGCCCGGGCCCGGCCCGGCCCGAACGAAAGAAATATTGGCCCGACCCGGCCCGGCCCGAACGAAAAAAATATTGGCCCGACCCGGCCCGGCCCGAAAGTTAAAATTTCGGCCCGAGCTCGGCCCGGTCCGGAAAAAAGTTTAAAATTCGGCCCGAACCCGGCCCGGCTCGAGTGAATTTCTACAGAACATTGATCTTTAATCTTATGAAAGAGTTCTGACCAAAAAAATTATATTAGTCTTTTTTTCTTTTTTTTTCATGTTTATAATCTCCATTTATGCAGAAGTGCTGTAGGCTGCGATATTTACGCTTTTAAATGAATCTTTGTTTGTTGTATATAAATGTTTCAGTTATCACTAGTATTATTAATCCATATTCCCTGTAATGGAGACAAAAAGTCGAAAAAGCGGTATATGGTAAAATTTCCAAAGACGAAATCGCTTTGGAACGAAAAAAAAAAAAAAAAATACATTCCCTTCTTAACAGATGTAAATGTTTAATATATTTTTTTCTCCCGTATTATTGTATTCATTTTGCATGGATGAACATTTTAAAAGAAACTTTCAGTTTTCAGTTTAAAAGAAAATTCCGTCATAATATTTTTTTTTTTTTTTTTTTTTTTTTTGGTGTGTGTGTGTGTTTAATTCTATTTTAAAACGCCTAGTAATCTACGATTCTTTAAAAGGAATAAATTCTAATGTTTAATTGTAGAATAACGACGGCTTAAAAGTATATGCCTTTTTTGCAAACATTTTTGGACAAAGCCAAATATTACTGATTTATAAAAAGTCGAGAAAAGGATTTTCATATAGGAAGATTCAATAGGAACTGATTATTTTGATCCATGAAAACTAGGAAGAATGGAATCAGTCTCGGCTTCGTACGGAAAAAAAAATAAGGCCCGGCTCGTCCAGCAAAAATATTAAGGCCCGAGCCCGGCCCGGCCCGGCCCGAAAGATTAGTAACTAGGCCCGGCCCGGCCCGACCCGAATCTTCAGAAGTAAGGCCCGAGCCCGGCCCGGCCCGAATGCCATTATTGGAAATCGGCCCGAACCCGGCCCGCGGGCCGGCCCGTGCAGACCTCTATAGTGCATATCCTTGGCGCTATAGTTTACAGGAGTGGTACATTGTTCAAAATTTGAAACTTTTGCTGCATCGCCACTCCATCGCTTTGATAGAATATCTCTATTTTGATCGATGAGAATCCTCGATAATGCATTTAAGTAATCGTTTTCTACTTATCTACTATATCGTTTCCGTATATTTATTTTTTCAATCAGCACCAAGGTGCGCACTTTATTAGAAGACGCGCTCTATTAGAGGGCGCATTCTATTAGAATAAATACGGTATATACTTATAATAAATACACTTTGTTAAAGTACAGGGCCCCAATATTTGACAGGTATGCCAGGCATTTTTGCCATTTATACCATTGTGCTAAAAACAAAATATAAATAAATGAAAAAAATGGATAAAATATAAATTTGGCATGGTGCAAAAAATTGCCTAATTTAAAATTAAAAATCAAATTTGACAGCCACCAGGGCTAAACACCGTGCATAATTATTCAGTAAATGATTCATTAAAAAATGACAAAAATCAGCATGTCGAAAATTTAAAAAAAAATCATAATTCGTTAAAAAATTAAGTTAAAAATAAGAGAAAAAAAAGCATTCTGTATTTTTTTATGCTTAATCGAATGGTGTAACTGGTTTTTCTCTCCGATGATCACAAGTACCTTAGATTGATGACTGCTATTCTTTTATTTCATCTTGTAAAAAAACTGTTTAACGTAAAGCTATGAATTTTTGCAGGATTAATTAGCATCGCAAAATCTTTAAAATAAACTTTACTGAAACATTCTATCTGCAATAGAACGTTAGATATACCCATTTATGACCAAGTTTGGAAAATACGCAATTTCAGAAAAACCGCCCAGCAAAATAACGTTTTCTCGATGACTACCTCGGGATAAAAAGTTTGTCTTTTGTTTAAAAAAAAAATTAAGTTTTTATCTTTAGTAGTTTTCGAGAAAAGTGCTGTGACACAAAATTTTTGTCCGATTTTCAGAATACTCTACAGTACACCTACAGTATGCCATAAAAAAAAAATAATTTTTGTGCTATGTTGTGCTTCTTGGTCAGACGAACATTTAAAAAAAAAATCATCAAAATTGGATAAGTATTTAGTTAGTTATTGCAAAAAGAAAAATTGAAAAATCCGTGTGCATTATCGCTCAATCATATTATTGTTGCGCGCTGCCGCGCGCACAATGATTATACTTAATCATATGACTAAAATGGTATTAAATGCAGTAAACATAATAAAATGTAAAATAACCATACATAATTGACATGCATATATGCACGTTTCATGTGTTTTCAAATAAAAAACTACTCTAAAAACTATTATTTTCTATCTTTTGCCTTATCGGACATATATATGTAATGCTTACTTACCTTTTCAACATTTTACGAGACATTAATTTATCTTTTTGTTCCCCCCCCCCCCCCCACATATATATATATATGTCAAATTCTTTGTAAGAGGATGAAAAAAAAAATCTTATTATATTTGAAATTGAGATTTGCTTTTTCTAAACTGAAGCATCTTTAACTTTTATAAAATTTAATTAAACTTTTCTTTCTCCAAAATTATGTAAATTAAAATGCGCGGATTTTTGAATATAATGACAGCTAGTATTTTGTGGAAAAAACATAAATAATTAAATATAGTATTTTTTCTTTTTCTTCCCTCTTGCGTAACACGCACATACTGACTTTAACAGCTTGAGGACGAACGACTGTTATACGTGCCGCATAAGGTGCTCAGAATCCTCGATTATTCTCATATTCTCACCAGAAAAAAAAATATTCTGAATTTTTCTTATTTAATCCAAGCATTTTTACAATTCAATTAAACAAAAAATTCTGCTTAAAAAAAAAAAAAAAAAAAAAAAAAAAAAAAAAAAAAAAAAGTGATAAAAGATTAACAATGTCCAAAATGTTGCTCGTTCCAAAGAGGTTGAATATGTCATTTTTAGGGGAAAATATAATAAAACTATATGAGAAAATAATTCACACATATTCCATTCTATTTAAATTTAACAGTTATACTGTAAAACTTGTGAAAAATGAATCCCAAATGATCGTTAATGTATTTCGTTTTAGACAAGATTCTGTCTTATCCCAGTCGTGCTTTAGACTTCTGTATAATTTCATTGTCTTTCTTCCTTTGGGAGCATGCGTTTCACCGCTTATAGCAGTACTCCGTTATAGTCAGGCTCCGTTTTGTTTGGGTTGTTTGTAGCACTGTAGTCCTAATTTGTATATGAGGGCTAAATTGTTTATTGATCGGAACTTTTCAATTATAACTTATAGATTACATAAGACATAGATTTTTATAGGATTGAATCGGACCCCCTCATAAACACTCGACCTCTATCTGAGTCGGGATTCGATCCGAGTATCTTTTGTCATTTAACATTAACCAAAGCTGAAACTACTAGATAAGTAGGTGGGCCCGATTTGACACATTTTACTATATTGATATAATCGTTTTCAGTTCGACATCATAAGTAAAATATGGTTTAATTTCTAAAAGAGAAATGGGAAGCAATGCTTCAAAGCCAGTTTCTTTCAATGCCCAATTAACCGTGTCCAAAAGATTTAGACACAAACTAGTCAGACCTAACAAATATTAAAATAGAAACAGTTATATGAAACATGACCAAGCTATCACAAATTCCATAAATTACATCAACAATTACCTGCTTTTTATACAAATATATGTATAAATTTGAAATCACATATATAAATATAAATAAATGAGAATAATAATAAATGGGCAAATAGAAAAACAAGATGAACAATAAAGAGGGAAAATTAAATCTATGAGTAGTAAACAGATTCATCAGTGATGCCAGGTACGCTAGTTCATAGAAAATATATGTTATTTCTTCAAATTTTGTCAGCAATATGTTTAAAAAGACAAAATTAAGCACATTATAACATATCAGAAGTCAATAACTGTTGGAAGAAGTGTAGAAAAACGAAATAAATTTATGAACTGATGATATGAAATAGAAAATACAAAATCCAATACTTGAAATTCACCAGAAAAAACAGTGTCATCCAATTGATAATGGGAATTATACACAAGCTAACATGAATCAAACAAATTGAAATGAACAAAAAACGATGAATTACGATATTTTAGTGTACATACATATATATATATATATATATATATATAATATAAGAGTAACAACAGGAGATTAAGGTAAAATTATTTTTTTTAACATTAAATATATAAAATTATATTAAAATATATGTAAGATTGTTAAATAAAAAAAAGTGTAAAATAATGAACAACATTATATACAGCTGAATGATAAATTAAATGTGTTCCTCAAATTTACATAATCATTTAAATTAATTAAAAAAAGTTATTGTTTAAATCTAAATCAACAACTAGAATATTGATTATAAATAATCAACATCTATATCTATATAATAAAAATTGCAAGTTCTTGTAAACTGCAAAAAGTAAGTTCAGAACAATGCAAGTATTACAATAGCTTAGAAAAAATCTTTAAAAATAGAATTCAAGCGAAGTGAATAAATAAATAAAAGTTCGTTCGCTCTCAAATCCTCCTCAATTTGGGAAAAAAAAATCTTTTCTCTCTCCGTCAAAGCAACACCCAGTCTTTGAAAAACGGCGTGACTTTGAACTTACGATAGTCTCTTTACAAAAGACAAATATTAGGGGCTGCCCTCGGCACGTGCGCTATTAAAGGTCAGAGGTTCTGGATGCACTAAAAAGCACCCATTGGAACACGATGCTGAAGAAAGACTCCGAATTGAGAAGAGAAACATCCCAATGGTCACTTAAAATTCAATACAAAGGACAATGGGATCACAGTGGGTGTTGGAAAAAGCCCTTTTAATAATTTTTTTGAGAAGAATCGGCGAGGATATAATTTGGGGTTTATTGAATCCTCTACTTTTTTTTTTTCTTAATTAAATGCATAAAAAGAAAACAAATGCCTCAAATCATGTGGATTTTTTTTTTTTTTTTTTTTTTTTTTGTTTGTTTAAAATAGCTATTGTAAGGAAATAGGATTGGCATTTTTAAGTGAAGTGTGTCATAGGCATAAATCATAATGTTACGTAGGTTAATGGATGTCAAATAAGGAGCTGCGTCTCTTAGAAATCAGGAAGTATTTAATCAAGGTATGAAGAAAAAATATATTAATAGTGTCTGCGGTTAAAACTTATTATTTTAATTATCCTATAAATATGCAACAAACTGTTCTTAAATTGGTAATGAAATGCAGGAAAATTTCTTATACTTTAAAAATAGCTACAAGACCACCAGACTGATGAAAGGCTTAAAACCGAATAAAAAGAAAAGTACACAGCTAAATTGATGGCCTTGAGTTCACATGCTTTTTACACTAATTGTATATTATACTCTTATTTCAAAGGAATATGCTCATTGAAAAATAAAGATATCGACATATAAAGCCATTTACTAAATTAAGGGAGAATTAGCAACTAATGAACCTCCAAATCCAATCAGGGAAGCACCTTATCAGAATAAACCGGTATAACCAATTTGAAGAAAATTGGATAATTCTGCATGAAAAATCCATTTATCTAAATTAAGAGGACGGATTATCCCTTTTCCACCATTCCCATCCTTTATACTTTACCAATGAACCCGCAAAACTAATAAGGGAGGAGCTTTATCATAATGAATCTATTTACAAAATTTGAAGCAAATCGGCTAATTCTGCTTGAAAAATCCATTAAGCGAGGGGTAATATCCCCATACGTTCTCCCTTTATATTTAACCAATGAACTCGCAAAATTAATCGGAGAATCACGTTGTCAGGAAGAACCTATTTACAAAATTTGAAGCAAACTGGATAAGTCAATCAAAAGCTATCTCTTTATGTACATAAGTGCATATGTACGCATGTACAGAACCTGCATTACAACTGAACGGCACATTAGTTTTCAGGCTATGATAAGCTATGATATAAAAATGAACATCCCAATGAATTTTTAAAATTCAATACGAAACGGAAGTGAGTGCTGAAAAGAGGTATTTTTAGTCAATTTTGTAAAAAACCGGCGAGGATATAATTTATGGTTTATTGAATTTTCTCTCTCCTTTTTTATAATTAAATGTACACAAGTAAGAAAAAAATTGCCTCGAAATGGTACAGATCTCTTTTTTTTTGTTTAGAATGAACATTGTAAAAAAACAGAAATAGTAGTTCCGAATGAAGCATGACACATAAAAAATAACATTATATACGTTAACGATGTAATACCCTTAGAAATCATGAAATAATTAATTAAACTATGCAGATAATAAAAATATTACTATTTTTTTAATTAATACTGCTGTAAATATGCAATAAACCATTCTTAAACTGATGATTAAATTAATTTTGATGCATAAGCATCCAGCAGAACATGAGATTGAAAAAATCTCAAAAATAAAATCAGAACGTTCTAATGTTCATTTAAAATACCAGAAAGGACAATGGGATCATACTAAATGTTGCCCTCCTTTTTTTTTTTTTTTTTTTTTTTTCAAAAAATCCTTTTCTTTTCTTTTTTTTTTTTTTTTTTTTTTTTTTTTTTTTTTTTTTAATGCAATCGATGTGGGTATAATGTTCAATATATTCAATTCACTGTTTACTTTTATTTTTATTTATTTATTTATTTATTTTTGTGGTTGTTGTTATTTTAGCTGTTTGTCACTTGAAATTACTTTATAATTTTAATCATTCATTTTAAAAATTAGACGAAAAAAAGGATATCACAAATATGTAAGTAAAAGACTTCTGTGTAACCATTTCTATATTATTATTATTATTTCACATGCATTTCTTTAGCTGCAAAAGTATGATTATCGGACTATATCTACAAAAGTTAAAGCACGATCAGACGAATCGAAGTCTTAAACATTTTCAACTATGTTGGAAAGTATTTAAAATACCAAATTATATCATACTAAATCTCAAAAATCAATAATGTCAATTTCATGGCAATCGGGCTACATTTACACGGACGGACAGCGGACAAGCAAAACGAATTCAAAATCACTTTTAACTACATTGGAAAGTGTTAAAATAAAAAAAAAAAAAAAAAAAAAAAAACAGAAAAGGACAAAAATAATTAATTTTGACGTTAAAAAAAAAATTCCAGTTCAAAAATGAGATAACAAATCCATTCTATTTCATAAGCTGATCTCGCTTTGGTCTCTAAGAAAAATATTAAAACTGAGCAGAGATATTGATGAATTCATTGGAAATAAGCAAAAAATTCCACCCTTTTTTACAAAACTGATAAATTAATGAAGAAATATCCGGTAAAAGACTTCCGAAACATTAATGAATTAAATTCTTATGAAAAAGACTTCAATTCTTATGTAAAAAAGAGTAAATGATGGAGTTATGTTTTCTTCTTTCTTTCAAAACTTTAAATTAAACTTACAGCGTTACATATGTGAAAGAAAATTAAATATCGCGCAGCACGTGTTTAGCAGTATTTTCTTTGCTTTTAATGAAAGATCAAACCACAAAGGTTGGTCACTAATGTAACAGAATTTTGAATTATCAGATCATGCTTTTTATAGTTGCTAAGATGGTATATTTTTCTTTAACATATTGATTTAAAAAAAAAAAAAAAAAAAAAAAAAAAAATGTATCATTTAGATATCTTCTATCTAAATTGCTGTCAATAAACAAAAATAATTAAATTTAATGTAGGTTTTCTTTCCTGTAACCACTCATGTTATTCTAAGTTAACTAGGGTATGCATCGTTTGTGAAGAATTATTACTCGTAGCATCATGCGTAAAATTTTGCCTCATAAATGATAAAATTGTAAAAAATAAGGAAAAATTATAGTGATTTAACAAAAATCCGTTATATTGTCATTTATTATTATTATTATTATTATTATTATTATTATTATTATCATTATTATTATTATTATTATTATTATTATTATTATTATTATTAAATAAGATTAATCTAAAAATTCACTTAGATGAAATCTTAAAATAGTTTTAATATATTTATAGTTGATATAAATTTAACAGTTAAAAGTGGAGTGGGGGTGAGAAAATACGAAAAGATTCATGACAAAAATTACACCAAGCGTAAAATCTATATTCTCCCACTAAGAGAGTCCAGAACACATTTAAAAGTACTTTTTATTTATTGATTTAAAATTTTGAAATTTTTTGTGGTGGTTAACACTAATATTGGCAAACGAAATAATATGATAAATCTTCGCATAGTTAATAATAATAATAATAATAATAATAATAATAATAATAATTTACTCAAAAAGCGGAGTAGTTAAAAATTGTTACAACTCAAAATGTTATTTGTTGAATTTTATTTTTTTTTTTTCATTTATATAAACAAAAACATGTAAGCTTTAATTTTTATTCATCATTTTTAAAAATATTAATATAGCAAAAATAAAAATATTGAAAGTGAGGGAAAAAAAGGTATGTAAATTTTAAAAAAATCATATTTTTAAAGTAAATGTATATATATATATTGCAAATTTGATGCATCAAAATTAAAATCAAATAATTGAAAAAGACATGTTTGAAGTTTAAATCATTCACCTTTTACGGATTCTTTATTTATAACAATTTAAACAGGAGAAATGGTGAAAAAAAAAACACATTTTCACACGTAGTCGTTTTTATGTCAACCGTTGCCTGAAAAGGCGAGATTTTGAAAACAAGCCAAAACGAAAAAGTTAGTATTTTCTTCTGACATATGTTCCCTTTTAAATGTCTTTTCGAACGAAGAAAAACAAAGAAAAAATATTTAATGCAGTTATTTAAAAAGAAAAAAAAGATTTTTGTGTTTTGGACCCCTTTTAAGTCAAACCATAAACATAAAGATGAAAATACAGATCCATGCAAAAGAAACAGACATGGACAATGACCACTTTCTTTTGAGAAAAGTTTGCTCTTTGGGTTCCTTCAGCTTTTAGAAGGTCCATCATCAAGTTCGTGTTCCGATCTTTTCTAATGTGCAAGTTTCACTTATCCAAGGATCCGCCCGCCAAATTTCTGCGAACAATTGAAACGCATCATAAAAGAGCGACCTCTGGGGTCAGATAATCACTATTTTTGAGATTTTATAGCTTTCTCTTTAAGGATTCGTGAGAAAGAATTTCAATTGACAATAGTTCGAGAGAATGAAAGTGATTAAGATGAATCAATGAAAAAAACTGAAAAAAAAAAATCCTCACACAGTTGAGCAGGTGCCATATATTTTGTTTGGCTTGCTCATCGAGCTCCAAGAAATTTCTTATTTTTTTATTCATTAGCTGTATTTTCTGTTCAATAATATGCTTAACTAGTGAGAAAAATCATGCGTCAAGCATAGATTATGAAATATTTTCTAACACTTTCTTTTCTTTTTTCTTTTCTTTTTTTTTAACATAACTTCCTTTTTAGGTGTGTAAGGCTACTGCCAAATATATTCCAATACTTTTGGGCAGCCCTGTATTTGATCTGTCGGTCGATATCTATACTATATAATGGGGAAATTTAGCTTAATAAGAAAATGCCTAGCAGGTTGATTTTCTCTTTAGCATTTTATACTAATAGATAGAAACTTATATGAATACTTTTGTTCAGCCCAATAGTTTACCTAGTACCTTTATTATACGCCAGCATTTAGTTAAAACTTAGTTAAAACTAAAATAACTCTTAAAACTACTGAAATCATATTTCCAGTCCCTCCTTACCATTATGCAATGAATTCTTTTGTGTGGCATTGTAAATCAATAACTATTCTTTTCACTTCATATTTTACAGAATGCATATTTTAATGCAATTTGTAAATGTGTATACATTTATAAAGTTTGACAACGTGTAATATCTTTAAAATTCATTTGAAACGATTTTTTCCCATAGGCCATAATGAACCGGAAAACTTTTAATTGTCTCTGTAAATAAACTAATCATACTAGAAAGTTCATTTGCAATGAAGTACTGAAGTAAGCGTCAATAACTCTAAAAAATTTCAGGGCAATCCGTCCGAGTATATTTACGAGAGTTAGAGGAGGACAGACGGCCAGACAAACCGAAACCATAAACACTTTTCAATTTTGTTGGAAAGTGTTAAAAAAGAATCCTCACACAGTTGAGCATGTACCAAAAATTTTTGTTTGGCTTGCTCATAGAGTTCCAGGGATTTTTTTTTTTATTTTTTATATATTAATTTTATATTCTATTCAACAATATCCTTAAAAAAGCAAAAACTAAACAATTGCGTACAGTGAAATTTATAAAAAGACGATTTGAAAATTCCGTGTTCTATTGTTATAATTTTAATGTAAATATTCAAAATGCTGTATATGTTGTTAGCTTGCTTATAGAGTTTCAGTGTTTTGAACGAGAACACTGCATACAAAAATTACACCAGTGTAAAATCTATATTATCTATTTAAATGGAGGTGTAGTATACTAAAATCTTTTTTAAAAAATCAATCATTGTAGCTTTTAATGAGAAAAAAGATAAAAATTCACACATATGGACCCAGGTAACGCAGAGAATAATGGATTTTATTAATTAATAAAAGCTTTAATGTTCCAAATATAACCACGGCCTGATAAAAGCAGATAATCAAATTTTACTCAACATTTTTTTCCCGATAAATGAATCACTTCTTAAGTTATAAGCAATTAATTTCTCAAGATCTCTTTTTTTTTCTTTACTGTCACGTCCATAAATTTGATTCAAAACGCCAACATTGGCAGCAATGTCTGAAAAATCTTTTCCTCTATCGAAGAACAATATAAACAGATGAATTACACAGTTTTATAATAAATTCACTAGACAATTTGATACATTTACGAGCAAAATGGATTTTAAAAAAAAAATGTGTTTCATTTGAAAACAAAGTTGCGGAATTTAAACATGCTTTTTAACAAAAGAATTCTGACTCATGTCTTTGCATCTTATTTCAAAGTTTGGCTTTAACAGGCCCATTAGTTGGATACTTAATTCGTCTTTGTTTCTATCTGACATCTTTATTTTCTAATCCATAAATTTCTTGAATGAGCTTTTCTAAATTAAGCTGTCTAATTTATTTTTAACATCTGTGATTTGAATACATCTATTTTCATTTACTACAGTTTGCTTTTTGATTTCACGAGGCATTTCAATGTACGAAGTTGACTACGTTGTTGCACTAGGTTTATTGTACTCCAATGTATAGTCGTGAGAGGAAAAAGTTTAAAAATTGAGAAAGCAATGTGTTCATTTTTTATCCAAACATACTCAGTTTGATATGAGTACATCGATTTACTCATTTTTGAGTACTTAATTTTTTTCAGTGTTTGTTTTATCAAGAGTCAAAATTTCATATAAAATACACTAATTCAAACACTCAATATTTTTCTGTTCATTTTCGTCACGTTTAAAAAAATACAGGACTCCTTTAAAAAAATAAATAAATCATTGACTAACTTATTTAATGAAAAGGATATAATTAAGTAGACGCTGAGTAGCCAGCGGAAAGTAGAAGTAGTTGGAGCCTGACATCGTGCTTTGACCTTTAATCTATGAATGATTGAGTGCTAAAAGTCATATTTTCTTCCCAAATAGAAGACTTTTATTAAATGAGAAAAATACTTTCAGTTTTTCGCTAGCATTCGCGTTGCGCTCCGGGATTTTGAACCTCGATTTGCTTTGAGTCAGCACATGTGTTCACCATATGAGTATACAACACCATTTGAGCTCTGTTGCGTTGATTCCGAATTTCCGCATGACAAACCTTTTTAAAAGTAGGATATGGTATTTTTTAATCGTATTTAAGTTTATTTTTTTTATTTACATTTTTATGAATTTTTTAGTAATACATTTGCAAAGGAATTTGATGAAAAAAAAAAAAACTTTGAAAGATCCCCCCTCCTCTTTTTTTTCGTTCAAAATCTTAGACGCTACAAGATAAAAAGATTATCACCCTTCCTTAGATTTTCAAATTTAATAAGTTGAATTTTCATTTTCTCTCGCGATTTTTTTATATATAAATAAATAAATAAATAAATGTATTATTCTTAAATAATTTGAAATAACTGAGCACTAAAAGAACAAGGAAATAAAGATTTTACATCAGTGCTGTGGTCAAGACTCTGCTTTCCTTATCGTCCGCCCCCTCCCCGCCCATTGATTCGAGGAAAACTATTTTTAGTTCTATTTTCCTTTTTACGTTTATGTGTCAAAAATTCTGCTAAACGGTGAATTAACTTTTTAATTTTATGTCGTTAAATTATGTCTTATGTGCCTTGTACACACGGTTCTGACAAAAAACTCAACACCAGCACGTACTCTTGTTACAAACAAATAACTTGCATAATCTTCAACAATGTACAAAAAATTGAATGAAGGCATTCAAAAATCATTACGGTATTTTTTCCCAAACTTTTAACACCACATGAATAACGTTTCTGAATCTTGGATTGTTCAAAACAGTTACAATCATTTCGAATTGTTTATTGAATGAGAAAATGATTAAAAAATGGTGAAATCTAGAAATAGCGAAACTTCAGAATATTAATATTTGTTTTGAATTAAAACAAAAAGTGTTAATTTATGACATAATACTGTGCTTGTATTATACCATAAAACCAACAATAATAAGCCTTAAAATAAACAGCAACATGCCGTTTAATCACTATCCTCGCTTTTATTTATTTATAAGCTAGTATGTTATTGCTTATTATAACAATTTATTGTCGATAATTTTATGTTATAATACTTGGAGTTGGCTGTCAGTATTGTATCGTAAACATTATTTTAATAGTGTACAGTGGATCTCAAACATGTAAACAATTTATTAAAACCTTTTTTTTTTTCACCACTTTTATTGTTTTCTTTTAACACTTTTTAGCAATATAATGAAACATATTTTGTTGCACTTTTTCAAAAGAAATTTTACATGAAGAAGTCACAAACTTGCACAGACAACAAAATTATCAAATACAGCCAATTTTCACACTCACCTTAAAACTCTGTAACAGTTTCGAGAAAAGAAAATAATACTCAAATGAACGATATACTCCCGAAAAATATCTGAAAAGAATTCATTTTCTCCCAATCCTTTATCACCGTATTCTTGCATAAAAATTTCTGCATCTTCGGTTATTCAAGACGGTTACAGCCATTTCGAATTTTTCATTGTACGAAAAAATGATTAGAAAAACGATGAAATCCGAAAAAAGTTTTGTACTTTCACTGCAGGTCATGCAATTTCTCCAAAGCGATCCTTACCGAATATTACGAACGCGGTGAAAAAAGAAAAATAAATAAAAATAAAAAGGGAATAATCACGTGAGTAATGTCATAAAAATATTGTGTAAGTTCGCTTTATACCACAAAGACTTCACACTGAAGAAGAAGAAGAAGAAAAAAAAAAACAGAACGTTGTTTTGTCGTAAAAAAACGAATGATAGCAGCATTGCCCCCTTGTTCATTTAGTTGATGTTCAACCCTAAGGTTATGTTCTTTTGCGCTGCCCTTGTCGATGAAAGGCTACGAAAGGCTTACAGAATAGGTTGTTAAATTCCTCGTTCCTGTGTTATTAAGATAATATTGAGAACACGATAACAAGGTGTTAAATTCGGGGATGGGCTTTTATTGCACAAGTTTTCTTCGCTTATCGCTTCATTTTTGCACAGAAGTGCGAAGGAAAAAACAGGGTGATTTTTGTTCCGAATGGAGCAACCCCAATATAATTTGGAGCCGTTTACGGGTGCAAATTTGTGTTTAATGTTTTAGTCAATGGCAAAAGAAACATAACGGAAGTCGTTGATAATGGGATCATCTGAAGGCTAAGTTTCTGAACGACATCAGAAAATTTTAATCAAGGACGAATAAGAAAGGAAAAGCTCGTCTTTTTACAGTGTTATGCATTTATTTAACGTTCGCTTATAGTGCTGTCTTTCTATGCATATCTTGGGAGGAATACCACGCGTCTCTTTTTAATCCAAATTATTTCATCATTTTATGGAGAAAAAAAAATTAGGGATGTTTGTTTTATCTTATATGTATGTTATTGAAATGCAAATAGAAATGAATTATTAGTAGAATGAAGAAAATTATTTGGTTGGTATTGTGAAACAAATTCATAATTTTAATTTCACTATTGAATATGATTACTTACTATTAGTGGCATTAAATGTTTCAAATTAATCTGTTTGACGGTTGAATCTATTTTCAATTAAGTTTAACTAAAAAGGGGGCATTTCTCTATCTCTTTTTCGAAATCAAATCAAATATATGATACTGAAAGTTTTGGCTATTTTTCATTGTGTATAAATGGAAAAAAGTTTAAAATCTCATAAATTTCTGTTGGTTTACCTAAATAATTCCATTTCATACAATTATGATCTTTCCTATTTTGATATCCGCTTTAATCTATCATCTATTTTTACTACATGTAAATTTAAAAAATATATATTTTAAATAGCTAAATCAGATCATTTGAATTCCGATGTATGCATATATTTATAAATTTAAATCATTATGCATACAAAACATTTGTAATTTACACGACTAATTAAAACATAGTAAAATCGACAAATTGTAAATTGACGCATAATCACAATACAATAGAAAAATCCATATGCATGCCCACAAAGTGTACTTTTATTTCCTTCGCTGATCGCTGAATTTTTATTTCCTCGTTTCACATGAATTGATGATTTTTTTTTTCTCTAAAGGAAAAAAAAGGTATTTTTGATTTGCAAAATTTAATTTATAATTTATATATTCGTTTTTCTAGATGAGTATTTCTATTGGTTTATAAAGTTTTTATGTATAATTAATATATATATATATATATTCTCTTACCCTTATGTCGAATAGTAATTAAAATGAATAAGTTTGCCATAATGCACTTTCTTTTACATTTGTCCAAGTTAATCATTTTGAAAATAGATAAATAAACACGTCTACAACAGGATTCAAAGTACTATATTTCCGCATTGTTATACTTTTGTAATTTCACTCGAAATTCTCATACATTCACATAATTATCCTAACCAAAGTGAAGAAGCTATATTCTGAAAGTGCATTGTTATCGCTACGTTATCTCTCCCCTGACTACAAAGCGATGGTGGAAATTATGCTCAAAACATTTAAGCCTCGTGACTCGACTGTAAGGCATGACACGCAAATAAATGAAAGACAGGCATAATGTCCGTCTAGTTTTGTTTTAACTAATGGTGGGAAAATTCTAACCTTTACTGAGGAGGAGTTTCGCTATCTCGATTGCAAACTTTGCCTAAAACAAACTAAATTTTGATACATAGTACTTATGAATGCACGAAAGTAGGATAATTTTTCAGCATTGCGATTTGATTTTTCTAAATATTTCTGCCACTTGTGAAATTAAAATTTTTTTTTCCAATTGTGTGTTGAATTTTTATTTTTTGTTAGTTTTATTTATTTTTAATAAAGGGAGCTAGGAGCAAAATTATTTGATTTATTTCTTATTTTAATTTAATTTAGATCATGTGAAAAATGCTTTAGAATGTTTGGAATAAATCGAGGATCAAAATAATACGGTATTTTTTAACATTAAACGTTAATCATAAGTTACATTTTTGTTGAATTTGAAGTAAATCAGCTTTTTTAAAAAGGTTTTATACTATTTCCAGTTATAAATATATCACTAAACAGATGTCACATACATTTTTCTTAACTTTACATAATGTCTACAGTTATTTTGAACTTGAAAATGTAGGTATAAATGGTAGGTTGTAAAATTTGTGATACATATGCCCCAAATGTTATATCCTGTTTATTAATACAAACAAAAATTTAAAAAAAAAAAAAAAAAAAAAGAAAGAAAAGAGGAGAAAAGGGTGCAAAAAATGTCAACATTCAATTATATGTTAAAGGATCATTTTCGATTTTGGGTTCTCTTTGAAAAATTTAAGTTCTTCATGATTGAAATCAGAGAATTTTTCACATCAATATTAATCTTGCTGTTGAACATTAAAAGAAAATAAACATTTTTCGAAATTTGATTTGACTTAAGAACATACATATAGCACTTGATTTTATCAGAATTTATTTACATACAAAGATTTGTTTACACGCTAACTTTACGCATAAATATGAAGTAATTTGAAAAAGGCATTAAAAATATTATATAGATATAAAAAAGTATTATAAAAATGTATATTTACATGCAATCCACAGTTTTATCAAAATTGCGTTTCATTATAATTATATAAACAGTTCTTATCTCTTAGAAAACTGCAATCTTATTTTATAAAAGAATTAAAATATATTATTAATTTTATGAATTGCACTTAAAAAAGAGAGGGGGAGAAGAAAAGAAAAAAATACATCACTGAATTATAAAAAATAAAATCCAAAATATTTTTGGTCAAAATGTAAATGTAAAATTAATTTTTCTTTTGTCTCTAAATTCTTATTGAAAAGATGTTCCCTATATATTGCCAAAAATCTGTTGAAATTTAGAACAAAAAGAAAGAAATATCAGACTATTCCTTCATTATTATTTTCTTCGTTAAAACTAAATCTGCTTTTCCGAACATTTCTTTGGCATGTGTCTCTTCGAGCATAGCAATGATGTTCAAGGTCCGAAGTATGTACTCCTTGCCTGCAAATCTTGTTTTTCCGCAAGCAGACTTCAAATGATGAAAAACTTAATAAGGTACTGAATGGCGTTATCATTTCCAGAGTTTGTAAAAATTTCTGTGTGTATTTCACGTTATACATATGAACAGTTAAAGAAATAAATTACGTTTGTGGCTTTAAAATACTTTTTTAAAATTCCAATTACGATCATTTTTCGTGTCTCAAATAAAATAAAAATTATCTAGCAATATATCTCTCTTTTTATTATTATTATTATTATTATTATTATTATTATTATTATTATTATTATTATTATTATTACACATTATTATTATTATTATTATTTCTATAAGATACTCACTAACACTATCATTTCTAGCAGTTATAAAAGATTCATTTTTAATTTCACGTTACAAATATGAACGTTTACAGATAAAGTCTATTTCTGTAGCCTTGTAAGATTTTTTTTGATTATATTTACTAGATTTTTTGATTTTTAAATAAAAAATAAATAACCTATTCTAACATCTATACTCTCTGCCTTTCTATATCGTCTTATGATAAGATTACAATGATGCCAGCCTGATATCCAATACCACTCGCATCTTAGCATCCAGAAAAAAATAAATTATCAAGATGTAATTCCACCCCACTTTTCAAGTTGTCTCATTCTGTATCTTCTCTTAGTGATACCGCTATTAGTGACGTACCATTTGATATCATGACTGCAAGCAAACTTCTAAGATGGGAAAAATTAATGAAACGGTCTCTAACGTTACGATTCGTAGAGGTTGTAAAAGTTTCTGAGCCTATCTCACTTTTAAAAAAATAAGCTAGTGTAAGAAATTGTATGAATTTGCGAGAGAAAAACCCTCAAACAGTCTAAAATTTAACAAAGTTCCAGATATGGTCGGAAAAGTAAAAAGAAGAAATGCATCACACTCCATCTTCGCAATAGACAGTTTTTTAGACAAGCGGAGAATGGGCGCGCCAGATGGTCGCCGCTTTCAAATCACCGATCTGATGAAATTCAGAAAATCTCCTACGGTCTGACCACGCGTCAGAGCAAAGAATTGCACTGCACAAATGAAACTTGACTCAACCAATAAAAAGACAATTTGTTAATGACATAAGAAAGGTAAATTCTAAGTGGACAAAAAAATAACCGATGGTTTTTTTTACGGGGGAACGGGAGAAGAAAGATGAGGAGAGAAGAGAGAGTCTTGTTCTCGGAGGCAAAGAGGAAGGTTGGAATACCTATTTTGGAAGAGAAGAATTTTTCTCTCCAGGAAAGAGGCTTGACAGTTCAGCGGTTTAGCTGAGGGTCAAGGTATATTATTCCGGATATTGGAGTATGAAAAAGTGACTGAAGTCAGGTCATAAATTGAACAAAGATATCACTTCGTAATGAACAGGTGATTTGGATACGCATTGTGAATCTACGACAGAGATTGATATTCTTTGGTCAGGAACTATTAACTTTATTTTCATCTGACTGACTTTATATTGAAACTAGAATCCTTCATAATCTAAAATATTAATGTTTGTGAATGTGACTTATGTAGCCAAAAATTATTACATTTAATAAAGTGTTTCTATTAATCATACATGAGTCAGCGCCTTATCCAAGTAACCGCACCACGCTACCCGGTCTTCATTGAAGGCTTTACACTAGTTTCAGAAATAACGTATTTTTAATCTGTAAGGCATTTTTTATTAATTTTAGTTTTGAGATTGTTTAGTGCCCAAAGGGAAAAATAAATTATCCAGTTTTAATCCGCCAGCCAACCTCCCCACCACAAACACACACAGCCATCACTATTCATTTACGTTATAATTTTTAACAATTGTAAGATTCTCTGAGTTATTTCACTTTACAAAAATTAATGCATTTTAAAATTAAAGCTTTTTTAACAGCGTTAACTTTTTTTTTATTAACTATAGTTTTGTGATTATTTACCGCCTAAATGAAAAATAGATTATCCAACTCTAATTTTCTGTACCCCCTTCACCGAAATTTATTAATTTCGGTGGAGTTTTTATTAATTACATTTATTCTTGCATTGTTACATTAATTACATGTTTTCTTGCGGTAAACAGAATTTACAGTCAAGTGTTATCGACGTCAGTGGAATTTTGTATTTTGCGAAAAATAGGTAGAGAGGGGAAATTTTTTCTTTCGTTGGAAGGGGTACAGGGAAATTAGAATTGGATAATCTTGTTTATCCAGCCTTAATTTTTATTTATATATTTTATTAATTACTGTTTTGAGGCTGTTTAGTGCCCAAATAAAAAATAAATTATACAGTTTTAATCTGCCAGCCAATCCCCCCCCCCCTTGTACACGCACACACACAACCACCACCATTTACTGAAGTTATATTTCTTATCAATCGTAAAATTTTCTGAGTTATTTGACTTTACAAAAATTAATGCATTTTAAAAATAAAGCTTTTTTTAACAACTTTAATTTTTTTTTATAGATAATTATATTTTTGTGATTATTTAAAGCCAAAATGAAAGATAGGTTATTCATTTCTAATTCTCCTGTACCCCCTCCACTGAAAAAAAAAATTCTCTGTATTTATTGTATCTATTTTTCGTGAAAGGATGGAAAGCTCAATGAGAGATTCGCTGACCTTATCTTTTTCACTTTGCATAATATAACCAGCTTCAGAAGTTTGCTGCTTTTAGAGTTTTCAATTATTTTTATTATCCCTTTCAGCTTTGTTGTACTATTAATAGTACATGTCTTTTAATTGTGTATTATTTTGTTATAACAAATACTTTTGTTACTGTTTATATGTCGTAATATTAGGGTGAGCCTATGCATTTACTATATGACTTCATTTATGTTTAAGCATTTAGTAATAATAATAATAATTATTATTTGTTTAATTCTCTTTGCACCGTTTGGATTCTTTTATTTTAAACGTATATTTCACTCTTTCAATTTAAAATAATGGTTATTTTACTCAAAGAATCATATGTAATGAAGCGCAAAAAGTATTAGAATGTTGTAATATGAGTAAAATTTGGTTGTTATATTTTCTAAACATCTCCAAAATAACTTCTTTATTATAATTGTCATATGAATATAAATTGAAGACTATTCAAAACAACACCATTCGCTGTGTTTCAGACAATGAAATATTCGTTAAACTTTTATTAATCTATTTGGATTGCCAGTGTTAATGTTATTAACGGAAAAATATTTTTTCTGAAAATTTTTAAAAACTGGACCCGAGAGGGTTACGTATGGTTTTGGGATTGTTTATGAAAATTAAATCATGCAATTGTAGAACCGTTGATATTTTACTTTCTATACATACCTCTATTGTACTGGCTTCCAGTATCATTTATTTCTAAATCGTGTTTTACTGCAAGCAATTTCCTATCGAGAGACAACTGAGTGATACATTTGTTGACTTTATTATTCCAATCTGTTCAAAAAGTTCCTTAGCTTTACAATTTTGAATGAATTTCAGAAATAATCTATTTTTACTGCTGTAAATATTTTCATTAGTTATAGTTTTGGATTTGTTTAGTAAATAAATGAAAAATAAATTATCCGGATTTATTTTCCCCATTCCCCACAAAAAAAAAAAAAAAAAAAAAAAAAAAAAAAAAAAAAAAAATCTGTATTTTTATTTATTTTTTTTAAATTAACTTTATTAACTTGTTATTATTCTCTTAATTACCTATTAGTACTGCCAATACTGATTAACTGTAAATCTTGTTTTATAACAAGGAAGCCTCTAAGGAGGAAAACTCAACGAGACATTCAATGCCGTTATCATTTCCCATTGCATAATGGGATTAGTTACAGAAATAAGCTATTTTCACAGTTTGAAACTGTTTTATAAATTCGGGTTTTAATATTGTTAAATACCTAAATGAAAATTAATTCTGCAGTTGTAATTCCTCTCCCGCCCCCATAATAATCCCCCTTCCACAATCTCAGTCGCTCTGGGCCTTTTGGGAGGTAAAACTGCATGCAAAGAATAGTATTGTGGCTCAATAACATTTGCCTATAAGCTTTGTTATATTATAAATAGACTTCCAAAGAGGGAAAAGTCATAAGACATTCGTTGACGTTATCATTTCTTGTAGTAAAAAAGCTTTGGGGACTATTTCCATTTACAAATTGAATTAGTTTCCAAAGTATGCTGTTTTTACACTTTTAAAATATTTTGATTAATTATGGCTTTGGGATTGTTTAATGCTTAAATTAAAAAAAATATATATCCAATTGTAATCGCCCATTATTTTTTTTTCAATAACATTCTTCCATGAATCATTATTGTACGCCTAGTACCATTTATGTGAATCTTCTTTAAACGCAAGCACTCTTCTAAGAGGGGGAAACTCTATGAGACGTTCACTGAGGATATTCTTCCTTGCAGCTCTAAAAGTTTCTAAGGCTATTTTACTTAGCATAATTAAATTTGTTTTGGAAATTATCTATTTTTGCAACTTTGAAATATATTTATTAATCGTTGTTTTGAGAATTGTTTAGTGCTTAAATGAAAGATAAACTATCCAGCTTTAATCCCTCTCCCTACTCCTTTTTCTATATGTTCTTGTAGTCAGATTCTATAGCATTTTGTTGAATCCCAATATTATTTACCTGTAAATCTTGATTTACTGCAAAAATGCTTCTAAAGAGGAAACATTTTTATAATTTTTAATTATTTTTATTAATTATTTTTGGGATTGTCTTTCTATAACTTCTCATGGAGAACCAGTATTGTACAACCTTCCTTTTTTTTTAAAATTTTGTTTTACTGCCAGCAATTTTATAAGGTTGGGGGAAGGGGAGAGTCAATAAGAAGTTCGCTAACGTTATTATTCCTAGACATTATAAAAGTTTCTGGCATTATTTCAATTTAACAAAATTAAATTTCATAAGTAATCTATTTTTGCTAAGATTTTTTATTAATTATAGTTTTGAGATTGTGTAAGGATTAAATGAAAAATAAATTACTAGTTCTATTCCTCCCTGCCCTAATCCAAAGCAACCTCTTTAACTTTGTATATTTTCGCTTGTTGAAATCGCTATTAGCACGTAACTGACATCCAATACCATTTGCCTGTAAATCTTGCTTTACCCCACGCATATTTGTTAGGAGGGAAAACTCAATGAGATATTTGCTGACGTTATCATTCTTAGCAGATATAAAAGTTTAAAGCTATTTAACTTTACAAAATTGAAATTTTTTTTCAAAAATAAGCCATTCTTTCGGATTTAAAATATTTTAATTATGATTTTCAGATTGTTTAGTTATTATATAAAAAATAAATTATCCATTTCCTTTCTCTTTCTCCCCCCCCCCCCCCCCCCCCATCTATGTTTCTGTATTTTCTCTTGTTGAGACTGTTATTAGTACTTTACTGAAATCCAATACCATCTGCCTATAAATCTTGTTATACCCCACAAAAATTATTTAGAAGGGGAAAATTTAATGAGAGATTCGCTAACATTATCATTCGACTTTACATAGTTGAATTAATTTCAGAAATAAGATACTTTTTCAGAATTAACCTTTTCAGTTCCGAAGCTAACATAACATTACAAACACTTATTCATTGGTTTTTTAAAACAAAATGACATCCTAAATGACAGACAAAATATCTTTTCTGAAATTAATATTTTAGGCATTTAGTAATTTAGGTTAAAAAATATGGAACTAAAACTATAAACCCTTTTAAAACATCAATTTAATAACCATTAACCTAAATAAACTCATTCACAAATTTAAATGCTTTAAACAAGCAAATAGTTTACAAATCCTCAAAAAAAATTTTGAAAAAGATTGAAGTTTGAATTTATAAAAGTTTATCATTTTCTTGGTCACTCTGTCTTTTGGGGCATGTTGCAAACTTTGATAAAAATAACATTTTTTTTATGCTGAATTCAGCTTAGATGCAGCCATTTATACATTTTCTTTCGACGCAAAAAAACATTCAGCTATTAAGAAATGATGTGTAAATGTAAAAAAAATAGGATATTTTAGTTTTTATAAGGAAAAGAACAGAGATCCCTGAATGGGGATCCAGGGACCGAAGAGATTAAAATATTTTTTATCATTATTGTGATTTTAGAAGTATATGATGCCTAAATGAAAAAATAAATTATTCAGACGTAATTTTCACTCTCACATCCAACATCCCCCGAATCTCTCTCACTCTTTCGGTCAGATCGGAATGATACTCTGACGCTCTATGCCATTTGCCTGTAATTCTTGTTTTGCTGCAAGCAAACTTCTAAAGAGGGGAAAACGGAATGAGATAATCACTGTTTAAAGCGATTTTATTACATCGCCTCTCCCTTCATAACCACAATCCACTTCAGTTAAAAATAATTATTCTCTGTTTTTTTTTTTTTTTTTTTTTTTTTTTTTTGCCAAATAGGTTTGTTTAATGTGATAAATTTTATGTATATTTTTCAACTGATTCGAAAATTTTTCTTTATGGCCTATTTGATAAAAATAAATATTGGATTTAGAATTAAGTAAAAAGTTTTTTTACACATAAAAAAGAAAAGTAAATTTAGTTTTTACTTGTAACTTTTTACGTATTTATGCATTTTATTTTTTTTTTCTCCCAAACTAATGAAATTTCGATAAATCCAATACATTTATGTAGCAAATTCTTCAAGTAATAAATATATATATAACCATTAGATAATACTACAAATCAACGTCAATATGTGGAATAACTCGTTATATATATATATATTTTTTTTAAATATTTTATTATTTATAATTTTGAGACTATTTAATGCTCATAAGAAAAATAAATTACCCAATTCTAATTCTTTACTACAAGCAAACTTCGAAGGAGAGAAAAACTGAATTAGACATTCTTTGAAATTGTCACTTCACTTTATGGACCATTTTCATCATTCGCTTACATTTCAGAATTTTATTTTTATTTTTCAAACTTAATAATTTCTTTTAAAAATGAAAATAGGTATTATGGTAAATGTTTAAGGTACATGAAAAGATAATTGGTTGTGTACTTTGCCCTATATAATAAGTAAATGCTATTTAAAGTTGGCTTGTAAGGCAAATTGTCAAGTCCGTTACCATACGAAATTACTGAAAACACTCAGCTTTAAATTTATTAAATTTCCTAACATCAACTTACTTTGAAGTGATTTATGTATC
Source organism: Maratus speculifer (assembly GCA_964019185.1). Classification (NCBI taxonomy): domain Eukaryota; kingdom Metazoa; phylum Arthropoda; class Arachnida; order Araneae; family Salticidae; genus Maratus; species Maratus speculifer. Next base: position 278,365,344 of record OZ025295.1, on the reverse strand, counting down.
TAAATTTCAAAACATGATATTTATCAATAATATTTTAATTAAATTGAAATTAGAGACAGTTTTAGCCACAAGATTTTTATCAAATAGAAATTATACAAGAACTTTTTCTAATAATTACAGTATATATTCATGTAAATTATTAAATTTTAAGGAAAATGCATATTTGTTTCTTAATTGAATAAAGAATAAAAGCAGAATGGTGAAAAAATGATTATCACTAAAAAACAGTGCGGTAACAAACTTGACACTATGTTGAAAATAACCGTTATGTAATTCTGTTAATTTCAGGAATAAGATATTTAAATATCTATTAAGCTACCCCCCCTTCCCCGCCCAATCTCTATCTTTCCATGACGTCATTTGGTGATACAAGCAGTAGTACCGCACACTGACGCTGCTCAATACCGTTTGCGTAAAACTCTTGTTTTATTGCAGGTATACTTCTAAGGAGAAAAAATTCAATTGGACATCCTTTGAAATAGTCACCTCACTTTATATAATTCAGTTAATTTCAGAAACAAGCTGTTTTTACAACTTTAAAGTGTTCTTTGTCAACTATGATTTTTGGATTGTTCAATGCCTAAATGAACAATTAATTCTCCAATTGTAAACTAATCCTCTCTCGCACAATTTCTATCTTTCCAAGCCGTCTTTCGATGAGACAGCAGTAGTAGTACTGCAGATTGACGCTATTCAATACCGTTTGCCTGTAATTCTTGTTTTACCGCAAGCAGACTTCTAAGGAGGAAAAACTCAATGGGACGTTCTTTGAAGTTGACACCTCACTTTACCTAATTCAGTTAGTTTAAGGAATCGTTTTATAGCTTTATTTTTATAACTTCAGAAATATTTTTATAACTTTAAAATGCTTTTAAAAAATATGATTTTGGGACTATTCAATACCTAAATAAAAAATAAATTTTCCAATTGTAAAATAATCCGCTTCTACCTAATTCTGTTTTTTCATGCTGTTTTTCGGTGAGACAGCAATAGTACCGCACATTGACGCTGCTTAATATCGTTTGACTGTAATTCTTGTTTCACCGCAAGCAGAGTTCTAAGGAGGAGAAACTCATAAACCGTTGTTTAAAAATGTCTCCTTATTTTTATATAATTCAGTTAGTTTCAGAAATAAGCTATTTTTACACCTTTCAAATGTATTTATTAAATATAATTTTAGGATTGTTCAATGCCTAAATAAAAAAGGTATTACTTGGTTATACCGTTGACCAAAAAAATTTCGCCAAACTGTAAGATTAAATGCCAATAATGGATGATTGTGAATGTCACATTCAGTGACATTAAATACGGTACACTAGTTTAAAATGTCATTAAGTGATTTTTATTTCAACTTTTTATTAATATTCTACTAATTATTTCTCTTTTTCGTTGTTTAAAATAAAAATTATCTCAATATGTATAATTTGGCTATTAGTTTTGTGATTTGTATAATTTGGCGAAATCGGTCGACGCGATAACCAAGTAGTAATGTAAAAAATAAATTTTCCAGTTGCAAGCTGATTCACCTCCAACAATCTCTGTCTTTCCCAGCCGTCTTCTGGATAGACATAATACTGCATGCACTGTGCTGCACACTGACGCTGCAGTACAGTTTGCCTGTAACTCTTGTTTTCCTGCAAGCAGACTTCTAATGAGGGAAAACTCAATGGTACATTCTCAGATGTTGTTGCTTCATTTTCCATAATTGAGTTAGCTTCAGAAATAAGTTATTTTTACAGCTTTAAAATCTTTTTATTAATTATGATTTCGAGATTGTTTAAGACCTAAATGAAAAATAAATTATCCAGTTGTAATATCTTTCTCCAAATATCTGTTTTTTTATACATTTCGGTGAAACCTCTATACACTGTAAAAAAAAAAAAAAAAAAAAAAAAAAAGGTCGATCTACTAAAAAAATTTTAGTGATCCTTGTCATTACTAAAAAATTTTTAGTAATCTTAGTCGGTTACTAAAAAATCTGTAAGAATTACTAGAAAAAAGTTAGCAACGAATAGAGTTAATAGTTTTATATTTTTAATAGCTCTTACTAAAACTCAGTTGGTGTGACCTTGATAGCATAGTGGTTATAGTAACAGACTCCCGGCTAAAAGGTCCCGGGTTCGAAACTTGCCACCGCCAAATACACCCCGAATGTCTGTAGTGTCTCGTTAATAAAGGGATTATGAAATTCCTGTCGGAGCAGTTAAGAATGTTTAGTGCTGCCATCTATTGCAGTTTTGCCGAAAATCTTCCGCTTCAGAAGTCTGGATGCAGCTCGGAAGAAGCTCCTCCGCTTCGGTTGCACGTAATGGTTATTAAAAGTAATTTTGGAGCTATTACTAAAATTTGCTTTGTGGCTCATACTAAAAATTTTTAAGTTAGTTATAAAAAAAATTCTTTTGTTCATTTTACAAAAGAAATGCTTGTTTCACTTGCAAAAAAAAAGTTTGTAATGGTTACTAAAAAATTCTGTGGAATACAAATTTACTAAGAAATTTTTAGTAACCTCTTGAATTTTTTTTTACAGTGTAGCACTGTACCACAAGTAAAGTTTCAAGGAGAGAAAACTTAATAAGATGCTCATTTGCGTTTTTATTTCTAGTCTTAGTTGTTGTATAAGTTTTGGAGATATTTCTAGCTACTCAACCACTAAAATATGGATGTAAGCGGTTTCAAGTATATGTCAAACTTTTAGTAAGCATAATTTTCCAATCACTTGATGAATATATCACAAATAATTCAATTAATATTAATTTTTCTCGTCTTCTTGATTATCTCATTTTTTAAAGAATATCATGAAATATGATTTTAATATTCAACATTTTTAGGATTTCGTTCATCTGACGAAATTCTATTCGTGTATATCCTATGCCTGTCCGTCTGTCACAGAGTCCGTATACAAAAACTGTATGAATGAAATGCATCAAATTCTGTCAAACTTTCCGACAAAACGCGACATTTTGAAAAAGACTATTATTATTTTAATTAAATTAATTTTTTTTAATTTAATCCGCTCATTTTTGTGATTTAAACTTTAAAAAAGAACCTTAATTTCAACATTTTTTTCGTGTAGACGTCATAGCTTGAAAGTAAAGCATCTCGCTAGTAAACAGAAGTTTGTTAGTTCGAACCCGTATGCTGGCACTTAAAATTTTCATATTAAGATAGATTTAATAAGAAGAAATTTCGTTTTTGGCCAATTTAAGGGTTTATATTATCAGAATTTCGTTCGTCTGAGATTCATAATATTTTTTTTTTGGAATTCATTTTCTTTCTATTAAAAAAATGCAATTAATTAAAGACTAAGCATTTTAAATGTAACTTTTAACAATTTTTGTTCTCTCAATGGCAAATCTCACGTTGTAATGTTCATGCAGGGATATGGGCTGCGCAGAAATGGCCTATTGTTACCACTAAATTGTAAAAGCTTTTTTTTTATATTTATTTAATCACAGAATTTCTGAGATTTAATAAGCCAAAGAATTCCATAAAATTTTAGTACTATAATCATTTGGGGTGCAACACTTGCATCCTTATGTTCATGAGACTTCTGAAATTTAGTTTAGTACTGAATGATATTTTAATTATTGCATTTTATATGAGAATTAGAAAATATTGATTTAAATATTTTTATTCATTACTTGCTAAAAATCATTTTATTAAAAGTTCAACGAGGTAAATGATTCCAAAATTACGTTTTCCTATAGTAACAATGGAAAATATGTATTTAAAAATATATAAAGAATGTTTCAATATTTCGTTTTGAGAAATGGTGAAGCTGTATTTCCGATATTTTAGATAATTTATTTCATATAAACCAATTATTTTGGGTTTCTTTTTATCCAACATATTTTATGAGGATATATTCGGGCTAATTTCTCAAAAATATTATACCGGATTTTAACAAAAGTATCTTTAGATTTCTCTTGTCTAAATATTTACCTAATTTATCATAAAGGATGATTTCTATTGATTTTTTACTTATTGTTTTGTTTCATTGTTTATATTTTAATGATAATATTTTAAGCAGTTTTATAGATTAATTTTTTCGTGTGTTTTATCGAAGTTCTCGTATTTTTATACTCAACAAAGTGCAAATTAAATTAAAAAGCATGCAATTTCTATCTTTTTTAATAAATGTAAGTTTTTTCTTTTTGCTGCTTTTTTAAATAAACATTTTAGTTTCTCAATCCATTTTAATTCTACTTATAAAACGCCCTATTATCTATTAAAAATGCTAATGAGAGAGTTAAAGCATGGAATGAATAGTTTTCTATTGTGATGGAAAATTACCCGGAAAAATATTTGTAGATATTTCAAAAAATTGCTATTAAATAACTTTTAAAAAATGTATAATGCCAAGGTAACCAAAGGTAAAATAACTTTTGTGAAACGTATTATTAATACCCCCAATTACAAAGGCATTTTTGGATGTTTTAAAGCTATAACAACATATCTGTTAAATTACAAATTGTCATAACAATAACAAATATAAAAAGCTCATTACTACCTGTATGAATGATATATGAATACAAATGCCTTCACTGAAATAACCCCCTTCCTATCTGGTTTATATCCAAAGCCACCCAGCAAAATGCGAGTTCGCGATCCAGACGGCAAATAAATTTAGACTGTCATTACTGGTTCCACGGACCTCGAATTCAATCCCCGCGATTAATATGATCTCGGATAATGGTATTTTTCTCCAAATGAATAACGACAACAAATCAACGGAGGAAACAGCGAAACGTGGACGCATCATTACTCGAACCGTTCATCTCGTAAAAATAAAAAAGACATCGAATAAATAAATCAGAAAACTAAAAAATAAAAAAGAAATTGAATGAACAAACAAGAAGGAGAACAACGTCTAAAAAGAAAGATCTCACGCTGTCACTGGCTCCCTGACGCAGACCAGATGCCCATCTTTAATGACAGAGTAGAGACCGGAAAGCCCAACCACTCCGCTCTCTACACCATCCCCTTCTCTCGAACAAGAGGACTCGATAAATTGCTCAATAAAGCACACGACCCTTTGGATGTCGAACGGCATCTTTGCAAATGACGGGGTTGAGTGGAAGTTTTTTTATGGAGACTCCTTAGATGACAAACTGGAACAGTTGATTTCTGTACGAGAAAATGATGGGCTTAGTAGAAGATGAGTGAAGATGTTCTTTAAAAGAAACGAGGAGATTTTAATTTCCATCTCTTTGAATAGTTAGTATTTTAACATAATTTTCATTGTGGTCGTGAAAGAGTTTATGCATGAAAGTTTCATTTTAAAATTTCGAGAAAGGTTTAACTTTTTTACTTATATACAAGTTTGGCGAGAAATTTTGAGGGCGTGAAAGTTCTTCGACTCGAAAAGCAAACATATCATTTTTTATTTTCATGGATATGAAAGAGATAAAAATATGTAGGTTTGTTTTGCATAATAAAATACATATTCATAATATTTAAAAACAAATGTTTATTAATTTTATTAAAATATACGCCGACAACGACTAAAAAACCGAACATCTCCCTGCTACACCAAAACTCTGGAACAAGAGGGCTCGATAAATTGCTCAATAAAGCACATGGCTCTTTGGATGCCGAACGGCATCGTTACAAATAACGGGATTGAGTGGAAATTTTTTACGAAGACTCCTTAGATGACAAACTGGAACAGTTGATTTCTGAACGAGAAAATGATGGGCTTAGTAGAAGATGAGCAAAGATGTTCTTTAAAAGAAAGGAAGGGATTTTAATTTTCATCTCTTTGAATGTTAGTATTTTCTTCACCTATGTATTTTGCATACTTGACGAAGGGTCGACTTTTTGATCCAGAAAGGAATATAGTATTTTATTGCATTTTAGCACAGCAAGTATCGTTTTGACGCCTTTAAGTTTTTTACTATCCAGATCATTTGTGATGTAAAAAAAGAATGTAGCTTGAAATTTTTTCAATATAATTGTGATTGTGATAACTAAATTATTGTTATTCACCACACTTTTAAAAGCATGCTTTAAATACCTACATTTCATGATCACGTTCCGTTTGCAATTGCTAGGGGCTTCTGTTGATGATCTGCGAAATGAATAATTTTGCCATCAAGTAGTCATCCAAGCATGCGCAAAAGCATATTTTCCAAACACTATATTTATTTTTAATAAATTAGCATTAAAAAATTTGAAAAAAAAAATTAAAATTGTAACTTTTCTGAAATTTTGAAGATGAAAATGTTGAAATACTTTTATGGGGTTCATTCTTAAATTGATTCCGATTAAAATAAGAAATATTTTTTTAATACAAAATTTCTGATTGAAATTGAATTTTTAAAAGACAAAGGTTGCTTCTTTGTTTTTGTGCATGCACGAATAGCTCATTCAAAAAGTAAAGTCATTCATACTGCAAATCACAAACTAGCTCGACAAACATTTCGTATGCTTTGAGAACCCTGATAATTGTCAGCATAAGATTTAAAATGCATTGCAGATCTGCAAAACTTAAAAACATTTATGCTTCTGTATATTTTATCACTAAAACGTTTTTATTTCTAAAGTTATAGTCTCATTTATCAACCGGAAAAAGACAGAAAAAACATGAGATTCTGAACTTCTTTACATGCATTTAGAGAGTAGTTTTATTGCATATTGCACAATAATAGTATTTTCTTTTCAAGAAAATTGAGGTCTTTGCTTTTAATACGATTAATGTCCTACTCTATCGCAATCAACGTAATGCACATGCTTGGTTGCTTCTCTTTGACGGAAAAGTGAAACGCTGTTCAAGAACAATGAGAAAATAAAGATATTGGTTCCACGTCCACTGTTCTGAACAACGCCGCATGATATTTCCGGGAAAGTCCTGTAAAAGCTCATATTATTACAGAATGTCCATCAATAGCCGGCGAACAAAGTTCTTTACGCACTCTTTGACACTAGAATAGTATTTCTAAAGCGATGTTTTTCCCTAAAAAAAGAACTGTTGTTCCGATTTCGTATTATTTTATAGAAATCCTGCAGAAAGTACAGATTTTTCGCTTTTAAATTATCATTTATCCCATTATTTTCTCTGTTTTTATCTCTTTCATTAATGGAATCGCAATTTCTCTTTCATTGACCAATTCTTGTTTACTGTTTCTCTCACACACAGCTCTGTGTTACAAATTGCTCTTGTGGAACACCTGTTGAACAGTAAGGGATATGCATGAATGCACTTCTATCCATCCAATTCTCCCTCCCCCCTACCTCCTACATTTTCTTTCAATCCTCCCCCAATTTTTCCTTTCGATCTTCAGTCAACCGCAACCACCACAGGTGAAGCGGAGGAAAAATAAAAAAAGAAAAAAAAGAAAAATCTCAAATCCCGCTAGAACGTTCTTTCGCCCTGGGCATCATAACATGTCAATAAAACGTAACCATTTCATATTCCTATCCTTGGATCGTTGTAAATCAATAATCGGAAGAGAAGGAAGAAGAAAAAAAAAAGATGGATGAAGAAGATAGTAAGGAAGAAAAAGGGGGAAAAAAGTGCCGCTCTGACATTTTATTTCTTTCGATGTCATCAGATCATTTTCGGAACAACCTGTGCAGCTAATAGAGCTATTGAGTTATTTTGTTTTATTATTGTTTAATGTACCAGATCCGAAAATAAACGTCTTGTTCTTTTTGTTTCTAAGATGTTACAGACATTTTTTTTTCCCTTCGACAGTTTGCGATTGCTTAATATTGCGATATGTCATGCATGGTCTGAAGAATACGTAATTTTTTTTTCGCTTATTGGATGTCGCACTGGGCCAGATTTAAAAACGTTTTAAGCAGGGGAAAAAATACTCTAAACGGAACATTACCTCTTCTTTTAAAAAAAGTTTTTACGTCAATAATGGTTTCTCTTAACGTGTCTTTCACTCACTTGGTTTGCAAACAACGAATTTTTATTTCGTTATTTTAATATTTTTGTTTATGCTTGTTCACATTTCAGTTGACAAATTGGAATTTTTTTCCTTGTATAAATTTATGGTACTATAAATTAAATTTTCATAGATTTTGTTTTCATTAAAAAAATTTGCTGTGAATTGCTTTTGGATGTACTAATATTAATAAAATAGCTTAGATTCTCGAAAAATAACGATAATAGACCTTTAATATAAAAATGTATATTTGTGACGATGAATCCAATAAATCCTTTGCCCAATACTTTAAATGACAATAAATGAAGCCAGTAATCTCAACTTTTGTAAAATATTGGGTGGGCTTCAATTTTTTTCAGTAAAATAACATATAATTTTTCCATTTTACTGCGTGTGAGTGTAGAGAAGGGTGGCGTGTGGGAGGAGCAAATAATAAAAGAGATAGCTCGACGACAAATTATGTTTTTCGAAGTAAAACATAATATTATTATAATTTAATTAAATTATATAAGTTCCTATAAAAGTTCTTCCTTATAAAAACATTAATATTCATTATAAATAATATAAAAATTATTAACTTTTAAATAAATAACTATAACTAAAAAATGTTAAATTGCAGGCTATTAAATATTATGTAAAGTGAAATTAAAACACAATGCAGATCTGTTGTAAAATATGCAGAAAAACTGTCTTTGAGAGAAGTTTAACTATATATTTCCTGAAGAAGTTTTCAGTTCTCCTGTAAATCTAATTGATGCCTTTATTATTTTCTAAACAAAATTATTTTGAGAACGTCAATAAAACCAGATTAAACTGGCCATCTACACTGTAACGAAAACAAAAAAAATCTATAAAGTTATTAATTTTTTTTCTGTGAAATTCAGATTCCTAGAACTTTTTATGTAACGGTAACAGAATCAGTTATATAATTTTTTCCTGTTATCGTTTCATGAAAAGTTCTAGAAATCCCAGTTTCCTAGAAAAAGTTTAAAAAAAAATAATCTTTATAGATTTTTTTTTTTTTTTTTTACAGTGTATTTCAGAATAAAAGGACTAGACAAACATAACTACTCTGAAGTTAAACTTTTTTCCTGGAACTCTTTTTTGTTACTCTCCACTTGCGGTTTATTGACAATACAAAACGAGGGAGATACAATGGTCAGGGAGATCACTATCTTAAACCCTACTGAAGAAAAAGATTCCCGTCCTACACTTGGATTGAAGTTCAACTGGAAAGCTCGTTAACATCAGACTTAAAGGCCCGCCTGCAAACGCAAAAAAACTTTGTGTGTGCCCGCAGCCTACCCCAAAACTTTCAATGGGGCTACATTTTGACAAGCGATTTTTAGAATCATTCTATAATTTAAGAGACATCTTATATACAGCTGTGTACATGATTTAAATTGATATACATGGAGACTAAATCTCATATGGAAAATAATGAAAAATTGACGCATATTCGAAAAATCATCAAACAGCCTTTTATGATGTTATTCCTAACTCATAGTGCATAATGAGAGTGGGTAGCTCCTAAGCGTCTCAGAGCTGATTAACTGAATGATTTTTCTACAAAAGTCAAGATTCTGTTCTGCTTTTCTTTTAATTTAATATTCTGTTACAAAATTACGAAAAAAAAAATTACGCGTCTCTTTTGAAAATATAATTCTTCATTTCCTGAATATCTATCTGAAAAAACTGAATTTGGAATTTTAGTGCATTTAATCTGTGGAAGTAAATTTGGCAGTGATTGCTTTATTCGTATAAGAAAATCAATAAAGATTTACAATTTTTTTAAATTGAAATTATTATGTGTATAAGTATGAAAAGGTTTTTATGATTGTGTCAGGAATTAGCAAATTTAAATTTAACATCACCACTTATTATTATTATTATTATTATTATTATTATTATTTATTTATTTATTTATTTATTTAAACAGTGTATACCAGAGTTACCCCAAAACTTTCAGTGGAACTGCATTTTTACAAACGGTTTTTAGAAAAAATCGACATACATTTCACATCTTTTTGAAAATATAATTCTTTATTTCGTTGAATATCTATCTAAATAAACTGAATTTAGAATTTTAGTGCATGTAATCTGTGGAAGCGAATTTGACAGCATTTCTTCAAGGTATTTTATTCGCATAAGAAAATCAATATTTTTTTACGATTTTTTAAAAATTGAAATTAGTATGTTTATAAATATGCAAATGTTTCAACGATTGTGTCCGAAATTAGCAAGTTTAGGCTTAATATCACCATTTTTATTCATTTTTTATTTTATTTATTTATTTATTTTACACAAAATTAGCGATTGTGTCAAAACTTAGCAAGTTTAGGATTGATATCACCATTTTTAATGCACAAAATTATCGCTATCTTGATATCTTCAGCAATCGCTTAAATCATAACATAAATCAATTATACTATTTATATCAATTATTGGTTCAATTAAGATTAAGAAAAAAGAAAACATTCCAAGTATGCGGCATCCTAAACTGATTTCTGAAAAAGTCATCAAATGGCACAGAAACACTAGCAATACTCAATAACAGCATTACTCAATGAAGAGAAAAGATGGAGTAAATTACTAGAGCGGAGATCCGAAATGAATTCCAGCAATTCGAGCGGCAAATTGTTTTGATAGTACAGATTCCTCATTAGAATTCGATTTCTTGGTCAATTTTTCACGAGATCTTTTGACTCCTTTTGATGGCAATAAGTGGAAGTAATAGATCTTGTAATCTTAATGGGATTAAAAGTCTTCTAACTATAAATTTAACGTTTGTCTGTCATTCAATTATGGAAAGAATATTTAAAACTTATTGAGAGCGGGACACATTTTAGAATAATTTTTATTTATTGAGTTATAATCCTGATTTTATTATTATTATTATTATTAAACACATCATTTGTAAACAAAATCATGTAGTAAAACTTCTTAGAATTTTTTTAAAGATTTAAAATTTAAACTACAGTGGAATCTGTCTAAGGCGGAATAGCTTGGGACTGAAATAAAATTCCGCCTTAGACAGATTTCCGGCTTACACAGAAAAACTTTATAGAATACCGTTCAGAGTATTAAACATTCCTTTGGGTAAAAGTTAAAACTAACGTATCTTTAAATTTTTTCAATTAATTAGACATGAAATCTTTACATATTTTTATATATTTATAGTAATAATAATTTACACTACAAATTTATAGTACACATACACACTAGTACACCCGTTGTTGAACAGTTCCAAGTGATATACAATAAAAAATCATCCTCAAACTACAGTCGGCAATCAGTGTGCGACTAGACAATACATTTCAAGATGAAAAGAAAAAAAAAAATCTTTCGATTTATATTTCGCAGGAAAATTTTCTTCCGTCTTAAACAGTAAATTTGCTATCTGGGACCCAAAATGAATGTCCGGTTCCGCGTTACACATATTCTTTCCTTCTTAGACAGATTCTTCAGAAATCTCTATGTTTATAAATGTGAGACTTTGAAATGTTTCCGCCTTAGACAGATTTCCGGTTTAGGCAGATTCCGGCTTAGACAGATTTCACTGTATATTAAAAAATGGGGTAATTTAAATTGCTATAACTCAAAATATTATTAGTAGAATTTAAATTTTTTTTTCCATTTAAATAAACAGAAATATCTAAATTTTAATTTTCATTCAACATTTTAAAAATATTACTTTTTTAAAAGTTAAAAATATTTAAAGATAAAATTTGAAAGAAAATTTTAACTTTTTAAAAAAAAAATCATATTTTAAAAGAAAATTTTTTACGATTTTTAAAAATTGATATTAGTATGTTTATGAGTATGAAAATGTATCTGCATTTACGTCGAAAATTAGAAATTTTATGCTTAACATCACTTTTTTTTAAACCCAAAATTAGCGATTGTGTCAGAAATTAGCAAGTTCAGACTTAATGTCTTCATTTTTTTTTTTTTTTTTTTTTTTTTTTTTTACACAAAATTAGCGCGATCTTATTATCTTCGGCAATCGTTTAAATCATAACATGAGTCAATCCTACATTCATATCAATTATTGGATCAAATAAGGACTAAAATTTTCAACAGTTTAAATTTATTTTGAGTCAAGTGTAAAAGTTAATCCAATTTAACAAATGAATCATTAAAGTTAATTTCAAATAATAATTAAAAATAATGAAGATACTTTAATTATTTCGACATGCTGTAGTATGATAGATTATTTTAATGTGGTAATTTTTTCAATTGAATTTTACTGTTGTTCATTTAAAAAAGATTAATGAAAAGAATACTACCTTTTGAATTTCATATCTGGAAAAGTGTGCCCTCATCTTCCAAGTATGCGGCATCATAAACTGATTTCTGTAAAAGACATCAAATGATCAAATGGCACAGAAACAGTAGCAATACTCAATAAACAGCATTACTCAATGAAGAGAAAAGATGAAGTAAATTACCAGAGCGGAGATCCGAAATGAATTCCAACATTTCAAATTGTTTTGATAGTTACAGATTCCTCATTAGAATTCGATTTCTTGGTCAATTTTTCCCCAACATCTTTTGACTCTTTTTGATGGGAATAAGTGGAAGTAATAGAGCTTGTTATCGTGATGGGATTATAAGTCTTCTAACTGTAATTTTAACATTCAGTTATGGAAAGAATATTTAAATCTTATTTGGAGTTAAGATAATATTATACACTTTTACAATTTACAGATTTTAAAAGAAAATATTTTAAATATGTTAAGAGGGTCCGGGACACATTTTAAAATAATTTATGATTATTAACCATATCATTTGTAAACAAAGTCACATGGTAAAACTTCTTAGATTTCTTTAAATAAAAATTTGAAATACATTTAAAAATAGGGTATTTTAAAATCGTTATAACTCAAAATATTATTGGTAGAATTTCATTTTTTTTCTTTTTGAATTTAAATAAAAAGAAATATCTAAATTTTAATTTTGATACAGCATTTTCAAAAATATTAATTTTTTAAGAAATTAAAAATATATTAAAGAAAAGTTTAAAAACAAAATGATGTAACTTTTATTTAAAAAAAAACATATTTTTAAAAGTAAAGATTTTTTTTTTTTAATTAGTATGTTTCTAAGTATGAAAATGTCTCTGCATTTGTGTTAGAAATTAGCAAGTTTAGGCTTAATATCACCTTTTTTTTACACAGAATTAGCGATTGTGTCAGAAATTAGCAAATTTAAACTTAATATAACTTTTTTTTTTTTTAACACAAAATTATCGCCATCTTAATATCTTCAGCAATTACTTAAGTCATAACGTGAATCAATTATACCATTTATATCAATTATTGGATCAATTAAGCATTAAACAAGAAGAAAACATTCCAAGTATGCGGCGTCATAAACTGATTTCTGAAAAAGACATCAAATGGCACAGAAACACTAGCAATACTCAATAACAGCATTACTCAATGAAGAGAAAAGAAGAAGTAAATTACTAGAGCGGAGATCCGAAATGAATTCCAGCAATTCGAGCGGCAAATTGTTTTGATAGTACAGATTCCTCATTAGAATTCGATTTCTTGGTCAATTTTTCCCCAACATCTTTTGACTCTTTTTGATGGGAATAAGTGGAAGTAATAGAGCTTGTTATCATGATGGGATTATAAGTCTTCTAACTGTAATTTTAACGTTTGTTTGACATTCAGTTATGGAAAGAAAATTTAAATCTTTTTTGGAGCTAAGATAATATTATACACTTTTACAATTTACAGATTTTAAAAGAAAATGTTTTAAACATGTTAAGAATAATGCAAATTAATGATTATTGGAAAATTATAACTCACCCTAAATTTGTGATAGTTAAAAAAATAAATAAACAAATGAATAAGAAATCGTTATGTTCATGGTATTCAATAATTTCTTTAGAGAAAAAATTTTCAAAAAAAAAGTATATTATGTTTTTACTTGAGTTCAGATTTGTCGAAATAAAAAAATATGAAATTTTTGTTTATATTTCATTTGTGTGGACTCTTGACTGTCATTAAAGTAAAATAAAGAATAAATAAAATATTTATTTTAATATATTTATTAATATTATTTGGTATATTTATTAATGTTCAGCAATGTGAAACACCAGCTTAATTGTTTGTCCTAGTTTAAGTACTCTGGTAATTACATATATCTTCAAGTATAATACGCACTCACATATAATTTTTTTTATTTATTAGTCACAATTAACTGTGACTCATGTGAGTATCCCAACTTTCAAAAGTATTTAATCAAAAATTAATCAATCAATATCTATGGAGACTGGTTTCAATGAATTATTTATTCTCCAATATTATATTTTTAAGCGCTATATCTGATATCACTATATTTCATTGTGAAATATTAATTATCATTGGTGAGGGTGAGATACATCAAATGATACACATTTCAGATAAACTACTATTGTCCCTAATTCATTAATTGTAATTTTGCAATTTTTATTTTGCTATACATACGCATAACTGGAATTTTTTTGAAATAAACAATAATAATTACACTGTTAAAAATATATCCATGAATTCACAGTAAAACAAACTCCTGGCAACAAAGTTGCTGGATTTTTTCTGTTCCGTTAATAAATTTTTCGTTTTTTTTTTTTTTTTTTTTTTTTTTTTTTTTTTTCAATTAAAAGAAGGAAAAACTCCGTTTGATGAAGCTATAACTTTCCGTTATAAAGCTGGTATAAAGTTTGTATTATAAATTTATTATTATGTTCGCAAAAAATATAATAATCTTTATTCTCGATGACCAAAAAATTAATTCAGTAGCACGATACAATTCTCACAAAAGAGCCAGAATTCTTTCGTTGAGTTTTTTCTGAGCAGAAACATATGAGTTTCAATATAAATTTGCAACAGATAATAGAGTTTCTCCAATGTCTCCGTCCATCTCCGTCCGTTTCGTTATTTTCAGGAAGTATGATGAAATTTTACGATTTTTTATGGAAAATGCCCTTTTGTCGTGAAAAGGGGCTTTTTTGTGAAATTCAAGGAAAGATATATCCTTAAATTTCAAGAGTTTTTTTTCTTTTTTTTTAACAGTGTATGATAATAAAAATAAAAAAAATAACGAAATTCTAAATTATTTAATTAAAAAAGAGAGAGAGAGAGTCCGGACTGCATTAAAAGTGACTCATACGTATCAGGTTTCCCACTTTCTAAAAAAATCAATAAATCAATAAATATCTATAGACTTTGTACTTTAATGATTTATTTATTCTCTCTCGAATATTACATTCTCCCTGCATCCGTAGAGAACCCCATCCTCCCACCTAAACTTCCATTTCACACAGGCATTCCCTCTTTTCATATAACTGACGACATTCAGAATAACAGCAGGGAAGGATGAGGACAGTGTGGTTGCCGTAGAGTGATTTCAAAAATAAATGAGACTAGGAAGTAATTGTATATACATAACCGGAAGAAATTTTTAAATATCAGTTTGAAACAAATAAGGGTTATTACAACAAATAAAAGTAAACAAATGGACATTGAATGTCATTACAGTTTTAACTTCAAACTGAATTAAATATCACTCAAGCCTCCTCACTTTAAAAAAACGATCAATAAATCGATAAAATTCAATAGAACTACTTGTCAAATTATTTCATTTATTCTTTTGAGATTTCTCATAATGAATCATGTTTAGTCGTCGTTTTAAAAAGTATATTATGAAAAAAGTCAAAAATACCTGATTTGAGTAAAATGGCTTTAAAGTAGAAATTTACCTTGATTTTGGATGATATGGGCTCCACATAAATCACAAAACTGGTTTTAATTTAAATATCGTCTTTTTTTTCTTTTCTTTTGTTTTTCTTTTCTTTTTTTATGTTTTTTAACATGTTGTTCTTTCATAATAGACAAAAATAAATAAAAAAATAAAGTTTTAAGGTGATCTCTCCACTAAAGGAATTAAGGCGCTTTGCTGATACGATAACAATAAATCCTTACATATGGCTATACACAGCAAACGCAGGAAACTCTTTTGCAACGCTAACTCAACATAAAAATCAATACTTCTAACTAAAACCGTTTTTCGATTGTGTTGTGAATGCGTTGAGAATGTGTTGTACGAAATAAAGAGATTGTGAAAAAAGTTTTGTCAAAAATTACTAGAGGAGAAAATGTCTTTTCAAAACATATTTAAAAATATTCATTTTTAAAATTGTGAATTTTAAAGTCACCGTATAGAAAATATTTTGAAAGTGTTTTACATATGTTGTTTAATAGTGTTCTAAATTATGTGGTGTTTAAAATTTGATGTTAATTTAGGAACAAAGTTAGTACAGCACAACACTAAGAAACTGTTTTCATCAACACTATTTAACACTATTTCGACGCAATTAACAACTCTATTTTTATAACACATTTCTAGATAGCAATACTTTGCAATATATTAAGAACACATTTCTAGCGAGCAATACTTTTGCAACATATTAAAAACGCAATCACCACACGAAAAACTTTTCACAACACATTATCTGAATTAGGGGACAAAAAGTATTCCGAAAAGTGTTTATTTTTGTGTTTGAGAATTTGCAGTGTAGTAATCCAATGTCGTCGCGTACAATATGCATTCGTTTGCTTAGAATTAAAAGAAGAAGAAAGAAAAAAGAGAATTATCTTGCACATACAGAATAAAATGATTTTGAAAACGCGTCATAAAAGACAAATTAGGGAAAATGAAAGGTTTACAATCTTAACAGTTGACTTCGAAAGTGTTCGACAAAATCTAAAGTTCTCCCTATATGGCTTGTGCTTAAAGTGTATATAACTTAGGAATCCATGATGCGTACTCAAATGTGTGCTTCACTTAATCTTGAAAAAGAAGAAGAGATTCAATTAATAAAAAAATAGAATAGTTCTCATGCTGATGTTTTTACTTATTTATTTAATTAATTTATTTTTCAGAAATAAATGCCAAAAACTTTTTACTTCTTTGAAAAAAATGCAGTTCACAACTATAAACTTACATATATACTCATCATTAAAATAAATGTTAACAACACGGATCTAGTTTGCGAAATTTAAAATATTGATTCGTTTTTATTTTATTACACGTATTTATTTAACTTCGCATGTTGCCTGTCTGTATGAATGTCTATCTGCCTGGGTGAAATCTTGCGACACGTTTTTGTCCACTTTTGGCAAACCTATTTTGCTCAAATGTTATACTCAAGGTTTCATTGTCTATGTCTATTCTCATCTTCTTATTGTCATATTCAGTTAATTTCAGGTATCAATGTTCATGGGTAAAAATATTCTTACACTTTTTTAATTAAAATCACGGTATAACGAACTGTTTCTTTTTTTCTGAAGTTTTGCGTACAAGTTTATTGTTGATTACAACGCACATTTAATTATTTTTAGATCCGCACCCTAGTCTATAAAGAGAAAATCGGACATCTAGAGAACCTATTTAGTTTAAATTTTGGGTACAACTTTTTTGTCGATGACAGTGTCATTCAACGCATTAAGTTGTGGATTAAATGCATATCACTTTATTTTGTTTTTATATTTTTTGTTTATGAGCGTTCCCGGTTATCTCTCGTTCATATTGCACTCATTTTACTTTACAATAAAAACAATGCAAAACAGAGAAAAAAATTGTGATGCACTGAAAATGACAACTGCTTAACCACTATCGAACAATAACAATTTCAAAGTGACATTTCGGTATTGTCATTAATGTTATCAACAACTCGTCATAGACATATCTGCAAACATGTGATTTCTATCGACCATCATCCAACTTGTTTAACAACAACCCATTGTTTGTGTGACATAATTCTGCCCAGGAGGCAATTTATGATTGAGCACTGATTTGAGTTCGATTTTTATCACTTGCAGCCCACGCAAATATTATGTAATCCTTCAGTTATTATAAAAATCAATCGATTTTTAAAAGATTTTTTTAAAGATATCCTTACATGCTTCAGTGAATCGGAAGAAAAAGTAACTTCTGATTAGGTTACAAAGTGCGAATGTTTTGCAATACTCTCGGGAAGAATATCTTGGGATCAATGGATGGATTGATAGCACCAGACGTGTGGAGAAGTATTTGAAGATCTTTATTTACACCACGATGTAACCATTTAGTTTAAATAAAGAGATAATTGCTCATTTATTCAAGGTTAACCCATAAATCCGTTCACATTAAAAAAAAGTTTGAAAAAAAAAAACCTTTAAAAAATTTAAAGTGCGGTATCAGGTTCTGAGACCACCTCTGCTGAAGATTGGAATTTACAATATTTCTCTATCTTAATCTTTTGTGTATTGTATGGCTGTGTACTAGAATTTTCAAGGTGACATTCTTTCTTTGTTGAAGGGAGAATTGACAGGTAATCCTGTACAGGTGGTGTTGGGAGAAAGAGGAGATTGCTGAGAGGCGTGTTCATCTGTCAGTGATGTAGGTGAATGATGAGCAACAAGCAGCATATCACTAATCAAGAAAGGAATATGGAATGTGTCCAATGAATGAGCTCCAAAGGGGGTTGACATTGGGAAAACACAGTGATTTGAGAAGAGAAAAGCTTGTCTCAGATTAGTTCAGTTCGTTCCTGGGTTTCGTACCAAGAAGGTGTGTAGGACCGAGGTCTTGATAGAGTGTGCTCTGTGTTGTAGAGCGGAAGCGGTGCGTATCTAGAGAGCAAAGGACACAGACGTCCTGGTGTTTAGTGCTCTGGGCCGAGAAGTGCAAGCCGAGTATACCTGTGTTGGGAGATTAGAGATTGATCTCCGATAAAGTGAATCTAACGTGCATTGAGTGTGAGGTGGATGGTGTAATTTGAATAGTACACAGCCAACCTTTATTGTATTAAATTTAATGTTGAACCGGATCATCTATATCCGAGTTGTAATTGTACAGGGTGGTCATAAAAAAACTTTGCCGATATATGGAGCTCTAGCGGCCAGTCCGCTCAACCGATCGAGGTGAAATTTCAGATATAGCTATTCAGAGGTATGAGCTCGAGATTCTGTGAACGGCAACAAAATGACGCTCATGGTTAAGGTTATAGTTACAGAAACTCGAAAATTTCCAATGGCAACACCCATTTTTTTTCGTCGCAAAATGCTCAGCGCATGCGAAAACCTTGAAGAGCGTTGGAACCGTACGTGTATCGCAAGAAACGGACATGTTATGCACGCACAAAAAACTGTTCTGCGAATCCTCCCCCCCATAGAAAAAACTCGATTGGGGCGCAAGGAGGAAATTTGCATATGACACAGAGTCAGTACAATAATCTCTGATTGCAATACAGATCGGAGAAACTAAAACTTTTATTTTGATTACACATTTTCCACATGGATGCCATCACGTGTAATTGCCTGTGATGGCACCCATGTGGAAAATGTGTAATCAAATTAAAAGTTTTAGTTTCTCCGATCTGTATTGTAATCAGAGATTAGTGTACTGACTCTGTGTCATATGCAAATTTCTTCCTTGCGCCCCAATCGAGTTTTTTTCTATGGGGGCGAGGATTCCCAGAATGGTTTTTTGTGCGTGCATAACATGTCCGTTTCTTGCGATACACGTACGGTTCCAACGCTCTTTAGGGTTTTCGCATGCGCTGAGCATTTTGCGATGAAAAAAAAATGGGTATTGCCATTGGAAATTTTCGAGTTTCTGTAACTATAACCGTAACCGTGAGCGCCATTTTGTTCTCGTTCACAGAATCTTGAGCTCATACCTCTGAATAGCTATATCTGAAATTTCATTTCGATCGGTTGAGCGGACTGGCCGCTAGAGCTCCGTATATCGGCAAAGTTTTTTTATGACCACCCTGTATATAATTGTAAATAGCGTATTTAGTGTGTACATATATTCTAAATAAACTAATTCAGTTAATTGACAGCGTCAGTGTTCCTTTACACAATCCTCACAGTGGGTGACCGATATCACCTAGTAATATCGGTGGTGGCAGCTATAACTACCACGGACTTTCTTCAAAGTTGTGCGGACTGAGAGGAACGTCCGACATGCGGTTTGCCGTATAAGACTTTTCAAAGTATTAAATTTTTGTTTTGAATGAAATAAAATAGAGAAGTACTCCTATTTCCGTCACCCCACAATTACATCGTCTGGCCTAGGAAAAAAATCCCTTAATTAAAACGCACTTTGAAGTTTTTTGAAGATTTTTGATTCTATACTGAAAAACTTTCCAACGACAATAATGTGATAGTGACAAATAAATAATAATAATAAAAGTCACTACAAAAATCTTGTAAAACTCACATTATTGTTAGAAAGAGTTTCTAAGAGAAAAAAGAAAATTATGTCATTTAACACACCATTGCAAGATTTTTTCATACCCTTAAAAACCAGGAACAGAACAGCTAACAAAAACAATAAATTGCAAGTTAGCAACTTATTGATTTATTCCAAATTCTTTGTTCGTAAATGCATTTTTTTTTTAATGTTAAATGTTTGTAACATAATTCTTTAAGACAATAGAGTGTGATAATTAGATATTGGAGAATATTTATTACTTATTCTTTATCAGGGATATGTTTAGGAAAATTTTAGGTCGTTTAAAGGACCCTTCATAAAACAATTTATCTTAAAACGGGACCTTTCACAAAATTCTTTTATCTCCAAAACTCTTCACAAAATTATTTGTCTCTTAAATACACTTTTAACAGAATTTTGTCACCTTCAAATTGAATTTTTCACAAATTTAGTCAATTAAAAATAAAATCTGGCATGTAAATAAGCAGTTAAATTCACCAAAGAGCATATTACTTAACTTTCATACATATATAAAGAATAGAGCCTGAAGGCATCGGTAATTGAATTGAAATTCACAAAATTACGACTAGAATTTTCACAAATATAAGAAAAACTTCACAATTACACAAAAACAGAACACAGTGAGAAAAGTCTGGACGTACCCCTGTTTATTGCTTACCTATGTACAGCCGTGGGAAAAAAAGTAATTACCTTCTACAAATTTTACTAACAAAACTACTTTAATTATTCTCATGTTTCGGAAGTCTTCGTTTCATAAACAGTTTATCGAAGCAATGAAAACTGTAACTGCAATTAAATTTCTTTTTTATCATTGTTTTGTTTACAAAATTTATTTTAAGAGGGTGAATTTGGTATTTTAATAACATGTGATGAAATTAACTATATGCCAATATATCGGTATCACAAAACGCAAGCGAATTCATTTCTTCGGCCGACAGCTTATCAGAGCAGCGGTTATATTATCATTTTTCTTTTCAACACTGTGAATTCATCAGGAACTAAAACCGTTGTCACATTTACTATCAAGCAGGATACGCGACAAACATGGAAGAGAAATTTCCAAATTGTCATTCGATGTCCATTTAAACCGAAGACTGACCACATCGTTCTCCCCCACCCCCTCCTCATCCCACCCACGACTGCAAAGCGCGAAGGGGGTTAGGGCTAATAGACCGTACAGTTCACGTAATTGAAACTCGGTTAAACATGGTGTGAACGCGATGGCCTGCCGTATATCGCTGAATTTCTCGCTCGATTTCTTTTCGCACTGGACGCTGCGATTAGAGGGATATACCTAAACTGGCGAAATCGTGGCCAGATAAGCAACTGAGGTTCCGTAGCGGATGCTTATGAAAGGTCTGTCCCTCATTTGGCGAAACTCCCGATAAATGATGCATATTATAATCTGAAATTTATTAAATATTGTCACTGATAATATATGGGAGTTTGGTAATGAAGAATATTTGCATTTTGACGCGAGTCAAGGGGATATTAAAACAGTAAGGTTGACCAAGAACTTTAAAACAGCTGTTATTTAAAATTGTTAAATCATATGATGAAGTAGGCAATAGCAATTCGTCTGGAAGTTCTGTTTAATTTAAACGGCGCACTTGATATACTTGTTTCGACGAAAAGGAATTCATTTATCTAAATAAAAGTTTACTTCACTAAATCTAGATTATGTGTATTTTGTGATAGATTAGTAAAATATGTCTAAAATATTATTAATAATATTATTAGTGTTTTGGCGCTTTATGTTTACAAATTGTGTTTTTATTCGTGAACTGTGTCTATTGATGTTTTTAGAATATCAATTGTGCATACAGAGATAAGCATTTGCATAATTATTGCATTTTATATCAAAATAATATTTTTTTTAAAACAAAGAATAAATTTCAAATATTCTTTAAAATTGAAATTTATGTCCAGCCCTCTCTCTCTTTCTCTGTGTCTCCTTGTATGTGCAGTGCATATACTTGGAGAGGAAAAATGAGAGTAAGAAAAATGGGAATAGTAATTTTGTAATTTTTTTATGTATATATTTCAGAAAGAATTGAATATCCAAATACAAAATTCGACACACATATATTAATACCTTCAATCGTAAAATTTGGTGCAGTTGTACCTAGAAAAAAGTGATGTATCATAATTAAATTCTGAAGCTTAATGTTCGTCACAAAAGTATACCGTATATAAAGCTTTCCTATTGAATGAAAAAATTCAAAATTGAATATACACTCAAGAGACAAAACATTATGATAATCCCCACATTTTGCAATGAACTCGCCTGGATGATGTAGAAAGCACATAATTCGGTGGAAATTGTGTTTAAATGGTGCTAGTTAGTCTCAAGAATCATTTTTGCACTTATTTCTGCTTGTGATTATAAAGGCTGTTGATCTGAGCTTTGAGAAAGGACAGAATTCAGTTGCTCGACGACTCGGAACCAGTAACTTCGAAACTGCACATCTCATCGGTTGTTTTCGAACTAATCATTGTTAGTGCTTCTACAAAGTGGATGAATAAAGGTGAAACCATCAGTAGAAGCCATCGCGTTGGACACCCATGCATTATCAAATAAATAGGATGTCGAAGACTTCCCTCTTTGTTAAAATAAAATCGGCAGGAGAAACTGGCTCAATTTACATCCCAAGACAATAAAGATCCAAGTGGAATTCTTCCGAGGCATACAGTTCAGCTGACACTGTTGAATGGGAGACTACAGGGCTAACCTCCCACTCATGTGCCCCAGTTGACCAAGTATCATCGCCAAATATTATTAATACACTATAGACCCGGGAAAACAATAACTGGGTTATAGAACATAGGAAGAGAGTTGCCTCTCCTATGGTCTAGCATCTCCTGTCTCCGCTATTTTTACAACGAACATGTCAATCAAATTAATAAACAGTAATTAATCTTTTTTTTTTTTTTTTTGTAATTTAGAAAAGTCAGAAAAAGAATATTTCGACGAACTAGTTTTACGGAAGAAACCCGCTGTCTCACACATTTTTCTCTTTGCTTCTTTTCTTCATTAATTTGCGAATCGTTATTTGATTTCCGTAAATAACATTTTTTGATTCAGTACCGTAACTTGAAACACAAATGAAATAAAATAAAAATCCCTCACATCTTTATCTGAGTAGTCATATTAGAAAAAACGCCATGCGCGCTGCTCTATGCCTCCTGTCGACTCGATTTACTTTTAATTAATCTGACCTTCTATTGCGTATCGTGTCTGAACTCAATATCCACCGGCTATTTGAATTCTCCCAAACCCGAGGGTAATTAATATGAATGCCATTGTAGCGAGGTAAACTTTGTATGTGCGAAGAACTTGGAGCACGAACTCCATAAAGCTGCAGCTCACGCAAGCTAACGGCCAAAGAACGCGGCGCGCAATCGGCCGAGAAATTCGGCGGATTTCCCAGGAATCTATTCAGCCCGCGTCCGCCCTTCCCGGAATAACACATTTCAATTACATGGACTATATCTGCTCTATTAGTCCCCGAACAGCCTTTGAGCATTTTAAAGCACTGATTAATCGATGTGGTCACTCTTCGATGTGTTATAGACACTTCGTCATCTGAGAATAATAAGGTTTTATCTGTGTTTTTGAAAAAATTGACTTACCAATATAGGAAGGTTCTATTTGTATCTATGAAGGCATTTCTGGATTAAAATATCATATTATGATTGTAAGGTCATATGTAAATTATATATAACATCATTTTGATGCAAAAATGCCTTCATAGCTACAAATAGAACCTACCTACATCGATAAGTCATTTCTTTTCAAAAACACAGATAGAACTTTATTATTCTCAGGTGTCGACTTGTTACCACCCTGCAATTTCGTGTCGTCCGCATCTTCAGCTGCAATCCAGTGGCGTATCTAGATTTATCATTTCAAAAAGGGCTGAGATATAGTAAAAGTTTCTAAGAGGAAATCATAAGAAAGTTAACTTTTCTGCTTTAAACAGATTTTTATCATAGCAGGTAATGCATATATTATACAGAACCTGCTGAGATTAAATCGCATGGGACAGCAAAATTTCGCTTTAAACAGGTTTTCGTCTTAATTAGTATAATTTTTATTGCGTGTAAAGAGAGCTTGTGTAAAACGGAAACTTGAATGAAATGGTTATTTTGTGGTCTCCGACGTAATACCTTTTTAGAGAAAACCTGCCTAAAACAGAGTATATTGTGCTCCCTATCAATTCTATCTTAGCAGATTTCATTATATTTTGATAAATTTTCGTAATTACATTTTATGTTTCTTACAAGTTTCGGAGGGTACTGCAGCCCCATCAGCCTACGCTCTGAATACGCCACTGCTTCAATCACATGCTATAACCATACGGGTAGAAATAAATTTTCTGAAAGAGAGAACAGATTGAAATGCTATGAAAAGTAGTTAACACATTCATAAAATTCATAATAAAGATATTTCTCACAATGTGATTGACATCAACAGTTTCGAAAAATTTTGAGTGAAAGAGTGGCTTATTTCGTTAGGTCACCGGAAATTCCATGACATTTATGGTAAAAACACAACGATCATGGCGAGGACTTATTATTGCGTCATTTTTGTATTGGACTCTATTCAGATCTATTTCTGTGCCCCATTAATCGAACTAATGACAATTAAATAAAATTATTACATTCGATTAAATAAACGAATGATCAGTTGAAAGTATCTGTATCTACTATGTTAAGTTAGTGTACTTATTCTTAGAAACTAAAACAGATATTCACTTGAAAATTTTTATATATATAATATGAATAATTACAAATAAAGGGAAGTCAGCTTTATAAACAGGAATTTTTTAGGGGTTTATTTATATTTTTATTTTTTATTATTTTTTTTTTAATCTAGAATAAAAAACATTTTTAAATAATAAAAATGGTGAATTTTTTCAACGATTTTTTTTCTTTTATTTAAAAATGTTATACAAATGTTTGTAACAAAAGTTCACTTAAGATGGATTAAAGATATGTGAGAAATATTCTAGCAAAATTGCAAACAATAATTTGCAGTAGTTTCTATAAAAAAGTACATCGAAGCTCAAAAAAGAAACATTTTGAGAAAATTGCGTTTAAAATTTACTTGTGTAATGTTTATGTTTGATGGTAATCAAACTCAATTACTAAAAGTTTTTGACTTCTTGTAGCATTACACCATTCGAAAGTAGGGAAAATAAAGAATTCAAAATATTAAATAAATGGGCAATTGCGATTATTACTCGTGCTCAGAGGGTTCCGTGCAATAAGTATATGAATTATTAGCTGTATTATTTTTAAAAGATCATTGCTAAAAGAATTAAGTGGATATTCTTCTTTTTACGGCATCTTTAAAATTTAGCGACCAATGCAAGTATCCCCGATTTCAAATTTTTATCAAAACAAATTTCAAAGGTTTTTTTTTTATTATTTATTTATTTTTTTTAATGCTTTTAGCGGCATTTGATAATAAAAATTACTAATTTAAAGAACATGTCTTTAGTGCTTTCATATTTTATACAGTACGTCAAAGGTGCGTTTACAAAAATGAGGCAAAAAATAAAGCCGCTTGGCCTTTTCTTTCTTCTCAGTTGGAAGATTTGTGGAAGTGACTTAAATGGGCAAATATTCGAAAATCAATATTTTTTCATCAACTTTTCTTTTAGGTTTTAGCTAATATCTCGGCTAATTATCAAGAACTGAAAAATTTGAGCTCCAGGTGCATCAGTATCTGCTTTAGACTTTCCTCAATCAAATTTTCATATCTCTATATGCGACAGATTTTGCTAGCCATCGCGGACAGACAGATACGTAAACACATGTAATCAGGGGCGTGCGAAGAGAAAACTGCTCCCGGTGCAAAGTTTCAATTTAGCTCCCCCCCCCCCAAACTTTTTCTGTGACAGGTCTAAAAATGACGTTACACATATAAATTTGGCGACCCCTAAATTTCAGCGCGCGACGGTGACTCCCACCTTCGTCCCCCCCCCCCCTTTCGCACGGCACTACATGCAAACGCTTTTATCTTATTAATATTATAGTGAATATTTTAAACATAAATTAAAATAATTCTAGCATACTTTTGTACTATATATTTAACAAAACAATTTCCTTGAGTTTTCAAGCGCATTACCAAATTTTCTGTCTTTAAAGCATGCATTTATCAAAATATTGCAAAAAAGACAAATAAATATTATGTTGGCTTTGCACCACTTTCTCATATTTTTCGCGACAAGTAAGCAATAAAAAATGCATAGTTCATTGCATTTCAAGCTCAAATGGATCGTTGTATTCGTGACTTTTAATTTCTGATAAAATTTTGCTGTTGCAGAATAGTTCTATTTTTCCGATTTAATTCTGAGAATAATTGATGGATTTTTGAAATAAATAACTTTGTAAAGAATTTTTCTCCCAAGTTATATGGCCCCAGCTAAAACACAACTAATTAAAAAAAGTTTTGTCTCGATAATTATATTTTATCTTGAAGTAAAGTATATTTATTTTTATAAAATTAAATTAGAAAATTTTACCAAAACAACCATTCAAAAATTTTGAACTATATGAATGAACGCAAATTTAAAAAGCGACATAGAAATTGAAATATTAACACGCACATCCTGAACTGTTATGGGAAAAAAAATAGTAATAAACACAAGCTTTGGAACATTGCATTCGAAAAGTCCCCTTTTTTTCTCTCCATCCCATAAAATTCATTGAGTTCCAAATGCCGTCAAACATATTTAAACTATAAATTAATGAGCTTTTGAAGTAAAAATTATTCATATTAAAGCAATCATTCTCAAAGACTCACGTGCAGACTTTCTCACACAATTTCCGAGTTATTTTCATCTCGATTTTCTTTACTTTTACACACGCCCGGTGATTTTTTTTTTCTTATAAAATAACGCGCCTCAGTTATTGACGTTACTGATTTAAAAAGTTTAGCGTGTCACGCATGCATCTCAATTGGCAATTAAATCACGTGACCCATCTCTGTTATGCTAAGCAATTTTTGCTCTACATGCTTCCCAGATTCATTAATGATCAACCATTCTTTAATTGGGGCAGATAATGCGAAAAATCAGAAAAACCTTACGAAAATTCAGCTGAGCACGAAATAGTAATTGGTGGAATTGGGTTGGTACAATTATCGAATATCTGCTAAGAAAGAATGAGAGAAAGCAATGATAACAAATGGAATTTCGGAAAATAAATAAGTGGATGAAAAATGATTTTAAAAAACGCTCCAAAAATTTCCGAAGAAAATAGTCTGTTATGGGTCGTAATTATGTTAAATGTCTTACACTGTTTATGCTTACAGTTGAATTAATCCTTTCCGGCACAAAAAAAAAAAAAAAAAAAATATGTTTGTAAAATAATTACAAGTTTTTTTTTTTTTTCTTTTAAGAAATTAAAAATTCTGTTTGTAAAATGATAAAATGATTAACTGACACCAGAATTCACAAACTACACTTTTATAAATTAAAAATTAGCTACTTCAAACTTTCTTTGTAAAAACAAAATTTCGTTAAAATGTTCTTGTTGTCGTTTGCAAGTTGGAATTAAAAATTCGCTACTTAACAAAATTTCGTTAAAATATTCTTGTCATTTGCAAGTTTAGAAATGAAAGTATGGGGCTCCCAACGTGATACCACTGTGCCATAAAGGTTAACATGTAAAATCACCTCATCGAGTTCCAGTGTAAAAATCTAGTTAAATCTCGATTCGCATATTAAAGAGCAACCGGTCTTACAAGTCATACCTTGGTGGAAAACATTTAAAAAGCCGATTTTACTGGTTGTCTCGCAGGTTTACCATTGTGCTTTCTTGCACCCAAAAGTGTGAAAACATGAAGAAATGGGAGGAAAAAAACATAATGGTAAACCTATGATTCAACTGCTGAAATCGTATTTTTAGGTATTTTTCAACATGGTATGACTTGGCAGATCGATTGCGTTTTAACATCTGAATCAAGATTTGAATAATCCTAGATTTTCATCCGTGAACTCAAAGAGCTGATTATCTGTGCTGACGCCTCTCAGTTTAATAGTCATTATGTCGTGTCAATCTACAGCGAATTCTTTTTATGAGTCTGCAGTATATTTTTAAATAAATAATTGCTAATAATATATAAATTGTAAATCTTGGTTCTATGGAGTTTGCACACTTTTTAGCTGCAAAAAACAAAAATATAGGTAAATTGTAATGAAAACTCTCTAACAATACATCGTATCCTGCTGATGCTCGGCCGATTTCTTGCCGATCACTTTCTGATTAATCTCATTATCAGTATATATATTTATTGGATTTATTTTTTTACCTGAGTAAAATTTGCATTTATCGTTACATTATTGCTGGAGAATTATAAATTTTATACATCTCACTGCCGTAGAAAAGAAAAAAAAATGTGTTGTTTTTTCTATAATTAGTTTTAATGTATTAAAAAGAAAAAAAAATCATTAAATGAATTTGAAAGCATTATTCCGTATGTGAAGACAAATCTCAAAAGTTTTGTTCATTAACTTTGTGTTTCAAAAATTGTATTATTAATGTATTGTCATAGGAATGAAGTAATAATGCAATGAAAGCACAATTCGAGAACAGAGCTGTACTCGCAAATAAATCAGCGAGTATTGGCAAATGGATATATGCCAGAGATATCGTTTTACTTGAGAAACAGGAGATTTACAGAATTTCTTTTAAAAAATCCCGGAATTTATGTCGTGCATACCACAGTATGCACTCCATTACAACCCGGATTAAGAGCATTTAATTAAAAGCCGATCAAGCATTATTAGTCGCGACTACATTATCAGTAACTATGGTCTTCTTTTTAGGAAATTACAAAAATAATTTCTGTTTAATTTGATTCACAAACTTTAGGCCTAAAATCCGTCTCGTAAAATCTCTATATCATCATGTTATTTAAAAGACTCATCCAAAGCAAGTAAATAGGAATTGTCAAAATCGATGTGTACCAAACTTCTTTTGTTAGTGAAAAACATATTTCCTAATAGTCCAAGAGCCGGCAGCACAAAAACCTATGGTATTTAACACAAGGGGGAATTTTTTTTTTTTTTTTTTTTTTTTTTTTTTGTGGAAGAGTAGAAATAGAGGAATCTAATGATCCGTGTCTATCGAAAGTAAAGTGGTACATAAGTCAAAAATTAATACCACTAGTGATTCACTCTTAGGTTTATCATTATGTTTTCCTGCTCTCAATACTCCATGTTTCCATACATTTAATTGTAGGACAAACACAGTGATAAACCTACGAGTGAACCACTAGTGTTATTAATTTTTGACAGATGCAAAAGCTTCCATTAGATTCCCCTATTTCTACTCTTCCATAATATATATATATATATATTATGGAAGAGTATTATTAATGGAAAAAAAAAAAAAAAAAAAAAAAAAGGAAAAAAAAATATATATATATATATATATATATATATATATATATATATTTTTTTTTTTTTTTTTTTTTTTTTCCTTTTTGAGTTTGATATTTTAGGTATTTCTGCTGTCGGCTCTAGGACTATAATCCTTAAAAATTAAAAATAAAATAAATAAATAAAATAAAAGATTTTGACCTTGTGTTTATTCTCAACGTGTAATGGAAGTTCAGGCACTAACAGGGAGAGTAATGATCTTCTCCTGATTTTGAGATTTTAATTGAATTTCCTTTTTCTCCATTTATCTGTTTCAAAAAACAGCATTTATTTTTCTCAAATGGCATTAAATATTCTGTAACTAAGTTATGAATTAAAATATTTGAAAGCTAAGTTAAAAGTATCATTGATGGCAAAGGTGCTTTAACTTATTATAATAAAACAAATAGGTTTATCATAGAGCTCCATGGTACCCCTTTTCCTTTCCCGGATTTCACTCTGTCGACAATGTTGTCTAAATTGACTAGAAACTAGACCATAGTGCGAGTGTAGTGTATATAAGTAAAACAATAAAATCAAATTTTCATTGATAAGCAGGATTTTTTCCTCCTTAATTTTTATGAACCTCACAATAGTTGTGACTGATTCTCCTATAAACATTTTTAATGAAATTAATTTAAATAAAATAAAAAAAAAAGAATGATAAGAATCATTAATTTATATTTTAAGCATAATTAGACAAACAAAATAATACATTTGTCTTTTTTATTTTTTCTTGTTTGAAAAAAAGGGAAAAAATGTTAACGCAATGAAGCCAACCTATCCGTCATTTTCTCATCAAATCATTCACCTATCGTTCTTTTAACAGGTGACTTTCAACCGACACCGCCATCATTGTTCCTACTTTTATTCGAATTTCTTTTTAACAAAGGAGATTCGGGTAAAAGATCGGGATATAATGCCGCTATGATATGCCATTTGTATAAACAGAAGCCATCAAAAGCAAAATACGATTATGAAGTTCCAGCTCTGTGAATAGGTCATTTTTATGATTGTAGCCTTTTACGGTTTCTTATGAAACAAAAAAAAAAAAAAAAAAAAAAAAAAGCAACCACAAAATCAGAATTGTTACAAAAATATAAAAGGCATACATCATGTACAATGACAAAAGCAATCGAAAGGGTTAAAAAAAAAAAAGATAGAGGGAGGGAAAAAATCACTATGTTAAGCTTTTTATATTTTTACGTAATTAGCTAACTTATGCTACTGCATTTATTACTTTTACGATGAAAAAAAACTCATCCCTTTCTAAAAAACGCTACAAAAACAGGGGGATATAACCAATCCAATTCACCAGAACCGAAATCGTCTCAGGCGACTGATTAACTAGAAAAGACAAACGTACACCCCGCCCTCGCTCAAATGTGCGCCCCCCCCCCCTCTCTTTTCTCTGCGTGATCAAAGGGTTATTTTGCAGGGGATGCATTGATTGACTTCATTTCCTGCGCAGCTATTGTCTGACCTAGAAATGAGACAGAGAAAAAAATAAAAAATAATCAAATAACAATAATAGTAATAAAAAAAAGTAAAATCGAAATGCGAAGTGAGGTTTTTTTTTTTTTTAGTTTTTTTTGCCAAGCAAATTGGCGTTAGAAAAGTTATCCGTCATCCTTTCCTTAAAAACGAGTGATTCTTCTTCAAGGTCCACGCATTTCCCGTGAGCGGCAATAAAACTTATTAAACAAGGAGTTTTTGCTATACCCAGTCACTGCATGTTTGGTGGTTAACGGTTGGGTAAACCTGGACTTAAAAAGATATTTCGAGAGACAGGCTACGTAATGGATACATGTTTTCGCTTAATTGTAATTGCACGGTACTTACATCTATTACAGATACAGATTGCATGGATGATTCTCATTCTGCTTTATTGTTATGTGCTACTGACCAAATGGATATAGCCGCTAAAAATCAAGACAGGTAAAATATGAGGATCACACACGTGTCACAGACTTTTCGAGAATTATAAATAATTGCTTTTTTTTAAAATCTTGGGAAAAATTAAGACTTTTTTCATATAGTGACCGTAACTCTATAATTTTTCTTCAATCATTTAAGGGGCTCACAATTTTTAGTAGACCAAGTCCATTTTGCGAAAAAAAAAAAAAAAAAAAGAAAAAAAAAAAAAAGAGAGTCAGAGTTCATATAGAAGGTGCATCCAATCTGTTTTATCCCCTTTCAGTGTATATCAAAGCTGTTTTCACATACTTTCACATATACAAGGTCTGTCCAGTAAGCGATGAGATTGATTCCATAAAATTTACTTATTTGAAGATAACTTTACAACACTCAATAATCTCCAAAATAGCCTTCTCCTGCATTAATATCGTTTCCATCGACTATGCTACCCATTTATTCCCCCCTCTTATTAAAAGTTTTCAGCTAGAATGCTGTTCAGAACACGCGTTATGTTTTTCTGCAAATAACCCAAAATTTCAAAATGATGATCTTTTAATCTGGATTTCATTTGAGGGAATAAAAAAAAAGTCCGCGGTGACAGATCAGAGCTGTACGGTAGTTAAGGTAATTTTGCAACTCTGTGTTTTACCAGGAGCACCTGTGTTTGGCCACTTTGAAGAATGCGTTGAAATTTTTCAATTTCAAGTTCTACCGTGACGATATGATGCAGAATCGATTTTGCAAATCCCAACATCTCGAAAGTCATTCGGATACTCATCCGACGATCAGAGTTCAAAAATTCTTTAATTTTAGTCACATTGTCTGAAGTTCGAAAACTTGATGGACACCTAGTGTTTTTTTTTTTTTTTTTTTTTTTTTTTTTTTTGTCACCGACTTCTTTTCATTCGTCTTGGAAGGCTTTGGGCCACCTAAACATTTGATCATTTGGATAAAGGATCCTTCCCGTCCGTATAGGATTCTCAAAACATGGCAAACGTCTCAATAGCGGATTTGTTTACTCTTACTTATAACTTTAGTTGCGTGTCCCGTTTGACACTCAACTGCATTCTAAAATCCTTGGAGACGAGCAACTGGTATAAGTGGCGCATAAGATGCTCAGAATCCTTCATTATCCTCAGCAATAAATTTTTATTGTAAATTTTGCCTTATTTAATCCGAGCATTTTCCTGATTCAATAATTGAACATTTTCGCTTTGAAAAAACGATGATAAAAGATTACAAATTCTGTAAAAGACGCTTTTCCCGAAGGGTTTAAGTCTACCTTAAGTTATGTCCACCGCTTGAGCCTCTTGATTTTTTTTTTCGAAACTTTATATATATGAACAGAGTGATTCTAAATTGTTTTTAATAAATTAAGAGGGGTGATAGTACACATCCCCATATACGACAATTAATTACATAGGAATATTGGGTCGCATTCGATTGTGAGAGGAAGAAAAGAGGGATATTAAAATTTCAATCTGAACTTGTTGCTGCACAGTGTTAAGAAAGCGGATGAACGATACCAAAATAGTGCACTATAATATTTATTGTTTATTTAAAAACTCACAGAAAATGCTCAAAATGCCGACTACGCACTTGATAATGGTGGAACGACTGGTGCTTCTTCTCGAAGATTCCTGGTGTGGTCTGAATTTTATCCGAAGCAACAACGATTCTGGCAAAGAGATCTTCAACTGAGACCACAGGCGTCTCGTTTACGAAAGCTTTCATGTGCCCCTTGAGGGAAAAAGTCCAAAGGATTGAGATCTGGTGAGCGAGGAGGCCAAGCCATAGATCCGCTATGTCTGATCCATCGTGTGGCATTCAAGAAGTTACGGATCCTGACTGAAAAATGTGGTGGGGCTCAATTGTGCATAAACTACAAATAACGTACATAAAACCATACATATAAATAGGGAACGGAAAAGCCTGCAATAAACTGGGAAGCCCTTGTGTCAAGAATCTCACAGAATCCGTTTTCACTTTTATCTTTTCCGTCTCTCAGAATGGAATGCAACAATACGTTCCTATGTAATTATTGGTCACCTGGATTAGTACTATCTCCACTTTTAATTCGCAAAAACAATTTAGAATTACCCTGCATAATTAAGTGTGAAAGGATTTTTATAAATACTTCGTGTTTCTTATAAGTAAATTTTCGGAAAAGCCTAAACTTCAAGAAGGCGATAAAATTTACGTGGTGTTACCTCACAATTCGAACTAATATAATAGTACGAATTGCATTAAAATAATCTCAAAACTGTATTCTCTAGAATGAATGAATGAAATATAATTCTTTTAGGTAAAATGTCTTTCAGAAACTTATCGAACTTTTAAAAACAAACAAACAATTTAAAATTACATAAGTAATGGGCCATTTAATATAATCTAAATGTTGCATTATATCAATGATATTGATTAATTCTATAGATGTTACAACCATTATATATATGAAATGGAAAATATTAGGTTTATTCATCAAATAACTTTTTTTTAATCTTATGGATTTTTATAAAAATTATATTTTTCCAAAAATGAAGCGTAGAAATATATTTACATGTTTTATTCCTCAGGTGGGATTAAATTGTTTGTTTGTTTATAATTCCCGGTTCGTTTCTACTGAAAAAGTTTAATGCATCGTTTTTTAGTTTTTAACTGTTCAGAATCCATTGCAAAATTATAATTAATGTATGCATGTATTATCTATTTTTTAAGATTTTAAAAGGTATAGGACTCCTTAAAATTTCAAGTTAGTTATTAGCATTTTAGTTAGAAAAAAAATCTAAAGTGAGTTTTAATTAAAACACGTTTTACGAAAAATCTTTGCTTTAAGGGTAAGAAAGAAACTGTTTTTTTCCTAAACTGGTGTAATGTACTAGATTTTGTAAGGATTCGGTACGCAAGGTGACACAAGGAGGGTGCAAAAGGTACACCAAAGAGGGCAAATAGAGGTTGCGTTTGAATTGCACTACACCTGACTAATGTAAATGTAGCTCTTACAAGAGATTTTTTTTTAATCTATTTTTTTTATTTAAAACAGTTTTAGTAATGGAGAACCACATCATCAATTGTTATTTGTAACAATAAAATAGTTTTTACTGTTTGAGTTAATTTCAAGATTTTTTTTCCCTCCGATGACATAATGCAAAAGAAACAAATAATTTTTTTTTACTCCGCCCCCCCCCCCCCCCAAAAAAAGAGCATAGAGATTTTGCAAGAACATAAAAGTTTTCCATTACGTAAATGATTGAGAAAATATTTAATTTTTAAAAATGTTTAATTTTGTAAACATACTTTCTAAACGCAATGAAAAAAGGTATTTTGCAAGAAATACAAAACCACCAATTATTAATAAACTTATTAAAAAATAATGTACATTTTTTTTCAATTTGTCAAACTATGGAACATTAAAGTTCCGTTGGAATGCAAAGGGTTAATGACATAATGGTTTTTGCCTGTCCCATGTTCAGAATGCCTCTTTTCCAATCTTTTATAGTTTTTAGTTGACGGGGAAAAAAAAAAACGATCTAACTTGCAACAGTACCATTTGTCAATAAAAACGTTGAAGTCTTGATCACTTTCTCGCCTCAGCCGTTTATAATCACTATACTTGTCAGCTTGGTTAAAAAGAAAAAAAAAATGTAAGCTTCTTAGTGGGCTTTTTTCTTCAGCTTTTTACATTTTTCTTTATTTGCAGTCCAGTTTGTTGCAAATGTAACGAGACGGGGTATAGTTACACTTGAAGGGCATAGAGAAAAAAAATCATCCACTGTTAAGTTTTTATTTTGAGAATTTAAAAATAATTTTAAGGAATCTGTTTTATATCTATGCATTCTTTTGCCAAATTGTATAATTGTAAATATTACCTAATAAAATCTTTTGTAGAAATCATTCATAAGCTTACCTAAAACTTATACCTTATAAAGTTGAATGAAACAAACTGTTTTACAATATAATAATATCACCATAATACTCAAAGCAACCAGAACAGAAACTTCGTATATTTATCACCCCCCCCCCCCTAAAGTATAAGTTATTTACAAAAGCTGATTACTTATAACAAAAATAAAGCTGTTACTCACAATTAAATAATACCTGTATTATTTTAATGTGCATCAATATGTTCAAAATTATCCGCTATTCGGAGTTGTGTGCTTTTCAAAGTTAAAATCCTAAACAAAATATATTAGGAACAAAAAAGGCGTCCACTATATAGAGATGCCCTCTATTCGTGAATGTGAGTTATGGAAGTTTTACTGTTTTATAACAGTTAATATTATTATCATTATGTATACATGCATATTGTTACGTTATTCATGTATTTTTTTTTCAAGTGCATATATCTATATATGTAAATTTGTATGCATATTTCGAATTCCTTTATTATTATTATTTTATGTATATGTGCTTGCAATGTAGCATGTATATTACATGTATGCATCGCTTAGATATGTAAGAACATCTAAAAATATTTCAACATGCAAAATGCATGATATTAAAACTTTTTTGAGCCAAATTATTTTATTTCAATTTATAAAAAATAAAAATATGATAATAATAATAATAAATGGAAGTTCAAAAAAATTTGAAAGCCATATCAAATATATGTATGAGTATTTTTTGTAAACAGGTATCGAAAAATAATATTGAGATGAAATAACAATAATAATAACATAAACTATTAGCGGTACCTTTTTATTTTCTGCAGATTTGATTAAAGCAACGAAAATATAATTTGAAAACCTATATTTATTTATATTTTCATGACCGCTTTTAAATAATCGTCTTTTATAGTTGTTATAAATTATTTTCCCCAGTTTTGTTTTTGAAAGTTTTGACATGACTTTATCCAAACATATACGCATTCAAAAACTAAAATAGCTTTCTGACTGATGGGTAAAATATTTTATTTTCAATATCAGAGGTTGAATGCATCTCATGACCCCGCCTTCTCGAAGAAGTGCTGTACTTGTAATCTACATTCATCCCTTCTGAAATCTGAATAGCTCGGAGTAATTGATTTTCTTAGCGTAGCAATTTAAATAAAAAAAGGAACTCATCGCTTTCAAAATGTCTGGAAGAGTTGCTGCATACTAAATTTTGTTGATCTTTTTGGTTTATTTATTGAAGCTAACCTCGTGTTGGATAATGTTTAACAAAAGATTGCGGAATTTACGTGTATATGAACTTAGTTATACATACTATGAGTTGTGATTGAAAAAAAAAATCGTTTTTATTTTTGTTTATTTCGCAACGTGTAAAAAGCATTTACATGATGATTCAAAATGATAGGATCATTTTCATGCGGTTGTATTACAGCTATTACATTACAATATACCAATTACTGTTATATTCAGTAAAAATATACATATATGTAGGGTTTTTTTTCTGTCATGCATATAAGATATCATTTTGTTTGTTTCAGGAGATAAAATACACAAAAATCTTTAAATTTTCTTTTTAAAAAAATGCATTAAAAATTTCCC
Organism: Maratus speculifer; assembly: GCA_964019185.1. NCBI lineage: Eukaryota > Metazoa > Arthropoda > Arachnida > Araneae > Salticidae > Maratus > Maratus speculifer. The sequence continues at coordinate 278,328,336 of OZ025295.1, read as the reverse complement.
TGTTTTTTTATGCTTGAAATGACGTTTAAATCATGCTTCTATCTTAATTAGAATAGGTAATATTATTTTTTTTTTGTTTTTTTTTTGTTTTTGTTTTTGTTTTTTAAATCTAACTTTTAAGCAATGGTTGACATAGAAAAGTATTCCTGTAAAAATGTGTTTTTCTTCATGATGTTTTTTCAATTTAATTTAATTTAATTTAACTTTTTTTTATTTTTTATTTTTACAATTTTCTGAATTTAAGTTATTATAAGTCAAGAACCGTTAAAGATACACGCTTTAAACTTGGAACATGTTTTTTTTTTATTGTTTAACTGTAATTTTCTTTGAACAAATTTTTAAAAAAATATATAAATATATGATTTTTTTTTAAATAAAAGTTAGATTTTTTTTTCAAATTTCTACCTTAAATATTTAAATTTTTTTAATAATATTTTTAAAAACGCTGAATCAAAATTAAAATTTAGAAATTTCTGTTTATCTAAGCGTAAAAAAATTGAAATTTTACAAATAATACTTTGTGTTATAACGATTTTAAATTACCTCATTTTTTTTGATAAATTTTAAATAAAAAAATGATAATGTATAAGAAGTTTTATGTGATTATGCTTACAAATAATATGGTTAACCATCACAAAAAATTTCAAAATTTTAATTCAATGAATAAAAATTATTTTAAAATATGTCCCGGACCCTCTTAAAAATCAATAAGTGCGTATTTGTAGTAGGGCCGTAACTAAAAGTGAATAATAAAGGGGGGGGGGAGGCTCATGTTCTCTCCCTGTCTCTCTGGCGCAGAAAGATAAATTAGTGCATATTCATACTATAGATACTATGTTTCTTATTAAACTGCTGCAATAACTTTATTTTATGCTAAGAAAAGACTATGATGATGAAGAATTCGAGTGTATAACTACTGCAATATTAAACATCACATGTTAGCTTCATGTGTGCAATTAAGATGAGCGAGTTTTAGTGTTTGAAACACTTATTATAGTTACAATTTAGTATTTCTGCAAAAATGTGAAAAAGCCTCAAAACTAAATTAGATTTTTGAAACAACATTTGGAATTTCGGAATACAAATTCATTTAGTAACCTTGGAATTTTTCCCAGGGAAGGTTCAAAATGATTTTTGGGAGGCTGAGCCCTCCCTAGCACCTCCTTAGATACGGCCCTGGTTTGTAGTAGTATTATTTTAGCTTCAGGAATGAAGAGGATAAGTGTGTTTTGTCACTGTTTGGTAATATATTGCCAACAGAGAGAAAAATATATTTCATGCTCTTTTTTCTGTCTCTCTCTCTTTTTAAGCACTGTATTCTACTTGATCCAGTCTTATCATCAAACTATGAGACAAAGAAATTAAAGCAATTTTTTAAATTCTCTGACCAATATCTAACAGTAAAAACTAAAGAACGAAATTCTTTAAAATTTTAAAAGCAGCGTAACAATTCTTTCCTGAAGATGATCACAGATGATGACCGAAACCTCGCTTATTATAATTTTATTTAAATTTTTGTTTAGTTTTAAATTTTACAACACCGATATATACACCGTTTAGTAAACTTTTTTTCCTTCGTCAATATTGAGTTTTAAAATAAACTAAAATAGACTACCTTAAAAGAAAAAAATAGTATATTTTAATTAAATTTTGCTTAGAGTCTTTCTCTGACGTGCTGGCTGAAAGCATTTATTGCGCGTCGAGAAAATTCTTTTATTTCTCTCCATTTTCTATTCGAAAAAACAAAACAAACAAACAAAAGAAAAAAAAAACAGCTTTTTAGAACCTTTACCAGACACTTTTATTTGAAAGACATTTATAAGTTCCACATAATATGTGAAAGCCTCGAAATGATTGAGGCTGTTATCTTAAATAGGATCAGGAGGTGTAATTGTAACCACTTTGTACATTTCCAACATTGTTATTATTATTTATTTATTTATTTATTTTACATTTATCTATTTGGAAAAGTGATATTTTTAGTACAGGATGTAACTTTGACCCTTTAAGAACACTTCTTTATAGTTTAAATTCTCATAGATTTTTTTTTTCTTTTTTCTTTAAGTTAAAAGGATGGTTATAATTGCTCCATCAAAATTTCACAATCACAAAAATTTGAGGTACTTAAGACCACCAGTGGGGAAATTATGACCATTATATTTTCTGTTTATCCTCCCCTATATACATTTGTTTGGGGGTAATTGTGAGCATTAAAACTCCAAACTGCCAAAAAAAAAAAAAAAAAAAAAAAAAAAAAAAAATTGGTAGTTTTTGTTTCAAATTGCTATTCGGACATAAAAAATGCTTCAGATTAGTGATAAAGAGTATCTAAAATGAAAAATACATTATAAGGTCAATATCTAAGCATGAAAAAAAAAAAAAAATTACCCTACGCAGTTTTCTCCAATATGGAGATAGTCATGATTACTCCTGGTCATAATTGCTTCCCACCTGATCGTATTCAGTGAAGACACTGATGCTATAAATCTAAAGATCGACCAAAAATTCGATTTCGTTTTCGTTTTCGGCGAAAATTATTTCGAGAATTCGGCCAGGCTAAAACTAGCCGTATTCCCAAATTTTATTTTTTCTATCGGGAATTTTCAACATTACTAATTAATTTGAGTTGTATTGGCTCAAATGAGCCTTTCTTTTAATTATTGCTACTAACTTCACTGTTAATAATTATCAGTCATCACAGGCTCAACTCGCAAACTAAAACAAGAAAGGCATACATGACTAAACTTTGAAGACGCTTTTCACGTGCTCATTAACAGTTGCAGACTTAAGTGCAATAAAAAATCTTTAGTTTAAAGTTTCAAAAGTATTTCAAATACTCCTTGAGAAAGTTCTAGTATAATAGATGATCATTTACAAATATAATTATAAAAGATAAGTCTAGGTAAGTATGTCTGAAACATTTTTTAATCAGATGAAATTCGCAAAATTAGAAAATAATTTTGTGTCGTTAATAAAATTATTACTTCTTTTTTTAAATTATATGAAGATAAACTTATATGAAGATAAAATTGAAGATTAACCTCTTTCTAGCTCTCTATATAAGAGTGTAGTACTTTTAGCCCTTTCGTGTCTGATGTACTTTTAAAATTTACATGTATTTTCATCGAGCATCATTTTGTCTTAACAATAACTTAATTACTTTCTGCATATAGAAATTATAGTATATGGCTTTTTTTTATTATTATTATGACTTCATTTATGCGTTGACTTTTAGTAATAATAAATGTTTTCTTGATTCTCTTTGTACCATTGGCGATTTCTTTATTTTATACAAGTATTTTAGTCTTTAAATTTAAAATATATGTTACGTTTCTAAACGAATCATGTGAAATAAAACGCAAAAAAATATTAGAAAATTGTAAAACCCTTTAAGGGTGTATTCGAAAGAACGCTTTTCCACCTTCAACAGCTCGAAATTTTCCGATACAATTCCAAACACATTTTTAAAAGTAGAAACATGAAACTTGCAGAGGGGATTTTTGAAGAGACGTACAAGGTGCCATGTGATGTCATTTTACGCTTCATTCATTAGAATTTGATTTATGAACAATTATCATCTCAGTATGACACTTTTTTTCGTCCCCAAATCTGCCGCTTCGGAAAACCTGTTCAAAATGCAGATTTTGATTGCTTTTTTTGCAATATTTTCTGCATTTATCAAAGAATCGACAGTCACTGTACCTTGTGTAGTTTCTAAATAAGAGAACTTGAAAATTTGGTGCATTTGCGAACAAAAGTGAATTCAAAAATAAATCGGAAAATAAGCAGTTTGAATCGAAATACACCCTTTAAAATCCTATAGCAATATGTTATTTTCCAAACGATTTTAAAAACTCTTCTGTAGCCTATTTTCATAGTAAAATGCATTCAATAGCACATAAAATAAGTGCATTCATTAGATTTTAGACCATGAAATAATCTTTACACTTTAGTAAATCCATTTGGATAGCTACAATTTACTTTACTAAAATAAAAATAATTTTGTTCTCAAAATTGAATAAAAAATTAACCCAAAAGAGTTTAAATAATGAAAAAGTTTACTTGGAAATTTCTAAAACTCCCCTTTCAGCATAGAATGATAAATATAATAATATAAGTAATATGTGCATTTTTATACACACATAAAATTTCTTGACATACAGACGCCAAACAGGCAGTAAACGTATGTATGTTAATTTTTATGATTCAGCCTTCCTTATCTGGATCTGGTTTCTGTAGATGTGATTTTGCTTAGATAAGCTTTTATGCGATTCTTGAGGAGAATTTCTGGAATAGTAAGTAAGCTTTTTGAAATTTTTTTAGTGAATGGAAATGTAAAAATGGCCAATTTAATATGCAATAGAGCATGCCTTTTTTTAGCCCAAGCCTGTTATATGAATGCAAATCCGCCCTTCACTCCCTCTCCCCACCACAAAAAAAGTAAAACGAAAAAAAAAAAAAAAAAAAGAAAGCACAGAGAAAAAAAAAATGTGCAAGCCCAATAATGAAAATGCACAACAGAAAAAGGATACGGACAAAGGTAATCTCATGGCTTCTTTATGTTATTAATTATTGACGAAGGAATCATAATTAATCAGAATATTTCTCTTTATACCCGGCAATAACAATTTAACTTCCTTTTAAACTAATTTCTAAAACTTTAAAAGACACTTTAAGAAACTTAGATTACACTCTTGTTTCTCATATAATACCTGACAAGTTTTTTTTCTCTCTTTTTAAGTTTATGAATGATTATATTTGACTTTGTGCGTGATCCCGAAGACTGTTAAATTAAGAGAAGGTGCCTCCTAGGTACACATACTTCCAAGGTATAAAACATTATAAACCATGTTAAACACCACCTTCCCCTATAGAACTGCAGCGGGCTAAGCCTATCCCATCTGTAATATGCTCCTATATATAATTGACGCTATCAGCAATTAAGACCTGATATAATATATTTGCCACAGTGTTTTTAGTTTATTATTACACATTTGAAAAGTCAGGGAAGAAAAATGTTAAAAGACCATTTCTTGTGAAATTTCTGATGACAATGACATCTTTTTGCTTGAGAGGCGTACTATTGTTTTTCAACATTGGATTCAGACAAAAATGACGTTAATCCTTTGAAAAACACATTTCAAGATAGCTATAAAGACGGAAGAACGATGACAATCATCTTGAAAAAATACAATAAAAGATTGGTACAAGGGAAGAAGAATTCTGAAAATCGAAGCGCGTAAGTCGTAAAAAAGCTAACAAATATGGTGGATATCTATAATATAACATTCTCCTGACCAATATTATGATTTTCCTCTGAACCTTCAATTGCTAATATTTTAAGGCGAATTTTTTTTTTATTTAGGAGAAAAGTAAACAAACACCATCCCTTTCAACCAGCTGAAACACGTGCACAGACAGCGGCATTTAATTCTCTCGAATTTCCCGCACAAGCAGTGCAAAACATCATTCTCTACCTACCGTCACAAGATGGCGCCTCAGCCGTCCACGTGACTGAAACGATTCAGCAGACGATCCACGGGAGGGGGAACGCGGGAACGCAAAGAAGAACGGGCGAAAACTGTTTTTGACTTTCTATGGTTCATGTCGTCTGACGTTTTCCAAAATCAATTAATCGCTTTTCCTGGACTTTTTATTATATTTAGTGCTGATTTCTGTGCGACATGCTGCTCCACTGGCTAGCCTTTTCAAGGTAAGATTTTTCCGGAATGATTCCCTAAAGTTTGTTTTGGAATTTTACGGACGGGCGTGTTCCGAAACAATGTTTTGTTGTTTTCGTCTGCGCGGTGGGGGAGGATTTCCCGTGCGGCAGGAGTGTTTCCGATCATCCGCTCGCAAAGAGTAGCGACAAAACTGGAACTGCGCTTCTTTTTCAAATGTTAGTAACACATTTTAAACACTCACCCCACAGAAAATTAACAGAAATGAAATAAATTATCCGTTTTCTTCAAATAACCGTATTCTTCTGTTTTGTTTACATTTGTTAGCCAATTATGATTGCAAGAGAGAAAAAAAAAAAAAAAAAAAAAAAAAAAAAACAGTAAATGTTAGATGGAAATAAAAATTAGATTCACATTTTAAATACTTTAAATGTTAACTAAATGTTACTTTTAAATTCTATTAAATGGAATTCTAACAATAAATATTAGTTTAAATAAATACTATTAATTTCATTATTTGTTTAGCAATGAGTTTGACATGATCAAATGTTTATCTCAAATTTTAAACTCGGTAATCCTTCAGAAAATTAAAAGAGATTAATAAATTCTTTCGTTTTTCCCAAAAAGCCCCTTCTTTCCTTTTATTTACATTTATTGGCATATTGTTACTCTAAAAGAAGCAGTAAATAATTAGATGTTAATTGTTAAAAAGTTAATTTCACACTTTAGACATTTAAAATGTTAATTTCATATTTTATCAAATGATAGATGAAAATGTGTAAACGTTAGTTTTAATAATCAATGTTGATTTTATTTCAATATTAGTTTAACTAATGATTTCGCATAATAAAATATTTGTTTCACAATTTAAATACTTCATACCATAACGAAACATTTTAAAACATGCATAAAATTAGCTGTTTTTCTGCAAATTAACTGCATACTTTTATCTTTTGTTTACATTTATTAATACACTATAATTTTAAATATCAGTAAGTATTTAAATATTAAATGTAAGAAATGTTAGTTTTACATTTTCAGTGTAAACAAATAATGCTTTCACATTTTGTCAAATGTAATGTTAATTTAATATTAAATGTTAGTTAAAATAATTTCAATGTTAAGTTAAATAAATAATGTTTATTTCAATGTTAGTTTAACTGTTTTGCATGTTTTCATGTTACTTTCTATTTCAAAACCCAACTCTCTCCCAAAGAAAATTAAAATAAAGAAATAAAATTAGCCGCAATTAAACAACCAGCTATGTTCTCCTTTTGTTTAGATTTTTTTTTTTAATCTTATTACAATTTTCAAAAAACATATTTTTCCAAACATGCAAAAATTAAAATAAATAAATAAATATTTGTATATGGACAATAAATGGTTTAAATTAACATAAAATCTTTCTATAAAGAAAAATTATTACTTGTTTTGAACTGTCGATTATATTGCTAACAGGCAATTAAAGATAATTTTCAAAAATCTGCATTATTCCTTTTGTTATCCAACACATTATCCAATTATTTGTTCATTATAATGTAAATTAACTTATAGAGAATAAAATATACATAGATTTTTTATGTTTATAGCTGTACTTCAAATGATTTAAATAGTTATTTTTTTTTTATATATAAAATGTATTGTTTGATAGCCTGATTATTTGGATAAAAGGCAATCAAAGATAAATTATTAATGCGATTCTATTCATTTGAAGTTTATTACCTGCATGTTTATTATCTTTAATATCGCTCAAAATTTACAAAAAAGTTTTGTTTAGTTGAGCTATTAGTTTTCTAACATTGAATAAAAATTAACCCTTTAAATGCACGTGCACATTATTTGTTTACTTTTAGGGAATTTAACTGTCATACACACATATTTCTTAATAAACTATTTTCATGATATGCAGTCGTAATTAATAATAATAATAAAAATGTTTGACCGTCTCATTAAAAAATATTTAATTTAAGATAACTTTTATAATTGTTTTTTATACTTAACTGAAAGATTTAATCAGTATCTAAATGATTTTATTAAATCGCGTTCTTGTAATACGAAAAATTATACTTTACTAAAATAATTATCGAAGAATTAATTATGTTTTTACATTTTGAAACATCCAAACAGACAATAAATATTAGAAAATGTAAAATTAGAAAAAAAAATGTGAATGTGAGGATGAAGAAAGCTAATTCATATGTGCAATTTGCCATCAACGTCAATTTTTTAAACATTTACTTTTTTTTTAATCTGTTATCTATTTTTATGAAAATATAAAGTTATTATTAAAATTACTAAATTATAAAATTACTTTAAAAAATAACTATTATACTATCTTTAAAGTGTTATTTGATATAATGTGATATTTTATTGACTTCTCTTTATTAGAATAAATAAAAGTAAATGCAACCAGTTTTGTATATCACTCCAAGCAAAGGAAATAAATTCCAAAACACAAATTTTTTTTTGACTTTGTTCACGTTATCTTTATTGGGAGGGGGAGGGGTTCTCGAAATGATAACGTATGATATAGGAAGGGGGGGGGGAGGGGGTCCTGAAAAGCCAAAAAGTTGATAACGTTATATATGCACATCCCCTAAACAGTAGCAAAAGTATTTCTTAAAACAAAATAATGCTCATTAAAAGACCCGTACACCAGACCCGAGAGGGATAAAATAGTCACATTTTTGACAATATGATTAAAAATGTCTGAGTTATCATTTCTCCTTTAAATGATTTCTTTAATTTACATTCAATTAGCGAATTTAATTAACGGTTAGCAGGTAACTTTTGTAATATGAAAATTACACTGTGAGTGTGCGAAAAGTAGTGTGTGAATAAAACTTTTTTGACAGAATCAGAGAAAAATTGTACTGTTGGACAAAAAAATAAGTTTCTATTGTATATATTAATACTCAGAAGATTATATCTTACTATTAATTTAAGACTTCTTACAATAATAATAATAATAGTAATAATAATAATAATAAATATTTAAATTAACCCTTAGGGGCTCAACAAATCCGATTTATAAAAATATCAACTCAAATGTTAGAATGCATCATTTTAAGCAAGTAAAAAATAATTACAAATTTTTAAATATTGACTAAAAGATACTTTTTTCATACCTGCAATAAACAGAAATTGACATATTTCTCATAAATATTGTTCATTTTCTAATACGAAATTTTAAAGTATACAAAACTACCTTTAAAAAATATACGTTTTTCTCTTTTCCAGCTTTTTTTATTTGAAAAAAAAAAAGTTATTAAGTTAATTTTTGCAATATCGTCGTGAAGCTTCTCAAATGATAAACAAAACATTGATATGATAAATTAACTCAATATCATCGCCTGCTGAAAATTCCAATGATCAATTTGTATTAACTGGTGTATTGGGAAATAGGAATAATAAATAAAATCTTGCTTTTAAGTTTACTGTGTAAGTACTATTGACTTTTGGGTATACTGCAGATCTGGAACACAAAGGGTTAAATTATCTAGGCTATGTGAGAAATTAATTTTTCTCTTGAAAAGCATTTTGTTTAGAAGTTCAATAATAATGATTGTTTATTAAATTTGTAAACTTTTTAAGGAATGTTTGTTTCTTTATTTGCATTTTTTTTTCTTTTCAAGTCAGAGCTTTTTTTTTTTTTTTTTTTTTTTTTAGTTTTCATACGGCGTACACAAATATCACATATTAGCTTCATTGTATTACGAAAATTTAAATTTTGCAGTTGGAAATCTTAATGGTTCGTTTTAAAAATGCTTTTACACATTTTTAAAAGAACATAAATATTGTCATTTAATGAAATCATTTAATTAACAGTCTATAATAATAAAAACAACCTACGCATAAAATTTATATTGTAACATGTATTAATGATAATAATAATATTAAAATATCCTCATTATTATTATCCTTGTTATTATTCTGTTAATACATTTAAATTTATGTAATAATTAAAACGTTGGTAAATTTAATTTCTATAAACATTTTGTCTGCCTTGAAAAATTTTGAAATCATTATTTCTTAAACATTTTTTTAAAATGAAATTTTAAAATACAGGTAGTAAATTTATAAAATCGAAAATTTTTATTATTATTATAATTTTTTTATTATTTTTTATTACATGTTTTGTTTTTAGATTAAAATATATTTTATTATTAAATGCCAAATTAAATTTTTAAGAAAAGCTTTCTTTTTAATACATAGTTTTAATATTTAAATTGGTTTTACAGGTAGTTAATTGTGAGACATTAGTTTCGAATATGTTATTTATTTTGATATTTTATAATCTTTATTCTAAGGGGTTGGACGGGGGGCAAAAATATATTCCATAATTTTTTGTAACAACAGTATTGCAGATAGAAAAGCTTGAATATAAATATTAAATTCTCCGTATCTTCCAACAATTAGTTTTTTGTTACTTTTGTTATACGTGTGAAATTATTAACTATGCAATAAATGCTCTGTTTTTTTATTTCTTTAATTGATGCGTAGTTTAATTTATTTCATAATCAAATTTATTATAATATATTTAATATTAGGAAAAATATGTATCGAAATGTTAGCTTGATTTTAATGGCATTATTGCGCTAAAAATGTTTCTAAGAACAAAATTTTATGAAGTTTTAAAATTTTAAACTTGTGGTACAAATATAGTTTCATACAATTGCAATTTTACCATTGAAAGAATGTTTATTATTTGTATAGTTAAAGTAATATTAAAGTTTTAATTAAGTGAATTTGACTACAAGGGAAATGAAAAGATAACATACATGCAAGTGGGAAAAGGGCATTTTATCACTTATATTACAAAAAATTAAAGGAAGATAATTCCTGATCCTATTTCATTACCAAAAATTGTAAGAACAGAATATGCAAATTGTGTAAAATAGATTAAATGGTTGCAAATAAAAATTACCTGCACTTCATACTTTTAAACTCTTGCTTTATAAATAAATGAATAAAAAATGTATGTGGAATCGTTTAAGTTTTTCTTAAGTATTATTATTATTAAGTATTATTATTAAGTATTATTATTTTTTTTTTATTCCGATTTAGAATTTATTTTTATTGTTATAAATATTTATCTATAATTGGCAGGGAAAAGATAGGAGGTTCTTTCGCTGTTTTGCATGGGTAACTTTTATCGACTGGAAATATAAATAATTTTATATATATATAAAAATAACTATAAATATTATTACAAAGTTTATAATATTATCGAAACTTTTCAGCAATTCACCGTTTATTTTACTTGCATATATCTTGTAAATTTTTAAGTTATGGTTACTATCGTTAGTATTACTTATTTGTTTGCATTTACTTATGTGAAGTTTTGAATATTGTTGAAAGCTCGAGCCCCCCTCCCCGCCACACGCACACAAACATTGTGTTACTTGAGTTTTTTTCTGTTTATTATTATTTTTTTTTTTCAGTTGGTCGGAATGTTGATATAGTACTCTGAATTGTAAAGCAGCTACAATTTTTTTTTCTTTTTTTTTTTTTTTCAATCGTGGAAATATTTTGCGCATTTTCTCTTACACAGTTCTTATTATTTTGACAGGGTTTGTTTTTTACATTTATTCATTCTGTTGCTTGAATATTTTAAGCTGTAGTTCGGGTATTAAAAAAAAAATATCACGATGCAACTAATTAAGTTCAAGACAATTTATTAGTTGCTATTTGAAATTGATCAGTATGATTGTATTTAAACTTAAATGTTTTCCAACGGTTTCTGTATATTTAAAATACATATTTGAAATATATGAAAGCCATTTATTACACATATTACATTTTAAATTGTAATACTAGTCTTCATAAAAAAAAGAAATAACTATATTTCAGAAAAAAGTTATTAATATTTAATTTTACATTTATTTTGTTTTGCGCTTTTTTTCTGTAATGTTGGAATTTTTATCACTTGTAATTCAATATTTTTATCTGAACAAAGTAATATTCAATAATAATAATAATAATAATGAAAAAATGTTTCGATATTTTTAAAAATTAACATTGTTTAAAAAACTACATTTATGCATTGTTTGTAATGGATTTAATCAGCAACATAAATAACACAAAGAAATTTTATCATAACTAATTTTAAAGCGAAGAAAAAAGTTAAATGACAAATAAATAAATAAGTAGTTTCAATTAAATATATCTAGGGCTTTTGATAGTGATTTAAATTTAATATTTATGATAATATTTATTTAATAAAAGGATCATTCCAATAAATTGCATCTCTTAAATTTACATTTTTTTCAATTAATTTATAAAACATTAACTAATGTATCTCGAATAGTTTCGAGATTTTAGCACATTCTTTTTAAGGCTGCAAGTCCCCAGCTTCTGAATTCTCCTTCATAATGTTAAGTCTATGGGCGTTTAATGCAATTTATATTCAAAAAATCTCCCCAGTATATTAATGTTTTGGGCGTTTTTTTTTCCATTACTTAGTTTACATCTTAAAAAATGTTACTTTTTTTTTTCTTTAGTACTGAAAATATTTCTAAAATCTGTGCTTAATGTAATATTTTATGTGTTAAAAACTAACGAATTGGAAGCAAAATTTAAAAACTTCGCACAAAATTTAGCATAGATTTTAGAAATGCTATTTTGAAAACTAAGGGAAAGGAGATATCCTTTAGGAAGAAAACACAGAAAAAAGAAGTTAAAAAGATTAATTCCCCGAGGAAATATTTTGAATATTAACCCTTTCGGGTCTGGTGTACTATTAATAGTACATGTTTTTTCATCGAATATTATTTTGTGTGACCAATTGCCCAGTTACTTTCTACATGTAGAAATGATAGTAAATGACTATTCTTTTCTTATTATGACTTCATTTATGTATTGATATTTAGTAATAATAAATGGTTTCTTAATTATCTTTACACCCTTGGCGATTCCATTGTTTTATACATATATTATAGTCTTTAAATTAAAAATATAAATTACTTTTCTGAACGACCTGTGAGTGAGAAAGCACAAAAAAACATTAGAAAGTTGCATTGTCCTCTCAAATTGTATTGTAATACGCTAATTTTCAAATGTCTCCAAAAACTGTACCTTACCCAAATTTCATATTAAAAATGCATTGAACAGTACACAAAATAACTACATTCGTTATATTTCAGACAATGAGATAACCTTTAAACTTCGGTAAATCTACTTGGATGGCTACGATTAATGTTATTAAAATAGAAATAATTTTGTTCTGAAAGTGGAAAAAATTCTTACCCGAAAGGGTTATAATGCATCAAACGCCCATGTAGCCTTACCTTTATACTAAGGGGAATTCGAAAGCTGAGTGAATAGCAGCCTTAAGTAATTTTTCAACATTAACAATGTATGCAATTTTTTCAGGATCTGGGAATAAAAGTATGTATTTGACATTGGTTAACCATATTTATTATTTAAAAAATAATGTAAATTAATATTCGCTTATTATTTAACCGTTTACACGCCGATTTAATATCGCAATATAATTTTAATTTTTTTTTTCTATCTTACAGCTTCAAATGTTTTAATTTATGCATACAAATTTAGAAAATAATAATATAAAAATTTCTGTAGTTTTTTTGGCTGTTTTCATTCCAGTGTTCCCATTTTGGAGCTTGATTATTGATTGACAACCTATGCAAATATAACAAGTTATTTTCCGCTATATGCCATTGTATATTGTTCTTAATTATTTTCTTGAATTCCAAAACATTTAGATTCCTAGCGGTAAAATGTAAGTAGTATAGAGAAAACGATAAAAACAAATAATATATTTTTATGCAAATTAATGAATTTACATTTCTTTTATACCTTTGATAAATGCTTATACATAAATATTTTTTTTTTTTTTCAAAAGTTGAATCAACCTTATATTTTATAGGAAAAATAAGGACATTGTTATTATGTTGGAAAATATATGTTTTGTACTACAAATAATACAATGTTCCCATTTGGGAACATTGGCGTTTAAATGGCTAAAAAGGCCTTAAAATGCACGCATAGCATTCTTATTTCAATTTAAAATAAAATTTCAGAGCTCTGATCACTTCCGCATCAAGATATGCGGCATCTTCGAAAATTCTCCGCAACTGAAGCTAATTAATTCCTCGTTTGATGTAATGAAACATGATGAACAAAAGAGTGTATTTTTAAAACAAGACGGATGAGTTGAATTTCGCAGAAACATCGGCAAATAATAATTGATGTTGCCTAGGATTTAAATTCCCGGATCGAAGGTGCATTCGTTTTCTAAGAAGTATGTTCATTTAATTGAAGGGCTCCGGTTGCCATCCAGGCCAAGATACCCATACGTGTGCTGATTTTCATCGTGACTTTTATATGCTAACCATTATCAACCGAAGGATCGATGTTATTTGTTTTTAAAAGATAAATCATTTTTAAGCGGGCCGTTTTGTTATATACTTGTTACTACTTACAAGTTCCGACAAGGAGGAACAACACCTTGTATCAGAGTGATTGACAGTGATGAATGTAGGGATTATTAACCTGATCATTTCGATCTTTCATTGCTGCATTATTATTACTGTGAAAAGAATTATTTCTTAGAAATGAAGGAGTTATTGAGTGATTTTTAGTATGCCAAGTTTAGATTTTAATACCGAACTTTTTACAAATTGGCAAATTTAATTCGCTCTATAAATTGCGAATATCTCTATTAATTGATACCTATCTGTCTTTTTTTTCTATCTCTGTGTCAGTGAGTGTACATGTTTCTAATGTTGCTTCTTGCGTCAAAATAATGGTAATAAAAACAACAATAATAATAATAACAACTAAATCTAGTTTCCATGATTTTCATCGTGTCTTTTATATGATAATCGTTATCAACCAAAGGATCGATGTTATTTGTTTTAAAAGATAAATCATTTTTAAGTGAGCCGTTTTGTTATAGTTGTTACTGCTTACAAATTCCGACAAGGAGGAACAACACCTTGTATCAGAGTGATTGACTGTGATGAATACAGGGATTATTAACCTGATCATTTCGATCTTTCATTGCTACATTATTATTATTGTTATGAGAATTATTTCTTAGAAATAAAGGAGTTATGGAGTGATTTTTAGTAGGCCGAGAGAATTATTTAGATTTTAATACCAAAATTTTTACAAATTAGCACATTTAATTGGCTCTTTAAACTGCAAACATCTGTATTAATGTCTGCCTATCTGTCTCTTTTTTTCTGTCTCTGTGTCAGTGAGTGTATATGTTTCTAATGTTGCTTCTCGCGTCAAAATAATGATAATAAAAACAATAATAATAATGATTATAATAACTAAATCTAGTTTCCATGATTTTCACCGTGACTTTTATATGATAACCGTTATCAACCAAATGATCAATGTTATTTGTTTTAAAAAGATGAATTTATTTTAAGCGGTTCATTTTGTTATACTTATTACTGCTTACAAGTTCCGACAACACCTTGCTTCAGAGTGATTGACAGTGATGAATATAAGGATTATTAACATGATCATTTCAATCTTTCATTGTTGCATTTTTTTATTATTGCTATGAGGATTATTTCTTAGAAATAAAGACGTTATTGAGTGATTTTTAATATGCCGAGTTTCTTTAGCGATGTATTTAAATTTTAATACAGAAATTGTTACAAATTAGCAAATTTAATTGTGTCTTTAAACTGTCTTTTTTTTTAAATCTCCGTGTCAGTGAGTGTATATGTTTCTAATATGCTTTTCGTGTTAAAATAATCATAATAAAAACAACAATAATAATGATTATAATAACTAAATCTAGTTTTGAGGATTTTCATTGTGTCTTTTATAAGCTAATTGTTATCTAAGATCGATGTTATATGTTTTAAAAGATAAGTCATTTTTAAGTGATCGCTTTATTGTAGTTGTTACTGCTTACAAGTTCCGACAACAAGGAACAACACCTTTTTATCAAGAGTGATTGACAATGATGAATATGAAGATCATTTCGATCATTCATTATTGCATTTTTTATTATTGCTACGAGGATTATTTCTAAGGAATGAACAAGTTATTGAGTATTTTTTTAATATGCCGAGTTTTTTTAGGTAATTATTTAGATTTTAATGCTGAAATTTTTACAAATTGGCAAATTTAACTGGCTCTTTAAACTGTGAATATCTCTATTATTTTCAACTTCTCTGTCTCTTTTTTCTGTCTCTGTGTCAGTGCGTGTACATGTTTCTAATATGCTTCTCGTGTTAAAATAATAATAATTACTAAATACACTTTCCATGATCGATTGCTACTTTTGTTATGATTATTAATATGTAACTATTTTTTTTCTCTCGTAAGGTTTTTATTTAAAATACATGGGTGTGTTTTCTTTAAATTGCAAATATCTATATTAATTTCTGCCAAACTGTCTCTTTCTCTAGCTCTGTGTGAGTGAGTGTGTATATTTCTGATATTTTTCTCGTGTTAAAATAATAATAATAATAACAATAATAGTGATAATGATAACTGAAACTTCTCATGATTGAATGTTAATTTATTAATTATTATTATTTACGTGTAATTCATTCCCCCCCCCCCCTTTATAGATCTTTACTTAAAGTAATTGGGTGTGTTTAGAGAAACACACTTCTGTCTTTCTCTTCTGCCTCTCTCTATATTACACCATGCGTATCAAATAAATACTTTTAAACTTTTTTTTCTGCGAAATAAAGTATTTAAGCTTGAGAAAATATAGTGTAAATATCAAGAGGCAAAAAATTCATGGGATCTAAAGACATTTGTGTTATAATTGAACTTTTGTATTAATAAGCTCTTTAAATTATTAGTTTATTATTTTTATAGATTTTAATTTTTATTAATATAATATTTTGCCAAGAGAAACACCGAAAGGAAAACATTTTTTAATAATTTCTCTTTGGGTAGTAAGGTTTGTTTATTTTTATTATTTTTTAACCTTATTTATTGTTTAAGAATTATCTGCTAGTATCTTGACCACCGTAATTTAGCAACACCAAATATTTTTTTAGCTATTTCTGTGTTTAATATATATAGTATATTAAATGATGTGAATATTAAATATCAATTATAACATAATAAGTGTAAATTAGAATTTTATTTATAAACAATATTTTTCTCCTAAATATTTACTAAAAGTAATTATAATAATAAAAAAAAACTATAACTGTTTATTAATTAAACTAGCGGTAAAATTAACCTTATGTGATAGTATGTAATTCTTAACATGTGTGAAAGGTAGGACTTAACACATATATCAATTTAAAGGGTAAGTCAGCGTAAATTATTATTATTGATTTTATTCCATATAAATACATTTCAAGTTTTCTTTGGTTTTTCAGATGCTCAGTAGAGTACATAATGGATCAAATTTCTTAGCTTATAACTTGATCCAGACAGAAAGTGGTTGGTTTTTGCTCATATTTGTAAAATATGTACCCATGAAGAATTGTTCACAATATAAGTTTTCATTTTTTTGCCCAATTGCTTTTTATTTGTCTAGTATCAATCATTTTATAGAACTTCATAATTTTAATAGTGATCTGTATTATTTGTTTTTAAATAGATAATTAAATCTTTTTAAATTATTATTTTTTTTTTTATCGTCGTTACATATGTTTGAATACAGTTTATCAGTTGGTCTTATTTAAATATTTTTGGTAAATATCAATATATATTCCGGTGCATTTTTTCTTATCGTGCTAAATCCTTTTTGAGAAAAGGACGTCATTTAATCATCATTCTCAATGATAGGATACGTGTTTGCCCTAAATCCGTTTTACTAATTTTTGTGCATTGTTTGATGAAATAAATCTAAGCTGGGTTAGATTTAAGCATGTAATTATCATTATTTATTTATTTCAAATTCGATTTACATAAGGAAAAAAAAATTCCTATTCTACTGAAGAGTTTTAATATCAGTTTTAAAAATATTTTTTTACATGCGGATGTTTAAGAAAATAACAGTGCTTAAAACATTTTACGATAATTCTTCATTTGGAACATTAAGGAGTTAATAATTTGTTAATCTGAATCTGAGTGATAGAAAAAAAAAAATGATGATTTAACAGTCAGGATCATTTATACTTCTTTATATTATTAGTTTTAGAATTATTATATGCTAATTTCTTCTTTTTCTTCTTTATTTTATTAGTAAATTTTCAAAAGTTTTTAAGTGATACATATTAGACATAATTATCTAAATTTAAAATTTTCTTTATCAATATGTATATCATATCAGTATTAAGCTCAAATTATATAAACAATATTCTTTAAAACATTAAAAAACATAATTTTAATGACAATGTAAATCTGAGAAAAAATTAATTATTTTAGCTATAACACCATACGAAATGAAGAGGTATGTGTTAACAAAATTTGATAATATCATAAACATATATCATTAAACATAATATCATTACTCATAATTAATTTAAAAAAATTGATAAATCTTGAACAAGTTTCTTAAATCAAAAAACTTCAATTATGTATACCCTCCGCTTTTTAATAACAAAATATATCTCTATTTTTATTTTATTTTTTTACTTACAAATTAGTAAAATCTCTTTCTATTTGTTTGTTTATCTATTCAAAATAATCTGATTCATTTATCTATAAGTAGATAGGTAGATAAATAAACCTCCATACCTACACACCGTGCATGCCGGCTCAATATAATCCAAAAATGAAGCACGATTTTCAAACTTAAAACTGCATTTTAGAAAGTACAGAACAGGAACTTGAAATAAGCAAAATTGAAATATTTCCATTAAAACATCTTTGTAAAACAATTATTAATCTTTTCCAAGGCATATAAATCAGTTGCTATAATGTTAAATTTGTAATCACCAGAATTCTGAAAAGTTTAATTTAAAAATAAATAAATCCGATTTGAAGCATTATCTCACTTAAACGATCGAAGCAAAATTTCATCAATTTGTGATAAAAAAAAATTTATTAAAATTAAGTGGTTATAATTAATATATAGCGGCATTCTAGAAATTGGATATATCAATGTAAAAATAATGAAAGAAATGTGACAAGTGAGAAGTAATTAGAAATGCAAAACTAAGCTTCTATCGATTTTTTTTTTCAAAAAGGACTATTAAAACACATTGTCTTTTCATGTTCCCCCTCCCCTTTCCATTCACCAGAAAGAAGGCTGTGTCTCTCTGGACTCTCCGTTTAAAATAATTTTATAACTCTCACCAGCGTGTAAAATAGAAGCAGGACTAAATACTGTGTTTCACTGGAAATTCAAAAGGCAGAGCTTCCCTGATGAAATGTTTTTGGTTCTTTTTTTGCGCTTATTTATTTTTGGCCACTTAGAAAATCTAATTTTGCATTGCTTTTTATTTTTATTATTCAATGAAAAAGAAAAAAATGAATTTCAAATTAAATTCAATTTTAAAATCTTCACAGGATCAATGACCTTTCTCGTTGAGGGTATCCATGATATACTCCTATATTTATATACAAATTTAATTTCTAAATGCTGATGCTTTAAATAAATATACAGTATTATTTTTTATATCTATTGCCCTTAATCAAGAAATGTTTTTATTAAAATCCTTATTGGCCCTATGTCATTTCCCATCAATGACATAGGGAACCTCATCGCTTATACGAATTTTATTTGGTTAGCACCACTTTTTCTCGACACATTTACTTGTACTTTGACAACGGATGCAAGGTATCTCAAAATTTATTTTTAAAATATCATAGTGCGATAAGATTATAAAGATAGAATCATGTATAAAAAGCAAACATTTGATAAGGACTAAAGAAGCATCCATCTTTCTGAATATGTCAAAACCTTCATGTATTAGTTTAACTCATCAGTTTGCTTGATAGTTTTAGCAGCAAGCACAACTGTATGTTTATATTTTTCGAGCAGCATCCTTTTAGCATACCGCAAAGATTCACAGAGAGATTGGATGACCAGCAGACCGTTACATGCAACGGTTAACTAGTAATGGGCTCTATTTGCAGTTGAATTTCTGAATTCAATTTTTATAATGTTGTTAATGCACGTGTATTTGCACAAATCATAACTGAAGCTATTTGAATTTATTTTCATTAGTCTTAAAAATTTTCTTTCAAATTTGCAAGTGCTTTAAATTGTGATTATGTGGTACTCAATGAAACCCTTTTGCCGTTTTTGATGGGCAAAAAAATATAGATTTTTTTTAAATCACTTGAAAGCAAATTGATCACTATCCCTGTTCCTGAACTGAATTTTTGTGTCTTTATGCATATCTCTTAACATTTACAGTAATTTTGACTTTTCAATTATTTGTTTTTGTTATTATGTGGCATAATAATAATAATAATAATAATAAAATATGTAATTTTTTTCTTAGAGTTTTAAGCACTCATGCCGATATTTTATTTTTGACATGTGCCATATTTTTGAAATTTAAAAATTAGGGATAATTGTTGGAACCGATAATTTTAAATAAAGATAAAGAAAAATATTGGAAAGTTGTTACCGTATATATTCCAGTATAAGTCGAGAAATTTCTGATAATTTTCGGTGAGCTAATTTTGGAGGGGAGGGGGTCGATTTACACACGAGTAAATTAAATAATAAAAGCTCTAATACTGCAATATTCTGGCTTTTTATGTGTAATGGATAATAAAATAATATATAACGTATACAAATATTAATTAATTATCATTAAAAAAATTTCAGTGGTTTGTTTTTGCTTACTTATTATTTTTTGGTATTGGCAAATGACATCTTTCGTTTGATTTTGTGAAAATTGAAATAAAAAGTGAGGGTTCGACTTATACGAGTTTTTGATTTTTTGCAGACTTTTCATTCGAAAGTTAATGAATTGACTTATATACGAGTATATAGATAAACCTGTTTAATCTTGTTGTAATACGACATTTTAAAAATATCTCCAATGATTATTACATAGTCTATTCTTTCATCATATCAATAGTAAGCGAAATGACTGATATTCTTCAGACTTCAGTTGTGACCTGTTCATTAAATTTCAATAAACTTTAATTGTTGTCATTTAAATAGCTAGTATTATTTTTTAAAACATGAAAACAATTAACCTCTATCTCCCCACCTTCAAAGAATATAAAGGGATACGAAAGAGTCTATAGCATTTTCTATTGCCAAAAATATTTTGTTAGTCTTTCATTATAAATAACGATAATAAAGGGGGAAGGGGGAAATTAAAGTATAGTTACAAAGAGGAGCAAAAAAGACACACACAAAAATTTCAGTGCATGCTTTTGAAAAAGTTGTCCATTTATTAAGAAATATAACATAACAAGTATATTAAAAATATTCATTCATATTTTTAAAAAATATGTTCATATGTAACATTATTATTTAAAAGTTTTAATTTATTTAATTATTAGTATTTTTTAGATGAAAAGGCAAAATTAATTTTAGTCGCGTTTATATTCTAATAATTCTATTGCACTTATTAAAATATTAAAAGGAAACACATATATGTATATATATCGTTCGCGAAAATATTTTTCAATGCATGGAATGCAATTGGTCAATTATTGTTATTATTATTTATATTATTATCATCTACTTAAGAATACTTTTAACAGATTGATCGAAATAAATCATACCGATCTAAAATAAACTTATTATACAACTGCTCTACAAATTTAACATTTACAGATAAAAATGAATAACCCACGACTTAAGCAAATAACTTTTAGAATATACTTTTTTAAAACTTCAGCCTGTTTTCTATTTTTTAAAAGCACACTTGTACAGTTTTGTCTAAAAAAAAAAAAAAAAAAAAGCTGTAAAATTACAATCCTCGAAACGAGTCCAGTATTTTACACATGTCTTGTGTTTGCAAAGCACGTGCTGTAACTTTTTTCACTCATAAATAAAAATTGTTACATTATTTTTTAAATCATATAGTTTTATGTATCGAAGTTCGATAAGTTCTAGATATTTCTCTAATTTTAACTTTTATCCACAACCTATTCTAATTAACATGCTCTGTCGGTATTTTGTTTAAGCTTACCTGCAGGAAGTAAATTTCCTGAATATCCTTGCTTCGCCGTCATCATTTTAATTAACTGGTTAATACGTTATTTAAAGGTGCGAAACAGCAGTTCAGACGTGTGCATTGCACTCGCTGTTCTCTTGATATAATATTGGTTGTTGACACCTACTTTTTTTTTTTATAAAGTTATTTTATCTTGCTTATGTTTGCTACGCGTGTTGCCTATATCAAGAGTAAAAATTGAAAACTCCTAGATCTCATTCGTAAAGCAGGAAGGCCTATTAAATTGTGACATTTTAACTTCACTGACTACCAAATCTTGTTCCACTTTCATTTTTTATCGTTTGCACCATTATATCACTGTAGGTGGCTTTTAGCGTAGGATGAAACTTCACTGACAGTTATTGCTTTTTACTTTTCTTTCTGTTTTTAAGTAAATTTCGTGAAATATTTTGCATCGTAGAGGGGAAAAAAGAGATTTTTTTCAACTTATTGTACCGAAATGAAACTTTTTAATTTCTTTTTTAATTCAACCGAGCATATAAATTTTAGAAATGCACAGGTAACATGTAGTTATTATTTCTTTTTTCTTTCGTTTCTTCTATTTTTGATACATTTATATAATTTTTATAGGACATTTTGAATCTAATCAGAGGTAATTCCATATATTTGAGATCCTATAGGAAAATCATTATTTTTTATCCATTTTAAGACAAAAATTTAAAAAAATGTTTTTTAAAAAAGGGGGGAGAGAAAGAGAGAAAATGACAACAATAAAAGAGTAATATGAAAATTTCCTTCGCTTTCAGATTTATTAAAGTTTAGAATTTTAAATTACCACCAAAGAATTGAGTATTTTTGCTATTGTACCCCAGATAACTGAAAATTTATAAGGCTGTATGCGTAGCACATAGCTACAGGAATGTTTTATTTATTTATTTAGATTCATCGATGTTCAAAGTGTTCCTTAATTCATTATTCTTTTTAGGTAATTTATAATTATTCATTATTTCAGCCCGTACCACATATTCCAATCATAATTTATTATTTTCACCAGTAAATTTTTATTGTAAATTTTGCATTATTTAGGCCAATCATTTTTCTGATTCAATTAGGCAAAAATTTCTGTTTTAAAAAACCAGTAATAAAAAATTAAAAATTCTGTAAAAGATATAAAAAATAGGCACTATTTGAAAGCTTTTTTCAAAAATATTAATCAGTTAAGTGGCTAAGTAAAATAGCGAGGTTTCTTTTAAATCCAGAAATGCACACATAATCGAAACAATGACATTTTTCTTTCTTATTGACAATTAATGCAATTTATTTTCAGCATTGTTGATTTAATTATTTATAAATTTTACTTCTTGCACTACGTATGTTGTCCCCGAAGAAAATATTCATCAACTTCCAGAAACACAAACTTGTAAAAATGTATTGAGAATCGACCACGTTTCCGAAGAAACTTTCTTGCAGATTTGTTCTGGCCCCAATATTGACGATTGCCGGGAATTTCATCCGATTGAGTGCGGGGACAGTTGTCTTGTATCTTCGGTTCTTCTCTTGCTGGCCGATATGGCGCAGATAATCGAAGGCCTTCACGCAAATGACGAAGGTGTCAGTCGTAAGAAAGTTTCATTCATAAAGGTATAGAACCTGTTTCTTACTCACATGTAATGATTAGAAATTGTGTTGGTAAAGCTTGAAGATTATTCCTCCCACCGCCTTTTGTATCAAATATTTCTTTTTTCCCCCCTAGGGGTTGTGCAAATATAGCGTTATTAACTTTCTGGTAATTTTGAACCCCCCCTCCCCCCGCTTTTGATATATGCTATCATCCCTTGAACCCCCCGTCCCGGTAGAAACATCGTTATCAAAATGTATTTTTTATTTTTATTTATTTATTTTTTTAGAATTTAGCCCCTTGAAGAGCGGTGGGATATATTTTATCCCACCTAACTTGAACGAGATTTTCACCAGTAACTTTTAACGAAATTTTACATTCTTTCTTCTATTTCTTAACAAAATGCCGAAAAATTGCCTTTTCTCATTTTAAAATAAAAATTTTCTATTTTTCTTGTGAGTTTTCAGTATTACAAAAACATTATTGAGTCCCCTCAAGGAGTTAGCTCTTTTGTTTGGAATACTATAGAAAACTGGTTAAATTTATTTTTCGCATACTTCATCGATTCAAACGAAGAGAAGTCAATAAAATAATAGTTGAAATAACTACTGTTTAAAAGCATTTTATATTTTTTTTTTCTTTGTTACATAATGCGTTTAATAATAGTAAAGTCTTCGTATACTTGCCTCGAACGGAGGTGGGGGGGGGGGGATAGAAATTCTTATCAATAAAACAAGTGGATGACATTCTTTGTTTTTTGTTTATTAGTAAATACAAGCTTAATTTCAAATATACTTCAAATATGTGAAGTTATATATGCATACGCATATGAAGATGATCATGAATGTCAAATGTTGGAGTATTCCATATTTTAGAGTTAGATAATTTTACATTAATTTAGTAATTTTAATAATAATTTTGTATTTTCATAAAAATAAATAATAGACTAAGAAAAGATAATATACTATTTTGAACCAAAGAGCTTGTTACAAGTATAAAGAGAAAAATTTGATTGGATCAAAAATGATATCGATATCAAAAGGCAAAACCCCCCTCCGCCTAGAGATATCTTATGATATCCTGTACCGGACCCCCCTCCCCCTAAAATGCTAACGTTATGTATACACAGCCGCTTACCACAACCAAATTTTCTGGATCATGAAATAAATTATTCTGTAAAACATCGATCCCCAATCTTTATATCAATTTCTATTTAGGCGTACCGTACCGCATGTCTGTACAAGTTATTCCTGCTTAGAGGTTACGCCACGTCGTGGAAAAAGATGGAGTAGATAATAAAGTAATGTAAAGGAAAGAGATATCTATAAACAATTGTGCGATGTCCGTGTAATGCAGTTACCTTTTTAAAACATTAAAGCTAATCATAATGTTTATTAATTGAAATCGTCTGACCAGTAACTGGGTATTTAATTCGTTCTCGACTTTCCCCCAAGTATACATGATATTGTCAAAACTAGACAATACGCAAAAGATCTTTCAAAATTCAATAAATCAAACTATTTGTGCTGCGATAAATTGTTATATTGATGATGAGAGTCACAATAAAGGCATTTATAAACATTTAATAAAATACTGGTGATTGTCTGTTTTCTTTTTTATAGCCTTTTTTTTATCAAATTCAATTTATAATTTTTTTTTGTTGTTGTTTCTTAAAATTTTACTTGCTTTTAAAGCAAGTAAAATTTTTTTTTTTTTGTTTTTTTTTTGTTTTTTAAAATCTTACTTGCTTTTCTGAAGCGTTCGCGAATTTTCTAACAAGTGTATGTGAAGCAGGAGCACAAGTCGATAACCGTTACAACACCTTAAAAGTGTTTTTGTGGAAATATACCAACTTTTAATTTTTTTTTTTTTTTCTCGGAGTAGACCCACAGGAGCTCGCCAGAAATTAACAGAACACATAAAGAGACCGATCTCATGTTGTGGATTTTATATTTTCAAACAGAATTGAAATTTTCCAAAAGAGTCCCCCTCCCCCCCACTGTCTTTCCTTTAGTCAGCATATATTATTTTATGCATTTTTAATAATGTTAGAAGCATTCAAAATCAGAGTAATTTGCCATTCTTCACCATTTACTAAGATGTACCAGATATTTTTCTTCAACCAAAAATGAATTTCTGTAGTTATTGTCTATAAGTCTGAGATATATATCTGTTTAAAAGTTTATTCGTTTAATGTTTATGTCATGATGTATGTCAAAGTGTTTACCCATGCAAAGGCAAACGCATGCTTTCAATTTCAAATTTATATATTTTAATTGTTCCTGCAGTAATTTTAATTGTTAGTGAGATAATTTCAGACATCAGTAATATCATTATCACATTTTGGAAAGTTATAGTCCTTCATAAAATTGACACTTATTTCACTTTAATTAAGTTTAATTTTATACATTTTATTTATTTTCTTTTTGAAAATATGGGGGAGAGAAAGGAATACGTCGCCCTTATACATTGCGTATCTGTCTAAGCGTTGATTGTTATTTATTTATAGAGGATGTTTGAAAGCACACTTCAGTAATTAAATACTAATAATTTACTTCAATAATGTAAAAATACAATTCATAATCACTTCAATAATTTCTCAACAGATTAAGGTTACACACATGTTAATTTACAAAAATGCTTATCAGTTAAAAGTGATATAATATGAATGACGCATAAATTTATCAATAAATTATTAAATTATATTTTACTTTTCTTATTTAAAATTCATCTGGATAGATCTGTCAATCTACAATTCGCTGCTTTTTAAAGGAAAAATTTGCGTAAATTCCAGAATCTCTCTCTCTCTCTCTCTCTCTCTCTCTCTCTCTCTATATATATATATATATATATATATATATATATATATATATATGTGTGTGTGTGTGTGTGTGTGTGTGTGTGAAAAATTTTCTGGAATTTAGGGTATTTTTTCGTTAAAAAGAAGTGAATTGTAATGGCGTGCTGATTACAAGTGCAATTTGTATAAAATTGTCTGTTTTTTATTTTACAGTGTATTTACCGTAGAAATCGAAAATATCGAATGTAACTCATTGATAGAATGAATTTAATCGGGCATATTCCAGGTAGTTGATGCATCAGATGGTTTCGGGTATTTTCGTAGAAATTTATGTTCGTTCAACAAAGTGGCATTTTAAATGTCACTCTCAATTTTCCTGGTGTTTTCAAAGTTTTATATGCTTGAACCTGACTTTAATCCACGTTAATTCCACCTTAATAAACCAAAGAAATTATTTAGAATTTTAATTTTGTGGGGATTTTACGATTAAAAATCACAAATTTTGTACCTAGCATTCTTAATTGTGCCCAGAATCACCAACTATATCAGCTACATTGATAATATCAGTTAGTCTTAGAAATTTGATAAAAGTGTCTATACAATGCATCTAGTATGTGCATTTAAATATAAATAAACTAAACACATATAATACTAATAATATATTTTTTTAATGCATAAGCGCCTTTCCTTTTATTGTTCTATCATAATAGAAAATAGGAAACAAAAAGTATGAATTGAAAAACTGTAGAGAGAGTCCTGTGGTGAAAAACTTTGGCGACTCTTGTCTTAGATCTATCTAATCTGGTGCTGTCTTACCATTTTTCAGATGTACCGTACTGTTTTTCGGATGTACTGTGCTGTTTTGTCAGTGCATTTTGTTAGTAAACATTGGTGTACTGTAAAAATTTAATTGTTACTTAGTGTGCAATTATAATCATGCCAATGAGATGGACTCAGGGTCTCCATTACAACTTTTAATTTACGATAACAATCACACTGAAATTTGCTTATTCCTCTATGTAGACTGAGAGACAGCAGCACAGGCAATCACCTCATTGAGTTCAAGGCTGAAATTCTAGGATTAATTAAAACTGAATTCGCGTATTAAAAAGCAATTGGTCTGCCATGTCATATCTTGGTTGAAAACACTTAAAAATTTTGTTTTAAGAGTTGATTTATAAGTTTACTATAGTTTTTTCTTTTTTGTACCAAACACATGAAAACATGGAGGACTGGGAGCAGGAAAACACAATGAAAAACCTACGAGTTAATCGCTAAAATCGGGCTTTCGGGTGTTTTCCACCAAGATATATGACTTGACAAAACAATTGCGTTTTAATATGCAAATCGAGTTTTAATTAATTCTTGAATTTCATCCGTGAACACGATGAGGTGATTGTGTGTGCTGCCAAATCCCGGTCTGACAGAAACGACTTGAAATTCGATTAGCTTATTATGTGTACTCAAATGTGTGTCTTATATTTCCTTCAACTTGGTATTCTTACTTATTCTACGCATTCATGTGATCATGGGATAAATTATAATTTTAAAAGTTGTAAATTCTTTCTATACAACCGTCTTTACATCAGATTCTAGAACATTTTTTTTTCTTTTTGAATTTCTTCATTCAGATAAGACACAAACTGAAGTAGGTTAAAGATAGCGCAGAGTATATTCTCTCTTTTTTTCTGCGCATACGCTGTTTCCGAAACGGGATACTGCATCCTCTCCATTCATACTTCTAAGCTACGCTTCCCCTGACTTAGCAGCACGTAAATCTGGGAAAATGGCGGCTCTGTCTCTGTATTACATTACATTTGGTCGTGGTCTGTTGATGATGCCAGTTCCTTATATTATAAATTCAAGTCACAGTTAAACTAGACTTTGTTTGCCTGAATCGTACGGGACTACCAAATTTTCTTGTTAGAAGTCATTGAGGACATTTTTTTTTCTTTTATGTATATTATTTTTTATTTCAGGGCTTTTATATTTGTATTTATTTCCTATAAATAGAATGGAGTTATACATTTTTTTTTATGATTTTTTTTTTTCGTTTTTGTCTACCTGCGTAATGATTACAATAGATGTGTATTTTGAATATTTTTCCTACTTTCTTTATAAATGTATTACCCATTGTGGATATAACTATTATCACAGATATACAACGGATTTCTCTTTTTAATTTTCCTTTGGAATCAATTATCTGATTCTTTTCCACCAAATAATGTCAATAAAAAGTCTACTATGATATTATTGTGTGATTAATTGCAAATTTTAAAGTTTCATATTACTAAGAACCAGATTTCTTTAAATATTAGATAATGATGTATTTTAGGATTGAATAAATAAATTCAACCTAATGATGATCTTCGCTGACTTTTTAATTTATTAATGAGCATTTATTGCATTTATTTAATTTATTGGTTAGATTCAAAAATATCTAATTTTTAATTTTCATATTTTTTAAAAAAATTCAATCAAAAATTATTCTATTTCTATATTTTAGTAAACTATTTCAAAACTTAATTTTGAAATTTCTTCATCGTATTATAAGCAACAAAATGTTTTCAAAAAACATAGGGCACAGATGTCATATACGCACCACATTTTCACGTGGTTTTTTCCCCCGCCAATTTGGCATTGCACATCTGTGCCAAGGGGAAGATCCGTTTACTATTATAACAGAATTAAGAATGTATTTGTTAAAAATAAAACTTTATAACAATTGTTAAGAAAATAAAATGGGAAAAGCTAAAGATTTCAGTAAAATGTGCTGATTAAATGATACAACTACATGCATTCAACATGGCTATAAGTATTAGTATTTACGATTTATTGTGAAAATTATGTTTACCGATTTGTTACTTATTAAGTTTATTATTTATAATTGTTTATTTATTGTTTCCTTTATTATTAAATTCATATTTATTTACTGTTATTTTTTATTTTAATTCTTTAAATTATTTTTATTATATACTATATCAATAATTATTTATATCAAACTATAATTTATTTATTTTTATTATTTCCTTTCTTAAAATACTAGAATTTCTTTCATTTTTTCACGCTATTTTATTTTTATTTTGCAATAAAAATTCGCGCCCTGCATGTAATTTGTAACTTATATTCAAAAACAAAATTTTCGCCAAATTGGCGGGGAAAAAAGCACGTGAAAATGTGGTGCGTATATGACATCTGTACCAAACATAGATCTTTTCATACTTCTTTTAACCCTTCACTGCACGATTTTTTTTTTTTTATGAAAAAAAGTATTTTAAATCTATATATCGGTCTCTAGTAAAAAAAAAATTAAATTTCAAATTTTCATCTAAAATTTTATAGTTAATGTAGCATGCATCCTATGTACACAATTAGGCTTTTACAATATAGTATTGCTATATTTTGCAACTTAATTAATTGCTTAAAATAATTAGTTTTATATTTTTAACATTCTGCAACATTTTTTATACTTGTATATTTAACTATTCAGTAAAAATAATGAAAGCCCATTTTGCCTTAATAGCTTGATCAACATTTTTGTTTTGTTTTCGACGAACAAGCTCTACTTTTTTGTCAAATGCATCTATGATAAGTGTTATTCCATTCTTTGCACTGTTCTTGATCACGAATAGAGATCATATTGGCCAAATTCGGGGCACACAAAGAGAATTATACTATTTTTAGGTATGTGCCAGATGTGGCACACGGTGCAGTGAAAGGTTAATTATATTATTATTATTATTATTATTATTATTATTATTATTATTATTATTATTATTATTATTATTATTATTATTATTATTTGATAATACTATCATTAAAAGCAAACATGATAGAAAAGTTAAACTCCTTCATTTATTTGTTTCTATGTTTCTTTGTTTCTATATGTAGAAACTTTATATTATTTACTGGTAATTAATTTCTTCAAACTAGGCATTAATTTGTTTAATCTTTGAATTACTGTTCGTTGCGTTTTAAATTACATAGAATCTCGGTTTAGAATAGACACATAGAATCTCGAAATCTCGAGCGTGGATTCGAATCTCAGTTGTTGACCATTACCGCGAACCAAAGTAGTCTACAATATTCCCAGCAATATCACCACAGAGATTTTTCACAGGGAATGGGGACCCAGTTGACTACGAAGATCTCAGAAATCACCAACCCAAAAACTGCATGATGTAACGGATCACCGTGAAAAACGACATAATATCTATATGCATAAAATCTTTTTACACAATGTATATCAGCCATAATAATACAGATTGGTGGATATTCTATTGTAGTCAGGTACTCTCTCTCGAGACTTGCCTAGGCGTATTTGCTCATTAGATTAAGTAATCTGTTTTGATAGTGTTGTACTCGCAGCACGAAAAGGATGGCATATAACAGACTTCCAACTGTACAAAATAAGATTATTTGATAGCTGACAAACAGTTGTTGGAGAAATGTGGGGATGCCGTTTCTGTTAGCAAGATCCGACCAGAAAAAAAAAACTTTCTTTTTCATGTTCGGTTCATCTACTATGTATGCATGGTTATGCTATAAGGTATTCTTTTCATATACTTTCGAAAAGCTGTTGCACTTTCAGCAGGGTTTTAACCTTGAGATCTCATTTTTTGAATATTTTCTTGTTGTAGCAAAATGAGTGACACTTTATTCAACCTGAAGCAACTTTGCGTTCATAAAGCACTCAAATGCAAGTCTTGCAGACATTCCCAAGGGTCACGTTTACTCACATTTTACGGGCAAACTCCAGAAAAATCAGGAGACATGATAAGCATATTTTGCAATAGCAAGTCAAAAATTGGCTCACTGTTAACAATCTTCACCTCCTCTTTTAAAATAGATTAAAATATTATTTTTCATCTATTTCAGTTACTGTCTGATCACTCGTATCATATTCCTTATGTTATTCTCTCTTTTGCAAGAAATAGTTGAATTAAAGAAAAAAAAGAATTAAAAAAAACAAACAATTGCAAGCTTTTTTTTAAAATGAAAAATCGTGTTTATCTCTGTTTTTATACTTTTTAAAATTACTCACGTCCCGTGGCTTATTAGGTTATCAGTGTGTTTTTAAACATTAGTGATAAAACTGTCATCAATTTTCCATAGCAAAAGATCTTGTTTTTTAGGAGGAGAGGGGAAGAAATACAAGAAAAACAAAAGCAGCATACCACTTTTTATTACAATAATATTTATTTATGCATAAAAGATTTTTTTATGGTACTCAAACTCTTCAATTA
Source organism: Maratus speculifer (assembly GCA_964019185.1). Lineage (NCBI taxonomy): Eukaryota > Metazoa > Arthropoda > Arachnida > Araneae > Salticidae > Maratus > Maratus speculifer. The sequence goes on along the minus strand of OZ025295.1, from coordinate 278,296,990 downwards.
TGGCACCTTTTAATGTGTGTGCGCAACAATCAATTTTCTATAGAAATAAGGATATTTTTATTGGTTTGTTAAAACCGTGCACATGATTTTTCCCATTTGATTGTTTTTTCCCTTTTATTTTTTTTATCTTATTTATTTATTTATTGTTGTAGACTGACTCACATGCTTAAGGATTAGCAGGCCATGTTCATTCGTAAAATTTTAAGTGAAGTATTTTGAATAAATAAACTGCAATATCGATTGTCCTTTTTAGAGACAAGAGGAAAATTCTTTATTTAAATAAATAAAAAAAAACTTTTTCAAACATCTTTTGTTCGACTGTGCAATAGTTCAGAAACTATTTCGTGCAAATCTGTCAATAATTTTTTCTTAGCAATTCTAAATTAATGCACTTCTTTCAAACAGATTTCTCATTTTCGAATGAAGTTCAATAAAAAACGAACTGTGTTTTCTGTCATAACATTTTTTGCTTACATTTCAGAATCTTTTTCAGTATAGCTCTTTAGAAAAGGAGTTTAAATATTAATTTCCTATTTGCATTTGCAATTAGACAGTATGCTGAAGATTATATTTATCACATTATCTCTGATTCATTAGTGAGTTTTTAATACAATGGAAATGCATTTGCCTAAAATTGTGACAACAGTATTTTATACGCATAAGTATGTATAATAAATATACTTAACGTTTCCGCTTTGCTCGAATTTCATTTGCTTTCTTTATCTTTACAAACCCCCTAAATATGCAGTCTATTTTTAGTATGTTTACCTTATGATGTCTCTTCAAGATCAGCGAATTATAAATCTCTGTGTATATATTCAGTGATGTGTGTATAAGCGTTATAATTAAACTCTCGGCCATAAAAAAAATTAAATTTTTAACAGCCGAAAAGTTCATCTAAATAAAGCATATTTAATAGCACTTTAGATTATACCTTGTAAATGCGGATTTTTGGAAATCGTAAACTCTAAATATTATTGAAATTATGTACCCTCATATAAATAAAAAATTACAAAAAGGTTGCATTGTGGATTTTATATTGAAGATATTTAGAATTTAATTTCTGTATTTCATTTTCATAGCATTGTAACACTACATTACGAAAATATTGGCATTTTGTTGGGAATATTTACAATTTAATCTGAATTTTCTACCACTAATAAAATTTCAGGGGAAATATTAACAATGCTATACCAAGTTGTCACCAGTGGTTCAATTTTTCTAGGAAATAGTATTGGCATTATAATACTTGAAAACTGTAAATAATATAATGCTGTGTCCAAATTTTCTCTGCATGATATTCCTAATGATTTGCTGAAAGGTGAGTAACTCGAATTCGTGCTCAAATGAAGTCACTATTATTCTAAATTGTTTTTAACTCTTTCCATCAGGTTTGGCAAAGCCTACAATCACCCTTTTGAGTGAAAGCATGCTTGCTCTTCTCCGGCCATTATCTGCAAATACCAGATATTTTGTGCGCAGATTGGCCCTCCTCTAAAAAGATGATTACACGTTTTGCCCAGCTCCAGTCTAATGAAGAGAGCCTTAAAATAATTGCTTTCGGAAGAATAGTCACTGGTTTAGCCTTATTTATTATTTTTTTTCTCTGGTCTTTTAAGGCATTTTACCGAATAAAGTGGCTCGTTTGTTTTAAAGGGGTCCGGTACACATTTTAAAATAATTTTTATTTAATGAGTTAAAACTTCGAATTTTTTTGTGATAGTTAATGTTATTATTTGGAAACAAAATCACATGATAAAACTTGTTATAATTTTTTTAACTCAAATTTTAAAATTTACTAAAAAAGTGGAGTAGTTTAAAATCGTTATAACGCAAAATATTATTTGTTGGATTTAAGATTTTTTTTTCATTTAAATAAACAAAAATATATAAGCTTTAATATTTATTCAGCATTTTAAAAAATATTAATTTATATAAAAATTTAAAATATTTAAAATAATAATTTAAAAATAAATGATTTAATTAAAAAAATCATATTTTCAATGGTTAATTTTTTTTTTCAAAATTACAGTAAAATAACTAAAACAGACATGTTACAAGTTTGAAGCATTCATCTCTAACGGTTCTTGACTTATAACACTTTAAACAGGAGACATGGTGAAAAAAACCATCAAGATGAAAAACACAATTTTTACAAAAAGTCATTTTCATGACAGCCATTGCTTGAAAGCTAAGATTTTGAAAACGAACCAAAACGAAAAAATCAAAATTTCCTGTTCCATTTAAGATAGAAACATGATTTAAAAAACCATTTGAATCATTTTAAGCAGAAAAAACCAAAGAAATTTTTAATACAATAAAATTGTTTAGAAAATTTGAAGATTTTTGTGTCCCGGACCTCTTAAACTCAATTGAAATCTTGTTCGTATTGTGACGAAATCTATTTTCGACATTAATAAAATACCGTGACTTTTTAATTCTTTTCCTTGTAAAAAATATCTATGTATATTTTAACCAATAGAAAATAAAGGACCTTTCAACTAATCATAAAAAAGAAATGTAAGCCAGCTATATCATCAAGAGCAAGTTAATTAACAAATTCCTTCTATCTGCTGAAAGACACTGTGAAACATTACTTTGTGGTCGCTTTTAGGGAAGGGTAGTGGTATAAATACTTTAAAGACATTAGTATCCTTAACCTCTTAAGCGTCCCAAAGGGGTTTTTCCGTCACGTAACTTTTGGAATCAAAGGCATATTTAACACATAATCGATATTAAAGATAATTTTTTGAAGTGAAAGGGGTAAATAAATATGTGAGGTTACCAAATAAAAATTCTCATGACATTACTTTTCATAGCTTATGAATCGTTAAACATAAATGGAAAATTTTGAAGACGCTTAAAGTGTTGGACCGGGAGAAAATTTAACAATCACAAAGAAGTGTATTATTGATGCTATGGAAAATTTGGTTGCAATTTTTCAATGAAAAATTTATTTTTTAATTGAATTATGAAAATTAACATTTTAATTAGAAAACTGCAAATATAACAGTCCCCAAAACTATAGTCATCTATCTAACATTGAGTTTTAAAATATTTGAAAAAAGACCTTTCACTTGGTATTGCTACCACGTTTCCTGAATTTCTAACAATACATTTTCAATTAGATGATATCAGTTACTTTCTAATTTCTCATAATCATTGGAAATAACCTTTTCCTCAACTTTCATGTACAATTTCAATTCCTCCAGTATTGTCACACTTAGTAGTTCATGGCAAGAGCACAACGAAAGAGCATGCCTCCTGCCAACTGAAATGTTTAGCTTTCTTACTCCGACAGGATACGATTCATCACCTTAGCAGAGACCCCATGAGTGTATGTAACTGTTGCGATGTCTCTAAATTAACTTGCCAAAGTCTCCCGGTAGCCGAACACTGTGCTCCGAAACACCTTAAATTTGGGATCCAGCCAACATCGTTCTTCGATATGAGTTGGATGGGGCTCACTTGTTTTCTTTTTTAGACGACGTGTGTCTACTTTTTTTTTTGTTTGGTTCTTGGATCTTCGTGCTTAATTATCTGTAAAGGTATTTGTAGTTTTCGTCACGTTTGTTACTATTTTGCGATGATGGGTCAAGAGTCTACACTCTCTTTTTTACAACGCAAAATCGATACGAAGCGATGCTTTGTAGATGTCCTAAATAGACATTTCACTACTTTGGTTGATTCGATTTATATTTAAAAGAGTCTTTTGTCGTTTGTGGATTATTAAAAATCATTATTTTGGTTTTTGAGTTCTCTAAATTCCCTCCTTCCTCTTAATAGTACGGTATTTAAGTGATGTATCACATTTTAAAAAAATCTTTTGCTGTTTGCACAATAAAAGTATTTATAAAAACATAAACTTTTTTTTGTGACTATTTATTTTTCAATTCTCTCCAATCTTCAGATGCTATAGCAATGGCAATAACTTGATGATGTGGTTATTTTCGGGTAATGTGTCGATGTCCTAAGTAGTCGCGTCAAAATTGTGTTTAATTACACTTCTGCTAAAGTGTCATTTGTACAGTACTAGAAAAAAAAAAGGAGGGGGATTTTTGTGACGTTTTTGATTATGTGCACCCTCTTACTTTTGTTCGTTTTAAGATAATAGTTTTAGTAATTGTATGGCACTTTTTTTGCATTTATATGTTGAACGTTGATGATATAACTGAAAGCCAATGTAAAAGTGCCTTTCAATTACTAAAATTATGTTAAAATAGTTACTAAAACTATCTTAAAATGAACAAAAGTAAGCGAATGCACATAATAAAAAAATGTCACAAAAATTGCTAATTTTTTTTTTTTTTTTTTTTTTTTTTTTTTTTTGCCATTATTGTAGTTTATGAATCAATGAAATCATACTTCGGTTTTGGAATCGTTTTTTTTTTCTTTCTCCTCATTTAAATAATCTTATATTTGTTTCCTAAACTTCATATTTTTACTCACTTTCAACATTCTCTTACATACTACAAATTTTAGTTAAAATATTAAAAAAAATTTTCTTTAAATTTTATATTTATTTTTTCCTCTATGTTAGGGGTGCACAACCTGTGGCCCGCGGGCCAAACTGATACCAGTAATTTTATGCAGAATAATATTCCTTATAATAATGACAGTAACTTTGCTATAAAAGAAAACAAACGTCACTTTTGAAATATTCTGGTGTCAAACGATTTTCTGGCAAAAAGGTTGTGCATCGCTACTCTATGTCCTTTTATTACGTCTATGTAATGCAAATTGCTCTTAATACAATTTCTTTGCCAGTCTTTCAGATCTTTTTCACCATTTTTATATACATTATTAGCTTTTGATCTGCACAAATGTACTCGAAATAACGATGTAAAAAGTGCTTTATTTAAATACTTTTATGAAACAAAAAATACCTTGTCTTCCGAAAGGGATCTCCTTGAATCTATGAAGTTTTCATTACAATTGCGTGCCCCTTATTTATCTGAAAAGTAAATATCTTACTGGATGTTGTAATCAAGTCAGCCGATGATCCTTCGAAATTTTAAGTATGAAGTTTATTAAACACTAACTAAACAAAATTATTTACACTTGAAAACTTATAGATACACCTTTTTCTATTATTTCGGAACAACATAAGCTTTCCATAAAATCACTCAAGCTATTTCTCAAAACCAAAAATATTTACTCGCATTCACAACCAGTATCTTACTCATCTTTGAAAACACCGCTAACTTCCCCCTTCCTCTCTTCACTTCAATTCACCTTCTGTTGGGAAGTTGGTCTCCTCACTTAGATTTATTTACTAAGAAAATTAAGGTTGTTTTCAACTGGTCTGGTCAACAAGCGCAAAACGTTTTGACACATTTACAAATTCATTTTTTAACGGAAAGATATAAAATTGCAAAGCCTGAGTAATGGAAGCTATTTAGAATCCAACTGAATTTTTCATTTTTTGATCAATAAATTACTTATTGAATTATAAGCGTTTTCGATCACATGACAAACACGTTTTTCACCCTTTTTGAGTTATTATTCTTTCCTCACGCAAAAATTTGGTTCAAAGTACCTACTTTTACACTATTTCTAAAATGTGTATTGTGTTTGCCAGAAGAAAAACAGAAAAATGAATGCGATTAGATCTAAAGAACAACACCTGTTAGTTTTATGCATTTCCGAACACAAATATATTAAAACTTATATCACAATACTTCCCTTTTTGATTTAAGAACAGCGTTAAGAGGCTATTTATTTCAAATGAAAAGACCCGTTCTCTAATACTAATACCACGGAAGAAATTTATAAAGATATCTCGGTTGCATTTTAATATTTTTAAATGATTATTTTTTTTCATTGGATAGCTGAGATCGATCTGCATGCAGGATGTTTTTACTTTTTTGATTTTACTTAGTGATATTTTTTTATGGGGACGCTTTCATTTTCGGAACAGGTTTGGACAGCGAAAGCACCCCCATAAAAAAAATATCTGCAGCCAAAATCGAAAAAGTAAAGAATGGCCGGCATTCAGATCAATTTTAGTTATCTATTAAAAAAAAAAAATCACCTAAAAATATTGAAATGCAACCGAAATATCTGTATATTTTCCCCATAGGATTAACATTAGCGAACGGGTCTTTTCATTTGACTGAAATAGCCTCTTAAATAAAAAAGTTTGGAAGGTTGTTTGCATGACAGTGGATTCTTTAACGAAATCTCTAGAATGTCAAGTTATTGTGGTTGCTGAATCTGTATTCCTTTCTTCCACTACCTTTCAGAATGCCACTATTTTTATTATGTTATAAATCAATGCATTCACCCAGAAAATACCATCAAGAAATATTTTAATGTGCTTCTCAAATAATTCAATCCATAGTTTGTCATCGCAAGCTGTCTTCTTCATATAAAATAAATGTAGCAAACAGTGCAAACTGTTATATTTTTTAATGATATTTTTTTTTCAAAGAGAAGTTCTTTTAATCCATTAAACATTCTTGGCAGATTATCAGTTCTCTTTCAGAATAACATTTCGAGTTTTCAATTCATTTATGATCTAAAGAATATTTCTAAGTATATTTTCGCTATTAATAAAAAATTAAGGGATCGTTTTATTAATAAACAGACTGTAATATGTTGTGGGACAGCAAGGAAAATAGCTATATCCTATCTTGTATGAAATTGTATAAGGTATTTTTTCTTTCACAAAAACTTTTCTATGTCCCATAAAAATATAAAAAGGCGGTTTCCTAAATGTTAAAAATTATATTAAGTTAAAAAACAGAAGAAAAAGGAATCTTCTTTTGTATTAACTTTCTAAGTAGATTTATATAATATTGGAAACAATAAGTTTTTTTAAGACTTTTATTAGACTTTTTTCATACTTTTTTTTCGATTTCTTTACTGTTCTTTTAAAGTTTGCTTGCAATGAAAAACTGTACCTCAATGTATCGATTTTGCATGGTTTTCCAAATAATTTTCACATATGAATTTTTTGTTATCTCTCTCAATCGCGAGCAAAATAATTTCCAAATATGATTTTTTTTAAGTCTATCCCAATTGCGTGCAGTCTGAATACGAAATATTTAATTCGTTTGTACTTAAAACACTATAAATAAATTCCATGTTTGTTTCCAGCTGTTATTTTATAACGAAATATTAAAAAAATCAATAAATAAAATAATGTAATTCAAATATGAATTTAACAGACATTTAACCTATGCTTTGAACTGCGCTAAAATAATTTTAAAAAAGTGAAATCTTTGGTTAGTTCTCTTTCTACTCCTGGCATGCAGCTATAGTATGCAATGTTGTATTCAGGGGGTGGCCAGAGGGGGGGGCATCCTCCCAGAGCAATGAAATGCCCCCCCCTCCCAGAAAAAATTGAGATTTTGTGTTTTCAATGATAAAAAAATGTCCAGAAATTCTATAATATCCCCCCCCCCCCCCCGGAGCCGCAGAAGTCCCTCCAGGAAAATGTGTCTGAATTCAACGCTGATAGTTCGAATATGACTTTTAATGGCTTTTTATAGCCTTTAATGCATTATTGCTATTTTTCCGTATAAAAATACTTTTTAATGTTTCAATGCGAGCAATCTAAACAAATGTATTTAATATAAAAAAATTAGACCTTTCAATTAAAAAAAATATTTACACCTATATGCTGTAATTCGAGACAACCAGGTTAGATTTACTAGTCCTTTTTTTCTTTCTTTCTTTCTTTTTTCGAATATTACATGAACTTTTTCCAAGTCTAATAATTTCTATTCTCAGTACGTCTGATAATTTATCTCTCAGAAATAATTCTGCACATAAGAAATACTGCTATTATTCATTGCATTTTCTATTAGTAGTTCTGCAGTTTAGACGGTTCGATGGTAACCGTGCATTCGCATTTTTAATCTTATATTTTATTTAGAAATTCAAAGCAACCCACAAATCCATTTATTTCACATAATTTACTATAAGTAAGATTGTACGTTGCTTTCAGAAGATTTATTCTTATACTTTTCTGTATATTAACGTATAATTCGGTAAAACATTTTTTATATAAGAATAGAAATCACAGTGTCCTATATTTATCATATATATATGCTGCCACTGCATTCAAATTATGTATTATCTTCTTAGCAAATTTCTTTAATGCATACAGTGGCAAACTACGGAAAGAATGTTATTTTTAAAATAATGGTGGCAAATAATTAGAAATTATACGAAGCTGCTATTCGTATATGAGGAGGACTTGGCTATCTCTATTATTTTTGTCTTAAAATGTGGTAATCCCATCTTTCCACAATTTTCAATGCATAATTTAGCCTATATAAAATATTACAATATTGATTTCGCATAGTGGCATTAATAATTTGTTTGGACGATTAAATTTTCTCAATTAAATTTCTATTTTTTTTTAAATAATTTTTTATTCCAGTTGTTAATTTTTTGAAAATGAGGATTTAAATCCCCCCCCCCCTAATTTTTGAATTGCTACAGCACTGTTTCTTAATCTTTGAATTTACCGAATACATTAAAGATAAAAGAATTACCTTCTTAGTGGTAGCCGTGCTTCTACTATATAACTTTCTAACAGAACTATCTGCTTCCCAAATCTAATTTCTTTAAAGAGAAGACAGTATTGCATCCATTTCATGTAAAATGTCCATTTGACGCAACATGTCGTGGCCAGTAAAGTCAATTTCATATATCTAGAGCAGTTTACAGTTTATTTAACTTGATCTACTTGTTTTATGAATACCCACTTTAATGTCGCAGAATTTTAATGACATCTCCATCACGAAGACCACGGCATACGTTTAAAAGGCTTAACTAGCCAGAGCTGCCTCTTGTGCTCCATTTTTCCCCGAGACATCAATAATCGTGACGTCTTTTAAAAGTTGACCTTACTCAAAACATTTCCTATAACCAGACGCTTTGAGATAGCCCGTTAGGTTATTGCCTAACTGAACTTTTGATCAGATAAATTTTAAATAAGTCCCTTGGATTTTCTCAACTGTGATATTTTGTCCATCGTAAGTTATTAGAGTTAGCTCAAAAGAATCTAAAAGTGCCCGTTTACCGCACAGCGATCTATTAAATGAAGTGAAGCAAATACAGGAAAAGTCCTTGAGAAAATACCGCGGCTGAAATAAAGTTTTAAGATTTCATCGGTAAAACTCCTATAAATCGATCGAAAATTCAGCGAACTTACCACGCAGTCTTCTAATTCAAACACAGTTCTTCGTAAAGTTATAACTTCAAAGGAGTTTGTAACGTAACCCTATTTATGTGGGATTTCTAGGTTTCTGTGCGTTGATGCAGCTGTGTTATTTTTATAATGTATTAAAATTGTATTTAAATCAAGTGCATGTAAAATGATAGTACTCTCTCCTTGCTCTCTGTCCGTCAATTTTTGTGGTGTTCGATTTATGGAATAACTTTGACATTTCACTGTATTTTACTAAGTGTTTCTTTATTTCAAATTGCATTATTAGTCTTAAAGTTATTTTAATCACTTACCTCACGACATATGTTTATTAGTTACGTTTCTTATAAACCATGATTAAAATAGGAAGAAAAAAATAGTAATTTTGAAAATTAAGTATAATTGAACACACAAAAATTATATATGGTTATAAAAAATAACATATTAACTGTAAAAATTCACAATTTTATACATTTATTTATTTATTTATATATTTTTTTTTCGATAAAACTGATTTTTTTTATGTTTTAGAAAGTATGGATTTAAAAATATCTTTAACAGGTAACATTAAGTTTTCATTTTTTCTAAAGCTGCGGGAATTATTTTTAGTATTTTAGTGCAAAAGAAAAAGTCCATAAAAATTCGGAAATTGGTGTTACAAAATACGAATTTTTTTTATTTCGAATGTGAAAATATAAAATATATCTCAAAGCCTTAGCTAAAATGATCAATTAATTAAAAATTTAGTACAATTAGTCATGAAGGATATTATTTCAAAATTTAATTACTTAAAAGGCATACAGCCAAATTAGTGAAATAGTGGTCAAGCTGGGACTCGAACCCAGCCACCAGTACACCGCACCGACGTCCAACCAATAGTGAATTTTCTATTGAAAAATTTCCAATAATTATGTAGATTTATTGTGAAGGATATCTTTAAATGCATATTCTACTGGCATACATACTGACACATTCATGATACGTACATATTGACACATTCATGAAATTATTTCATCAGCCAAAAAATTACGTAAACTATACTGGCAATAAATAGATTTTTTTATAGTAATATATAAAAAAGAAACTATGGCCAATATAGTAAAAGCATTATTTTCATTTGGACGAACCATGTATATTTTCTAAAATTCTTTGTCATTTAAAGCTATGTTTTTACTTTTTTGTTTGTTTGTTTTTTTAATCTTAATAGCTATTATTGGTTATACTCTATACTAGTTTGTGCCATTTGTTTCGTCCAATAAATTAAATACATTTATTTATTTAAAATTTTGCTTTATCTTTAAGGAGACAGTTGTTGGACAATAGTTTGAACAATTGCTTACAAAAATTTGTTTTCTATTGCGTTAAGCGATTTTGAGGTCAGTGGCATGTGGTGTAAAGTCATGACCATGTCGTGATGTGCGTATATTATTTATAAATTCATATACAAGATTGCACAAGTGGATATTGATAAAATGTCGTCTAACGGTAACTGTCGGAAAGTCGTTTTCAGTTGTATTATAAATTTTCCAGCTTAATTCAATTTTTGAACAATATGAAGCATGTATGAAAATCTACAGAGCATATAGAAGGCTTAACAAAAGAATTCCAATACATGGGTGGTAGCTGCTGAAAATGAATTTTCGGTTTTGATGTTATATGATTTCTGAATTGCTCATACAGATAACTGTTTTGATCTCATAAAAATATACTCATACTTCATAATCTATGCTTTAAGCATGATTTTCTTTCTTGTTAAAAAAATTAAAAAAGGCTGAATACTGTTTTATGATTACCTCAATTTTACAATTTATAGATTAAACCTCTAGAGGACAACTTATCAATTTAAACTCTGGAGAATAACAATAATTGAATCAAATAAAATTTTATCAATGAGCCAGTTAAAATTCCGCCAAGAACAGCGTTCTGCAATATTTAAAACAAATTTCTTTCAAGTTTCATATTTTAAAGGCCAGTTTTTTTTTTCTTCTTAGAATGAAATGAGCCTTTTCCTTTCCGTGACCAAAGTGGTCAGAAAATACTGGAAAACTCCGGGTCACTTCTTAAAGAAAAATTGACCGCGGCTCCATAGCCCCTTCCGTTCGATAATTTTAAGATATTCCGAGCGCATTTCCTTATCGATTAAGTAGCATTATACAAGGGTTTGCGTGATGCCAATTTACCTGGTCAGGTGCAGCCTGTAAACCTCTGCTTAGTGTCGTTCGTGATACTGGTCTCGCGAAGGGGGTTTCCAAAAAATTATTTCCGGGGAGAAATTGAGCCAATAGAAACAACATTCAAACTTATCTTTTCGAAAGTTTCTGTTTTTCTAGGCGATTTGTTTTATAGGAAAGCGAGCTTAGAACGTGTTTGAGGAAATAACGTATTGCTTTGTTATTTAGCGAAGGAGAAGTGTGTGTGTGTGTGTGGGGGGGGGGTATCCATAAAATTGAAGAAGAGAGGATAACATTATGGTGGGGCATCCCCAAGAAGGAAGAAAGACTACTGAAAGAAATTTAATTAGATTTTCAAATTTAATTAACAAAATTTTATTTTCTCTAGTTGTTTTGAAAAAAAAAATTCTATATCATTTCCAAATGACTTAAAATAATTAAAAATGAGAAAATAAAAAGAGAATTAAACAAGAAAGATTTAACGACAGGCTGACCCAGGCCCTCTGAGATACCTCCCCCCCTCCCCCTCTCTCTCCTTCGTGGAAAACAAGTTCAGAAATTATTATCAAATGCAATTTTTTCAATTCTATTTATTTTTTATGTTCATACATTTAATATTTTTCCTAAAGAAGGCTTTGTGTGAAACGAAGTCTCTTCAGGTTTGTTCTCATATCCTAACTTCCTACTTTCTGACGCATTTTTTTTTTTAGTTTATTTTTGTTCACAAACTTGTCAAATTGGCTTTCTTTTCTATTTTTCGTTAAACACGGAAGGCTTTTTTTAGAAAAAGCTGTGAAAGTTAGCATTTTGTGCCGAATTCCCGGACGAGACAGCGCAGGAAAGACAAACAAACTGCCATCCTAATACAATAATAGTTTAAATTAAAGATGTAATTTATTTTGACAAAAAATTAAAAAGAAATATTCGATTACATATTACTCAATAATCAAGTCTTAAAGTATCATGCTTATCAAAAAATATCTCAGAAAATTGTACATTGTTGAGTAGAAAATATTTGCCGAAACGTCAGTGAAGGCTTACTTTGGAGACTCGAAATTTTTTGGATTCTGTCTGTCTGTCTGTCTGTCATTCTGTCAGTCTGTCTGTCTGTTCCGCGATAACTGACGTAAAAATTATTCGATTGGCTTGAAATTAAGTGGGTATATTAGTGAGACACTGGGATTAAGCTGTATAGATTTTTGTTAGATTTGATTCATTCGTTCGGAAGATATAGAATATTTTATTTCGCGCAATAATGTTTTTCTATGGCAAATCCAATGGTTTTCATTTTTTTCCCGAGAGAAAATGACACATTTGATTAATGGAATTCAATGATAAATGAATACTAAAATTTACCAGTTAAATTATTCGTATTATTTTGAAATTTTGTCAACGCATTTGTCAGATTTTTAAAATTATTACTGTAAATTTTGGAGGTTTTTTATAAATGTGTTCCAATAATATAGACTAATTTGTTTTAGAGATTTACTTATTTGAAATGTATTTATTTCATTTTCTTTATTTTCTTCTAATAGTTGCTAAGCAACCATTCATCTTAATCTTTATCCTTATAATGCTATAAATTTGAAAGCGTGTGAAAAATTTAAATGAAGTCAACATCAAAACTTATTAATTAATTAATTTCTTTGTATCTTTGCGTATAAATATAGCATAGGCCAGAAAAAAAAAAAACATAGGCTATGTTTTATTAATTTTATTCAAATATTTTCCTTAATAATTCAAAATTTCCTTCTTTTTCATACAGAATCAATAGGGATTTTTTAAATAAAATTTAAGCAATTTCCTTTATCGTTGCCAAAAAAAAAATCAAAATTTGGAATAATAATTTTTCAACAGCAATAAGATTCAATTGAGAAATTTCCATTCGAAAAATTAAACTATGAAAAAAAAAAAAAAAAAAAAAAAAAAAAAAAAAATATGACGTCAGAATTAAAACAACTATAGATATAGTACTTTTTATTAAATATTAAACACGGATATTCGTTTCGTTAATAGGAATTTTTCTGACAAAAATGGGGACATAATTACAAGTAAAAGAAATAAACAAGAATTATATTTTTAATAAATATTTCACTTAGTAAAATATGACGTCATAGTTGAACAAAAACAGGTATTTTATAGTAGTCGTTAAAAATACAAGAAACATGAATATCAATAACTCATGAATAATGAAGTCATTGCCGAAACTTCAGTGAAGGCTTACTTTGGAGACATGAAATTTATTTTTTCATATGTCAGTCTCTACTTCTGTATGTCTGTCTGTCCCGCTATAACTGCAGCAAAATGCAATCAAAAAAAATTTTTTTTTCGGAAACAAAATTGTAAAACTCTAGATTACTGAGTCAAAAATTACAAAACTTCCTGATGCATCAGGTTTAGGTGTTTGTGGCTGGCAGGCATGTAGAAGTATGAAGATAAAGAAAAATATTTGCCCAAACTGTTACTTATTCTTATAAATCAAAATGTATAAAGAAATGCAAAATATACAATAATCATTAGCGCAATTATTAGAAAGTGACAAATTTAAATTAAGTGAGGCTCGGGGGGTTCAGGGGGGCTCCGCCCCCCTGAAGAAATCTACTATGTTATAATAAAGAAAACAAAAATAATAGATCATGAAAATTTCAGAATATCCTAACATAACTAAATTTTTAATTTACCGCTTTTGATGGCTGAAAATTTCTAATTCCTATTTTATTCTTATAAATAATTACGCAATTTGAAAATTTTAAATTACAGTTTCCAGGGAGTTGAATATTACCCAAAGTTTTGAAAAAAATATGAACAAAGCTGACGTTGAGGCTCCTGATCTGCAGATTTTCTAGTTTTTTCTTGAACCACAGAAAAGAAAAAATTAGTAGAAGGAAGTGTAACTCATTCTATTTTCTTATTTTTAAAACATTTTATGTGTTAAATTCATATATATATATATATATATATATGTGCATGTGTGTGTATGTGTGTGCGTTTATTTATTTATTTATGCCAGTATGTTTAAAAATTAACTTGCACAGGATTGTTCTAATATGCAATTCTTAATTTCGAATATTTATGTTTATATTTTCTCCCTCTCTCTCTCTTTTTAATACTTATTGCATACATCTGAATTAAACTCTAAAATATTGAAATACGAAATTCGAAAATAAATGCAAAAAATTAAACAAGTGAAAAGTTATTACTTTTCTCTATCGCTTAGCAACTATACGATCATGCTTTTTCCCCCCTTTATATTAACTTTTTTATAGAATCAAATCCGAGTTCTAAAAAAATCTACATGATTGGTATGTATTACAATTAAAAAAATAGAAGTCATTTTTTAGTTATAAATAATAAATGAAACGATTATAAATAACTGATTCGCCGTCTACTATATAAAATTTTATCGTATTAAAGCATTCTTGTACAGCCATGGTGCTTTGAACTGACCGGAATTCAAATTTCAGACTTTATGACCTCATTAAGGCTCTTATTAGCCATATGTGCTGAATACTAAAATAGAAAATTATATTTCAGGCTATTACATTTTGATTTTATGGAATTCGTGGTAAAGTTTTTTCTCAGGAAGACAATGGAAATTATTTTTGGAATAAAGAGTAAATTATAGAAAAATTAAAAGAAAAAGAAAGAAAGAAAAGAAAAGAAAAGAAAAGAAAAGAAAAGAAAAGAAAAGAAAAGAAATCCTTAAAATTTTCTATTAAAAGATATTTATTCAGAGATACTTCTAACTTAAAGAAAATTATTTGTAGAAAAATAAAAGCAAGTTATGCTGTGCAAGTTATGTTTCAGCAACCAAAATTTAAGCAAAGGAACCTAAGCTGTTAAAAATTTGCTGCGAACTGTCATTCATTCGACCATTTTTTTCTTTTTTAATTTTACAGAAAACGGTATTATAAAAGTAATTTAATTAAAAACTTAAAAAGTTGCTGCAAACTGTCTAATAGTCATTCGAGCACGTTATTTTAATTTATTTTATTTTTTATTTTATTTTATTTTTTACTATTTTTTTATTTTTATTTTTTAAAGAAAACGGTTTTATAAACGTAATTTAACTCCATCCTGACCACAATATGCTTAATAATATAGTCAGAATACCGAATTTAATTATGGTTATGTAGTTTTTTTTTTTTTTTTTTTATGAAAACAGTTTTATGACTGGACCAGATTGCTACGAATTTTTAAGAGTGTAGTGTGCAAAAATCTCAGAACAAATAAATAGGGGAGAGTGGAGTGGTGCCAGACACCTTTTACAAAAATTAGAAAATCAACTTTATTTGACACAAAAATTTCAATATATAGAGGGCAATGTGAATCATTATTTAATCTCCCTGAACTATATAAAAACATAACATGTAAAAGGTATTTTATAATCGAAGAAATAGTAAGTTTCAAAATGTGTCCTATACCTCCCCTCTAACAGGTAAGGGAAGTATAGGATGACAAAGCTATAAGGTACAAATAGTCTAGTTTCGGCTAAATATACAATCAAACAAAGATTGTAGATTATAATGTATGTGCCACAATATAAAATTCCAGCATTTTCATGGCTGGAATAAAAATTCAGGATTGTCAGTCATAGATGGTATTAAATGATCATCAATTTAATTTATTTAGATTTTGAAGCAAATGAATATATTATCAACGTTATAATAAATATATTATCCCTAAAAATTTTTGTTTGCATTTTAGCAATTTACATTCATTTTATTTAAAAAAAAAAAAGGAATTAGACATGTTTTATTTCTTTCTTTAATGACATCTTTCATTCTTCCTCACTTCCTTGTTGTACGTAAACTTTTTTTATAAACAAAAATACATCTTTTAGGCTTAGTTTAAATTATAAATAATATATACAGTATACTGTTCCATAAAAAGGGAAACTATTACATCTACGCATAAACAAGTCATTAATATACAGAAAACATAACAAGTTGGAAATTGCACGTGAAGCGTAGCAAATTAGGTGCGTTCGAACGATAACGAAGTTTTAAAAATATTACTTTCATATATCAATCTCATAACATTGTAAATAGTGAATTACAATTAAAACGCTCATCAAACAATGTTCTCCCTATACCATTATGTAATGGAATATTTTTGTGTGGCCTTGTAAATCAATAATAAATGTTCTTTGCACCACAAATTATGTAAGATGTATATTATAATATGTACTTTATAGTTGCATATAAATTTTATTAAGTTCGCATGAGTGTAACACGATTAAAATGCATTTGAAACATTTTTTACCATTGACCGTAATGTAATGGAATACTTTTGATTGTCTTTGTAATTGATCTATTCATCCGATTTTCATAAAATTTGAAATAACTCGAAAAAATTATGTAATAATTATGTATTTTAAATTTCAAACGTATCGAATATACTTGAAACTTTTTCCCCATTAACCATAATGTAACTGAATACTTTTGATTGCTCCTGTAATTGATCTATGCACCCGATTATCAAAAAATTTGAAATAACTCGACAGAATTATGTAATAATTGCGTATTTTAAATTTCAAACGATTAAAATGCATTTGAAACTTTTTCCCCCATTGACCGTAATGTAATGGAATACTTTTGATTGCCCCTGTAATTGATCTATGCATCCGAGTTTCATAAAATTTGAAATAACTCGAAAAAACTATATAATAATTATGTATTTTAAATTTCAAACGATTAAAATGCATTTGAAACTTTTTTCCCCCATTGACCGTAATGTAATGGAATACTTTTGATTGCCCCTGTAATTGATCTATTCATCCGATTTTCATAAAATTTGAAATAACTCGAAAAAATTATGTAATAATTATGTATTTTAAATTTCAAACGTATCGAATATACTTGAAACTTTTTCCCCATTGACCATAATGTAACTGAATACTTTTGATTGCCCCTGTAATTGATCTATGCACACGATTATCAAAAAATTTGAAATAACTCGACAGAATTATGTAATAATTGCGTATTTTAAATTTCAAACGATTAAAATGCATTTGAAACATTTTTTCCCATTGATCGTAATGCAATGGAATACTTTTGATTGCCCCTGTAATTGATCTATCCATCCGATTCTCATAAAATTTGAAATGACTCGACAAAATTATGTAATAATTATGTATTTTAAATTTCAAACGATTCGGTTGGGTAGTTTTTGCGTTGTTATATGCGGACGGACAGACGGACGGACTGAACGACCACTATAGGTGCTACGTATTATATAATTACGAACGCACCTAAAAAGTATATGACACAAATTTGCTTTTGATTCTTAAAATAATCTTTTCCATTATACAATTGCAAGCATATACATATACAGATCAAATTTTTTTTTTTTTCAACTGAAGATTGGGCTGCGATTGCTTCATCTTGCGTGTGATTGATGAAATGTTTCGAATGATACGTAAAGAAAAAAACTTATTGTCTCATTCCTCCCACTGTCCCACTCCACCTCACTTTCCCCTAATTATTCATCTTAAAAATATGTTACTTTTTTTCTTTTTAAGGCTAAAATTCTTTAAAACATCTTTCTTTTGCAAGATATACTTACTTATAGAGGATGTTTAAAAAATATCCATTCAAATTTTAAAGACAATCCTGGAAGGCCTGGAAGTTTTAATCGAAAGCAAATATTCTTAAATCAAAGAATGCATTTCTTAAGAATCACATTTAACTGGTAGAAGATATTGCATAGGTGTACCAGCAACTACTTTTCTACGATATTAAGTAAGGTTTTATATGAAAA
Organism: Maratus speculifer; assembly: GCA_964019185.1. Taxonomy (NCBI): domain Eukaryota; kingdom Metazoa; phylum Arthropoda; class Arachnida; order Araneae; family Salticidae; genus Maratus; species Maratus speculifer. The sequence goes on along the minus strand of OZ025295.1, from coordinate 278,278,894 downwards.
TCTTTAAAGTGGGAATTTTAAGCTTTTTAAAAGAATGTTTGTGTTAAATTTCTGCATTTAAGCCGCTAAAGTCGCTGTTTCTCATATAAAAATGTATTCTATTAAAGAATTTATTTATTTTATTTTATTTTATTTTATTTTATTTATTTGGTAAAAATTCCTCTGTTACATAAAATTTTGACAGATATTTTAAAAACTTTCTGTATGAAATTTCATACACAATTAATCAGATATATATTTTAATGTAATTTTACATTTTTTTTTTTTATTTATATGCTTTATAATCTTTTAAAGCTAGTTTCCTAGGCATTCTTTAAATTTCTATTGCTATAAAACCTTCAGTAACATTTTTGCAAATTCCTAAACAAATTAACACAGATCTTTTTCAAACTCTTAAAAATGAAAGAAATGTATACAACTGGCTAAAAAACGTGTTACTAAAGAAATAAACTTCCTTTTAATTAAATCATTGTGAGAAATAATGTTTAAAAATATCAGAAATCTTCAAATTCATGAAATATTGAATGGATAAGCCTAATTTCAGCAGAACAAATAAACAAATAAATGAAGCAAAATAAGAGAAAAATCCTTAAAGAATGATTAATATTGAAGTTGTGACATTATAAATACATATTAATAGTAAAATTTTAAAATGTATCACATTTATAGAAAAAAAGTGCATGTTACTTGACTTTATTTATTTTATTTTATTTATTTATTTATTTATTTGGGGGGGGGGGTAATATGGTAACCCTTTCTTTGGATAAATTTGTAATTTACAAAAGTCCCTAAATTTATTAAATATTATATGACAAAAGCTTTATTTTTTTGAGGAGGGGGTAATAAAATAATTTAAAATATATTTAAAGTCTTGAGTTCCCTGAATCCTTTATTTTAAACAGTTTTACTTTGCAGAGCTAAAGTAAGATTGGTGTGTCTTTTCATACCATAAATGCTTGTTTCCACAAAGAAATGTTAAGTTGAATAGATGTGTAATTTACTCGCGTATATTGCTGCTTTTTTTAAGTGGTATAAAAAAAAGATTAGTCATGTTATCATGAAATTTTCTATAGACTATTGTTGAAAAGTTGCTTTGAAAAGGATTTGAAACCACGATCGTATTTCGTATATTGTGCGAAATCATAATTTCAGAGAAAAGTTGTGCACCTTTTAAGATTTTATTCTTTTATTTAAATTTAAAAAATAAAATGTGGTATGTTCTATGTTATTCATTCGCATAAAAGTCAAACAACGCTTTTGTAGTGTTTTTTTTTTCTTTCTTTTTTATTCTATGTTTTTCAGGCAGTGTGTATTTGGCACACATCTTTAAGCGCGTAATATAAAACAGAATATAGATATTTCTAGAAGAAAATAATTCTCAGTTTATACTATAATTACCCAAGTTGGCAAAATATTAATTTTTAGTTATTTGTTTATTTTTCTGGGCCATTTCAGGTGTTTCTAGTGGTTTTTGATGTGATGAATTTAGAAATGCATGAGAGTATTTTATATCTGTCACGTATAGTTTGTGCATAAAATGAAAAAGAATATAAAGCTAAGACGCATAAAAGGTCTATCAGAATCGAAATTTTATCGAAAAAATACTTACAAATACATCTTAATCTATATATTACATTTTTTTAATGTTCTATTCTTTTACATTTCACAAAGTAGGGATTAAATTACCGCAAAATCACATAGATCTATCAGAATTAAAAACTTTATTAAATAAATAAACTTAAAAAAACCTCACAAGTAAGCTGTATCTTACATGTCATTAATTTATTCCATTTCATATTATTTTATTATTACATTTCATAAAGTGGGAATGAAGATACAACAATGTCATACAAGGGATCATTTAATATTATTTGGCATAGAAAGCAAATGCTAAATGCTTCTTCCAAATATATTATGTTATACCTAACGTTTCAAACAAAAATTGTTAATATTTTGAGAAAGGAAACTATCAGCCAACAAAAAACTGTATATTTTATGAGAAATATCCGTAATTCGTGTCACAAATTTTCTGTTACTTTAGCACATTTTGTAGTAAAATGAATGATTTTTTATGGCACCAATTTGTTTGTTTGTTTTCCCTGTAAACAAACATTTTTTTTTTTCTGTTTAATACATTATGACATATATGCATGAATAAAAAAATTAAAAATATATAACCGTGCATAACTACCTTATAATAAATATAAACAATCAATGTTTATTGATATTACAACCGTTTTTGCCGTATCTAGTCAAATATTGTATTATTTGTTAGTTTTATTTGCATTATTTTCATTATTTTCTTATATTTCTGTCGCTGTCATATGTTCCAAGAATCTAAAAATCGTCCTTTCAAGTATTCTGTTTTACAATAGAAATTTAGCTGGAATGAATTATATTGATATATTTTTTCTCTCTTGATTGTTGAAGAAGTTGTATAATAAATGTTAGATATAATGCAATAGCTGCTTTGGAGAGAGGTGTTTTTATTAATTTGCTGATAGTTCATAAGATATGTAAATCTGAAGTATTTAAAACTTTAACAAATACGTATACAAGTATGCCCTTTACAAAAATTCATTGCAAGCACCTTATCTGACACAAGAAAATAAGCTCTTTTTCTTTTTACAAACATGTTTATATTAATAGTTGCGATAAATCCATTGAAAAAGAAGATTGTAAGAAGATTCTTTACTCTAAAATTCATTATTGTGTCGCGTTTGTTAAACTTGGTTCCAATTAAAATTTAATTAAGTGCTACAGCCTGTATAAATTATTCCACCAACATGCGGATTTGTTCTTTCATAATTTCTTCTCTTTAATTACTAGATTTTTTTTTAATCACGTGCTGTGCGGTGTAAGTGATTTCAATGAAAAGCTACCTTTGACTTTTTATTTTTATTTATTTTATTTTTTTAAGTGTTAATTTTGAGAACGGGGCTGCTTTCCTTCTGCCGATGTGATTGTCACAGTTGACTGCACCAAAACAATTCAGACGATGTGACATAGGGTTTGATTAATTTTGTATTTAATGTTTAATATATTTTTTTTATCCAAATCTTAATTTTCGGGGAAAGTTTACTCCTTAAAATGTGTTAAAATTTCATCTGAAGAGCTTTCTAATGTAAATTATTTAATTTGTCAAACACGGTGGCAATATTCGGAAGCTATGCTCAAGAACTGATGTTAATATGTTGGGGGAGCCGTTCCTATTTTTATGTTAATATAAAACAATTCCGAAACATTTTTCTTAATGAAAGGAAAGTATAAATTTTGTCTTCCTGCGAAAATTGCATTAAAATGCACGGAGGAGATTTTTTTTATGTAACTATTCCTCCTTATCTTGTTTTAAAACCTTTGTTACAGCAATTTGTATGCGGGAATCACGTGTGTTTTTTCCCCCCTTACAATGAATATGCAGGATGTTTCATAATTTAATAAATAATCTTTTTTGTAATTTTCTGTAATTATTTGTTCATTAAGATATAATTATCGTTCATTGCTGCGTAAATCTTTTATTTTATTTCATAATACATTTGCCTTTAATTGTTTTAAATTCCCCCTTTCAAAATAAAGTTTTGCATTATTTGAATTGTGTAATCTAATTTTTAGTGATAGCGTGTATTAGATTTAATCAATTAATATATTTATGAATTGGGTTTTAAGTTGCAATGATTATTATGACTTTTTAAAAATTTTTAATTAATTGGTGATTTTGTGCGAGTCCAACAGAGAAAAATTAAAATCACTTTTCTTTTATTCTGTTCGTGTCGTTTAGAAATTGTTTGAATGGTGAACAATTGAGAACAGTTTGAGCACATTATTTGAATTTTGTAAATTAATTTTTAGTGATAGCGTGTATTAGATTTGATCAATTAATATATTTATTAATACGCTTTATAATTAATTGATGATTTTGTGGTATCCGATAGGGAAAAAAATCACTTTTCGCTTAATCTGCACGTATATGTTTAGAAATTGTATTATCTATTATTAAAAGTTATATTTATGTGGCTATTATATATACGTGAACAACTTATATATATATATATATATATATATATATATATATATATATCTTAATTTTTAGAATCTGTTTTACATTTATTTCATATTTTTAAATTCAGAAAGTTTTTCCTTTTAATTTTTTTAATATTTGTTTAGTGATTGATAAATGTATTTCTTAATGAATTTATTTTTGTAAGAGTTACGTAAAAGAAAAAATATCTGCCGATAATCAACCCCACTCATAACTTTTTTTTAATTCATTTTATTTATTTATTTTTTATGAATGAGAGTTTGGGAAAAAAATTCCCCTCCCTCCCTAAGAGGTTCTTGTACTTATTGATGATAAGTACTTTTCTCGTACTTGTAGAATTGTCAGTTACTCACTAATTATGTCATAATTGTCAGATAGCAAATGAACTTAAAAAGTAAATGAAAATTTCTGATTCTAGCATATTAGAACCCTGTATTGTTGAGATTTTTGACCCTATGAAACAGTTTTCTGTTATTTTTATCAAAATAGTTGTACTCTCATACACGTATAGAAGCGGTGTCTGTCTGATTATTAATCACTCCCCCCCCCCCTCAAAAAATAATAAGTAACACACCTACTAAATATACATGAATATTTTTTATAAAAAAATCCAATGCAGCATAAACATTCACCAATACTTAAAATTCAGTAAGACCAATAGATAAACTGTATTTCAGCATGTATAATGAACATGAAATATTTAAACTGCTATTTAAAATAAACAAAATAGATCCCCATTAGAATTATGAAGTTCTGTGAAATTATTATAAACAGATATATGAAAAGCAAATGGATGAAAAAAACCCCCAGAAAATTTATGTTGTAAATAATTCGTCAGGGGACATAATTTACAAATATAAGCAATAATCCAGTCAGTTCCTGTAATAGGTCAAGCAATAAGCTAAGAAATTCGACCTATTATGTACCCAATTAACTAGATGAAAAAACAATAAAAAAAAATAATACTAAACTTGAAAAGTAATACTATGGAATAATAATAATAATAATTTATACCATCTTATCAAGAATGTAGTTGTGAAATCTATCATTAGCACATGTTACATCACATGTTACATGCTATCAAATAATGTAAATTTTACCATTAGAATAAATATTATCAGTTACAGTTACTAAAACAAAACAAAACAAAATTATAAAAATATTTAGTAGAACATATGTTATTTATAAATAGTATACTGATCCACACTTATTATTTATAATTAAAATTAATATTTAATATTCATATTTTTATGTAATTTAATTATAATAATAATAATAATTTATACCATCTTATCCTCTAAAATAATATAGTTGTAAAATCTATCATTAGCACATGTTGCATCACATGTTACATGCCATCAAATATGTAAATTTTATCACTAGAATAAAGATTATCAGTTACAGTTACTAAAACAGAAAAAAAAAAAATTAATAAATAAATAAAAAGTAATAAAAATATTTAGTAGAACATACATTGTTTATAAATAATATACTAATCCACACTTATTATGTTATAATTAAAATTAATATTTAATATTTTTATTTTTATATAATTTAATTCCAGTAATATATGTATTATATGTATGTGTGCGTGTGCGTGTGTAGCATTAAAACTTCTCTTTAGCTTATTTCAAACATAGATAACTAATTATTAGCAAATTTTGTGCGTCTACGTGCTTGCATGAATTCATGTATGTGTTTATTAAGTATACTATATAAACTAAATAGTAATTCGATCTATGGGAAGAGGAAACACTCTTTTCTTATAGCATAAATGATTTTAAAAAATCCATATTTCTCAAGTTCACATAAATGTTTCCAAGAATAGTTGATAAAAATGGAAAGATATTTTTCGAGATTGAAAGATATATTATTTTTTACACATATATTTTTTAAAAAATCATTTAGTTACTTAGGATTGAAATAAAAAATATCAAAAAGTTTTATATACATACAGACTAACTATTCTCAAAGTGAGAAGTATGCAAATTGATTTTTCAGGGGCAATTACAAATTTGATATTAAATCAAATTTCAGTTACTCCATCCTAACTCTTTCTTTCTTTTCTTTTTTTTCCCCTTCCTCTTCTTCCTCTTTTTCATCCTCTTTTTTTTTCTTTGGAAAAGTACTCGACTAAAAATGAAAATAATGCATGCAACTTTCAAAGAAAGAAAAAAAATTTTGATTTTTAAAATTTTCAAAGAAAATTTCAAAATAGAATCTAACCCAGATAAACTAAAAAAAAAAAAAAAATTCTAATTATATAAAACCATTAATTGTAAAACATTATATGAAACTATTGAATTTAATACTAAATTACCATATTGAAACATGGAAAAAATAATAATTCAAAATGAAAACAAACGAAACTTTCTGAACTGAAGCATAATCCTCAAGCCCACAAATTCTTTGGAACTGCAAATAAAATGTACAGTTTTATCTTCGTATTAGCCCTGAAAAATCAAAATAATGAGAATTTGGGCCTACCAACACACATTAAAAACAATATAAAATGGAAAAGAGTCTTCGCTTCACAGGAGCCCCGCTTCGCTTCGCGGGATAGGAGCCCTACGAGTACAGCTTGAACTGACTACGAACATATTTAACCCCCCTCCTTCTAAAATATCAGAAATAACCTAAACATTCCACAACAAATCTAGTAAAATTAATAAACCAAAAAAAAGGACATTAGAAAAAAAAAACCTGAATAGTAAATTTCTTATGGTTTTTGTGCACGCCTCCTACACACTAAATAATACACATCATGTCATATCCATTTTAAATCTTAACCCTTTCTTGTCTACTGTACTATTAATAGTACATGTCTTTTAATGGACTATTATTTTGTTTTAAGAAATACTTTCGCTACTATTTACATGTAGAAAGCTTAGTCAGAGTTGCCAACCTCCGGCTTTTTTAAAATTATGAATACCTACTTTGAACCAGAAAATTTATTTAATTAGATGTGCCTAGCATTAACTCAAAGGGTCGTTTGAAATGTACTTAATTTCGTTCACTCATTAAATTTCTGGTTCGAATTATAATTGTTTCATTTTTAAAAAGCCGGAGGTTGGCATGTCTGGCTTATTATAAATCTTATGCAATTACCATATGACTTCATTTATGTTTACGTATTTAGTAATAATAATGTTAATTATTGTTTGTTTAATTCTCTTTGCGCCGTTTACGATTCTTTTATTTTAAACACATATTTCACTCCTCAAATTTAAAATAAGAGTTAATTTTTTGAGAGAGTCATGTGTAATAAAGCGAAAAAAGTGTTGGAAAGTTGTAAAATAATTTAAATCTTATTGTAATGCTATATTTTCTAAACATATCCAAAAATTCTTCCTTAGCATATTGCCATATGAATATGAGTTGAATAGTACGCAAAACAACAACATTCGTTATCTTTCAGACAGTGAAATGTTCGTTAAATACTATTTAATCTATTTGGATAGCTAGTGTTAATATTATTAACATAAAAAGTTTTTTCTTTTTTTTGACCCGAAAGGGTTAAAATTAGACGGTACTTGATTAGCAAGTGACAACAATGACGAAAGTAAAGGTTGCTTACAGAAGTGCATTGAAAATAGCTAATTAAAATTAATAAGGATAGTTGGTCCAAAAATATTTTTATCTATTTATTGTGTTACTAACAGAGAGAAAATTTAGAATTCAAATTTTTTTCATTAATTCTTAATCAAATGCTAAAATTAATTACAAAATGTATCATTGCTATTAATTTTAATGCCAAGTGTGAAAGTCTCAAAGAATTTTTGAGATGATAAAAAAAAAAAAAAAAAAAACAGACAATGTAACACTTTTTTCAAACATTGGGATAAGCTGCCAAATAATAACTTTTTTGTTTGTTTTTGTTGCATAAAGGCGAAGTTATTTGCCTCATTACATTTATAGAACTGGGTTTTTATATTTGTGACAGAAAATTGAGCTGATTGATAAACCTCTAACTTTAAAGTACAGTAAAACCCCGATAATTCGGATTAATTGAGACCAGACCCAATCCGGATTATTGAAAATCCGGATTATCCGAAGAATAAGAAAAAAATGAAATAAGACATACTCACAGAAAACCACCTTTATATTAAACATACTGAATATTTACAGACAGTAAAAATGTCTATTTTGTAATTATAAAATCTTCTGCTGTGCTAGTTTTGTATAACTTTTGCGGGCCGCACGGTCACGCATCCACTTGAGCATACTTAGTTTATTGAATGTAGTCTCCACCTGATGTTCAAAATAAACCATTAATTGTTGTAAATGATTTGCTTCTTCATTATGGCTAATAACTTTTGGTTGATCATCATTGATAATAGTGTTTTCGTCTGAATCATCTTTATTTTCAACTTCTTCAGTTGTACATAAAGTGATTATTTCATCATCTGTAACTGAAGCGTAAACTTCATTATTTTTTGCTTCATTCAATTGCTAAAGTCGGTGATATCAACGTCTCAGAACCATCAGTTTTTTTTTTTTTTTTTTTTAACAATCTTACAAAAACTTTCAGGTGTGATTTCCCTTTCATCCTCGCCTATTTTCCCTTCTGTTTCAAGCTTGCTTGTTATTCAAGAAATCACAATTTGTAGACCATAAATTCTTCACGACTTTTGGAGAGTACTCTCAGCAACCTGCTTGCAAACCTTAAGTGATGCATGGTTTTTCTTTGAAAGGTAACTTCAAAGAGTTTAAATGAAAATATTAAGGTAGTCTTCCGAAAATATTTCAGAAAAGACTTTTTAAATTCAGAATACGAAAATTAAATGAATTAGTGTTATCGAAATTTCGCCGATCCCTTCCCAAACTTTGAAAAAAGAAACTGACCAGACTGATCCATATTATACGGAGATCCGGGTTTTAACGGGGTTCGAATTAGCGGGTTTCTACTGTCGTTAAGGCTACTGTTCTTGCAAAGAAAAACTCGCGAGCTAATTTTATTCCTATGGGGAAGTTATTTTCTAATAATTCGTTTGCATTTCGACATTCTTCTTATTTATTTATTCTTTCTTATTTTATTTATTATTTATTTTATTTTATTTTATTTTATTTATTATTTATTTATTTATTTTTATTTTATTCATTTATTTATTTATTTTTATTTGTCTATTTTATTTTATTTTATTTTATTATCATTACTTTTTTTGTATTAAATAGCTGATGTCCCTCTTTACATCGCCTTATTTTTACTTTTTTAATTTTCATTGCAGTTTTTTTTTTTTTTAGGGAGAGACATGTTTATTTCCGGAAATGGTTTTGAAAGTGAAAGTAACTTTATAAAAAATATCTGCAACCGAAATCGAAAAAGTAAAAAAAGTGCGATGTAGAGAGGGACCTCAGCTATCCAATATAAAAAATAAATAAATAAATAAAAATATTTAACTGGTTCACAGACTTTTTCTCTTTTCTATGTGGGAAATCAACCCCTATAATTTTGCCAGAGAATTCTTATCCATTTTAAGATCTTTGGTAAGGCTTTCACAACGTGAATGGAATTTACTTTAAAAATAATAAGAGATACATGTTTACAGAGTAAGAAGTGTGTGTGTTGAAGGAAGGAGGTCATCAAAATTTTACACATACTTCAGTGGAGGCGTGGTCAATTAATGGTTGTTAACTGCTGGTATATATTATAAATTATTCAGAATTCAAAATAAAATTCTTATAATTTAAAAGTAACCTTCTCCCCGTTTGTATTATTACAATAATTTACCTTTCATAATGATTTCAGAAGCCTTAAAATATGCTTTTCTTTATTCATACTGATTTATCACTATTTTTTAAACTGTAATTAAAATGAATTAATTGTGATGGTATAGTTGTTTCTAACCTTACTATTTTCAATTTCATAGATAATTATGATATCCAGTTGAATTAAACTTTCTTTTATTAGTGAAGTGAAGTATCGTTTATTATTATTATTATTATTATTATTATTATTATTATTATTATTATTATTATTTTAATTCTGAATCGAATTACTATCCACAAATCCCTATGATCATTCATTACAAAGTTATGACAAGTATTTATGAATACGAAGTCAAAAATCATACTTCATGATTGAGGACAGTATTGTCACATTTATTCTGCATTCAAAATGTGTTCTTTGTATCATATCAAATGATCTCAAACTTACTAAATATCCTCAAATTAACAATAATCATAATCATCTGAGTCTTTTTCAAGATCATTAAAGTTATCGAATTCCGTGTACAGTCAAACTTCGTTAAAACGAACATACTTAACACAAATTACTTTTACGACAAACTATTTCCGATAACCCCGTCCAGTTGTATGTAATGTATTTAAGCTCGGATAACACGAACTACTTTTAACATAACAAAAAATGTTTCTCCTTGGGTGTTTGCATTAACGAGCTTTAACTTATTTCATAAAACCTGCCTAACTTTATATCAAATAATCAAATCCACTTGCAAATAGTGTTATTCGATTCAGAATTAAAAAATAAATCAGAAATGATATCTCACTTGACCTAATTATAGAATTTTTATTTCTCCTCTTCCACCAGCATAAAATGCCTCCCTTGCCCCCCCCCCCCTTTTCCTAATAATAATAAAACAACTTTTTGGGGGTTCGGGGAATGAAGAAAACTCATTGGGACTTCATTTCTTGTGCCAAAACGATGTCATTGCTTAATTTTTGTGAATATCCATCAGTTGTTACTGCGAAACCTATTTTACCTAAATGAAGTATTATTACAGGCTATGTTCATGAAATTTGCCGGCCGTAACTTTTTTACAAAATGATCGTATCGACTTGTGGATGATATCATTCAATTCAGAATGAAGAAATATACAACAAATGACACCCCACTTCACCTATTTAAAAAAAAAATTAATTTTTTCCACTTCCTCTGGTAAAATTCCCCTTCTCCTCTTGCCCCCTCCCCTCTCCCCGCACTCCTTCCAAAAAAAATGTAAGACATCTTTATTTTTCTGGGAGTTATCGGATCTTCATTTCTAGTATGCCAAAACGAAAGCTTACCCTAAATTTTTGTGAATGACCTTTAGTTGTTATATTTCACTTGATTTTTCGGTCTATTTTACTTGTACTATAACTAAAAATGATATTACTATTTTGAAAATTGCATTTTTTTTTTTTTTTTTTTTTTTTTTTTTTTTTACATAATCGGATAAATCTATTAAAGAGCTCAATCTCAGTTGTATGAATGCTTATTTTTTTTCTCCCCAAGCCATTAATTCTGGATACACACAATGTTCACGCACACAGGCATTTGAGTGACATGCTTTTTTACAAAGCGTCCGTCACAGCTAGCGAAGCGTCACAAGCGATGCTGAACGTTTTTTCCACGAACCTGTTGCACAACCGACCATTTTCGTGTATCCATGTCTTCATCTTTACGAAATAGCTTACGGTATTGAAATTACCACGGCACGATGCGGGTTATTGAAATCGGGTGTGAAAGTGAAAACAACGATGTACTTATTCCGAATCTGATGGATAAAAAAGATGTTTATTTTGTTTGTGTTATCGGTTTTACGAGATGCATCGTGTTGTCTTCATTGTAAGAACTTGACCCTTTATTTATGGAATTATTTATCAAGAAATTATTTCATCTCAATCAGGGCCGATCAAAGGGGTCGGTCTCCCCGGGCACGGAAATTAAAGGGGCGCCAAATTTATATTACCATCGTCTTTTGACACAAAATATAAAATATGAATTTTAAAATGTTCAGTTTAACTTTAAAGGCGATTAAAATAATCCAATATAGATGTTAATAGTTAATTTTATTTAAAAAAACAACTTAGTACTTTCAAGCCTTTAATCAGGCTCTTCCCCAGAGAATATTTTCTTTATGTATACAAATACATGATTCCGTTTTGAAAATGAACCAGACTCGTGGCTTGAGGATTGAATTGGTAGTATTTTAGGTGAACAGTAAAAAGGAATATTTAATTGTTGTACCATAAATTTCAATACGTCATTTTTTTTTCTAATTGTCTGGATTTAATTTCAGGATGTTAAACCTTAAAACCATCGGTATATTATACATAATACATATATTTTCGAAACGGAATCATGTATTTGTATAAATAAAGAAAATATTCTCTGGAGAAGAGCCTGATTAAAGGCTTGAAAATACTAAGATTTTTTTTAAATAAAATTAACTGTTAACATCTGTAGTTGATTATTTTAACCGTCTTTTAAGTAAACTTGAATATTTTAAAGTTTATATTATATATTTTGTGCTAAAAACAAGGAGAAATTTTCGTTCCGTTTTAGATTTTTATATTTATTTCGTCTTTTTTTTCTTTCTTTTCTTTTTCTTTTTTTTCTTTTTCTATTTTTAGGTGCGTTCGTAATTATGTAAATACGTAGCACCTATTGTTGTCGCTCAGTCCGTCCGTCTGTCTGTCTGTCCGTCCGCATATAACAGCGCAAAAACTACCCAACCGAATCGTTTGAAATTTAAAATACATAATTATTACATAATTTTGTCGAGTCATTTCAAATGTTATGAAAATCGTATGGATAGATCAACTACAGGGACAATCAAAAAGGATTCCGTTACATTACGGTCAATGGGGAAAAAAGTTTCAAATGCATTTTAATCGTTTGAAATTTAAAACGTATATTTATTACATAATTTTGTCGAGTCATTTCAAATTTTATGAAAATCGTATGGATAGATCAACTACAGGGACAATCAAAAGGATTCCGTTACATTACGGTCAATGGGGAAAAAAGTTTCAAATGCATTTTAATCGTTTGAAATTTAAAACATTTATTTATTACATAATTTTGTCGAGTCATTTCAAATTTTATGAAAATCGTATGGATAGATCAACTACAGGGACAATCAAAAGGATTCCGTTACATTACGGTCAATGGGGAAAAAAGTTTCAAATGCATTTTAATCGTTTGAAATTTAAAACGTATATTTATTACATAATTTTGTCGAGTCATTTCAAATGTTATGAAAATCGGATGCATTGATCAATTACAGGGACAATCAAAAGCATTCCGTTACATTACGGTCAATGGGGAAAAAAGTTTCAAATGCATTTTAATGGTGTTACACTCATTTGAACATAACAGAATTGACATGAATCTATGAAATATGTACTAAAAATATATTTTGTATAATCTGTTATGCAAAGAATATTTATTATTAAATTACAGGGCCACACAAATGTATTCCACTAAATAATGTAATACGGGGAAAATTGTTTGGGACGTGTTTTAATTATATTAACCTACTTCACATTTTATGAATAAGATATACGTTAATGAAGTATAATAAAAATTACTCCCTGCTTATTTACAGGAACACAAAGATTTCGACCATGATACTGTATCCAAAGTACGCTCTACTGTATCAGCAAGATCTGAATATCTTTAAAACTTCGTTATCAACGAACGCACCTCATTTGCTACGCTTTACGTGCAATTTCCAACTTATTTTAAATAATATATGCAAAAGCATATTGGAATTTTTTTGCGAAAAAAATATACATTCTCATAATAGCACGTTGTTTCTTTCTTGAAATCCAAAAGGGAATATACTGTATTATTAAATACATTTTCCCCAGTGCAATGTTCTTTTGTATTTTTTAGTTGTTAAAAACTAAACCTTTTTAAAGTTCCAAAATAAATTCCAAACATGTATTCAATAGAATTAGTTTATGTTTTTAACACTTTTCAATTTTGTGACACCTGTCGCAAAAGAAATGGTAGAGGATGGGGGAAGGGCGGAGGTGTTAAATTAAAACTTCATCCCAAATGCAATTTTTTTTTTTTTTTTTTTTTTTTACGATGTTGATTTTAATATTTGAAGATATACTGGAATTTTCAAATAAAAATAATGTGAAATTTAGATTTCTTTCGCCGTAAAAACTGATTAAATATATCGGTAATTATGATTTTTTGCGACATATTTACCAAAATAATCAGATATAATTAACCAAAAATAATCATGGAAATATCACAATTCTTATAAAAGCAATGTATTTAAATGTACAGGTGTCCAGCAAATAACACCTTGATTTCAAAATTAAATTTCTCAAAAACAAAGATCGATAGTAATATGCGGTAAACGGTTTTTTCATTAGGTAAGCTGTAAAAATCTTATACAGAAATTTCAAACAGTGAATATTTTGAAAAAATTGAGTTCTGATTGCATAGAATGCTTTGATTTGACATTTTTCTTGTTTTAGATTGCCTGCAGAGAAATAATTTTTCAGCTTACAGTGTAATATTTTAAAGATTTTTCGAAGTAAATTTTTAGAATTTCGAAATTTCAAAAATTTAATTTCAAACAAAAAACTATGAAATATGGCACTTTAAGCCGGAAAACACATTCTCTGGCAGCAATCTAAAGCAAGAAAAATGTCAATTCAAAGCATTCTTTGCAATCAGAACACAATCTTTTCAAAATATTTACCGTTCGAAACTTTTGTATAAGATTTTTACAGCTTACCTGATAAACAAACTGTTTACTGCATAATTCTATTGATCTTTGTTTTTGAGAAATTTAATTTTGAAATCAGGGGTGTTATTTGCTGGAAACCCTGTATCATGATCCTCTCTGTAAATGGGAAGGCTTTTGCAGTCGAATATGTTTCAGATAATTTTGTTACGAAAATAATTAAGAAAATTACCACTTTGTTAAAAATATTTACCTTTGATTGTTTCTCTACACCAGGAGTTCAAAAACTAGGTGCTAACAGGTAATCTCTGACCGCTAAATTAATTAATTTATTTTTTATTTTTTATTTATTTATTTTCCCTGTTTAAAATTTTTCATAAAACTTTTGTCGAAATGCTATTAAATCTTCAGCGAAGAAATTTTTTAAATTTTAGTGGTGAGAGACTCCCGTTCGCGCCTATATTTTTGCACCCCTGCTCTACACTATCTAAATTTGATTGAGCAGAGTATATTGTGAGGAAAGAAAAAAAAAAAAAAAAGAACTTATATAAATCAGCAGAATAAATAAGTTTTATATCAAATTTTCTGCAACGGTACTTTAAAAGTACCGTCAGTGTAATAGAGGGTTAATGAACTTAGCATATTTGTTTTATTTTAATTGACAGTTGCTCTTGTTTTAGATTTTCCAATCCTTTATTTTTACACGAGAAACAAGAATGTAAAATCTCGCACACTTAAAAATCCATGCACAGTTTTATGTAGTATATTGTAATGAATGTGAAAAAAAAATCGTAGTAAAAATATTCATATTTATAAAAGTGGTAAAGGTTTGTAAAAGTTAAATTTTTTTAAATTTAAATTTTAGTAACATAGGCTAATTTTTAATTTTTTTTAATTTAATTTAATTTTTAGCATACTAAGTACTGTGCCACATACTGAAGAAACGGTTTCAAAGGTACTATGTCCCCTTAAAAGTGCGAAAATATTTTTTGTCATAACTAATCTTCAGAATGATATCGATTGTGTGTGCGGAATTAGTAGATCTGTTCATAAAAAATTCACTTTTACCATGTATATTTTTACTTTGACTGTAATAAATGATTTTTGTATAATTTCATAAAATAAATGCATTTAAAAAAAATCTAGTTAATGAAATAATATAATTTTAGTATTAAATTCAGGTTGAATAGGTTTAATATGAATTAGAATGAGATAGAGTTAGACTTATAGAATTTCGTTATTTGATATAATTATTTAATAGAATTAGGTTTAATATTTCATGCGTGCAATGTTTTTCTAACCTACAGCAGTTAACACTTATAAGTGTGAAACGTTAAATAATCCATTTGAATATTATTTTTTAATGTTCAGAAAGCCAAAAATTAAAAATAATTGTTCCCTCATAGAGATAAATTAACAATAAAATTCAGGTATTAAGTTGAAATAGTTTTAGTCAGTAAATCAAAAAACATACTTTAACACAAGAAAAATAGGAAACTTGCCAAAAAAAAAAAAAAAACACTAAGCAGTTGATGTACAGGAATATATCTTAAGAAAAAGGAATAAAATTTTGAAAATAATTTCTGTTAATATTTTTTATGAAAAAAAAAAAAAAAAAAAAACTTGAGCAAAAATACTTTTTTTTCTCCTAATGCCTTATTCAAAATACCGTATTAAAAAAAGGATTAATTAGATTAATTAATTCCTTTTTTTAAATGCGATGTTAGAATTACTTAATTAGAAAATTAATTAATTCATTATCAATACATTTTTATAAACTTAAAATAAATGCAAACCGGATAATTCATGTCTTTTAATTAAAAGTCTTAGAATTAATGTAGGTGTGCGCTTTAGAAGGATTAAGGATTCACTTTTGTAACTTTAGGAGAAAAAAAATATGTTTTTAAATAAATAGTTTCCAGATATTATCTTGCTGTTTTGAAAATTAATTCTATATAATTGAAATATTTATGGGATAATCTCCAACATTGGTATTTTTTGGGGTACCTCAGGCATTTTATAAAAAACTTTAATTATATTAATAGATGTTTATGTACTTTAAATATGATGTTTCTAGAAATACATTTTAAAGCTAAATAATCTAAGACTAAGAAATTGTTCGAATGTCAAAGTTTCAGATCTAGTTAAAAGAAATCGATTAATTCGATGTTTTTAGTTTTAGATTTAAAAAATAATCATATACTTCTGAATCAATTGCAAAAATATACTGACATATAAATTACAATTATGGAAAAAACAGCTACATTAAATTATAGTTACAGAGCTCCCAAATGGTCCGCCAACTGAACATCAATATTTTCTTACAAAAATTTTCTTTTTAGATTTTTCTTACAAATTGCACAAAAACCAGCTTCGGGAATAGTTTTTGGTGCAAATTCTTGTAGAAACTTACCATGAAATTTTCTATTAAATAATATTGGTGTTCAGTTAGCGGGCCATTTGGGAGGCCTGAAGTTAAAAAACCCGGGGTTGCATGGGTAAAAATAGTTATACACTTCTAATGGTACTGGTATAAGCGGTACTTTTAAAATGCGTTTCTAAATTCAAACTCGCAACTTCTAAATGCAATGAGGGTGTTCTTAAATCAAAAAGGGCCACTTTGTGACACATGCATTAATTTATTTTTTGTTCAGAAATGCATGAAAATAGCAGGGGTTGTTATTCAGAAACTGTCTAATTGCACTCAATTTTTTTGTTTTTTAAAAAACACAATAGATCTTTCATAACAAGCCTTCAAAGTTGACGTTTTTGAGCACATTTCCCGACGAAAGCAGAAAAACCGGTCGAAAAGCAGGAGAAAAACGGGTGATCGTTTGATCGAAATAGCTTAGAACTGGATAGGTAATTTAATTATCATAAAATGGAAAATTCAGTTCAATTCGAAATCGCTTCCATAATCAGGCATTCCAGTTTTATAACATTTTGTTAAAAAATGAACTTGTAAATGTGTCAAAACTTTTTGGGCTTTCTTGGGCTTGTTGAGCGGAGCAGTTGAGAACACCCATAACAGTAATATTTTCTTCTCTGTATAAAAATAAACGAAGCAAGACAATTCAAATAATCTTTGAAGTGCATGGAATCGAATAAATCAACGCATATTCCTGCTAAAATAAGACATCTTTCAAATGGTAATATTTCTAATGGTAATAGTACATAAGCGTTAACTTTTAAAATGCGTTTTTAAAAAAAATTCGCAACTTCCTGATACCATAACAGAAACATTTTCACCTCTGTATAAAAAAGAAACGAAGAAAGAAAATTCGGATATTCTTATTGAAGTTCATGCAATCGAATAAACCAACGTATATTTCTGAAAAAAGAAAAAAAAAGATATTATTCTAAAAACAAAATTTTAAACTTAAATAATTACTCTTTATTGTAAATCTATAATTTGAAACATTTTCTAATGTAATACAAGAAGTTAGTTGGCGACAGTCAGCTATAATGGAAATTTATAACATTAATTACAAAATCAAGATACAAAGACAACAACAACCATAATAAATAATAAGTTGATGGATTCTTGGGCATCTGTGTCATATTTTGGGAATTTGCATGTGTATTAGAATAAAAACAATTTATGCCAAAAAATGTTTACTTTTCCCTTTTTTTGGGGGGGGGCAAGGGGGGCGGAAAGGACAGTTTTTCCTTTATAAAAATATTTCTGTAAAAAATACATTTTTTTTCTGTAAAATTAGAGAATTTTTTTTAATAATGTGTTGTGCGTTCAAACATTCTTTTTTTTCCACAGAAGTTTTTTATTTAATTGAAACAAAGTTTTATTGACTGTCAATCAGAGGAGTTCAACACCCGGCAGTTATCCGACAATCCAACATATTTCAGAGTACGATGTAAAATATACATCTTTCTTTTTTTTTTATTTGATTTTCATTTTATAACGAAAAATATCAAACATAAATACAAATATTTCTTGTAATTTTGAAAACTTTTGCTTATGAAAAAAAAAAAAAAAAACCTTTTTTTTTTTTTTTTTTTTTTTTTTTTTTTTTTTTTTTTTAAGAATAAAATTATATATTGATTTATACATGCGCTTTCTGTTACCAAAGTTTCTATTCAGCGACCATTGTTATTCAGTAAATGAAAGAAGTTAACTAGGAGCTTTGCGATTGCGGATAAAAATATTCATACTAATCACTGAGGTAATATCATAATTTATTAGAATATCTTTAAGCACTTGAATGGTTTTATTTATAGATTAAAATTTCTTAAGGAATAATAATTAATGTTATTAACGATTCTGATATCCTATTTTTCCAAGCAATTAACCTTTTATAATGAATATCT
Organism: Maratus speculifer; assembly: GCA_964019185.1. NCBI lineage: Eukaryota > Metazoa > Arthropoda > Arachnida > Araneae > Salticidae > Maratus > Maratus speculifer. Next base: position 278,260,096 of record OZ025295.1, on the reverse strand, counting down.
TTACAAAACCAACTACAAAAGCATTCTTCACTTGAAATTCATGACCATATTCTTTTCTTTCCTACAATAAAGCTTTTAGATATTTAACGATGAAATTTGATTACAATTATGTTATCTTATTTATCTGAATTGTATATCTATGCTATATCCGTGAATATCATAATTTATTTTATTTTTTATTCTTTTTTAGGTAAGAATTTTTAAATGTATGAGATCATCCTCTGATTCTTCGAAAAATCTTTGTAAGTGACTACAATTTTACTATTCAAAAATATTTGTTGTTAATTTTCGAATGAATGATTTCTTTCATCCTAGTCTTCAACGGACCAAAATATTCAGTTCCGATTAAGCCATCCTGTACGAAATCTATTTTCTCAACGTGTACAGGTCTTTTCAAAGATCAATAAAATTTGTCCTGGTCGAAAATTTTTGCAAAAAAAAAAGCATATATTTTTAAATCGCCATTATTCTACAATTTAACATTAAAATTTATTCTTTTTAAAAAATAGTAGATTTCTAGGCTTATTAAAACATAGTTAAACGCATGAAAAATAATTTGCTTAGGACGGAATCTTGTTTTAAACTGAAAAATGTGTTCATCCATACAAATTGAATACAATAATACATGAGAATATATATATATAACACATTTACACCTGTTAAGAAGGGAACTCGTCTTAGAGGTCTGCACGGGCCGGAATTTTCAGGCCCGGCCCGGCCCGGCCCGTAGGAAAGTTATTTCGGCCCGGCCCGGCCCGTTGTAAAACTCAAAAGTTCGGCCCGGGCCCGGCCCGGCCCGTTTAATTTTTTATATTTTAGGCCCGGCCCGGCCCGTACAAAAATCAGCGAAAACAGGCCCGGCCCGGCCCGGCCCGTTTTGGCCCGTTACAATTTCTACGATTTCTAAAAAATTCAGATTTTAATCATATAACTAAGATTCCTTTAAAGAATACTGCATACATATCTATGGAATGATTTTGCAGTATATTTTACAGCAAATACACATTAAACAACATTAATGATTACTTAGATTCTTACACTTTCAACATTCGAATAAAGATTCATTAAAAAATTAATATATGGCTTAGAATAAAAGAAAAAAGAAAGAAAGCTAAAAACATTGTTAATTTTCAAGCTGTTTAATAAAAGAAGATTTATAAATATATTTCTATATCCTTTTATTATACATTTCAAATCCAAATTCATTCTTAAATTCAAAGAAGCTCCTTTCTGATACATTTCAAAATTCATTTTTTTTACTCAGAAACGCATAAGATAAGCAGGTATCTTTATTCAGAAACTATATAATCGAATGGCGATATCCATTTTTTGATACAAGCAATTTAAGAATACTGCAAACAAATAAAATACTGTCATAATTATCGTTTTGAATAGAATTTCCAGAAGCAATAGCAAGGGAAGGGAGAAAAACCGGCAATCATTTGAGAAACTATTATATCTCAACAAGGTTATACAAGTATTTTATTTACCAAAAATGAAAAATGCTATTCGATTTCAAATCCCTTCAATAGTTTGGCTTATCACTTTTATACTTTTACAATTTAAAATCAACCAGAAAATGTGTCAAACTTTCGCATTATTGAGAAATTAATTTAAAAATCATCAAGTATATATCCAAAGACTAAGCTAACATAAGTTCTTTATCGCTGTTAATAATTTTACAAATCATGTTTTCTGCCAATAATTAAGTCTAGTACCGGTTCGGCCAGTCTATATGTAGAAAAACAATGCAAGCGTGATCTCGGACCTGCATGAGTCAGCTAAAAAAATATTAAAACGGGTTACACATAATGTAATTCTCCGATGCCGATACACTGTGCATTTTTATATTGATGCTGTCAAACTAGTATGGTCCACATTTATACTTATTCTCGTTAAAACCATTTTCGTTGAAAATAGCTCATATTTTATCGTTTCTGCTTAAATGTTCAGAATGGGCCGGCAGGCCCGAAAATTTTTTATCGGCCCGGCTCGGCCCGTCTGGCCCGTTCAATTTTTTTGCCGGCCCGGCCCGGCCCGTTTACGTTGTTTGTCGGCCCGGCCCGGCCCGTTGAAAAAACTATTCTAAATCTGCCGGCCCGGCCCGGCCCGGCCCGTTAGAAAATTCGAAACAATTCCGCCGGGCCGGGTACGGGCCACGGGCCAGGCCCGGGCCCGTGCAGACCTCTAACTCGTCTATAACGATTTTTTTCTTTCTTATGCGATTCCGTCTTAGAAGATTTTATTTTTACCATGTACCATTTTTTAGATTTTTATGTCTCCATTACATGGAATATCGGTTAATAATATCAATCATATTTGAAAACATTTCTATACAACAAACAGAGGTTCAATAAAAACATAAATATCGCTGCCTTACGGCACTTCTGCATAAATAAAGATTATAAACATAAAAAAATGGCCTAAGTTTTTTTGGTCAGAAATCTTTCGTACGAGTAAAAATCAATCTTCTGTAGAAATTTACTTGGGCTGGCGAATCGAATTTTTAAATTTTTTTCCGAGCTGGACTCGGGGCGAAATTTTAACTTTTATAACGAGCCGAGCCGGGCCAATATTTTTTTCGTTCGGGCCAGGCCGATTTTTTCCCCTATGGATTGAACCGGGCCCGGGACAGGAAATTCGACCCGTACAATCCTCTATGATACACACACTCGCATATATATACAAAGTTCTGTTTTTATTATTATATAGATAGATGTTTCGTATTGATTCAAGAAAGAACTAGTCCTACTAATTACGCAATCAATATATCTCCCCTACCACAGGTATTTTAAGATACTCGGCTTCAATTAGGTAAGGAAAAAAAAGTCAGATTTTGGTATTTATTGGGTATTTATCTCTGTTAGTGGTATTTTATCAGCTGTCTTACCTCACCCAGTATCAAAATCTTCAAAATTATTTTTTTAAATCTAAAAAGTTTTTTAAATTAAGATTTTTCTCAGATTCTATAAGATTTTAATTTAATATTTTTCTCAATTCCAAACCCCCGGAAATTAAAATACAATTTAATTTTAAACAAACTGCGCCTGGAAGTTAATAATTTTGTGATAAAAATGAAATTAATTGGCCAGGCCATTATCGTCAGCGTTATGTGTAAAAACATGTCAGAGGCCCTTTTTTTTCAGTATGCAATATACATAGATAATTTTATATTTATAGATATAAAATCGTTAATAGATATCGTTTATAGATATAAAATCGTTAAAATTTATAAATCGTTAAACTTTTTTTTTGCTAATTTTTTCCTCAAAAATAAAAGTATCAAAATGTTTTAATAACACCACATCTAATGAAAAAAAAAAAAAATAAATAAACAATTGGATAAGTAATAATAATTGAAAAAAGACAATTTTCTAAAGTGTTCAGAAAATAATATTGTTGCACAGTTCATGGAAAACAGTTTTGAGAAAAACGAGTTTAAATTTTTACGTGTACCATGTAGAGTACATTAAAAAAGACCCCCCCCCCCCCAAAAAAAAAAAAAAAAAAAAAAAAGAGAGAGAGAGAGAGAGAAAGAAAAGAAAAAAAAAGTTATAAATACGTTTATTTTATCATCTGATTAAGCAATGCTTCGACATTCAAAAGAACGAAGCAAAAAGAGTAAGAAAAGAAGAACAAAACGAACTTGCAGGATGCGTGATTTTTTGCTGCAAATTTAACATTAATTTATTTAATTAGTACTGCGGAAAAAGTGTTAATTTAGTGATTTTCCTTTTTTTTCTTTACCTGATCATTAGTGCTTTTCCCTTCAATTATATCAATGCGTGACGTTTAATGAGAACACACCTATACGCGGTGACATATTGTTTCACATTCTTGCTTCCTTCGGGAAACGTACGGCTTCCATTGATGACTTATGATTTTCCATTGTGATCGAGTTTCAATATCGAATGTTTGGAGTAGTCTATATTTCCTGACATTAATTTTCATTTCGATTCGAATCGTAGAGAAATATTGATGTCCCGTAATTATGCCACTTTGAACATGAAAAGTAACTGTTATGCCATTGAGTGCCGACAATGGAAGCAGAAGGGGGGGTCCGAGGATTTTCAAATTTTATTTACTAAATTTTATTATATTTTTCCCATGCGATTTTGAAAAAATAAAATAAAATTCATTCTACTCAATTAATTCAAAATAATTTAACATTGAGGGGGGGGGGGGGAGGGCAAAAGAATTTTTGTCAGCGGGCGTTGTCATCTTAACTTCTTGTACAAGAGGTATATTGATCTTTTTTGTTGTTGTTCGTTTAAAGGGGCGACTTCAGTCTGGCGAAAACACCTGTTCGCTAATGTTAATCCTGTGGAAGAAAATTTTTTAGCTTGCATTTTCAATATTTTTATTTATTTATTTATTTATTGAGCAGTTAAGGTTGATTTGTATAAGGTTATTTGTTACTTTTTCAATTTTCTTTGCAGTTTTTTTTTTTTTTATGAAGACATTTTCGAAACCTAATCTTTACACTGAGCTTTGCCGGGCTAAAATAATTGTCGTTCTAGACGTGACGGACCCCGGCCTGAGAACTCCGGCCCTTTTAGATTTCTAATATACATTAACCTATTTAAATAATCCTCGGATAAAAATAAATCATAGTACGAGTAACTTTACGTTCTAAATTTTATTACAAAATCCGAATGCCATTTTTATGGGGGTGGAATAGAGGTGTATATGCCAGGGGCCGGTAGAAAAAAATGAGTTTTATCTACCCAACTATTTTAATTTTCAAAATATTTATTTAAATAAAACTTTCTATTAATACGTAAATTTATTTTTCTAACATTCACTTAATAATAATCCAAAATTAATTGTAAAATTTTGCTTTTAATTCCAGATTTTTCTTGATTTATCTTCTGACTCATTCGATACAAGGATATCTTCTTCATTAAATATCTGTCAAAATTTTATTAATTGTTCCATTTATTTTGAATCTTTCTTCTTTTTCACGTGGGAAAAAACTATCTAATTTTTATAAATTTATACATCTGAATGTGTTAAGGTGAAAAAAAATCTTGAATTATGAGTTTAATGCGTTTAATAAACATTAGAAGACAATTAAAACACATTATCGTGAATGTATTTTACAATATCAAGGGGAAAAAACTAATTTACTCTTCAATAAAAGTAATCAGCACTCAACAATAGGGAATTTTTATGTTACAAAGAGTTAATCATTCTTCAAACCTTCACTGAGAAAAGTTTTCCCATCAAAATTCATGACCGCATTCTTTTGTTCTTACAAGTGATTCGGAGAACAGCTATAAAAATCAGATTTTGCTTTAGTTATTCTTTTTTGCTTTCAAAAATAAGTATTCAAAATTTATAGACTTGGGTTCATGTTATTGTGTTATCTATTTGATTATTAAAAGAGTAAACTTCAAACTATGAAAATATTTTGAAAAATCGAAAAGTGTGTTACAATTTCATATAGGTACTTACTAAAAAAAAAAAAAAAAAAGCAATTTTTTTAATTCAACATATAGCAACTATTATCACTGTTATAATGCACTAAAACTATTCATTCTTTAAGACAATTAATTTGCATGTTTTGATGATGGTGATTACATTAATAACAATAAAAATTTGTTATTTTTATACAACCTGTACTAAAAGTTTGCATTGTTCTACCTCTGCTGAAAAATAATCCGTGTTAATAAAAGTTTTTATCTAATTATGGATATCATGAAAAAGAGAAGCGAGCAATTCTCCAAATATTGTTTTATTAACAAAATCATGTTTTTTTTTTACAAATATAATTTTTATAAGTTGCATTAATATATGTTTGCAAAATCCTATTTTACATAATACATTAAATTAAATAAATAAAAACATTTATGCTCAATATATATTATGAAAAAGAGAAGCAAGCAATTTTCCAAATATTATTTTAGTAACAAAATGATGATATTTTACAAATATAACTCCTTTAACATCCCTTTAAAAATGGAGTAAAAAATTACAAACATTAAATATAAAGTACAACAGTTCTATTGTGAAAATACTCCAACAGAGGTAATATAATACAAATAGAAATTCGTAAATCGTGCAAATGAAATAACGAATAGGCAACATGCCATTATTGCTATATTACCTTATTTGGAATCCAAATATTTCATAACTTTGTTATCAGATACATATTTTCTTCCTCTTCTCTTTTCTGCCTTATTTACATTGAAATGTTATAACATCATGCCATTTAATTATAGACCTTTATTTTTCTTGTTTATTTACCTATTTATTGTCCTATATTATTTTTATATTTGTGACTTTAATTTTATCATAATTATTATTATTATATACACATAAAAGGGAATTTATTTTTAGTAATCAAATTGCACTTCTTTAATTTATCTACATTACGTGTATAACGGAATAGCATCAAGTTATATACATGAAATATTTCTTCCTTTTTCGCTTTCCTTTCCACAAAAAGGAAAAAAAAAAATGGAAGAATACTAATATGTTCATTAATCAGTCAAGTTATAACAATAATATTTTTGATGATTACTAAAAAATTATAAATTACACAATTTTTAGAAATTTTTCATACAGTAATAACATGAAAGGAAAATGACATGTTATAAGATTTTATTGTGTAATAATCACCATTAATTAAAAAAATACATTATTTATTTGCATAACTTTTAATTTAAATTTAAAACAAAGTTATCGATACAATCAAAATTTATGCTTAAATAATTTGAATATTAGCTTTATTTATTTTTTCTCCTCTATCTCCCTTAATCAATAGTTACACCTTGTCTAATTACTGGCTGATCTTTCGATCTTCCATTCTTATAACCAATATATCATCGATATTTTATCTGTATCAATATCTTATCTGCCTGTCTATCAGTTTTACATAAATAGCTAGAAATAGCGATACTGATATAGATATATGTATCAATTTCTCCACATCGCTTTATCATCGCCTCTCAAATTCAAAGGTGTAATGATCACTCACGACGATAACTTTTTTAAATTATTTTTTCCAGTTATTAGTCATTTATCACTGAGTAATGTAAATCAAGAGTTAATTCTTGCTCATATTCATTTTTGTTTATCACTTCTTAACCTATATCGGCTCATTTTGATCTATGGCTCGAACGGCGCATAGGCTTCAGGCGCACCTTTTGGTAAACCTTTTAAGAGACGTTGTAATCGACCTCCCCACTCTTTTTCGCAAGTTTATTATTTAGTGGACTCGTGTGATGTTTAATTTATTTGCTATTAACTCCTTATAAAACCTCGCTTAGTCATAACATCTTTTTAATACAAGGAAGCGGCGACTATTAACGACCTACCTGGGTGATACATCACCATATATCAGCTGAAGAATCCATTTAATAGCTAACCTCCGGGTGATTTCTTCAGATAATGTATTAAACAAGAATCACAGGGCCCTCCTCGGTGTCTTCTAATATGTAGCGAGTGCGTTGCAACTTGGTTTATACCAAGGGAACCAGTTACGGAAAAGATTAATTGGTTTACTGTTGCGTGCTGATGTGTTTTGCTAAAGGTGAGAAATGTGGATGAATTCATATAATAAATGTTGAATTTATTGAAAAGATGGCGCTTTATCAAATTAAACATTTTGTTTCTTGAGTTATTAATTAACGCTGATTTATCTTTTCGAACTTTTTTTCTGAGTATTGGGATCACAACTCTTGTCATTACTGTTGCTTTAAAGATGCATTAATAAATAAATCTTTAGTTGTCATCATTACGGCATAATTGTAAGTTTTTTGACGTAACCGAATAATTTTGTATCATAAGAGCTGATAAAATTAATTTAGTGTACCGATTGATAATTGTCCAGTGATATTCATAAATTTAACGTCATCATCATGTGAAACAATCCTGTCACATAATGTGGAGGTGCATTTTCAAAAAATAATTTTTTTCGTACCCACCGTGATAGACTGGAAGGTAACAGCACAGTGCACAGTCAATCACCTCATCGAGATCATGGTTCAAATTCCAAAAGTACTAGTTAAATCTCGATTCGCATATTGAAACACAATTGGTCTGCAAAGTCATACCTTGATGGAAAATACCTGAAAATCTTACTTTAACGATGGACTCGTTTGCCATGTAAGGTTTTCTTGATCCCATTCTTCCATGTTTTCATACCCCGGGTGCAGGAAACACAATGGCATAAACTAACGAGTCAACGTCTAACATCTGGTTTCAGGTGTTTTCCACCAATATATGAGTTACAAAACGTTTTCATTTTAATATATGAATTGAGATTTAACTGATTCTGTAATTTGAGCAGTGAATTCGATAAAGTGATTGTCTGTGCTGCCGTCTCCTGATGTATAACTGCATCCATATTCTGAAAACCGTTTCCGTCAGCAGTCTTTCAGTTTAAAGAAATTCAATAAATAAAATGATATTCTTTCAACTGTCCACACAACTATTTACTATAGTACTTTATTCATTTCAACACTATTTCTCTAATTAGCATAAATAAATCATGCGAGTTGTAATTTTCCAACTAACTGAAAAAACATAATTAAAAATGATATTCTTTGGATAGTCCGTACATAAATTTGGTTATTACACTTAATTAATTTTAAAACAGTCATTCTAATCTATAAATAAGTCATACAAGTTGTAATTGTCCAACTAAGGGAAAAAGTGTTCAGGTTTAGAATTCGAATTGTGTCACTGTAGCTACTTCCACATTCTGAAAACCGTTTATGACATCAGTCCCTCAATCAAAACAACTTCAATAATTAAAAATAATAGTTTTTGTTCAATAGTCCGCACAACTATTTAGTTATTACACTTGATTAACTTTAAAACAATTATTCTAATTAATAAATAAGTTGCACAAGTTATAATTTTCCATCTGAGTAACAAAGTGTCCAGGCCAGAATTCGAACCGTGCATTGTAGCTACTTCTAAAAACCGTTTCCGACTGCAGTCCCTCAATCAAAACAGCTTCAATAATTAAAATAATATTTTTTCAATAATTTGCACAGTTGTTTATTTATTACACTTGATTAATTTTTAAACAATTATTCTAATTGATAAATACCTCACACGAGTTGCAATTTTTCAAATGAGTGAAAAAGTGACCAGGTTCGGCCAGGATTCGAACCAGGATTGTAACTGCTTCCAAATTCAGAGAACCATTTCCATCAGCAGTCCTTCTGTCGAAACAACTTCCATTTTTAAAAATTATATAATTTTAATAGTCTGCCCAACTATTTAGTTATGACACTTTATTAATTTTAAAGCAATTATTCTAATTGATAAATAAGTCAAAAGAGTTGTAATTTTCGAACTGAATGAAAAAATTTCCAAGTCAAATTCAAATCGTGCTACTTTAGCTACTTTCATGTTCAGAAAACCATATCCATCACCTGTCTTTCAGACGAAATAACTTCGACAATTAAAAAATGATATTTTTTCAATAGTTCACACAGCTAATATTTAGTTATTACAAATGATTAATTTTAAAACAATTATTATAATCGTTAAATAAGTGAATCAAGTTGTAATTTTTCAACTTAGTGAAAAAGTGATCAGACCAGAATTCAAACCGTGTCCCTTTAAGCTACTTCCACATTCTAAAAACCGTTTTCGTCAGCAGTCCCTCTGTCAAAACAACTTCAATATTTAAAATTCAAAGGCTTTCAATTGTCCGCACAACTATTTAGTTATTATACTTGATTAATTTTAAAACAATTAATCTAATTAATAAATAATAAGTCATATGAGTTGTAATTTTCCAATTGATTGGAGAAGTGTTCGGGCCAAGATTCGAGCTTTAAGCCAAATTTCGAACCCAGGTCTGGACATTTTTTTCTTTTAGTTGGAAGATTATTTTCGAAATAGAAAAGTTGTATTAAATTTAATAAAGGTTAATTACGTAGCCAACGTTTTCTTGGAGTTGGCTATTTTCACATTTAGTAATAAATGAAAAAAGTCTTTCGATCACATAGTTTCTGAATAATAATGCCTGCCAGTTTCATGTGTTTATGAACAAAAATGAGCAAAAATTTGTGTCATAAAGCTGCTCCTTTAAATTTGAGAACTGCTTTAAGACAAAATAATAAATGAAAAAATATGTCCTATAAATGGAACGTCATATTCTACCTGGTTAAACTAACAAATTCAGCTTATAACATCTTACAAAAATTAATAAATAAATAATTAGAACATTGCTTTAATATAAATAACTCATGAATGAGTCTTGTTCATTCCTAATTTAAAAAAAAAAAAAAAATATTAGTATGTAATGCTGCAAATAAAGCCTAGAGCTACTTTCTGCGTAATGTACTGTATCCAAGTTGTATGATCCTCTTAATTATGCCGCCATATTTTTAATCAAGCTTTCAAAAACCACAAGCGCATCAAAAGTGTGATTTTCGATCCTATCTCCGTTTATTCGTTCATTTTTCATGCACGTAATTAGACTTAATGATTAGATTCATATGCATGCACACGTACTAAGCATTTTCTTGGTCGTACACTTTAATGACATAAAATGTTCAATAGGTCATTTTTTCATTATTTTTTTATGCATTTTTTAATTCTCACTTAGGATATTCTAAATGAGATTTCACCTTTATCCGCGAGCAATCAAATGTTCTCCTTAATAGAAAATTATAACCAAGTTGATATTTTTTCTTGTAAACAATTAAGATGCTTATTACACGTAGATTAATATGGGAGCATTTCCGGATCCAGTAGTTGAATGACTTCTTAAAAAAAGAAGAAAAAAAGAAAAAGAAAGGAAGAAAAAATAATCGGTGTCCTCTTAAAAACTCAGTGATGTATCGAAATATCTCCCCAAAGTTCACTTACTTTTAATGCTCAGTAAAAAAACAGCTGATATAGTTTATTGTACATGATGGTAAACTTATAAATAATAGGAAAAAACGGGGAGAAAAAAAAAAAAACCTGGAAAGTAACTAAAATTTTTCTAGGAAACGATTCCTGCGATTCCTAGATCTTCTTATGTAAACGGCAACAACAAAAATTCGTGCAACAAATACACATATCGCTGTAAATCGAAAAATTTGCAAGGTTACCAAGAATTTTTTAGGAACCTGGGATGCCTAGAGCTTTTTATATAACTGTAACCCGAGTTATAACAGATAAAATTTTAGCAAGATTACTGCAATTTAAGTGCATTCTTTTCTGTAGCTTTACAAAAACTAGTTTTGTAGATTTACATCTTTTTTGTACAAACTTTTTTTGTACATAGTTAAAATTTCAATTCGCATACAAATTTTTACATTTACAGAATTACAGTTTTTTTTTTTTTTTTTTTTTTTTTTTTTTTTTTTTGGAAGAGGGGGGGGGGACATTTTTTATTTTTTTTTAATTAAAATTGTTTATTTATCTTTCTAATTTTTATTCTATTCTAAATGCCTTTTTTTAAGAAAATTACATTCACTCTTAAGTAGTTTAAATTTCAATCAGATTTTTTTTTCCTCTCTTAAGTTTTAAAAATATTTCTACTTAACTAAATAATGAGTGAAATTCTAAATTAATATGCATTTTTGTCTTAGGCATTATATCCCATAGATTTTGTCTTTGTAATTTAGCACTAACATGAATGCTTAAATCAACAATTACACAGCTGAAAAGTAACAACATAATATTGAACAGCTGCAAGGTTAATTATTCCTTAGGAAATTTAATGATAGATTTTATAAACTGATGAAATTTAATTTGCGCATTCATGATTCTCTTATAACTAAAATGCCAAGTAAAATTTGTTTCTACTATAGTTTTGTTACGTATTTTATTGAAGTAACAATTCAAGCTATGAGTTCGTAGATTACATGCAATTAAAGCTATCACAATTGCTATAAAAATGTCCATACATTCAAAAAATTTAAAATAAAAAATGGAGGAAAATAGAGAATAGGGCGCTAAATTTTAGATTTTAGGTGACATAAAATATGTAAGGAAACATGCAATATATATTCAAAAAGGGAAAATTTGTTAAATTTGTCCAACAGAGTAAGTCATTATTGGACATGTAACATAAATTGGCTCAAATTTTCGAGTTTTGAATTGAATTATAAAAAGATAAAACAAAAAAATAGTTGATGATGAAATGTTAAATCAATATGATCATTGATGCTAGAAGGTTTTAGAAAAAATATATTTAAGCATTGTGGATGTATAATATAGTTTTTTTGCGCTTTCGAAAAAAAGAATTAACATTTTACTAAAACATTTTGAAAAGGATTTTCAAAGGTTTTTAATAAAATATTTTTAATTTTTTAAGACGAAATGAAAGTTGCTTCTTATTATTCTCAAATAGAGTTAATTACATAATTTTGCAAATCTTTAACTGTTTACTTAAATTAGATTTTTAGAAAAGTGTACCAAAGCATCAGCAAATCACCTTTTAAAAAAAGGCATAAAAGAAAAAATATACAAATGTAAAATGCTAAAATTAATATTTTAAAAATCTCTAGCATGATAATAATATTGATTTAACCTTTCATCATCAAACTTTTTTTTTCTGTTTTATCAATTTATAACTCAACTCAAAACTCGAAAATTTGAACAATTTATGTTCCATGTGCTGTTAATTTCGTTCGTTAAAAAACCATTGTTACAAAAAAGTATATTGCTTTTCTAAAATGAAAGATGCCTCCTTTTAAATGTATATATATGTTATATTTTAATTGAGAATCATGATTTTCTATAAATCCAAATTAAACCAAGAAAAATGAATTAAAATTTCAAATAAAATGTGTTTTCACATTAAAAAAAAAAAAAAGGGGGGGGGATTTTTTTTTTTTTTTTTTTTTTTTTTTTTTAACTATGATGGTGAGTACAGTAGTAACTAACCAGTGAAATATAAATATTCAGAAAACAAAGAAATGTGGAATAGCTAGCGTAATTTTGATTGTTATACATACAATATCTAATACCCAAAGGCAGACCTGTTTACAATTTATATAGATGCAACTAAAGACAAGTTTGTAAATTAACATGGAAAAATTAGAAACATTTCACTTTTTTATTTGTTTTAGTAAGTTATGCTGTTTTAAAATGTTTCTTGACTTTTGAATCATTCTGTATATATGTCTTTTGCAGTTTTTAATTACAAACAATCCAATATTGACGCAATCTCATTTTTTAACTGATACTGTAATTAATTTCAATTCTATAAAAGAAAATAGGAAAACGTTTTAAAATATTATGAATCTCTCACAACTTAATAAGCATATTAAAAAATGTAAAAAAGATAATAATTTCATTAGAAGAAAAATTAAACTTGAGAAAATTTCTATTTAATGACGAACTACTGATGCAATCATCACCTTAACCATATAGATTTTTTTAAATACATTCTTTAAAAAAAAAAAAAAAAAAAAAAAAAAAACTTAAATTTACGGCAAAAACTTTTGACAGCAATGTTGCCAGCAGTTTTTGTTGTAAATTTAACGGATTTTTTTTTACAGTGTATATAATTTGAATGTTACTGTGTTGGACGGAAAGGAATGTCGACCATGAAAAAAAAAGGGTGACTGGAGCACTCTGATTATAAAAAGAGAAAATAAAGACTAAGAGAAATACAAAAACTAAATTAAATAAATAATACAAAGAAATTATTAATTGAGTATATTTAGAAATCTGCTTTATCAGCAGATTTTATTGAAGCAGTGTAGGTAAAATGTAACTTAAAAAAAAAAAAAAATAAAATAAAAAATAACAGATTTTTATTTTTAAGTACAAATAAAATCAGACAATAATGCCATTTTCTTACGTTTTCCATTTTAATTTTGTGTTACTCTCAATACATATTAGTGCGCCTAAGTTAAATTAATTTAAATCGACTTTATGTGACAGTCTTCAATGGAAGATGGATCTTCTTAAGACTTACTTTTAGTATCCAATTTCCACTTCCACTTACTCAATCTCTTACTTTTAACCGTATTTCACAAGACATGAACGTCGCTTGTAATTTAAGGCGGCATTTTCGAAGTTTTTGGCTTCTGAACGAAGACTCGTTTAATTGTAACTATTTTAAGGTCCAGCATCTTTATCTTCAAGTAAGAGGCGTGTTTTTGCAATTGACAAATTTATTTCGCAGTGCCTCTGTCAGGTGGAATTGCAAGTGGTGGTGGCTTTCGTTTCTGTTAAACACTTTAATATTGTCGCCTAATCTCATAAAAACTTTAACACCTGACTCGCCATTTAAGGTATGAGTCGAGGAATTTATTAAAAGAAACTTTCACAATGAAAAAAAAAAAAAAATGTAAAGTTTTAAGACACTGAATTTCTAGAGCTTTGTGTGTAACAGTAACAGCAAAAATCCATGTAAAGAATCGGTTACATGATACCAAACTTTTGACATGAACTTTTTATTCACAGTTTTAATCTTCGAAGTTCGGCAATTCCGAAAAGCTTTCATTATCTGTAGAAACATCTGAAATTATTAGATTTTCGAGTCTTAGAGAAATTTTTATATGAATAAAGTTTCTTTTGCTGACATTGAATTTCAAAACCGTTTCCAAACAATTTTTATATGGTTTCTCTGACCGAAATTTCGTTTTTCACTGTACTATTAATTCCCCATTAAATATTTTCAGAAATGTAGCTGCATATTTTATTGTAAGAGTAACAAAATTATAGTAATTTTAACAGCTATTTTAATACTAATGATTAATACACTGTAAAAACTGCTCTAAAACGTTTCTAAAAAGTACTGGAAGTAAAAGAAACTATGTTTTATAAATATTTAAATCTCAAAAATATATTGTTTTCTGTGATTTTTAATGATAAGTAATGCTTTTCGAAATCATGAATAATTCGAACTAGCTTATGTTATATTTATGTGGTTTAAAAACATTCGTTCGATTTTATTTCATTTTTATTTATTTATTTTATTTTTGGTGTTTATTATTTATTTATTTTTCACAATATAGGAAAAATAATAATGAACAAATTTCGATGGGTTTACAAATAAATAAAACGAAATAAATTACTGGGGAAAATTTTTGGTGCTATCTTAATTCTAGATTAAGTCTGTACTATAAAAAAAAGCGAGAGGGTGGGTGAAAGACTTTCTAAAAAGTATATAACAATCGAAAAATTCTCTCTCTCTCTCTCTCTCTCTCTCTCTCTCTCTCTCTTTTTTTTTTTTTTTTTTTTTTTCCTGTGCTTAAAAATAAATAAATAAAATAAAATATCGTTATCTGTTTTTTGTTATTCCATTAAATATTAATAGAACATGTGCTTTCGAAAAACAATCTGTCATACAACTAAATGTTTGATGTATATTTTTTTAAATCCTGACTGAAATTCTTGTAATTCGAAAAGCAGCCCATAAATTTGAAAAAATAATAATAATATTTGCAGGAAACAGATTACTGTGAAAATGATTATTTACGTTAAATACATAGTACAATATTACCTATTTTTCATGATATAATAATTCAAATTATTTATCTAAATATTTTCGGGTGATTTTTTATTATATATTTTGTAACTTCTTAAAATAATAATAATAAATAATATTTGTTGTTTAAAGAAAGGAGTTTTTTATTTAACTTTGTTATTTATTTTGCCAAGAGACTGCGATTTTTTAAGCATCGAAAATGTTTTAGTTTCACAACATTATTGGAAAAAAAATTGCAAAACAATTAAAAAATTATACTTTGAGTAAAAATAAAACATTTTAAATACAACTAATAATAAAATAAAATTTAACAGGAATAGTCTTGTGCATTTTTTGCAGTTAATGGGAAATATTTAAAAAAAAGAGTGATTTAAAAAAAAAAATAAAATTAGAAAAATAATACGTTTATGTTTTTAAGTGTGTTCTATAATTTCAATGTTTTCTACAGAAGAAGTACATTCAATTTAATTAAAAGTTATGTCGATTACCCTTTTTCTTCCTTATTTTTTATCTTTTTTAACCTGATTGCAAAATATAATTTCCAATTTTCGTTTAGATATTCAAATGAATTACAGTGGAAAATAACGCAATTATATCTAAGAAATTTCAAGTAATTTGTAGCTTTCTATCCGATTTCTTTTAAAAAGCCCATTAAATAAAACAGAAAACCCATTTGATTTTTATTTATTTATTTATTTTTTCTAAATAGTGTTTAAAAAACTTTACTAATGGCATACTTCGAAAAGCGCAGTTAAAAAATTTTTCAAAATCCGATAAAATAGTGCATAATTAAATCAAACTGGCAAAAGAAAAAATAATAAACGCAAACATTTTAAAATTTATCAATAGCAACTGTAAATACTTCGGGTCACATACGTACAACTAACATAGCAAATAATAACACTTTGAACACTTTTTAAATAGCCATACAAAAATTAAATGTAAATAAGAAAAAGGAAAAAAAAATATCCCTTCCTTGTTAAAAAACAACAACGTGACTTGCATCTTCCCCATTCATAAGACTTTACGCATTTAAAGACCCGGGTAATAATAATGAAGATAATAATAATTCGTTATAATTTTTTGTTGCTGTTGTTGTTGTTGTTGTTCTGTGCCTATCTCAGTTGCCCGCTGCTCCATCCGTGTGAATAATTAAGACGGCTGATTCTTGCACGTGCTCGATTAAAAAAAGTGCTTCACCAAAGAGAGAGAGAGAGAGCTGAGGTTTTGCCTGTTTGTGGACTCCTCTATACTGCGAACTTGTTATGTTTAATTAATTCATCGCTTATTCTTGGAAAAAAAAAGTCAGGGGGGAGGGGAGGGAGGGAAAGGAATGGATCATAAAACGAGAGGAATATGCAGATTGCCGGCTTTTTCGTAGATTCAGCTGCTGAATGAAAAGGGTGGACTGTAGGGGTTGGACGAATCTAATTGGCAGACTGTTTTGTTTGAGTTATTTCTAGTATGGCTTCCTCAGCCGGGTATATCGTGCTGGCAAAAATTTGTTTTGATACATGTCAAAGGGTGAGAGAGTCTCTTGAAAATCCTGTTAGAGCCGTGCATGCACGAAAGTGGAAAGGGGTGATTGAAATGGGAAAGGGCTGTTCAAACACGCGATTTTCTGAGGCAGTTTTTTTTAAATATGTATATGCATGCTTTGGTAACGGTTTTCGCTTTATGTCGATGTAATATAGCGATGAATTATGACTGGTTAGGTGTGTAAGCTTGCATTTCTGAAAGGTTGGATGGATGGATGGAAAAAAAAGAAACTGTAATTGAATAAAATGTTTGTCAAACTCAATGAGTGAAATCATGACAGATGTAAACATTCTCTTTAATCAAGTCTCTTGTTATGGAGAAGCTATTTCGAGTGAATACAGTTAAAAAGATCAAGCGAAAAGAGTTTTTCTTTTCTTCTTTGTTTCTTTTTTCTCCCCTTTACGTTCACTTACACTTTAGTGCATAGTTTTGTTGCTTTGAGAGTGTTAATGAGTGATTGATTTGTGGTGACAGTAGCTTTTTATTTGCCTTTTGTTCTGTTAAATATTATAATAATTAGTATTATGCAATTAAGTTTCTGATCGGACTAATTTTTATCCTCTATTTATTATTATTACTTATTATTTATTTATTTTGTATTATTTTATGCTGTTTATTTATTTAGTTTTCCTTTAGTTTTTATTAGGCTTATAATAACAAATTTGTTATGCTTCTGATGCAGAATTTCTAGAATATATAAATAGATGCCTTATTTTTTATTTATAGTACAAAATTTTCGGAAGGTGCTTTATACCGTAAGCAAAATAAATCAAATTCTTAATATAAGCTATGAAAAAAAAAAAAAAAAAAAAAAAAAAAAAAAAAGAAAGAAAGAAAGAAAGGAAGAAAAACTTATTTTAGGGGGTATAAAACAAAAGATACTCAAAATAATTTGGTTCTTTTATTGTTGTTAATTTCTGTGATTATTGAATAATAATTTTAAAAATGTATTATGATAACAAGTGATCAAAAGGAATAAGAACAAAACCTTTCCTTTATTTTTAATCACGAATTCAAAATTATTTTTAAAAAATAATTTTGGTTTTAGTGGATAATGTTTTAGTAATACATCTTTATAATAGGGACAAAAGGGACTGCTCATTAAATAAAGCTACAAAAATTACAATCATATTGAAAGCTATGTTTTTCTTAATCTTTCCATAAAGTGTTTTTTCAAAGCGTGACCATCTAGAAAGAGAATTTAGAATGATTTAGAATACATTAAATTTATTTTAAAGTGCTAAAATTGATATTTAATCATATTTTGTTATTAAAAAAAAAAAGAAAAGAAAAAAAAAAGAAAAGGTTGTAAATTTGGAAGGAGTTTGTGGCGATGTCTCACTGTGGTACCTGAATGTTTAAAAATACATAACTATGAACCAAAAAAGATATTTTCTTATAAGTATAATACTTAATATATATATATATAATGAAGAACAGAAATAAATCTTTTATCGTATTTTAATAATGATAGTTTTAGACAAAAAATGTGCAAATTAAGAATGGAAATATATTACCAATAATAAAATGTCGCTCTTCTATTTAAATTTCCATCCATTATGCATATTTTTGTCTTCACAACCCGGTAAAACAACAATTGTAGAAAACAAAAAAAAAATAATTCTTAAATATATACCTTTTACTAAAAGAAAATTTGCCTACTAACCATGTCCATGGATTAATTTTTCTTTTTGGTACATTTTGTTTCTTTCGGTTACACAAATACATTAATTTTGGCTGGTAGAGAATGTATTTACAATTTTAATACTACATTTATGCACTATACTATATTTCTTTTACAATTTCTAATCAGTGTTGAATTCAGCGAATGGCCCGGGGGGGGGGGGGGCGACATTCCCTCTCGGAACAATGAGTTGTCCTCCCGGAACGTTTGAGATTTTGTGTTTCCAATGAACAGAAAGTGCATTTCCCCTTTCAATGTTCACCCCTTTCCCCTCCGAGCCACAGAAATCCCACCCGGAGAAAAGTATCTAAATTCAACACTGTTTATATTTGTAAAATTTATTTACAATTTCTGCCAGACAAAATTAAATCCATGTATTATTTCATTATTTTATATTTTCCACCTCTTTTTTTTTTCTTTTTTAAGGGGGAGGGGTAGGAGAAACGGGTCTCACTGGTACTAGGCTCTCACTTTCTACGCGATTTTTTTTTTTTTTCCAAAGCATTTACATTTGTTCATATTTATTTAAAAATATTTCTTAAATCAAGAAATATAATTATTAAATGAAAACATGAGTTTAAAGTTATTTCTTAACACATAAAAAATATTAAATACTTCTGTTAGCGATGAAGAAAAAACATATTCCATTTTTCCCCTTTAATTCGAAATACAGATTTTCTATTTTTGCAAAGATTTGATCACGCGTCAATACCAGAATGAGAGACAATCCCGAGTACGGATGGATCGATGATATTGACACGAATTGCTTTGTTCTTAATTAGTTTAATTGGGAAAAGGGCTGCTGGGAACAAAAGAAGCCTCGAAACTTCTATCGAAAGAAACCTTGGCCCTCCCTGAGATATCGTGCCACGTATGACGATAATGATGCTTTAACTGTTCATCTGTCACTATAAGTAATCAATCAATATTTTCGCGTGCGATTTTTTTTGCTTGTATTGACGATAGCTTTATTGAAGGATAAATATAAAAATAAAATTAATTATAACTTATTGATTATATGCTCATTGGTTAATTATAGCTATTTTGTTAAAGTCTCGATTTAAGCTTAAATTAATTTTTAAAAATCATCTTCCAAATATTGTGTGTATGAGTAGCGCTTTTATTATAAGCAACTTTCTTATTTGGAGAATAATATTATAACATTGTTGCATTTTGATATTAATAAACGGGTCGAAATAATGCTGTCATATTATTCTTAACTGTACATAAGAAGCTCTTTTTTTTGGGGGGGGGAGGGGGCAATCCCTTCGCTTTCTCCCTCTTTTATAGTATCACGTGATAAAAAAAAGTAGCGATGGGAGGTGAATTTGCTTCTAAAATTGCGGAGAAAACTTATAAGAGTGTCTACACTCTCAAAAAAGGAAAAAAATGGGGGGGGGAGGCAAAACCCCATGACGCACCTGCTGTTGTGGAATATATCTTCATTAAATGCCTGCTGGTTTGACATTAAAGCTTTTATATGATATTAACCTTCTAAAACAGTAATAAAGCTATTTCTTGAATTTCATTATTATTATCCATTAATGAATATATTCCTTGATAATTTTTCGACGTATATATACATATTGTTCAATGTAACAGCTTGTCATTTTTTGAGTACACCATGTATTGCCTTTCTTTCTACAATAAATACTGCCAATATAGAAATATTTGTAGTGCATAATAATATACATTCCTTTTTTTGGGAGGAGGAGGGGGACTCAAAGACAAAATATAATAATTTTTTGAGGAGAAACTATGAATTTATGGGATTCGAAACAGGGAACTGTCACATTCCACATTAGTGCCCTACAAACAACGTGTTCAAATATTGTTACTTATTTTCGATGACATTTATGAAGCAAAGGCAAACATGTTAAACAAGGAACATATTTTCGTAGAAGTAATATTTTTCAATTGAGTATTCAATTCTGAATATCTTACAATTTTTTTTTTCCCTGTAATTTTAAATATTTAGCTTTCTAGTTTCATACTTTATAAAAGATAAATTTTACTCTTTAAAATATTACAGACATTAAAGAATGTATTCGAAGTAATGACTGCTTCTTTTTTTCATGATATTTTAATTTAATTTTAATATTATTTTTATTTATTCATTTATTTATTCATTTAGTTTTGCAAGAATACTAACATATTTTTATCAAAAAGTACTTTTTAAAAAATTTCCAAATTATTTGTTGATGATCTACTGTAAACTCAAATAAAGATAATTATTAAATGTGTAAATTAACAGATTTTTTTACAGTGCATCTTCTGATTTAGAAGGGTGCGAATATGGTAATATTTAATCAGTACAGACGCTTCATTGTGTAAATATTATTTTTTTCATCAGCTGTTTAATGAGAAATCTGAAAAATAAACGTTTACCCCCATTATTGACAGTGTGCAAACTTAAAGGAGATGATAATTTGGAGATTATAAGCTTAACACCTACCTTATAATAGAAGAATGCGTGTGAAATTTTTATGAAATATACCTCACATAGGGCAATCTTTACTTTTTTTAATATTAAGGTTTTATTTTTAAATTTAGTAACTTAAAGGCTTTAAATATTAACAATTTTATGTGATTTACTGTTTTTTACAAATGACAATTTTCGTTTTTCTACACTTGTGCGATTATATCTGGTTAGCAGTATCCATAAAAATAAAGCATATCCATATAGCTCCTTCCAAATAGCATTCTTTATTTAGTTTATTTTTCTATGTCTCATTGCATTTATTTTAATTACAAGCATTTATTTTCTATTTACACTTTGATTAGTAACCAATAAAGATAAATTGGAGAAATATTTAAATTATACTGTATATCATTTATTATTAAAGTTTATATATATATATATTTCAATATTACATGATGAAAATTTTTCAGTGTACAGCTGTTAATTCACTTTTCGAAGAATCCTTAACCCTTTCAAGTCTGGCATACTATTAATAGTTCATGTCTTTTCATCGGATGTTACTTTGTCTTAACAATTATTTTGTTACTTTCTAAAATATAGAAATAATAGTATATGGTTATGCCTTTCTTATTATGACTTCATTTATGTTTTGACATTTAGTAATAACAATAATAGTAAAAGTTTACATAATTCTCTTTGCACAGTTGACAATTCCTTTATTTTATACAGATATTTCACTCTTTAAATTTAAAATATAGGTTACTTTTCTGAACGAATCATGCCTAAAAAACATTAGAAAGTTGTAATATCTGTTAAACCTTGATGTAAAACGATTGGTTATTTTACTAATACATAAAGGCAATGATAAATACAATTTAAAATGCTAATTTTCTCAATCAGACACATAAAAAAAAAAAAAAAAAAAAAAAAAAAAAAACTATATACCGAAGTAGTATTTTAAACGACTATGAACACGACAATATAT
Source organism: Maratus speculifer (assembly GCA_964019185.1). Taxonomy (NCBI): domain Eukaryota; kingdom Metazoa; phylum Arthropoda; class Arachnida; order Araneae; family Salticidae; genus Maratus; species Maratus speculifer. The sequence continues at coordinate 278,238,060 of OZ025295.1, read as the reverse complement.
TTAGATATAGAAAAATAATAATTATAAAATCTATGTCTATAATATTATTTTTTGAAGCTATATATAATGCGTTAGATATAATCAACTGAAGTTAGTGTAAATGCTATAAGATTATGCTATAAGATTTAAAAAAAAAAAAAATCTTACATAAGGCCTATCAAGGCGTGATTTTCGATATTACAACAACCATTTTTCAAAAAATTAACCTCTTCGGGGACGATTTTTTTGCGGCGAGAAAAAAAAAAAAAAAAAAAAAAAAAAAAAAAAAAAAAAAGAGTTAATTTATTTTATTATTTATTTATCTATTTACATTATAATTCTTTTTATATGAATATTTTTTGTTTTTTAAGATAAATTAATGAATATTTACACACAAAAAAAATGTCCACATGTGTAGCCATTGAGCGTATTATTAATCATAAATAATTAACGGCATATACTTCCTTTAACACGCGTTAATGATAATTATGAATGAAATAATTTTTTATTAAAAAAAAAAAATTAAAGAGTTTCCTTATATTTTTACAAAATTTTAAAACTTAATATATTTAGTATACCTGATATTATTTTTATCAAACATAATTTCAAACAATATAATAAGACTGACTACGGAAAAATTACACTTCACGCTTTGTTGGTACCTCTAACTTAACATCGGAAATAACATTATCAGTGCATCCAAACCATTAAATATTTACTTTTGCTGCTAAGAGATTCTGTAATAAATGAATTATTGTCAAATTTCTATTCTTTTGTTACTGAAAAAAATTTAAAAAAAAAAAAATAAGAGTTTGAGATTAAACATTATCTTAACATTGGAACCGTGGGATAGGATTATTTTGACCCATATAAAATGAATGAATGTCAAGTCGAATCAGAAATTTCTTCGTAAAATAAATTAAATTAAGTATATAATATTATAAAATATAGAAAATAACTTTAACTTAATAAATTAACTCGTTCATATACAGTTTATCTGTAAAATATTTATATAAAATTTCCCACAATTCTGGTATATTAAAACTTTAAATTTTCTGCTTGCGATTGGAAGATCTATTTGATTAGTACAAATACAAAAGGCCAGGGCCTGTTACTGCACAAGCCAGATAGGCCGTGGGCTTGGGCCCACTGTTGAGTAGCACTCAAATTTAATAAAATGATTTTTAAAAATATTTCTTAAAATTGTAGTCATCTGCAATTATTTTCTCTAAAACCAAAAATGATTTTGTTTAACTTTGCAACCATATGATAATCTACTTATAACCCCTCATTATCCCCTGGGTGAAAAAAATCTATCCACTATTTTGGTTCGAGGGGGACCCGAAAAAGTGTTGGGCCTTGGGCCCAATAAAATCTTAACCAGCCTCTGCAAAAGGCTTCTGAACTATTAACTATTAATCTTATAATCGATATTATATATACTTATTTGTGTTTCCCTAAAATTTAAAATATGCATTAAAAAAAAAAAGTTTGGTTAAATATATTTAGATGAATTGTATATTAAATACTATACACTTAATATGGATTCCATTAAAGTAGACCGAAAGTTAAACGTTTAACCCGAGGTCGAGCCACAAATTATAGTATTCTATATTGGAAGGTTTGAGGTTTAGACATAAGTGAGATGCTCTGCTTGCTAACACAGATGCATAGAGGGGAGAACAGGTGTGGGGAAAAATCTTCAGAACCCACCGTGGAATAGAAGATGGTGGTTGTGTGTGTGTGGTGGGTGGAGTGGGAGGGAGGGGTTCTGTTCTGTAACTTTTATACAATTTTATGCGAAGAATTTTTTTTTAGGAAATTAATTTTTTTAAACTTAATTAAAAAATAGAAAAAACAAAGCATACTACTTAAATCTACAAATTTGATCGTTTATTCTAATTTAAAATAGAACATTAAATAATCGTCTATATAATTTTCCCCAGAAATATTACATTTAAAAATAATGGAATAGGCAATACTAGACACCGTAGGCAACACTAAAATTTTTGTGAAAAATAAACCCAATTTGCTAGCTCATAAAGTAAAATATATGTGCAAGTTATTACTAAATAATATTTTACAAAGAAATCACAAACAGCACATAGTCTCAATTAAAGATTTACTTTGATTTTTAAATGGCATTAATTTAAAAAGGGAATTAAAAATATCTTTAAGTTTTAAAGATTTAAAAAAAATAATAATTAATAATTAATTCAATATTGTGAATACACAAATGAGGGGGGGGTCACCTAAGGAAACTTTTTCTTCCACGGTTCAAGTTGTCTTTCTGCTCCTCTGCCTGCTATCCAGGTTAATGGAGAATGTTTAATAGTTTATTTGTATATTATAACTTACTGAATTCATTCTGAGTGGATCGATGGTGTCCTCTATAATGAAAAAAGTTATTTTATTAACTATTTGGAAAAAATAGCTGTTGTTCTCGGTAGAGAATTGGGAAGTCTAAAGTATATCTGAATCTTTTGATTGGTTGAATTCCGCAACTTATTTAATTTTATTCGTTTCAGTATTGGTCCAAGTTTAATGTCCAAAAATGGAATACTTATGGGATTTTTATTATTATTATTATTATTCGTTTTCTGATTGGTCCAAGCTTAATGTCCAAAAACTGAATACTTCTGTTGTCACAATGACAAAAAGAGTAATAAAAACTTTTAAAAAAAAAATAACAATTTAAAAGCGAATTGCAATAGAGATTTCAAACAAATTTCATTAAAAAGTGCATTTTTTTTTCTCTACGCAACGGTGTAAAAATTTAAAATGTGCGATGTAAAGAAGTTGAAAAATTTGCAGTTTCAAAAATTCATTTAAAATTTGTTTGTGATGGGTCCAGGAATATTAATGTTTAATCCATGTCGCATTTAATATGAGGCATTCAGAAATCAGTCTGATTAACTCCATCAAATAAAAATGCACATTTAAAACAGTTAAAGTTATCTTTCTGCTTCTACTGTTTTTTTTTTTTTTAATTATTGGTGTAGGAATATTAATGTTTAATAGATGGCATACGTACGTAATATATGACTCGTTATGATCATCCAAAAATGATGTTTATTATCATTATTAATTTAAATATAGAATTTATTTATAAGTCTTTAAAATTTGAGTCTTTGAAAATATCATTTTCCAAATAGTCGTTGTAATTTGTTGAATTACATTTTTTGTCGTTGTTGTTTTTGTATTAGTGCATGTCTTCGATATCGAATATTCAGAGATGAAGATTTCAGTCAGTGCTAAATATTAGACATAAAAAATGCAGCAATCTTATCAAAAATTAAAAAAATAAAGAAAAATGACCCGTGGTTTATCAGGTACGGAAAAAAAAATATGCTTCTTATAAATGATTCAAAAATCAAAGCTACAGACCAAATTTTAATAATATTAATATCAGTAGTACCAACTTTTCAAAAATATTCAGTGCGTTCAAAAACTTTTAACTAAAATAACGCATGTATTTTTTTTTTCCCTTAGTGTGAATGAATGTGGAGAGAGAGAGAAAAGGGGGGGGGGGGAGCGCAGGACTAAATATGATAACTGGAAATTATTTTTTCTAAGCATTTTTTATACTTTTTATAATTTAATTATAATTTCAAAAAAGTATTTTAATAAATTATATACTTTTAAGTTCTTGATTTAAATACATTAATATTTATTTTAAATAAGATTGAAAATACTAACTATGGAAAGAGCAATAACCTAAATGTAAAAAAAAAAAAAAAAAAAAAAAAAAAAAAGTCAGGAAAATTTTATTGAAGACGTGTTTTATTAGTTCAAAACATCGAAACAGATGGCGAAATATGCAGGAAATTTGTTTCCATGAGAAATATTACTATGCATCCGTTAAAAGGGTTTTTCCTTACTTTTTTTTTTTTTTTTTTTTTTTTTTGGTCTAATAATTTTGAGAATGTTTGTAAAACAAATATCCATTCCAGCGATTAAATAATTAGATAAATTACTGAAATGAATCTCTCCTTGGCTGAGCTGAGAGATAAATTTATTGGGTGGGCTTATATCCCATAGGCCCATATGTAAGTTGACGTGACAAATTACTATTATTTATAAATGTAATATCATTGCATCATTAAAATAGCTTCAATGGCAATTGAGACTCGTACATATGTTGCATCCTTTTAAATCTTCTGAAGTATAATCTTAATTTTTATCTCGCACTTTTCACTCATTTTACTTTATAATTTATTATTATTATTATTATTATTAATTATCTTCTAAAAATTTTCATTTCTGCCTGTCATATGAAGATTTCATAATACGACCGCATAATAAGAAAAACTCTTCCTCGTTGTATCTTTATGATTTCAGTTGAAACATCGCTAAACAAAAATTCAAAGTCTGATAATTTCGAAACTAATCTCACTTTGTTTTTTCACCATGCGGTTACTTGGCATCTGCTTTAACCTGAAGAATGTGGATTAAATCCCTTAAAATACGCAGCTTTTATCAAGTTTTATACATGTTTTTAAGAAATCATTCATGTCTATATTTTGAAACCAATATTTTGATAATATTCATTGTATTTTAATTCAGTATTTATTTTCCTTATAATGTAGAAATTTTGCAATTTTGATCCAATTCATTGTATACAAACTTGAGCAAGATTTTTGTTGAATTTTTTTTTTTTTCATTAAGTATCAGTGAAAACTTAATCATTTTTCTAAATTTTACTAATAATTAATATTTAGTATTTCAGTTTATTTATCAATTTGTATATCTTTTTATTTTTCCTTATTTCAACTCTTAAAAAATATTTTCAGATAGCCGTAAAAAAAATGTGTTAATTTATAAAGAACGTAATTGTAAAAACATAAATAAATAAAATACAACAAAATAAAATAAAATATCGTAACGCCGGTACAATTTACTGTTCTTTTACGGAAAAAATTTTGTAAATTCCAAAAGAAAAAAGAAAAAAACGGAAAATTTTCTGGAATTTACGAAAATTTTTTCGAAAAAAAAAAAAAGAACAAATTGTACTGGCGTCCGGATTAACAGTATAATTTCCGTAAAACCGTCTTTTTTTTTTCTTTTTTTACAGTGTATGTGAAAGAATTTCCCAAAGGAAAAATAGTAAGACAATGGACGATATTCAAAGTCTTCATTAATAAATTAAGCCGAATAAGTGAAATCTCGTTTGAAAACACGAAAACATAACAATACTGTTGCATCATAACGTTGCAACGTTAGCTTAAAAAAGAAAAGAAAAAAAAAAGATTTTTAAAATTAAAAATCCCCTTCCCCTCACAAAGTAACAAAGTTTTTTTTTTTTTTTTTTTTTTTTTTTTTTTTAGTAAGGCAAAGAAAAAAAAAATAGTGCTTCTTGCTGCCGTTATATTTTTGTTTCTTCCATCACAAGTTCGTGAAGGACAGAAAAAATAATTTCTTGCACAGTGACTTGATTTGGATGGGTTAGAATAGTTCTTTACATTTATTAAACCTATTGGAAGCAATTCAGAAACTGCTGAATTTTCGAATAAAAATTTGTTTAGAGGACAAAAATACTTTTTGTGAAAGCTTTCATTATTACTTCATTGTTTTTCCTCTCCCTTTATAAATTATTTGTCGCATAAACGCATGTAATGTTGATATTATTGCTGTTTTATTATTTTTGTTGTTGCTCATTTCCATTCAATCTTTGATTTGAGATACTGTCAAAACTCTAAACCGCAAATTGGCTTCTCCCCATTTTTTTCCTCTTCTTTTTTTTTTTTTATGGGGGGCAGGGAAAAAAAGGAAAGAAACATTGAGGAAATTATGCTTTTTTCTTGTGCCACTTTTTATTATTGGGGGGGGGGGGGGGGATTCCAACTTCTTGTGTTTCCAAATGTGATTTCACTTATCCTTTTCAGACCCCAGTGTTTATTTATAATAAACTGTAAAAAACGGACAATTTTACGGAAGTATTACTGGTAATCTGGACACCAGTACAATTTACTGTATTTTAACAAAAAAAAAAATCCGTAAATTCCAGGATAAAACGGAACATTTTTTGGAATTTGCAGACAATTTTCCGTTAAAAACATTAAATTGTACTTGCATCCAGATTACCAGTAATACTTCCTAAAATCGCCCGTTTTTATTTTTATTTATTTATTTATTTATTTATTTATTTTATTTTATTTTATTTTATTTTATTTTATTTTACAGTGAACATATATTGATTTCAGTTGTGATTTTATGTTAAAAAACTGATGACTAAGAAAGCATTTTTTGTACATAAAATTGTATGATACATGGGGTGTCGACAAATACATTTTTTGAAAATTTGTTAGGATTTTCTTTTTTTCTTATTTAACTTTTTTTTCTGCATTGTAAAAGCATTAAAAATATAAATTATATATATATATATATATATATATATATATATATATATATATATATATATATATATATATATATATACATATGTATTTATTTACTACCAATGGACTTTACAAATAGTATTTTAACGCAGCGTAAAGTTATTTACGCTTTCATTTTTGTATATTTCTTATATTTTTGCTACAAGCCATTTTCATATAACATGCGAAATCGCTATAAAGAAAAAAAAATTGCTCTATACGAAATAAATTGTTGTTTTGTTTAAATATGCTGGCAGTTAAGCTCCATTCACACATTTTTTTTTTAAACATTATTTATGTACGTGGGGAAAAAATGTAAAGATGTGTATTCTATAGGACACATCAGATCTGAAGAGGTTACGCGATTTGATTTATTTATATGCAGAATTTGAATTTCACCATGGTTTTGTAAATGGAATTTTTTTTTTTTTTTTTTTTTTTTGTTGAAGAGCTCAGATGGTAATTATGGTATTTGACAAAAGAAATAATAGAAAAAAGAGTTAATCATCTGATCGATAATCCTTTATTATCTCACTCAAAAAAAAAAAAAAAAAAAAAAAAAAAAATCTACAGAACTAAAATTACCGAAATCTGTATGCTTACTAAAATTTTATCTGTATATTGTACAGAAAAAAAAGAAAAGAAAGAAAGAAACAGAAAAAGAAAAAAGATGTAAATCTACAAAACTTGTAAGCAAAGCAACAAAAATCTGTGATTTTACAGAAGAATCCAATAAAATTATAGAAATCTTTCTAAAATTTTATCTGTTGTCCATCCAGTTGCCGTTGCTTAAAAAGTTCTATGAATCCGATTTTTCAAAAAAATTCCTGGTAACTTTACAAACTTTTTGATTTACAGTGCAAATCTGTATCTAATGCATGAATTTTTGATGTTGTCGTTTGGTAATCGGGACACCAGTAAAATTTATTGTTTTTTAGCGGAAAAAAAATCCGGAACTTTTAAACAATCAGAAAAATTTCTTGATTTTACGGAAATCTTTCGTTAAAAAACAACAAAATTGTACTGGCGTCCCTATTGTCAGTACAATTTCCGTAAAATCTTCCGTTTTTTTTTCAGTGTACTTACTCACAGAGATTTTAATTGATAACGGTGATGTTTCACAATGAAAAAATGTTTTATTTATTTATTTATTTATTTATTTATTTATTTATTTATTTATTTATCTAGTGGATAAAACTGGTTCAAAATGTATTTTTTCAAACTGACGATCTGTCACTTTATCACTTTTGTCATTTTATCATTTGACCGCAAAATGCAAAATGCTTCTTTTAATCTAAAAAATACGTTAGTTTCTGTGGTTTCTAAAGATTAAGGTATATTCGAAATCGTGGTTAACTCGAAAATTTAAGGAATATCGATAAAATCTTTACGAAAATGTACAATAAGCACTGTATATTTTTCGAACAAATAGGCATGTTATATTTTCGAGTGTCTTTTTCTTACCGTACGTAACCTACACTGTTAAAAAAAAAAAAAAAAAAGCGAAAGAAAAAAAATTAGTTTACGCATATATTTTTTATGAATTTCACAGAAAAAGTCCATTTACACCACAAAATGATACTTTGCATTAGAAATCAGAAAATTCCATTATATATTTCCTGAAAATAGCGAAACAGAAATTGGTGGAAGGAAACAACGGAGATACTTGATTATGAGTCTCAAATTTATTTTGAATGTTTACATAACTGACATGTTGCTCCCAAAAAGTGAAAAAACTCAACGAAACAATCTTGCTCTTTTGTGGGACTTGTATCGTGCTGTTGCACTGCTTTTTTTTTTTTTTTTTTTTTTTTGTCATCGAGATTTAAAGATTCTTATGTATCTTACTAACTTTATAACAACTTTATAATACTATTAACTTTATAACGAAAAATTATTGCTTCTTTAAGGAGACGGTGGACGTTAAAATTTTTTTCTTTAAATTTTCATTCTAGCAATATGAAATTTTGTGCATATATACATTTCACCAAAAGCATATAGAACACCTTCAAAAAATTTTTTAGTCTTATTAAAATTTTCAATTTTTTTTTTTTAAAAGTTAAATTTTTAAACGAAATTTTAAAATGCTCCTCGTGTCGTAATTTTTGAGATATTTTCATGCTTTTGAATTTTTATCACTTAAAACTCTATTATAAACAAATTTGTGTAAGATTTTTTTAAATCGCTCAAGTAGTTAATTTTTTACAGATTTTTTTCTAAATTCCATATCGATTTTAATCAAAATTTTCCCTTTTAATAAGTAAAAAATCAAATTTGACTGTCTTAATGAAGACGAATTTTAAAAAGCTTACACAATTTCTTTCTAAACAATATCAGGATACTTCCTTATCAATTTCATAAATATTCATCAAAAATTACGTAACAAGGAGCATTTCAAAAATCTAAAGGCGCTGACAAATTAGTCTTGAGAAAAACTGATTTAAATTATATAAATAGACTTATCTTTATTATTTACCTCTTAAAACCTTCATAAAAGATATTTTACTAAGAAAAAACCTGTTTTAGTACTATTTTACCACAGAAATAAACCTTTTTTGCGATGATTTTGCTATAGACGATTTTGCTCAAATAAAGGTCCACTGTCCCCTTATCCATTAATACACTAAAAAAAAAAAAAAAAAAAAAAATCTGTAGTTTTATTTGATCTAAAGTCACAAAAATGTGTATGCTTACTAAAATTTTACCAGTACATCGTACCAAAAAAAAAAAAAAAGTAAAATTACAAAATTTGTTGTTGTAAAGGTACAGAAATCTGTAGCTTTGTAGCTCTCTAGCTAAAAAATTCTTAATAAAACTTGCATATTAATTGATTTACAGTGCAAACGTGTGATCGTTACATGGATTTTTGTTGTTGCCGTTACATAAGAAGTTCTATGAAACACTCTGCAAATTTATTGTAGACTTCAGATAAATGTATTTCATCGAATTTCTCTGTCATCATTTTTCAGGCATTCCTCTTATCTTATATCTAATTTCCTTGTGTTTATTTAAAGAAATTTTTATCTTTATTAAAACTTGTAATTCAAAATTCACACTTTTAAAATTATTTTCTGATTTTTTTTTAATATCACAAAAGAAAATGTTTTATTTTATTTTATTTTATTTTTTCTTTTTACTTATTTATTTATTTTTAAGTTAGAATAATTTAGAAAGGAAAAAAAATCATATCCCCGGATGTATAGGGTTTTTTTTTATCGACAATCAGTTTGCAATTTTCCCTTCTCCATGTGCCAGAAGCTTGATAACATTTAAAAAAAACCCTGCTCATTTAAAAATAAATACTGTGCAACAATTTGGAAAATTCTCTTTAACATTATCATTTTTAAAAATGAATTAGATTAAAATTTTTCATTGAAAAAAAAAATCATTAAATTTTCTTTTTATCTATTACATAAACAACTTAAAATATTAAAAGTGATTTTAAAAAATAATAGGTATTATGTATCGATAAAAAATTGTTTTTTTTTTTAGTTGATAAAAGTATCGGTCAAACATAAATAAAAATAAAGCTTTACAAATTTCCTAATGAATATAATTGAAACAAAAATTTTGAAAATCACAGTAGAGTTTCTCCGCTGAATCATGAAACATATACTTTGAACAAAACTGCAATAGCTACCAGCGCTATTTTAAAAACGGCGGGGGGGGGGGGGGCGAAAGAGGCGGTCGCCTCGGTCGTGGAAATTTAGGGTGCGCCAAGTTGAAACTTTGCAACGGGCAAAGTTTTATCTTCACACGCCCCTGATAGCTGCAATAGCTTAGTCAGTACGACGTTATTCCACTGTCAGGAGGACTCGGGTTCAAACCACACTACAAACAAATTATATAAAAAATTTAATGATGTAGTAGTTTAGATTTACACAAAAAATTCAAATTCTTTGAGGTTTACTGATTGAATGATTCTCTTTAAAAAAAAAATTAAATTATTATAATTAAAAATTAATTTACAGAGTCTTGTGTATTTTTAACGATGGTAATTTACAGGATCTATTGTAAATTTACCAAACAACTTATCTGTTATTTAGCAGAATCTCTGTTTTTCTAATCTATGTAATTTTACATAAGACTTAAGATAATGGATTACTCGTAGATTCACCGTAATTTTACAGAAAATTTTTTAACAATGCAGTTTTCTAGAAAAAAATTAGTAACTTTACAGATTTCTTTTACAATATATATTTTGATTATTATTATTATTATTATTATTATTTTGCAATGCACGACTCTAAAATTATTTTCCAGTTTTTGGGTTGAAAAGAGTTGAAAATGTAAATAAATAATTAATTAACCTATCGCATTAACTCTCCTGAAAGTGTTCTCTTTCAGAATTTAATAATTTTAAAGGAAAGGGGGACTTTGTTGCAACTTAATTTTTGACGGGTTCTCTTGAAATTTAGAAGAACTGTTAAGAACAGGTTAAATATTAAAACAGGAAATTTGAAAATAATATTAAAACTATTTTTAAATTTTGCTTTTAATTTTTTTTAATATGACTAAAAATCGACATATTTCAAAATGTTCCACGCGCATTTATTTATTTATTTATTTATTTATTTATTTTTGTTTTGTTTTAAAATAAATAACAATATTTATTTATGAAATATTTTTCCTATAAGTTGGCTTGAATTGTAAAAATTCATAGAAGGTAGTATTACAATAATATCAATGACAAATTATTTTATAATTATGTTTTATTTTTATTTTTTTTTTATAAAATTATAGTTTCATGTAAACACACTGTAAAAAAAGAAAAAGTGTAACTTTACAGATGTAATGTTACGGAAATATGTATGGTTACTCAAATTTTATCTATACAGTGTACAGTAAATCAATAAAACTAGTTTTTGTAAAGCTACAGAAACTTGTACAGCTTTACAAATGAATCTACTAAAATTGTAGTAATCTTACTAAAATTTTATTTGTAACCATCACGAGGTTGCAGTTTCATAAAAAGTTCTAGAAATCGCAGTTTCTTAAAATGTTCATGGTAACCTTACAGATTATTTGATTTACAGTATAAATGTGTATCTGTAATTTTACAAATTTTAGAAATTTTACAGATTTTTTTATTATTATTCAATTATTTACAGTGCATAAATTTTAACGTTATAAAAAAACCCTGGATTACAACTTTTTAGGTTAATATTTATTCAATATTTTATAGAGGTCATACAGCATAAATTTCAAAAGAATTTGAATACTATGGAATGCGCATAAAATATTTTTACATTTATAAAAATGTGAGAAATTTTCATTTTTGAAAAAACAGCTTTTTAAATAAAAATAACTGATTTAGTATAGTTTGTTTACATATAGATATATAAACTTATATCTTTCCGAAAAATCACCAGAATTGAAAATTTCTTTTTACATCAGACGAATTTGGTCATATACTTTCACATTTCTCCATCTTCACATAGCATTTATCATTCAGTAAAGAAAATATTAGTTTATTTTCTTATATACTGTTAAAAAATTTTCTGTGAAATTACTGTGAATCTACGGGTAATCTACTGTCTCAAGGCCTATGTAAAATTACTGAGATTAGAAAAACAGATTCTGTTAAATAGCAGAGAAGTTATTCCTTAAATTTACAACAGGCCCTGTAAATTAACATCGTAAAAAATGCACAAGACTGTAAATTTTAATAAAGGAGGAGAAAAAAAAGATAGAAAAAAAAAATCGATATTTTTATCGAATTTTGTGTTTTTGAAAGTCCACTGTGCCCTTAAAAATATTTACTACTGTATTGTTTAATTCTTAGTTGAGCCAAATAATTTTTATTTGGTCATTTACTTTCACAATGCTCCACCTTCACATTGCATTTATCATTTAGTACAGAAAAACTTAATTCAGAAAACAATTAATAAGAAACAATTAAAAATTTAATTAGAAAAACAGAGATTCAGTTACATAACAGATAATTTATTCCATAAATTTACAGTATACGCTGTAAATAAACAACGTTAAAAATACACTGTAAATTTTTAAAAAAGGAGGAGAAGAAAAAATAAAAAAAAACGACATTTTTGTTTAATTTTGTGTTTTTGAAAATTCTCGGTCTCCTTAAAAGTGTTTTCTGCTGTATTGTTTTATTCTTGATTGGGAATAATAACTTTTATTTGGTCATTTACTTTCACATTGCTCCATCTTCACATTGTACTTATCATTTACTAACGAAAAAATTTATTTCTTAGTTACACTGTTAAAATTTTTTCTGTGAAATTACAGTGAATCTACGTGTGATCTGTAATTTCAAGTTTTAAAGCAGAGATTCTGTTAAATAGCAGAGAAGTTATTCAGTAAATTTACAATAGACCCTGTATATTAACATTGTTAAAAATGCACAAGACTAAATTTTAATAAAGGAAGCGAAAAAAAAAGAATGAAAAAAAATCGATATTTTTATCGAATTTTGTGTTTTTGGAAGTCCACTGTCCCCTTAAAAGTGTATACTAATGTATTGTTTGATTTTGCATTGGGTCAGATAAATTTTTATTTGGCCATTTACTTTCACTATGCTCCATCTTCACATTGCATTTATCCTTTAATAAACAAAAAATTAGTTTTATTTTCTTAATTACACTGTTAAAAGTGTTTGTGTGAAATTACAGAGAATCTACGGTTAATCCATTATCTGGAGTCTTTAGTAAAATTATTAAGTTTAGAAAAACAGAGATTCAGTTAAATAGCAGCGAATTTACTCCGTAAATTTGAGATAGAGTCTGCAAATTGACATCGTTAAAAATACAGAAGACTGTAAATTTTAAAAAGGAGAAGAAAAACAGAATGAAAAGAAAAAATCGATTCATATTTTTGTTTAACTTTGTGTTTTTGTAAATTCTCTGTTTGCTTAAAAGTGTTTACTGCTGTATTGTTTGAATCTTGATTGAGCCGAATATTCTTTTTATTTGGTCATATAGTTTCTCGTTGCTCCATCTTCATGTTTTATTTATCATTTAGTTTTAAAAAAATAATTTATTTTCTTAGTTACATTGTTAAAAAAATTTCAGTGAAATTACAGAAATTCTACATCGTAATCTGTTATCTCAAGTCTTAAGTAAAATTATTGAGATTAGAAAAATAAAGATTCTGTTAAATAGCAGAGAATTTATCCCGTAAATTTACAATAAACTCTGTAAATTAATATCATTAAAAATACACAAGACTGTAAATTTTAATAGAGGAGAAAAAAAGAAAAAAAAAATCGATACTTTTATCCAATTTTGTGTTTTAGAAAATTCACAGTCACTTTAAAAGTGTTTACTGTTATATTGGTTCATTCTTGATTGGGTCGGATATGCTACTTGTTTGATTCATAAAATTTAAAAGTCATCAATGAAAATGTCATTGACATACAACAACGCTTTGAGGTGAATTGTTCTTACCCCTTACGAACAAGTGACCGGTATATGTACTCTTAAAATGATCAAAATCCGTCATTAGTCTCATGCATTTTCGCGATTCAAATACAGAAAATGTACTGTTTTGAAAATGCTGTGGTGAAAAAAATTAAAAAACTCTCTTGCGAAAGGGTTAAAACTTGTAAGGATGTTCACTCCACATTAAGATAAAGTGTTTTTATTGCTGTAAATATTAACTTTACAGAAGCAATGTTTTTCACAGTCTTAAAAAGATTTCGCTTTGGTATAGTATTTTAACTGTATATATTTCTCATATCTTTCTTTTGTTTGCACATTTTCATTTGGAATTATATTTAAGAAAGAGCGAAAGAAATGAAGATATAAATAAATAAAAGTAAGATAATTATAATTGATAATAAACAGAATCAAACAGTATAGCAATAAATCACTTCCACTTACTTCAGGCTAATGTAAACAATAAATAATAATAAAAATCATTGAGGTTAGCGTATTCGATTACTAATAAAATAATTTTCAAACTATTACAGGAATTTTTTTTAAATCTTGAAATAAATTTCCTACAAATTCTATTGCTGAAAATTCCGTCCCGTTGCCCAATTCCGATGCCCTACCTACCCGATTTTCAATCATCGAACTTCGGAAAAATTTATAATCCCACCCACGGTCCGTCCCAACACATTCCATTCCGGGACTACCGCTCGACTCGCCACCGATGGCGACAATTTCCTTGGAACGCGCGCACCTTTCGGCCAAAATGCCCGTATGTGTCGTCCAATAGGAAGGGAGGATCCGTCATCCCCGATTGGCAGTCTTCCCAAAGAAGGCGGAGATGGAAGCCGCATTTCGTCCTACCTGCGCGCCTCATTCCTGTGCGGGGCAGGGCCTGTAGCCGGATACCATGATATTGATGGGGAATAAAAGCTATTAATTAAAGTTTTCGCAATTGATTCTGTGACTGATGTCGTATTAATTATAATTCAATTAGTCTTCCTGATGCTGCGGAATGAATAAGCTCTTTTTTTTTTCGGCTTAAATCTTTTCTTAGGAAAAGGCAAGTACAGATGCAATAAAGAATGATTAGGGATTAATTTAAAGACGCTGTTCATTAATTAAGTAATGAAAAATACATATGTTGCGTCAGCAGTTGAATATAGTTACTGAATAGTATTGCATGTTTCATTTGTTTTCATTGATTAAGAAAAAAAAGAAACAGCACACACAAAAAATTCTCTTTACAGATACAAAAAATTCTCTTTAAAGTTTGTAACACAATTATATTAATAATAAAACACAACAAAATAAATTGATAGTAACAAAATAAATTGATAAAATAATTTCTATTAAAAATTTAATCTTTATTTATTTATTTATTTATTTATTTATTTATTTAGGAAAACACTGTTTTAAAGAAAAACAGTTTTTTACTGTAAAAAAATACTGTTATTTTTTTCGCAGAAACATTCTAAATATTCTACAGAAAAAACTGTTTTAATGGAAAATTACACTCATTTTCTGTAATTTAAATAGTTTTGAACTGACGCCAAAATTGACAGTTTCTTCCTGTCAATTTGAAAGATTTTTTTTTTTTTTTTTTTTTCGTGTGTGTGTGTTACAGTTTAGATGTGAAGTATATTGTGAGAAAATTTTATTTCAATGTCTTGAAAACTTTTTAAGAAATCATATTTCTCGCAAACGTATACGCAATGAAAAACACAGGTGTACAGATTATATGTTATATATTAGTGTATTAAAATGCATTGTTTATTTTTCTGTAGTTCTTTAAACGGTCACTTCCGGTTTCAGAAAGTTAACTTCCGGTTTATATTTTGGGCTGTAACTTGGTTTCTAATTATCGCTGAACTTAAAGTAAGGCATTTTTAAAATCCTAAATATTTTAATTTTAATTTTAAAAAATAAATAAATAAAATCGAAAATTTTCACAAAAACGTGAAGGCACATGCCTTAAGCTTTCTTCTATCTATCTATAGAAATTCTTACTGAGATGCTGAAATGACTAGTATACTTAATTTTATGTTTATTCTATTTATACATAAATTTAGAAACTAGGTACTACTGGTATGTAATATACGCGGTATTGCAAGAAAAGTAATTACAACCAACAGTGAAAAAAAAAAAAAATAAAAAAAAAAATAAAAATATGTATACGCTTAATGTATTAGTACACCCTAGAGTGTATACACAAAAGCTTTTTTGAGAAACAGAAGATATACGTTATTCCTTTTAAAAAATCCCTAAAGTATACGGCGTATACCTTTGAATATCCTCCACTATATCCCCGTCCACAACTTTTTTTCACATATGAATGCTTATGTGAACCTTTCCAGAAATTCATGCCTTTCAATTATTCCTGGCTATTTTTCATAATGTAATTTTTTTGTCACATTTTTAAATGTAATCTTTCTATTATATAGACATACATGTAACAGATTCCATAACACATTTAAAGACAATAGTACAGGTATACACTATACTAAAAGAAACAAATTTCAAAATTGTTATGTTGTTACTGCATTCCTCCTTCACTATTAGTAATTTTATATAAAATTTTATAATATCAGTTTTAATTTGATGTAGTTCGTTCCTGTATTGCAATTATTGGATAATAGATTACACAATAACTATTAATTTAATTATTAACTAACATCACATTTAAAAAAGTTATTGACTTTTACTGTAAGTCTGCTTATTTTACAACATTTTAAAGACTTCGTAAGATCAAGAATTATGAGTGCAAAAAATTGGAAAATAATAATAATAATAACAATAGCAACAAAGGTTGTATGTTCACTGTTAAAAATTTGCAGCTAAGTTTCTATTTATTAGACTGGTATTAAAGGAAATGGTTTCTCATAACCGTAATTTAACTGTATTCTGACCATAACATGTGTAATAGATGGTCAGATTACAGTAAAATTACTGTTATGTAATAGTTTTTTATAAAAACGATCGAATGACTGGAAACTTTGTTGTAAAATTTTTAACAGTGTTGCATATTACAATTATTATCGTATTGTATAAAAACAACACAATGTCGCATACATTAATACTCATACAAGTTTTTGTATGTTTTCTTTCGTTATGAAAATTGTAATTTAAGTCTTAATGTATTTTGTATAAACCCCCCCCCCTTTTTTAAATAAATGATTAATTTATTTATTTAAATTATTAACAGATTTATTTATTAACAGATTTTTACAGATATTAACAGATTTATTTATTTATTAACAGATTAATTTTGGCGTTATAGTGCGTAATTAAAGCTTAAAAAAAATGAAATAAAATGTCTTATAATTTTTTTATTTGAGTTGGCTGGGAAAAAGATTCAAACTCGTTTTAAAAAAAAGTTAAATTATTAAACATTAAGGCTTCACTTGCAAGTAAAGAGCAGCAAATACGGTCTCGAGGGAAAAATCATATGTATATAAGAAACAAAAATTGCTGTGCACTTCAGACCTTTACATCATAATCATGTTCTTCAAGGGATCAAGTTACATCTTCGGAGATGGGGAAGGCGGGAATTCTCTCACGTTTTTCTTTGTTCTTATTAAAAATTGCAGATTTGTAAGGGCTCGGGGACTCTGCTCCTTTCTGAAGCGTTTTGAATTACGAGCCTGAGTCATACGGTATAAAAAGTACTTGAGAAAAACAAAAATTTAGTCACATTTTGGTTAATCTTCGAAAGGACGAAAAAAAAAAGAGCAAATTATATAAAGTGAAAACTGGAATTGTAATTTTGTGATTCGATCAAAAGTTATTTTAACCAGAACTGGTCAAAGTTGATTTTAACCTGCACTGAAACGTGGCCAAAACTCTTTTATAATTTAAGCTTACATAAATTGCTTAATTAATTGTGTTATTTAATCAAATATTAATACAGTCGTCAAATTTTGATTAATCTTCGAACGGATGAAGGGAAAAAAAAAATCAGCAAATAAAATGAAAACCAGGATTGTACTTCTGACTGATCAAAAGTTATTAGATTCAAAACACACTGTAAAAAAAATAATAAATAAATAAATAAATAAATAAATAAAAAAACGAATGATTTTACGGAAATAATACTGGTAATCTAGACGCCAGTAGAATTTACTGTTTTTTACGGAAAAATTCCCGTAAATTCTAGGAAAATACGGAAAATTTTCTGGAATTTACGGATATTTTTCCGTTAAAAAACAGTAAGTTATACTGGTGTCCAGATTACCAGTAGTTTTTCCGTAAAATCGTCCGTTTTTTTACAGTGCAGCCATTAAAACTGGTTTTAACCTTCTTAAACTGTACTGTAAAAAATATGTAATTTTTACAGAAAATAATTGCATTTTTTACAAAAAAATTGTTTTAAAGAAAAACAGTATTTTTCTGTAAAAAAACTGAATTTTGTCACTTTTATCGAGAGTTGTATTTTGTACAGATAAAATCTGTTTAAATGAAAATTTCAGATATTTTCTGTAAATTAAACGGTTTTAAACTGGCACGAAAATTAACAGTTTTTTCCTGTCAATTTGAGAGATTTGTTTTTACAGTGTGGTCAAAATTGGTTTTAACCTGTACTCAAACGTGGCCACATTTTCTTATAATTCAAGCATACATAAATTGCTTAATTTGTTGGGTTATTTAATGAAATATTGATACAGTCGTCAAATTTTGATTAATATTCGATAGGATGAAATAAATAAAATGAAAACCAGAATTGTACTTTTGACTGATCAAAAGTTTTTTTAAATCATGATAGCCGTTAAGATAGTCGTTAACCTTCTAAAACTCTCAAAATTGGTTTTAAACTGCATTCAAACTAAAACTTTTTGTATATTTTAAAGCTTACATAAATTGCTTCAGTTGTATTATTTAATGGGTTGTTGATATATATTTATTAAAAAATTAAATGTATTATTTTAATTATTAAATATAAGTAAAAATTTTACTATATGGTAATGTATAATGGTATTTCAAACTGTAACGCATTCCCTAAAGCTTAATTTTCTTAAAGTAATTTTAATGCATTATGACTTGAAATTCGATGTGCAGAATGAAAAGTTTAAATATACAAGTGGAATATTTCTAAATCTCAGTGCACTCGGTGAACAGTTCTGCTAACTTTTAAGATGAGAAAGATTATTTTTCCAGTTTAATCATATCCAGTTTAAACTTGTTATTTATAATTAAGTTCTAAATAAAAATTAAAAAATTAATATGATTTAGTTTCTTTTAATTTTATATAAAAATGGATATAATAATCGCTATCAAAATATTTCAATATTTATTTTAAAAAAATGCTACCTTCAGACTTTTTTGTGCTGTTAAATAATAAAAATTAAAGTAAAATATTTCCAAACACTTCAAAATGTTGTATTAAATACTAATAGTAAATGTCATTCCGTTCAATAGAAAATCGTTAAAGTTTTATTCAAAATTTATCATTCAGTTAAAAAATAATAATAATAATAATAATAATAATAATTAGTTAAATAGTTAAAGATTTTTGAGTGAAATTACAGAGAATCTACGGGTAATCCATTACCTCAAGTCTTATGTAAAATTACAGAGATTAGAAAAACAGAGATTCTGTTAAATAACAGAGAAGTTATTCCATAAATTTACAATAGACTTTTTAAATTAACATCGTTAAAAATACACAAGACATAATAAATTTACTTTTAAGGGAAATAATTTAATTTCGTTTTCAAAGTTAATGAATCACTCAATCTGCAGTGAGCCTTAAAGAATTTGAATTTTTCGAGTAAGTTTGAATTTCTACATCATTTATTTTTTACATAAATGATTTTTTTCTAGTCGTCCTGGGATTTGAACTCGAAATCTCTTGTCATAGAAAGAACACTTTACAGAGTAAGCAATAGATGCTGTTATTATATGTATAAAGTATGCATTTTATAATTCAGCAAGGAAAAAATTGTTGTGATTTTTAAAAATTTCGTTTCAAATATACTTGTTAAAAAATTTGAAAAATTTATTTTAATTTATTTAGACCAATACATGATACATATTATTTTTTGAATCAATTTTAATTTTTTAACTAGTTTATGTAATAAATAAAAATATTTAATAGATTTTTTCAATAAAAAAAATTTAATGTAATTCATTTTTAATACAATGATGTCAAAGAAAATTTTTAAATTATCACACACTATTTACTTTTTAATGCGCAAATTTTTTTTTATGTTATCAAGCTTCTGGCACATGGTGAACATGGTGAAAAATTACAAAAAGATCGTCGATAAAAATCCCTACTAACTCGCTGGATATATTTTTTTTCCTTCCTAAATTATTCTAACTTTAATAAATAAATAAATAAATAAATAATATTTTTGTACATGTATCTAATAAAATTTCAAAATAATTTTAAAAGTTTGTATTTTTAATTACAAATTTTAACAAAGATAAAAATATATTTAAATAAAGACATGGAAATCCGCAAGGGGAATTAGATATATATATAAGGGAAATATCTGTAAAATGATGACCGAGAAACTCGATCGAATGCATTTAACAGAGAACTAGAATAAATTTACAGAGAAACTCGCTTTTTTACTGTGTTTTTACAGAAATTTTTAACAGTGTAAAATGAATTTTGATAACTAATGGCTAAAACTTATTTCGACTAAGACGGTTGATTTTTTTTTTTTTTTTTCTTCTATGATTAAAACTAATGCACTCCTGAAGAAAACACAGGTTGTACTTTTAAAGCCGCTATCAGATACACCAACATTTAGTAAGACTTTTGAGCCAACACTCGATTTCCTCCAACTTTTCGGGAAATATCCTCCCAACATCCAGTGTAATAGCAAACTGCAATGTCTCCCAGACTTTTTTCCACATGTTCAAAAAAATCTGGCCTAGCTTAGATTTTTCATCCAACATCGAACGTTTCAACGAATCAGAGATAAGCGATTGATACGAGTAGGCAATAAATGTTAATGCCTGGCACGAGTGGAAACTGGTTTTACGGCTTTTCCTCCGAATTTTTCAAAGACTGTTGCAAATCTTTGTCCCCCTTTGAACGGGAAAATCTTGGAGTTAAAATCCGCTGAAAAGTTTGTCTCGCCTAAAGTCCGTGAGTCTAATAGCAGCTTAAGAGCAATAAATGTTTGGTTTCCTTCTGTGCATGTATACCAACGTAAAATAATTTGCAGAAAGACCGTTGCAATGGTTTTCAACCTAATATTATATTCACGTTCTATAACGGAAGCCAAAAGTTAATCACCCTTGAAATTATAGTTGTGTTTCCCCCCGTTTTCATCCTCGAAATTATAGTTCTGAAGTTTAAAAAACATTTTGATTATCTTAAGCATTGTGTCGCTTTTGGAGAATTAAGAAAAACTGGCAACATTATATATATATATATATATATATATATATAGAGAGAGAGAGAGAGAGGGGGGGGAGGGAGGGAGGGAGAGAGGGAGAGAGAGAAAGAGAGAGAGAGAGAACCATTAGATAATACTACAAATAAACATCAAAATGTGGAATAACTCTTTAATGACAAACTATACAATCAAACATGGGATTTGGCAAAAATTGGAATTATATTGGAAATGTGGCATTTAGGTCGTTATCAAGGGCAATGCTAAATAACACATTAATTGCGATTAATTTCTGTATAGAAATCAGGGTAAACCTAAAAATGATTTCTATATTGCCCGATTAATCGCAACTGAAAACATAATTCAAAGAAAAATCCAATCTGTTCTCACATATGTTTCCAAGTTTGGGTTTAAGAAATATCCTGAGCAAAACACTTATGGCGTACTTTCTGAGCACTTTTCAGCAAAGCATATTCGGAACACTTTTCAATACACATTAGGTAACTGGGACACTTTTTGTGAATCAGTATGTGCTGGGAATTCGCGGTGCAAAAAATCATGATCAAATGAGAATTGAAGAGCTTAGTGGGAGGAGATGTTCTACAACAACAATTGATTTTTTTATTTAAATTTCGATAAAATTGAAATGGAAATTTTTTTGTTACACATTTTTTTTTTTTTTTTTTTTTTTTTTTTTTTTTTTTTTTTATCTGTTTGCTTTTTGATAACATATTTTAAAGGGTGGTATTTTTTGCGGGTGGTACTAAACATTTCCAGAAAAAAGTTATTAAATTAAATTTTTTAATATTGAAAATTATTATTATTATTATTTAAATTATTTGATGTTCAAATAAATAATATTAATAAATAATTTTCAAATTTTCAAGATTAATTAGAATTTTAGTATTTTAACTGTACCGTGTGATAGAATTCCTCGTAACATTTTCATGAATAAAATAAGTCAGTTTTTGAGAAAATGAAACATAACATGTTTTTCCACTAAAGTGGTCGAGTGAACATATTCTCCTCTAGATTACTCTGTAAAAAAATATCCGAAATTGACAGGAAAAAAATTGTCAATTTTGGCGCCAGTTTAAAATCGTATAATTTATAGAAAATATCGGTAATTTTTCATTAAAACAGATTTTTTTTTCTGTAAAAATTAGGAAATTCATTTTTTTTAACAGATAAAAAAACTTATTTTCTTTAAAGCAGCCTTTTTTTATTATTATTAAATATAAAAAACAATTATTTTTTGTAAAAATTGCAGTCTTTTTTTTTTTTTTTTTTTTTTTTTTTTTTTTTTTTTTTTACAGTGTAATAATTTTTTTTTCAAATCATGCTACACACACTATAACAGTTTTTTATTTATTTATTTATTTATTTACCTGCATTTTTTAGTAATATTAGATCAGGAAGAAATGAATGAAAAACGCAAAATCTGTTTATTATAGGCTATTTCCATGAGTACTTGTAGTGTAAGTCACAGGCTACGATTTTTGGCTGCCAGTATTATAGAACGAAAAAAATGTGATTAATTTTATTGGCACATTCTCATTGATTGAATAAGGCCAAGCAGACTTTTCAAAAATAACGGTGGCTGACAAGTATATCAATTAATAAGTTGTGTGACTTACACTACAGAACCCATGGAATTAGCCTATAGTCCTTTTGAGTCGAATGATGAAAGTTTGATTATTAAGGCTATAAGACTAATAACGTGTTTTTCCAAAATTTTACTAAATTTATCTGGAAATTTTCTTTTACGCTTTTGTCTTTTTCAGGGAGCATGGTCATATTTACAAAAATCATTCCATCTTAAAACAGAAATAATCGCCTTAAAATCTAACAATCATTTCTTTTTTTCCATAGTTATTGTTAACCTGTGTTTCGAGATGACATCATAACAATAACTGTGAGGAAAAGAAGTGTTTGCTGGATTTTAAGATAAATCCAGCAATCCCAAAAAAGTTTTACTAAATTTATCTGGAAATTTTCTTTTATGTTTTTGTCTTTTTGTCTTTTTTAGGGAGCATGGTAATATTTACCAAAACTCATTCCATCTTAAAACAGTAGTAATCACATTAAAATCTAACAAGCATTTCTTTTCCCCACAGTTATTGTTAACCTGTGCTTCGAGATGCCACCATCGACAATAACTGTGAGAAAAAGAAGTGTTTGTTGGATTTTAAAATAAATTTCTGTATTTTAAGAAGAACTAATTCCTCATTGACACTTAAACTATACCGTCCTAAAAAGGTTTAGATATGCTTAATTAATAGTTTGAAATTCTTTATTCTATTTTTTAATAAACCTAAAGAAGTTTTCAGATTATGCATTAGATTTTACTAAACCATAGTTTTTCTTATTCATCGTCAATGCCTTCTTACTCTCAAAAGGCCCCCTAACTTCCCATTCAGAATGTTTTGTCCTTGATTTTTCCTTTTTGTTTTGTTTTGATTTTTTCTAAAATGCGGAAACCTTACTGAAACCTTCTTGAACTATACTCGTCTAGCCTACATTTGACTTCAGCTCAGAGGCAGGTGTGAAATCTTTCCTTCATCTTTTTTTCTATGAGTTAGAAAAACAAAACAATATTCATTGAATTCTAATTTTTGAAAGTGCTTCGAACATAAGCGTACATATATTATCAATGGTTTGGAACACCTGCTAGTTAAAATTTCTATGAAAAGAATAAAGAATCAAGAAATTCCTTATAATTCCCCATTCTTTAAAGTTTCGGATAAGGGCGTGTCATATCATTTTAAGGGGCAGAATTACCCGAAAAGGCAAATGCCCTCTAGCATTTTTTTTTTCTTAGGCAAAGATTTTTGTGTTTTTGTAATAGTAATTCGATTCTCACTGAAGAAGTGGTGCATGATCTGAGCCTAGAAAAAATAAATAAATAAATAAAAAATCCAGAAGGTAACAATCTAGCTAGAAAATGGAAGACCTTCTATCGCGGTGGGGCCCTAAGGGACCTGGTAATTTTTATGTGTGTTAGGAGGCCTTATAAACTCTTGAGTTTGGGTCTCCGAACTTAAACCGCTTCCTACTTGTGACCTTGGTGATATATGGGATATTGGTTGTATGCATCAGTGACCGCACTCCAAAATGTATACAGTTGGTGTGCCTGTAATGTACTGTGTTTGATTTTAAAACATGGTATCAAGCTGGAAAGAAAAATGAGTTTTTATATCGATATCAAAATATTCTTATAAATTTGGTCAATTATGTATTTTAAGAACTTAAACACTTTTGCTTTTAAAAATTCTAAATTACCACTCAACTGCTTTACAATAATAATAATTATTATTATTATTATCATTGCTATTACTAAAATTTTGTAATTTTTCGTAATATCTTTCACATTTAAAATTTTAAAATTATGCGATTCCTAATATCTTTGAATACCTCAACTGTTATTTATTATTAATATTATTAGTATTACTTAAATTCGAATAAAATTAGTTTTTGTGACTTTTTAAACCATTATTTCTCATCATTCAAAGATTTTTTTTTTTTTTTTTTTTGAAATTGGATCTATTATAGAATAATAAAAATTCCAAAATCGTTGCAAAATTTGTTGTGACGCCTTCTGTTATGATAAAATAAAACATATGAAAATAAAATTAAAATAACAGCATAAAGAAGATAAATATGAAAGCAAAATAATTCAAAGAATAAACTTGTACTTCAAATTTAAAAATCTTTAATATGTAAAAAAATAAGTTGTAATTAAATTCTTATGCTAATTTTTAACATAATTATGTTTGTTACCAGTGATAGAAATTGGGAGATAAAAGGCAGGCGTCAAATGACGACTACTGTAAAAACCTTAAGCGTCAAATTAAGATTTTTAGTTGCAGTTTCTAAAATTCATATTAATATTACTGTAATACTGCATATAATTTTGGAGTGATTTGGAGTAAAAGAATAATTTTGAAATTCGCATCAAATTTTTTTTAAGACAAGAAAAAAATCCACTCCCAGTATTTTATTTTTTTCCTTGGGGGGGGGGGGGATCGCACCACTTTTACGAATTTTGCGTTTTTTGCTATCTTTTGGCAAAATATGCCGTTTTCTCGCAATCTTTCGACGAAATTTGCAGCTCTTTTTGCGATCTTTCATCGGAACTGGCCGTTTTTTCCGTGATCTTTTGATGAAACTTGCCGGTTTTTTCGCAATCTTTTGATGAAACTTGCTGTTTTTTTCGCGATTTTTTAAAAATATTTTGCTTTTTTTGCGATCTTTTGCCAAACTTTGTCGTGTTTTTTCGCAATCATCTGGCGAAACTTGCCATTTTTTCGATCTTTTGACAAGCCTTGCCATGTTTTTTTGCGATTTGTTGACGAAATTGGCAGCATTTTTTCGCAATCTTTTGATAAAATTTGTCGTTTTCTGCAGGGCTGGGAACCCCCCCCCCCATCCCCCCTTTAATTATGTGTTTTTTTCGCAACCCTTTGGTGAAAATTACTGATTATTTGGGATTCCTTGAAGAAATTTGCGTTTTTTCGTGAGCCTTTGATGGAATTAACAGATTTTATTGCGATCCTATGACAAGATTCTTATTTTTTCTGTAATTCTTTGACAAAATTAGCTTTTTTCTAAAGATTCTGTGACAAAATTAAGATTTGTTTTCACGATCCTTCATATAAAATTGCATTTTTTTGCGATTCTATAACAAAGTTAGTCTTTTTCCCAAGATTTTTTTGACGAAATTAACTTGTTTTGCGATTATTTTATAGAATTCGCGTTTTTCTTGCGATTCTTTGACGAAATTTGCATCTCTATGCGCAATACTTTGTAGAAATTTGCCTTTTTTTACGCTATTGTATAAAAAACTTTTGTTTTTTTGTTATTTTTTGAAAAAAAAAATCGTTTTTTTCTCCCATCTTTTGTCGAAACTGGCGATTTCTTATACGAGAAATTGATGAAATTTGTTTTTTTTTTTGTTTTTTTTTCCGTGACTATTTCTCGAAATTCGCGATGTTTTTTTAGTTCTGATTTTTCAGACGACCATTTTTTTTTTTGATTTTCGGAGCTGAATGTCTAATAAATTTTTTTAAAAGCTAGGCGTCAAATTTGACGACCAAGAATAATTTTCTAGTCGTCAAATTCAATTTTTTAGTTGCATTTGACGACTAACGACTGCTAATTTCTAACACTGTTTGTTACTCTAAAAACAGAATAATATCATCATCATATTGACTTAACTTTTTAAAGCAATATATAAATGGACGTTTCTTTAAAATCACGAATTGAAACAATTGTTCAATAGCAGTGTATGGATAAGGAATATGTGGAATACATTTTAAAAGTGATTATTTATTTTATTTATTTATTTATTTATTTATTTATTTTTTTGTGTGTGTGTTTTATAAAACTATACAGTTACAAATAAAAAAAGTTAATGTGTTAAAATTATAATTGATACTCAATGTTATAATTTTTAGTTGACAATGAGATTGTTAAATTAAACTTACAAGTATATTTATAAATCTTAAAAATGAGAAAAACAAATAAATGTAAGGTGTTCCGGTATCGAACCCAAACCCGCGAGACAACAAACAAACGCCGTACCAAGTGAGCTATGATCAACTTTCTCCCTGCATTGCAAAGTATTTAAGTTGTGTTATAATATAAGATCCCTCCCTCACATACACATACACACATCCAATGTCTGTTTTTCAAGAACTAAGCAGCGTTGTATAAAATCAATTGAATCTATAGACTCTATCCTAGATCTTATAGCACACATTTAAAAAAAAATCAAAATATATGGTTATCAATGTTGACATTCTTCTTGTAAAACAAAATTTCAGAAATTCAAACTGCTTTGCTTTATTTATTTTCATTTACACTGCAGTAGAAACGAAAGTAGAACAAACAGTTAAGATTTTGAAATTTTCCCCATCTGCCAACTTTCTTCTTGAAAGGTTTGCTTAAGAGTGAGAAAATCCTAGTACTCAATGAGAGATAATTACTCCCATGAAACACATGTTGCATTTTTGTCTTTCATTTTCTGTGAGCCAAGAATTTTTTTGCCTTTTTCTCCCTCCCCTCCCACGAATGGAATTGATGGTTGACATATGAATGAAAGAAAATTCACTATAATAGCGAAATAAGAAAAAAAAAAAGAAAAAAAAAAGAAAAAGAAAAAGAAAGAACATCGTTAATAGTTTTAGCTTTTTGATATCATGAGAAAAGATCCATCTGATTGTCTAATGCAGAGATCATTTCATTAGCTTCGAAACATTTTAGGAGTATTTTTTATTTATTTTATTATTTTTTTTATTTTTAATCACAGAAATCAGATATTCTTGCTTTAGAAGAGATTTAAATTCTTTTAACGAGATATTTTCTTTTAAGAACCATATTATTTTACTACAAGGCTCATTTTTGTTTTCACAATACTGTAAGATTTTCTTTTTTTAAAACTCGTAGCAACGTAGTTGAAATGTATTTATGGATACGTTTATCATTATCTGCCATTTGTCCGTGCGCTACACTGGAAAAAAAAAAAAAAAAAAAAAAAAAAAAAAAAACGATTTAACAGAGATTGTATTGGTAATCGGGACACCAGTACATTCCACTGTTTTCCGGAAAAATTCTCGTGAATTTCAAAAACTTTTCCGTTTTTTCTTGAAATTTAAGGTAATTTCTCCGTTAAAAAAACAGTAAATTGTATTAACATTCCGATTACCAGTAAAATCTCCGTAAAATCGTCCGTTTCCCCCCCCCCTCTCCTTTTTTAAGCGTAACTCTCATAACTATGCTCGGATCGGGATGAAATTTTCATTAGGGTTCTCTGTAAAATATTCGATACTGAAAATGAAATGTGTAAAAATGAAATACGTAAAATTCTTTTTTAGATATACACAAAAGAATTCCATTATATTATCGTCTAAGAGAAAAAAGTATTTTGTGAAGCATTTCATTGATGTTACGATATTTCGAACATAATGAGTTTGATATACATCACTTAGGTTGTATTACAGCATGCTTTCTCAGGAGTATAGAATAAATAGCTTTTCGAATTCAGTTACAGGACCCCACAAAATACGTTTCATCCATTTTATTTTATTATTTTGATACTTATAAAGTACAACAATAACAAAAAAAAAAAGTTAATTTCGCCTCACACTCTCAGAAATATACTCTTCAATTCACGGAAATTGTACTAGCAGTAGCTCTGCCGGGATGTTTCCGTTAATTGATAGATCTCCGTTTCTTTTTTCTCAGTTATATGAAGTGAAATATATGTTAATTGAAGAAAATTGAGATTAAAAAATTGCTGACCTTGGAGTCAAACCAGGTATCATATTGTTAAGAGCCGGGTATCTTAACCATTCGGCTGAAGGTCGTGAGAGAAGACGAATTCCCTACATAATATATTTAATATTGTAACAATTACTAAAATAAATATCTAAAATTATGGTTCTAGCTTGAAATTAATAGCAGTTATAATATCCATTTATACCAACCAAACTTATCCAATTGTGTTCGGAAATGCACAACATGTTCAATTTCGACATTATTAGATTCAACAGTTATGCGTTTGCTACGAGATAAGTATTTCTGGTTTTTTGAAATTTTTATGCATGCAGATTATCTTCATAGACTACAATTGTTAATGTTTGTGATAGGTCTAAATCATTTAACAATGTGAGTAGCCACTCCACTTCTCGACAAGTATCTGAAGCAGAAATGTACTCTGCTTTAGTAAAGGAAAGTACCACGCTCGTTTGCTTTCTGCAGGAACATGAAATTAAATTGTTTCCTAGTTTAGATAAAGTTTCTGTGGTTGATATTTTATCAATTTTATCGCTTGCCCAGTCAGAATCAACTCGAAATTCGAACAAGCTGAAAATGATTCGCACACACCCTTGCATCAAGGGTGTTAATTCACGAGAACTCTGCATGGGAAGTTATAAATGAATGGTGAAAAAAACGTTGGCAAGTACCAGAAATTCGTAAAACTTCGCATTAGCAATAAAGGTTTTACATTTCACACATACTGGTAGTGTTAATCTCTGAGAAACTATAAATATATAAAACATTCAAAAAAGAAAAAAAGAAAAAGAAACATGAACAAGCACCAGAAATTCGGATGATAATGTGAGTGGTAAAGCAACTAATGGTTTTACAGTCGAACGTGTACTGAGATTTTTAATCCCAGATTAGGCGACATAACAGCAAATGATTTTACAGTCAAACATGTACCAGGAGTACTAATCCCAGAGAATTTTGTCTGGAAATCTATAAATGTATGTAGGTAAAAGCATAGGCAAAACAAGAACTAGAAATTCGACCTAGCTGAATGTGATTCATACTCAGACTTGCATTAGGGGTGTTAATGAATGGTGCAAAAGAAATGAGATAATAAGTATAAGAAATTTAAATATCTGCGCATGGGCATCATGTGTACTAAGGGACTGTACATGAGCATCATTGTGTTATCACACCTAGACAAACGAATTCTTGTTTTATATGTCATTGCTTATTGAAACACATCATCTCTACAAAATCTTGATTACATCACAAGCCGGGAATCCCATTTGAAACTTCTCAATTTAAAGCCCAGACAAGGAGGTGTCAAATCAAATGTTGCCGTCAATATTTAGTCTTGAAGTTTTTGAGCATTTACTTTCAAAGAAAAAAAAAATCAACAAACGTACTTAGTATCTTCGTAAATTAAATCTGAGATCCTAGGAAACCACGAACCTAATTTCTGCCATAAGATGACTTCACTGCAATTCATGATAGAAGAAAAAAGGCTTTGGAGGTATTGGGGCCAAGAAAGTATTGTACAAAATGGTCTATTGGGAAATACTTTAAAGTACTAAGATTTAATGATTTAAATCCTTAACTTTAATTTGTTGTGTTTCATTATTATGATAATGACTGAAGACTAACGACTAATTTCGAAGAATAATAATTTTGTTCGGGTTAAACTGGTGTCATATAAGCTTCACTTTATTTCAAACACGTCTATCTGCATATGTGATGCTATTCTACGAATATGTGCAAAACTGTGCAGATAAAACTATCTTAATGCTGCATTATTCTTATTTCATTATATCAATTAATATTTAATTGTACATATTGGATAATTTTATTTTATTCCCATTGAGTGCCATCAGGTCATTGTTAATTTTGAAAGTAAGATGATTTCAGGCAGCTTTCTTTCTGTATATTTCCCTAAACACCATTGTCTTAAATTAGTGCAAATTTCAATTAGCGCAATTTTTAAACAGACATGTTTCATAAAATCATAAAGCAAATGTTTTGGTTGCATTTTCGAAAATTTCCGAAGCTTTATTCCTACCGCCTCATCATCCGTTAACTCTGAAAAATCATTCAATTGGTAGGCCTCATTTTCCTCCCCCCTTCTGTGCCCGAACTCACAATCAGTCAAGTGCCATTACATTTGTGACGTCATAATCAATCGTGGGAACACTTTTGCCTATCGCCATTTTATTGCCTATGTGTCAGCATCTTGGGACGACGGTAATCCGATCTCCCGTATTCCATACTCCTTCCGATGGTTGGCAATGTCTCATCAGATAAGCCAGGCGGCATGAAAGCGTCCCGTGTGTCATTGATGGACGCATCTGAGTCACAACACCCACCACCACTTAAACAAACACTGTCGTCCTTTCAAGAGATCGAATGTCTACTCGGCGGACATCAAAAAAGTCGATGCTCGGCCTTCGACTTTTCTTGATGATTGCCTTGCTTTTATGGGCCTCTTCTGATGGATTTTTTCCTCCCTCCCTCCACGACTTCTGTGCTTATAAATCCATTGCGATGATTTGCGGTATTTCTGCACAGTTGCGGTCAATGAAGGTCAAATCATATCCACTGGGAATAGAGCAAGTACCGTTTGAAATTCACTTTCTCTCACCAGTTCATTTCGTTAAGGCGAAGTCAATTGCTTTGTTTTTCCCTTCAGATCTGAAATTAGATCGGCCGTATATCCTTCTCATAAAGGATGCTTATAAATTTTATTTGTTGTTTTATTGCTTTTTTTTCAAAATCAGTCATATGCAATTCTCGCTTCCTGTATTTATAATTTTTTAGGATATGCTTAATTCGATGGTTTTGCGTACGAAATTACTCAAAAATCGTTTAAAGCTCTAAAAAGCTGCCTTTCTGTTTTTAAGACTGGAAAGCTCTGAAATGTCATAAAATTCTATGTGTCATATCTCGGGGAGATTCTGTCGTAGGAGAATGAAATTTTTATTGTTTCACTTGCTAGAGCATGGATTAAATATTTTAAAGTACAATTTATCTATCTATGACTCTATAGTCTATGGATGTTTGATGCATTAGCATATTTAAAATATCTCTTGGGGAAAATAATATTTTTTACTTCTTTTTTCTGGTACTCTTCTTAAAATATATTTTTTTTTTTTTTTTTTTTTTCCTTAGCTATCAAAATATTTCTAAAATTTATGCTTAATTCTATATTTTATGTATTAAAATCTGACAAACTGTACGTAAAATTTTAATACTTTAAATAAAATTAAGTATATAATTTAGAAAAAGTCTGAAAACTAAAAAGAAAGAAAAGAAAAAAAAAAACAAAGATATATTTTAAGAAGTGCATACAAAAAATAGAAGTTAAAAATATTAATTCCCGAGGAGGTATTTTAAATATACGAATGCATGAAACGCCCATAAGCTTAGTGAGGAGAATTCGGAACCCGATTCAAAGCTGTCAGTCCCTGTTTCAATCCCAAGGTCAGATTGAAATTATTCTTAAATTATGTAATATCATATCATAAATATTTTATTTAGAATTCATACATGACAGCTAAGGAAAAAGAAAAAAAAAAGAGATTTTTTTTCTTTTAAAATAATAACAATTTTCTTTCCAACAATGGAAAAAAAAAAGGATGAAAACTTCTCCATTGCACGGCTGTTTTCTTTCTTATAACTGAGAGGAAAACAACTGACACTCTTCAAATAACGGAAATATTCAGGAAAATTTCCGTGATTTGAAAAAAAGATTTTCTGAGAGTGTGTTTATATGTGAAACTATCTATTTCGTTTGAAAATCATAAACTTTCTGAGAGAAAAGTGTAAAACCCCTTTTTACACATACGCTTATTGCATCTTAAAAACGGAAAAATTTCCTTTCCAGATGCGAGAAAACGGGAAAAATTTCGAGTTCAATTTTCGCAGTTGATATTCGGACCTTTGAATAATGATTAGGTAAAGTAGGGG
This sequence comes from Maratus speculifer, assembly GCA_964019185.1. Taxonomy (NCBI): domain Eukaryota; kingdom Metazoa; phylum Arthropoda; class Arachnida; order Araneae; family Salticidae; genus Maratus; species Maratus speculifer. The sequence continues at coordinate 278,205,726 of OZ025295.1, read as the reverse complement.
ACAAAGCATCCAATTACTAACAGTGACTGTCCACAGGCCCATGTTCGATTCCAGAGTGAGGCAAAGCGATAAGAAACTTTAGTAATGCTATGCATAAAAAAAAAAAAAAAAAAAAAAAAAAAAAAAAAAAAAAATGCGTTGCACATAAATATGCATCAGCATCTATAATCATTATTTAGATTCATTATTATTAATTTTATATTCCACCCATTTATTTTAAAAACTTACATTTCCGTTTTGAATAACGAAAAAATACCACCGAAAAAAACGGATTGCAAGACGGAAAATTTTGCGAAAAAACGAAGAGGTGATAAATTTGTCGCCTGTATATATTTTCTGTTTATCTATAAAAATGAAGTGTAGTGGCTAGGGGTGGCACCAAAAATATAAACCTAAAATTCGCTACATTAGACCCAAACAAAACCACGTGTTTTGGCAAAAAAAGAAGAAAAATTTTAGTAATACAGTTTTTAATTGATAATAGAATGAATTAAACGAATGCTACTTTAGAATGCTGAAGTATAAGTAGATTATTTCCATTTAGTGAAATAATACACCACTGATGCCAAACAATTCGGTCCCTGCTCCATATGATTATTTTGTTTGTGCCGAATGAGAAAATTTAAATTTGAGTGATAACGCATATCATGTTGCAAACCTATTTTACGGTATAATACACCTCCATCTGTTTCTTTTCTCTATGGAGTACAAGTGCAATCGGTCCGAGTCAAATACAGTGGACATAGGAAAGAGAGGAAAGAATTCCTCAATTCCTCTGTTGGCTTCAAATTTTTCTACAGTGGAATATTAGTATGTCTATTCCTCTCTTCTTTTTTTCTGCTTACTTCTTTTTGAATATTTTTCTCTATGTAAGATTACATCTAGTTTATTTGATTTATTTATTTATTGTCATTTTATAATAAAACTCTGAAATGTTTGAAACAATCCTATTTTTATTTGAGATTCATACAAAAATTAATTGCAATGTTCTAAGATTAAAAACTTAACTGAGTTGTCGCTATAAACATGTTTGATTTTACGTGAATCGCAAATCATCCTTTTTTATATTCTTTATTCGTCCTGCTTGCGCATATATTCTGATAAAATCATTCCCAGAATATTTATATTTAGCGTTCCTTCGGAAATAAATCATCTCAGCTCTTAGCTGACGATTAATGTAAGAAATTTATATCGTTGTTTAAAAAAATGTAAAAAGAGAACAAAAAAAGAAAAACGCCGCTATCATCTGCGAATGGTGTTATCAGAAAAGATTTTATCAATTCTGAATTCTGACAAGATTTCTTATGTGTTTCCTTCTTGATTATTTCTGGGCAAGTGTTCGTATTTCAACTTTCATTATTGTAGGCGTCACTTTTTTTATGGCTGTTTTATCTCTCATGAGGCTTAAAGGGTCACCCACATATTCAAAACACTTGTGAGTGATCGTTAAAAATGTTTGCAAGAGATCTTAAAATTGCTTCGCTTAGATATGATGAAAAATCCCCAAATAAATTTGAAAATGTTTGGTAGTCGAAATTTAATAGTTGCTGTTCATCTCTTACTTAGCCTCAGTTTAGTATTTATCGTATATACCAGTGTAATTGACAAAAAAATGTAAAAAAAAAATCTCAACAATAATGTCCCTGTAATTGTCTTGCACCCACTTTCTTTCGATATAAAATTCCTTTATACTGAGGCATTCCTTTAAACATTTTACTTCCTTTTTTGAAAAGAGTTCAACTTGAGAATGCTCATAGATTTCTCTCCTAAACGTTCTATATTACAAAGAAATACCATATTTTAGCAGGTTAAGAAAGTTGTTTGTCCTTGTAAATAAAGCTTGAATAGATTTTTCAAGTTTCATCTTTTTCAATTTTACATAAATAGTATGCAGTTTTAAAATGTTGAATCAATAATAATAATAATAATAATAATAATAATAATAATAATAATAATAATAATAATAATAATAATAATAATAAAATCTTATTTACAGGCCAGATTTTATTTTTAACGGACTAAATTTGTGAAAAGTTCAAATTAAAGGTGAAAAAGTTCTGTTAAAGGGAGACAAATAATTTTGTGAAGAGGATTAAAATTAAATTTTGGAATAAAATATTTTATGAAAGGTCCAATTTTTTTTTTTTTTTTTTTTTTTTTTTGTAAAGGGTCCTGTTTCAAGGTAAATTATTTTCTGAAGGGTCCTTTAAAGAATCTAAAATTTTTCCAAACACACTCCTGATTTAAAATGTGAGAGTCAATCAGATTTCTTTTAGGCGTTTTTCAGAGGAGTTTGTTTAAAAACAATAAAAATTATTGAAACCACCAGTTGCACATGGCATACTATAGATGCATTTACGGTACAGTAGATTATATCTGTTATTTATTAGAGAAAAAAACATCCGTTATCCTACACAGCAATATTAAAAACTCGTCTTTTTAAGAGAAAGTCTACTTTTTTGGAATAAAAATGGTTGGGGGTATATTTTCATTTTGCATTGTTTACATCCGTCAAGTGTAACAATTGTTGTTCTCCAGCAGCTTTGGGATATTCCAATTCCTTACAGTCTTGCATGTTCGTTGAATGCAACACTATTGTAAAACCTTAAACTTGTTTTCCACGAAACCGTATTTTTCAAACTTGGTGACTCTGCTTTTGTACAAAACTATTCAATTAATTGTTTTCGTCCTCATTTTAAGAAAATAAATGTAATTATTTATAGCTGCCGTAGTATATTCCACCGAAAGGGATTAATTTTCATTGATTTACTATTTTTTTTTCCTTGTAAAAAGCAAAAAAGAGAATTTTTTTTTTTTTTTTTTTTTTTTTTTGTTTTTTTTAATAACCACCAATTTGTCAAAAATCAACTTTTAAACTAAATACCGATGTAATCGTCAAAGAATTTAATGTCCTTTTATAATTCGGCGACCCAATTTGTTTCAGATGCTTGTAACAAGAAAAAAAATGGTCATCCGATCAGAGGCTCACAAGTACATGTCATTGGTCACATTCCTCGTAACAGAAAACGTATTATGCATTATTTTTCTTTTCTTTCTTTCTTTTTTTTTTCCTTTTTTACACCCACAAAAATTAAAAAACATTAGTGAAATGTTATTAAGTAGAATGTAATAAATCTAAAGATGGTACTTCTTTTCTTTGTAATTGAAATAAATAAATAAATAAAAAGTAAAAATATTTTTAGCCCAAAGATGTAGAGTCCCTGTTCCCCTTAACTTTGTCCCATAATTTCATCCACTGGTTATCATCTGTAAAAATTCCGAAAGAAAAAGAGAGAGAGAGAGAACAGTAAAGCAGTAAAACAAATCTATTTCTTGAACCATCCGTGGATAGTAAATACTTTTGCACAGAAGGAGAAAAATATGCCTATTCAGAAATAACACGTCGCGACTTTCTTAATTTTCTCTGTTCAGAATAAATCTTTGTTTCTGCTTCTAAATTCGAAGATTAGCTACTTATTTTTCATTCGAACTGATCCTAAGCCTTAAAGTTTTGCTCAGGAGACTTAGTAGGTACACCAGAGAGGGGATGCAATCAGTGCTTGTAACTCCCCAAACTCAACAAATTGCAGGTACTATTTCTTTTGGATGTCAAACAGCACTAAATTGAGAGAGACTGTGTATGCCTCGGGATTTGGTTTAATAACAGTTAGAAGGAACTTCTATCCAGTTTTATGTAGAATCCGGCTGAAAGACTTGTTCGGGATTTATTCACGACCTTCATTAAACGATGTAATTGTAAAATATGGACCGATGTTAAGCTTATTCGGAATCTAAATGTTATAAAATAATGATACTTTAAAATCCATCTCCATCCAGAGTAAATTTTAGGCGCATGATTTTCAATAGGTCCAACTAAAACAGATAAGAAAATTTTAAGGGAGTTCAACAAGTCATCTGTCTAAACAAAAAACAACAAAAGAATAAAAATAAAAAAAAAATCTTAAATTTCAATGTTATCTCTTTTATTATTTTTTTAGGGTCAATCCATTTCAAGTGGTCCAGAAAATATTTTTTTGGTCGCTCGACAATTTTTAAAAAAATCTGAAATTTTTTGTACAACAACCCTAACATGACGAAAGTTCAAAATGACCGTTCTTTTAATTTTACTATTTTTTGTTTGTGCATGGCGGCCATCTTTGTTTCATCGTGTGCAGCGATTTTCTCAGATACTAGGATACACGAAATTGTAAATATCTCGTCTTCTATTTTCCCAATTGAAATGGGGTTTGCAGCATTTTGTTCAGAATAAAATAGGCTAAATATACAGTGATAGAAAAATTTTGAAAAATAAATTTTTACAGGTGAAATTTTAGCACAAAATGTACGATTTTTTCCAAAATCTGTCCGTTTGCAAGAGGAAAATTTTCATGCAAGAGCAACTGTCAACCTTACACAATTTTTTCTACAAATAGGTCAAAAGTACGTGTACTCATACACCAAGTCCTAGATCTGGGAGTTAATTTCTCTTTGCGAAAAAAATTCCGAAATTCGTCAAAAATTTCAAAAATCGCACTTTTTAGGCTTTGATATCTCTGGTGGGGCACGAGATAAAAATCTGAAATTTTGGCCTGTGATAGTATTGTGTAGTAGCGTTATGTACAAAAAATTTCAAGAAGGAGATTTGACTACAAGCTGAGATATGACATGGAAAATATGCGAAAACAATACTGCCAAACTATTGTAAACCTACTATGTAATTGTTCAACAAGACTGTCAACCTTGCACAATTTTTTCTACAAATAGATCAGAAGTGTGTGTACTCATACACCAAGTCCCATATCTGGGAAATGATTTCTCTTTCCGAAAAAAATTCCGAAATTCGTCGAAAATTTCAAAAATCGCACTTTTTAGTCTTTGATATCTCTGGTGGAGCACGAGATAAAAATCTGAAATTCTGGCCTTTGATAGTATTATGTAGTAGTGTTATGTACAAAAAATTTCAAGAAGGAGATTTGACTACAAGCTGAGATACGGTGATTAAAGAAATGTTAAGAAATGCTATTACGAGTACATTAGGAGAAATGAGATTAGTCTCTTTTAATTACAATATTTACCCAGAAAATATCGTTTGTTGAAAACAGTTAAATAATAAGCATTTAATTTACAAAATACCATATATGCTCAACAAAGAGCTTAACAATATTTACGAGAGATGTTATGAGTTCGACCAGTTACTGTTATCAGTCCATCAGGCTGTTCTTTCTAAAAATTTTATTTGAAGCCCCCCAAGTCTTGTCATCCCTTGTTAACTTGAATGAAATTCTCTAGGTTTAATAACTGAAGCCATGTCAACTCGATAAGTTGTAATTCATTGTCTGTAATTTACTTTTCCTGAAATGTGTTCCGAGTAAAATTGTTGCAATAGCATTTCTAGTAGATTTGTTCATCTGGACAAATAGTGTATTGGCTTAGCATACATTCTGAATTGTTTAAATCACACAGAAGCATTTGAAAAAGATATATTTGTAACTAACATTTAACTTTGTACCATAAATAATTAATTTAAATTTTTGGAGGCATGAACATACATAGTATGTTACAATAGTTTGGCAGTATTGTTTTCACATATTGTCCATGTCATATCTCAGCTTGTAGTCAAATCTCCTACTTGAAATTTTTTGTACATAACACTACTACACAATACTATCAAAGGCCAGAATTTCAGATTTTTATCTCGTGCTCCACCAGAGATATCAAAGCCTAAAAAGTGCGATTTTTGAAATTTTCTACGAATTTCAGAATTTTTTTTCGCAAAGAGAAATCATTTCCCAGATCTGGGACTTGGTGTATGAGTACACGCACTTTTGACCTATTTGTACAAAAGATTGTGCAAGGTTGACAGTCTTGTTGAACAATTACATAGTAGGTTTACAATAGTTTGGTAGTATTGTTTTCACATATTGTCCATGTCATATCTCAGCTTGTAGTCAAATCTCCTTCTTGAAATTTTTTGTACATAACGCTACTACACGATACTATCATAGGCCAAAATTTCAGATTTTTATCTCGTGCCCCACCAGAGATATCAAAGCCTAAAAAGTGCGATTTTTGAAATTTTTGACGAATTTCGGAATTTTTTTCGCAAAGAGAAATTAACTCCCAGGTCTGGGACTTGGTGTATGAGTACACGCACTTTTGACTTATTTGTAGAAAAAAATGTGTAAGGTTGACAGTTTCCCTTGCATGAAAATTTTCCTCTTGCAAACGGATAGATTTTGGAAAAAATCGTAAACTTTGTGCTAAAGTTTCACCTGTAAAAATTTATTTTTCAAAATTTTTCTTACACTGTATATTTAGCCTATTTTATTCTGAACAAAATGCTGCAAACCCCATTTCAATTGGGAAAATAGAATACGAGATATTTACAATTTTGTGCATCCTAGTATCTGAGAAAATCGCTGCACACGATAAAACAAAGATGGCCGCCATGCACAAACAAAAAATAGTAGAATTAGAATAACGGTCATTTTGAACTTCCATCATGTTAAGGTTGTTGTACAAAAAATTTCAGATTTTTTAAAAATAGTCGAGCGACCAGTGCTGGACCACTTGAAATGGATTGACCCTTTATGTTTATTTATATTAACAGGGAAAAAGAAGCGAAAACTTATGCATTAAAAAGCATAAAATACTTTGTAATAGATTTTTTGCACTGAGGTAACCGCCTACACTTTTAAAAATATTGTCCTAGTTTGAACCAAATTTTGGTGCTCAATAGCTGCCACTGTAAAATGGTAAAATATTGAACTAAGCTCCTGTTGAAGCATAGTTCCAATAGTGGGAAGGAGTTGAAATAGGAAGCTTCAAATGTTGGTACAAGATTTCACCATCTTATGGTGGCAACTACTGAGCACCGAAATTTAGTTCAAACTAGAGCAAAATTTTTAACTTTGTACTAGATTCAAGTGTGTAGTGATGGTTCCACGTTGCATCTTGCCTTAAGAATGGGCAAAAACTCACAGAGAGGGATAATGCTGAAATATTGCCGAATTACGATTTGAATCACCGACCATGTTCATGATTTTACTTTTCTGTGTTGCTGATGCAAAATATATTATCAGATATTCTGTCGAGGTCAGCTATATGCTTCGCTTATTCTTTGCCACCATCCAAAACAGTATAGTGTTGTGTATCATTTATTTACTTATTTGTGTGTATGTAATTTGCTGGAAGTCATGCCTCAGTTGGGCATCCAGAATATGGAGCATCATTGATGCTTATTTGACTGCATTTAAATTTAAACCATCGACAAATGGTTCTTTTCAACAGATCTGCTGTTCCGTAAGGCTACACAAGACATTCTTGGATTTGGGCTGAATTTGTTTACCCCAAAAAAGCAATGCTTAACCAAAACACCAAAATCTTTTTCACAAAAGTAAGAATAGTGTGAGTTGCACAATTACTGTAATTCATATGGAATTGCCGAAATGTTATGCAACTTCTGAATCTTTTGAAGGATAGTATACTTTCTAGAAATCACATGCATAATTTGTTGCTGTTGCCAGATAACAATTAGTCCCAGCACTTTTCCACCCTATGTGATATATGTATGTTAGTGGTGTACTTATTTATAGAACACTAAACTAAATTTGTATCCCAATTTACCCAGAACTGAAAAATTAAAATAGCAATAAAGAAAAATTAAGCAATAATTATTAATAGAATATATATTTAATCGAGTAAAAAATACCTTTAATAATTTTTTTAGATATTTTTGTGAGTGAGAAGCTTATCTTGAATATGGTTTTCTTTAGCCAGTATCATATACAAAAACTTTATATTCATTATTTTATTTTATTTTATTTATTGTTAGTTATTTGCATTTATAAGCAGCTTGGGATATTAACTTTATGCGATTTAATGAACTGATTAAAACTAATAACAATATAATGAAGAGTTTTAGTCTGCTGTAAGTTCATTATAAATGCTAATAGTAATAATAATAATATGATATTTATAAAATGAATCTGAACGTAACCAGAACATAGTTTGCATATTTAATGTGTTTTTTATTTCCAATTAATTTTTAGCTAGAATAATAAAAATTTGCTGTTCACATTCTTATCACATTTTGATATCAAATTCAGTTGGAGGAAAAAGTTTATTAACAAAAACTGCTAATTAAGATATACCTATTAAAGCTAATTACTTTTTATATCTGCTAATGTTATTAAACAAAGTAGAAATATTTATAAATATATTTCAACTTTATGACTGCAATCTCTGAGGCACTTCTAGCAAACAAGAGTTTGATTAGAAAATGAAGACGTTAATATCTAGAGTTAATTATCTAATTAAAAAGAAAGTTATTCCCAGATATCTTATAATATCTTGTTAATTACGGGGGTATTATAAGGCATCTATATTCCTATCTCCGGATGAACTTTATTGAGTCTATTATAAAAGCAAGGTTCAGATCGCACATGGGCTCTAAAATCGTTGGCGATTGTGGAAGTGCCATAAAGTACCCTTATCTCTGACTCGTTCCTACTCGATCGTGTGTTATTATTTCGTCCAATAACCATATTTTCCCCCCTTCTGCACTCGGGTCTGTCCTTTCGAATTTAGCTGCGTGTTCTGAGCTGTTAATTACAATTACCCTCCCTCCCCCCTCCTTTTCCATCCGACTATGATTGGGGAATTACCGCATTTTTCAAGCGGGGTGGATGAAAAAAAAGTGCAATTTCTTCTTGATGCGTGGGCAGTTACACACTATCTGCATGACGGCTGATTCTTCGCAGATGGCCATCCTGCAGACATACTAAGTGTTACAGGCAGGACACAATCGAAAGCTTGGCTTTTGTTGGTGAGGGGGAGGAGGTGGAAGGTGGGAGATAATAATTCCTAGCTGGCGAGCTGTATAATTGAATGATTATTAATGAATGTTATGGGTGGTTTCGATAATTAGGTAAAATGGTAAAAGAATTGGAGAAAAGGAGGTTTGAAATAGAAAAAAAAAATGCTCAATAACAAGCCATCGAGGTGATATATAGCGGCACATTTATTTTTGTTGAAATTTTTGCTTTTTTCCCCCATAAGCTACCTGGCAAATACTCTCGGCATTGATGGTGAAAAGGGTTTATGAAGTGAGTCATTAGCGATTTCTATAGACGACATAATTTTGTTGGCTTTATCAGCATCTGTGGTGTGTTAGACTATCTATCGTAAGTTTAATGTGTCTGTCAGATGTCATATTTAATGTTTTCGAGGAAAATAATGGAATGAATTATAGAGAATTCTTTCTTTCAAAAAATGTTTGTGAAAATTACTTCATGTATGAGGTGGATGTTTATTATAATATTAACAGTTTATTAGATAATTTATTTCAATTTGAGGATATAAATCGCTTTCAATGTATCATATTATAGACCGGGAGGCTACAGAACAAACAATCACCTCACCGACTTCACGGTTGAAAATCTGGGAAGAGTTAAATCTCGATTTGCATTTTCAATCTGCCAAGTCATATTTTGGTTGAAAACATAAAAAATAGGATTTTTATTGTTGACTCATATTATGTTTTCCTGTTTTCATGTTTTCATACATTTGGATGCACAGTTGTAAAACTACGAATCAATCGTTAAAATTGGGTTTTTAAGTGTTTTCCACCAAGATATGACTCAGCAGACCAATTGTGCTTAAAATGCAAATCAAGATTTGACTGATCCTAGATTTTCTTCCGTGGACTCAATGAGGTGATTGTCTGTGCTACTGCCTCCCGGTTTATTAGGAATGCAACATATTTCGGCAAGTATTAATCCTATCCTGAAAAAATAAAAAAGATTATGCATAAATATTACAAATGCAGAAAGCTACGAGGAATTGTAGATTAAACTAATTCACATTGCATTACTAAAATAACAACGTTCTGACTGTTAAAATTGATTAAAATCATAGCTATTTTACTACAGAAAGAGAGCTATGGATTAAAATGAGATCATGTTCATTTACATAAAATCTTGTCTATATGCATTGAGTTGACATATTTTCATTCTAGCACATTCTTAGAGAGTTAACGAATTCGACAAAGATTCGACTGCAGTTTTATCCACGAAAAAAAATTAAACTTCCATCCCATTTTTCTCAAAAGGAGCACGAAGGGGAAGTCTAAGTAATTACGAAGTAATAATCGAAGACGTTTGAAACTCATCCAAATCCAGCAATCATAGCACATTTGATATTATAACATAAAATAAAAACGTGTCTGAGACTCATATATATATATATATATATATATATTGGTATTCCTTAGTTTTTTTATGTCTAATAATTATGGTCGCACATTTTATTTTGGTAATTAAGGTATTTGGGGGCTGATGCATCTACCTTGGTTCTACAAATTTCCATTATTTCTTTTATCCTATTTTCTCTATATGTTTTTAAAATCCATTTTGAAAATGTTAAAAGGTTTAGTTTTACATTCAATTATTAAATTTCTTTATTAATTATACTTTCATATTTTTTTGTTGGTAATTTATAACGGTTATTAACGGTTTTATATATTATATTGATAGAAAGGAACAATTTTTGGACTCTAAGTAAATGTTCTAACTTACTCAGCGATTGAGCTCTTCACAGATGCACATCACACACACGCATCTAACCACATAGAAACTGGAATACGAATTGTTAATACTATTAAAGATGTTGAGTGTAAAATTTGAGCTACATAGTTAATCGAAGCATTTACAAAATATTATTTTATATTAGCAAAAAATGCGCACACAACTTACAAATCAAATCAGAATGTATACTTATACACTTTTAAAAAGTTGTTTGAATAATTTTTACAGTTCACTAAATGGAATATCTTATATTATGTTTTTATAAATCACCTTTTATTTTGTCATAGAAGTTGAAATGAGTAAAATATCAAAATTAAATCAGTTTATAACCATAGTTTTTTTTTTTTTTTTTTTTTTAACTTTTTTTGGCATTAAATGAATCGATGTGGTTGCGATCTCCAGATTTTGGGGTTGCTTTTTTTATTACTAGAATGGACTTTATTCGTTTGTTTTTGTATTATTTATTTTTGCATTCAGCATATTTCTTCGGAAAAGTTTATAGCTTTTGTTTTAATTTGACACATATAAAAGTATATGAAATATATAAAATTACAAAAATATATGTAAGTATGTAACATTTATTTATAGATGTATATATTATGCATTTAAATATATGTACATCTTTATGTATAATTAAATAAAAAGACAGGGCTATCTAAAATGTATACACATAAAAATATTTATATGAATATCGTATATATTTTTTACACGTGACATACATAACATTTATTAAATAAATATGATGTTTATAAATTATTACAAATCATTTTTTTTCTGCCATTTTGAGAAATCTGATAAGTTGCTAAAATGGCTTTTTTGTTGCCATTTTCAATTTTTTCGGCAATCATGCCAATCAGAACAGAATAAGGATTTCTTCCCAATATTTTTATTTCATAACTGAGCGTTTTTATGTATACACATATCTATTGCCTTTCACAAATCCTAAATCCATATTCTCGAGATGAGTCCCGAGCACATTCAACAATGTGTTCTATACATGTTGCGCAGTTGGTCGTAAATATGTCCTCCCGTAATTAAATGTATTGGAGCGAATTCAAGTAGTAGTGTCCCCTGGTACTCCAGATGCTTTTATAATGGTCAGCACGCTCCGTTCATAATTATGTGGATGCATTTAGCGCAGATTTGGATATCAAAATTACAATTCAATGTGGAGTAGAAGCTTATCGCGGTAAAATATGTTTTATGTTACTGTTGCATGCTTATTGGTGAGATCTTATGTAAAACTGATTAGAAATGGAGCATGATATTTTAATTGTAGTATAATATTTGAATTTATTAATGCAAGTTATGAATCATCAATACTCAAGTAGCTTACTTACAAATGTATTAAATTAGTATTAAGCTATTAAGGGCGTCTTCCAATCCAAACTGCTTATTTTTTTATTTATTTTCAAATTCATATTTGCTTTCAAACGTATTAAAACTGCCGAAAAGACATACTGAGCAAATAATTGTTTATAAATGAAATTCTAATGAATTTGGCGAAAACATGAAGTCACACGGCCTCTTATACATCTCATTAAAAATCACCTCAGCAAGTTATATGTTTTTACTTTTAAAAATGAGTCTGAAAATGTCTTAGAAAATTTTGAGCCGTTGAGGGAGGAAAAATATTTTTTCGAATACACCCTTAAAAACGAGTTGAATATAGAGTGACCTCGCTAGTAGTAGATTAAATAAAGTAAGTGCAAAGAGGCTTTTATTATATTTCTTTCCTTTTAAGTAAACTTAAGTAATTGCTAGAACCCTTAATGAATGTCCTCTTAATATAAAGGAAATAGGTTAAAATTACATAACAACAAAATTATAAATAAATAATTTCTTAAATTGCTATTTTCTAAGTAGTTGATCAATCGAAAATCTAAAAATTAATTTTTAAAATAATATTTTTGGTCTGCGATTAGCAATGATTCTTATAAGACTATTATTTGAAATAGGCAAGATGGAAGTGGGTTACTTAAACTTATCGTAATTATCTTCATTTATTATCAAAAACCATATTTTTACATTTTTTTCCATAAAAAAATTCATTTTTTCTACAGCAGACAGCTGACAACAATGTAATAAGTGCGCTACATTCAAACAAAAAGGTTATATGTCTAGTTCATGCATAAAACTCATCTCCGAAAGGAATAGTGCAATATTTCAAAATTTTATGAATTACTGGAATGGTATGAACTAGTAGTAGAGTCACACTATATTTAAATGTTGTTTGAGCATGTAACAACGATAAGTGCTTCTTAGAGCACGGCCAACTTCATTAGAGGCCTCTTGGTTGTTAGGACGGAATTCATGATATCATATCATGTGATTTAAAATGCCAACACAATTGACAGAGTCTTGTTTGTAAGGTCCTTGCTAAGATAGCTTTCTCGCACGATTGGGTCGGCGGAGATCACATGATTTGACGTCATGAACTCCGTCCTAAGCCCCGCCTTAACACGAAAACGCCTTCCTGGCCTCTAATGAAGTTGGCCATGCTTAGAGCCTTTTTTCAGGTTCCTGTTTCTGCACGGGAAAATGGAGTAAATATTTCAGGATCCCCTAGCATTTGAGGTACCCAAAACCCACTTAATTAAGATTATGACGCATACAAGTGTGATAAAAAAAATTACTGATTTTACTGTATAATACTAGCAGCGGGGATGCCAGTATTATATTATATAATACTGGCACTTTTATATATATTATACAATTAAAGCAATAAAAGCGTAAATAAACCTTAGTATACCATTTTATAAATGAAAATGTAGGAATATGCCATATATTGCCACCTAAGAAAGGTCTCCTTACTGAGCATGCTCAAAAAAATATATATACATATTTATTTATGTATGTGATGTAGGATCAGTCCGATTTAGTAGAAAATATAGGATCAGTCGAATTACAGTAGAAAATTTGATTTTCTACTGACTAACAGCTGGTATGCCAGTATTATACTGTAAATATACATTCGAAAAACATCCATATTTTGAATAGATTAAATTACTTCTGTATTTACGATTTTTTCTCGATCACAATCTTGTGGATTGACGCTAAAAGAGATGTTAAACTAAATTTTGATGATTTGACCAGTTGTTTATTTTTTAATGACATTTATTTAAAAATAATTTTTGTATATTACGATTGGAATCGCAGTGCAAATTTTTTTATTTTTAAAAAGAAAAAAATATATGTAAATAAATAGAGGTTTTACAAAATAGGTTAAAATATTAATGTCGTTTCTGTAAAATTTATCATATGTTGATACATTAAAGAACGTTTAAAAAGAGAGAGCAGAAGTTAACATTTATCAAAATATTTTTGGTAAAAAATTATTCTTCCATCACATTAAGATTATACAAACTGAACCGAAAAATCATCGGTTTTTCTAAGCACGCGATGACAGAAAATTCTACTTATGCACTGTAATTAAAAAAGAAAAGAAAGGTGTAAAATCATTAAAATTTTTCTGTAAAACTGAGATTTTTAGAACTTTTTATGTATAACGGCAACAACAAAAATTCATCTAATAGAGACACGTCTGCACTGTATAAATCAAAAAAATTGTAAGGATACTAAGAATTTTTTAGAAAAGTGGGAAGGCTTACAACTTTTTATTTTATCGAAACCAATCATTTTTCATTAAAATAACAATCAGATGATACAGAATTTCTATATTTCTGTTGAACTCATGAACTGTTGCATTATGCAATTACATGGAAACTAAACCTTTTCTTAAAGTGTAGTTCATTTCTTCACAATTATTCAAATTTTCAAAAAAGTTTGACTCTTTAACAAGATAAGATTTCATTGTATTTTTAATATTCAAGAAAGCTAAGTGTCATTAATACTATTAATTTAAACAAGTAAATTTACATAACCTCATCTCAAAACAATCGTCATTTATTCCATCTTATTTTTAAATTATTTAAAACAGTTATGCATATAAAATTCTGCTTCATTCCGATCTACGATTACACTTACTCTACTTTATTTAGAAAACAAATTCATCTGGTGAATTAATAACTTTTTAGCATTAAATTTTTGGTAATTTTTCAAACTTTGTGGGATCAGTTCCTCCTTAAATATAGTCTTCCTACTCAAGAGAACCAAACTGATGAGAAGCAGGTTAATTTAACTTTTCAGAAGTTTATCTCAAAAATAATATGATGATACGTAATTTAAGTATTTCTATATGCACTAATGAATTGTTGCACCGTGGAATTCTGTGCAAGTGTTTTATTTATTTATTTATTTTTTATGGACGTAGTTTACTTCTTCACAGTTGTTGAATTTTTTAAAGAAATTTTGACTGCTTGCTGGGATTGTATTTTTAATTGAACCCTTAACCCGAGAAAGCTAAACGCTATTAATATTCTTAATTTAAGCAAGTGAATTTGTGTACAAGCTCATCTCGAGAAAATCGTCATTTATTTATTCCATCTCAACTTCAGCACAATTTTTAAATTATTTACCCCTGCTACGCCATTCACATTAGTGGACTCGGGTTTATTCTGATATACTGCCCCGATATTAACTCGAGTTAAAAGTGCCGTTTCGCTTTAAAAATTTAAAAGTGCCTTCAAAACGAACCTTCCTTTTCTCAATTATGAGAAAGTCAGCCCATGTGTTATGATTGGGGCTGCGGTCGTCTTCCCCATTGTCTTGGAGAAGAGAGGGAGAAAGGAAAAAGGACCCGCATCAAGAAGATAGGAAATATAAACACCATTTCGTTGCTTTTATTCGACCCATGGGAGGCTTAAGTCCACTTGAATGTATATAATTTTTTTTTATTTAATGTGGAGAGAGAAAGGAAGAGTCTCGCTTCTTTGTTAATTAAAAATAAATAAATTCAGAGCGCAACGAGACGCTGCACTCTAAGACCGAATTGTGTTTATCTGGGATTTATTTATGGTGTACCACAGTGCAATGTTATTATTTTGTGGAAGCCAAAACCTAGATCTCAAGTGTCTAGTCCCGCAGAATCGCTAATTGTGAGACGGGAGAGGAGAGAAATAAGTTTATTTCTCCTTTTATTTCTCTTTATTTATTTTTTTTTTTTTTTTTCTATTCCAGTTGACGTTAATTATTGATTTGTGTTGCGATTTTCTACCACACACTGTCTCAATTTTCTTAACAAAACCGTGTTTGTTTTGTCTGTTTGTTTGCTTGTTACTTTCTGATAAATAGATTTTTCATTTGTTATTATATTTACACTGATTGATAAAAAGCCCTTGAGAGCTGAAGTCAACACTGTCAATGAATAGCGTTGATTCTGTTTCGGAAAAGTAAATTATAAGTGTCGAATTATAATAGAATTTATTTTAAAAATTTTCCTACCCCATTAAGCCTGTCTTATTAAAAAATAATTTGTTATTGGTTTGTTAGTAGATGTAAATTAGATACAAATGTACTTTTCCCTCCCTAAATTAAAGATTTGAAGATTCCAGCCTTAGTTTCTATTTTGCGAGTAATTTTTCTGTTTCTGCTGATACATTTTTAGTTAAACCTTCATTGATAAATAAGTTCTTGAAGTATTGAAATGGAATTGGAGTGTCGTTAAAAATGCAGTGCTTAAATTTAAAAAATAAGATTTTCAAAAACATTTTGTAGTTGGAAGCAAAATTAAGTTATTAAAGTTTATCAAAAAATAGTATTTATAATTTTAAAAAATGAAAGGAATAAATGAAAAAATGATAAATTAAATTTATAAGCTAAAAAACTAACATGAATAAATAAAACAAGCTTTTTTTTGTATGTTGAAATGGGAGAAAAAAATATTTTGGGATATTTTTGTTTTTCGGCATTATACTTAGCAAATGTTTTTGAAAGAAACACATTATATTGCTCGTATTTATATTGACTGTTAAATTATAAAAATACCATTTTCAAAATTTATCTATAAGTTGGTGAAGAAATTAAGCTATTTCTTAAATTTATTTTAAAAAAATTATATTTAGGAAAAAAAAAAACTAAAATTAAATGGAAACAAGAGGAATAATAAATGAAAATTTTAAAATATTAACAAGCATAAATAAATAAAAAAAATTCTTTTTTTTTTAGAATAATATAATATAAAATAAATAGAACAATTTAAAATTTTTATGTATTTAATTTTATACACAAAGGGACAGAGGTCATTTAAAGAATTTGAAAACTCCCTCTTAAAACTATCTTTCGCTAAAAAAAGTTACTTTTAATCAATTTAATATATTTTTTAATACATATTTTTGTATGCTTACGAATTTCTTTCTTTCTTCATTTCTTTCTCTTTTTTTACATAGAAGTATAAATAGAACAATTTAGAGCAGTTTTTAGAAATATATGTGTATTATGCTTAATATATATATGTATTTTTTACATAGAAGAATAAATAGAACAATTTAAAATTTTATGTATATTTTCCGATTTATTTTTTGAATTGATTTTTGCTGTCAAATACACCAAACTTGTAAAAATCTCTTATTTGGAAAGTACACAAGGTGCCGTGATTGCCGATTCTTTGATAAATGCAGAAAATATTGCAAAAAAAACTATCAAAAACGGCATTTTGAACCGATTTTTCCCAAGCGGGAGATCTGGGAACGAAAAAAGGGGTCATACTGATAAGGTAATTGTTTATAAATCAAATTCTAATGAATTGAGCGTAAAAAGACATCACATGGCACCTCGTCATACATCTCTTCAAGAATCCTCTCAGCAAGTTTCATGTTTCTACTTTTAAAAATGTGTTTGAAATTGTATCGGAAAATATCAAGCTGTTGAAGCTGGAAAAGCGTTTTTTCAAATACACCCTTAATATTATAAGAGGGACAGAGGCTATTTAAAGTGTTTGAAAACTCTCTCTTAAAACTATCTTTCCCCCCCCCCCAAAAAAAAAAAAATATTTTTAATCAATTTAGTGCATTTAAAAATATATACATATTTTATGCTTACTGATTTCTTTTATTTTCCTTTTAGGTAAGTTTTGGATATTTTGTGAACTATACCAAATATACTGCTGTGAGTATTTTCTCTTCAAAATTAATTATTTATTTTGCATTTTCAATGACCATATAGATACTCCTAACCTCTCATGTTCAATTGATGTTTGTTAATTTTAAAATCAAGATTTTTTTTAGAAAATAATGAACGTTGTTCATATTTGCTTTTTAAAATTTGCGTTTCTCAGTTCTTTTCTAACCATTCGTGAAAAAATAAATACTTTTAAACATTCATATTCCTTGGCCTGCAGCTCTCGAAATAATTTATTAATAAATATTTACGATTATCTTTTTTTTTCCCCTCGCTCTTTTTTGTATATGCGAACCTAAAGAAAACATTTTCTCAAAATTAATTAATGACAAGGTATTTTATATTTTGTTTTTAGAATTTTTTTCGATAGGAAAGATGCTTTTCATCCGTACCTCTCAATAGATATTTCATCCATGCTTTCAAAGTAGAGCTTGTTAAATGTAATTTTTTATCTATACATCTATAACTTGAATGGATTATTATGTTTAAATTTTAATTTTCATCTACTTTAAAAAAAATTCTGTACTTAAAATCCTTTGAAAGAACAAAATAGTAAAAATTATATTTCGTTTATCTATTTTTGTTTATTGGGACATTTCATCTTCAAACTTAAAATTTTAATACTTCAAAACCAAAACGGCATTTTAAACTTAATTATTTGAGAGCTAAATCTTTAGATGATTTTTTCTACTTTTTTTATTTGATTAAACATTGAACTAATTAGAGAAAATATACTAATACTAATAGAAAATACACATTTTGCAGTTTTTCTTATTTAATTTTCGTTCAATTGTTAAGAAAATTCTTTCCACTTTCTTTATAAAGCAAATTTAGCATCAAAACATTTCTGCATAATATAAATGTGTTTGGGCAATTGGGTAGTGTTTTCAGTATACAACGTTAAGTATTCAGAGATTCAGTTTAATTTTTTTTCTATCAGCTTTTGAAAACTCATGCTTTGTTAATATAAAATAATTTTTTTTATATAATTGCAGTAGTTGTAATAATAACACTAATAATAAATGATAACAACAACAATAATAATAATAATTAAAAAACTTTTTTTACAAAAAAAAAAAAAAAAAAAAACTTAAAAAAATTACTACAAATTTTAAAAAACAACTGTTATTTTTTAAATATTTCATTTTTTTTTTTTCAAAAAATTTTATCTGTTCACAGTTTTAATATGGCCAGTACCGTCATTTCTTACATTTTATCTGGATAATACTATACCAAATATACTGTTGTAAGTATTTTCTCTTCAAAATTAATTATTTATTTTTCAGTTTCATTTTCAATGACCATATTGATATTCCTAACCTCTTATCTTCAATTGTTGTTTGTTAATTTTAAAATCAAGATTTTGTTAGAAAATAATGAACGTTGTTCTTATTTGCTTTTTAAAATTTACGTTTCTAAGTTCTTTTCTAACCATTCGTGAAAAAAAATAATAAAAATAAAAAATGAATACTTTTAAACATTCATATTCCTTGGCCTTCAGCTCTCGAAATAATTTATTAATAAATATTTACGATTATCTTCCCCCCCCCCTCGCTCTTTTTTGTACAGGCGAACCTAAAGAAAACATTTTCTTAAAATTAATTAATGACAAGGTATTTTATATTTATTTAAAAAAAAAAAAAAAATTCGATAGAAAACATGCTTTTCATCCGTATCTCTCAATAGATATTTCAATCATGCTTTCAAAGTAGAACTTGTTAAATGTATTTTTTTTTATATACATATATAACTTAAATGGATTATTATGTTTAAATTTTAATTTTCATCTATTTTTTTAAAAGAAATCTCTACTTAAAATCCTTTGAAAGAATAAAATAGTAAAAATTACATTTCATTTATCTATTTCTATTTATTGGGACATTTCATCTTCAAACTTAAAATTTTAATACTTCAAAACCAAAATGGCATTTTAAATTTAATTATTTGAGAGCTAAATCTTTAGATAATTTTTTTTTTACTTTTTTTGTTTGATTAAACATTGAACTAATTAGAGAAAATATACTAATGCTAATAGAAAATACATATTTTGCAGTTTTCCTTACTTAATTTTCGTTCAATCTTAAAAAAAAAAAAAAAAAAAAAAAAAAAAAAAAAAAAAAAAAATCTTTATCCTTTTTTTTATAAAGCAAATTTAGCATCAAAACATTTTTGCATAGTATAAATATGTTTGTTCAATTAGGTAGTGTTTTCAGTGTACAACGTTAAATATTAAGAGAATCAGTTTAAAAAAATCTATCAGCTTTTGAAAAATCATGCTATTATTAGTATAAAATGATTTTTTAAAAATAATAATAGTTAAGTAGCAGTAATAATAATGATAATAATAATAATAATGGAAAAACTTTTTTTTACAATAAATAAATAAACAAAGATAAATAATAAATAAATAAACAAATAAATAAATAATAAATTTTAAATTAAAATGTTTACCACTAGCTTTAAAAAGCAGTTTTTACTTTTTAAAGATTTATTTTCTTCAAAATTTTCGTGTGTTCTAAGTATGAACACAGTCAAAACCGTCATTTCTTATATTTTATCAGGAATAATTTTTATTTTTAAAATCCAACTTTATTCTATATAAGATTTATTTGTTTATTTAATTTATTTTTCCTTTGTTTTACATTGTTCTCGTTATTTGTTTCATATGACTATCTATAGTGCTAGTGGTTAACAGTGTAGTCACTTTGAGGAGCTTTTGATTTGTCGTCTACTTTACGAACAGTCTAATAATGAATATCTTATGGAGAAAAAGGTCTAACTGTACTATAAAAACTGCGTAATGAAATTTTATTAAAATAAAAGTGTAATATTAAAAAATATTTTGTAAAAATGGTGGTACTCTACCTGGCCATCGATGAACGCCCACTTGGGATTTTAGACATTTTGTGAAATATGTAGAAAATTACATGAGGAATTATCCCGAAACTCTTAGTGTATAATAATACAAGTCATACATTTCCGTGAAGATTTTTTTCCGAAACTCCATAGGGGACCGTTAAAAAATTAAAAGAGAATAAATATCTTTTGGATAACTCCGTCAAAACTAATGTAGCAAAAGCGCTCAAACTCTAGATTATGATTAAGTGCGTTATTGTAATAAACTGTGTTCATTTTTATGCAAATAGCATGCTTACTGACAGGTAAATTAATATTTTTATAAAAATGATCCCAAATTTTGTTAAGTTTTTTGCTTATAATTTGCAGAGTTCTTAATATAAAGTAACATTCTTTTCTGAAAATATGACAAATAATATTGCGCATAATACCCTGTAATCAGAATTAAAAAATGATAAAAATTGTTTGAAAAAAGAGTAGGTTTACTAAATAATTTTTCACTGCGCATGCGTCAACGATATCAAAATTTCACTTGCATATTATGTTAGCTAAATGTGTAGAGCAACTTTTGTGAAAGTATCAAAATCATAGCTTGAAAATTCTGAAAGTAATCGTCTTATATTGACACTTGTCAATGAACATATGGATACAACCCCTCATTATTTTGCTTCATGTTGGGAATAACGGATTTTCAACTTATTCTATTGACGATTATTTTCAGAATTTTCAAGCTATGATTCTGCGACTTTCACAAAAGTTGCTCTACACATTTAGCTAACATAATATGCAAATGAAATTTTGATATCGTTGACGCATGCGCACTGAAAAATTTTTTAGTAAATTTACTCATTTTTCAAACAATTTTTATTATTTTTAAATTCTGATTACAGGGTATTGTGTGCAATATTATTTGTCGTATTTTCAAAAAAGAATGTTACTTTATATTAAGAACTCCGAAAATTATAAGAAAAAAACTTGGCAAAATTTCGGACTATTTTTATAAAAACCTTAATTTCTCTGCGAGTATGCATGCTATTCGCATAAAAATGAACACAGTTAAATACAACAAGGCACTTAATCATAATCTAGAGTTTGAACACTTTTGCTACATTGGTTTTGACAGAGTTATTCAAAATATATTCATTCTTTTTTAATTTTTTGACGGTCCCCTATGGAGTTTCGGGAAAAAATCTTCATGGAATTGTATGACTTGTACTATTATGTTTTTACACTAAGCGTTTCGGGATAATTCCTCATGTTTTTTTTCTTATTTAACAAAATGTCTAAAATCGCAAGTGGGCGTTCATCAATGACCAGGTAATGTATTAAATTAATATAAGTGCCAGTAACATTACAAGTTTGAAATAATGAAAAGAAAAAGTACTTTGTTAAAATGCTCTTTTTTTAAATATTTAAAAAAGGGCTAAAAAGTGTTAAAGAGATATAAGCCCAGTTAAGTAAAATAAAACTGTGGAACAAAATTGGTAAGGGTAGGTGGCCAAGGGAGTGCCAGATATTATGGCACAGTATATAAAAAAAGGTGCTCTTCAGAGTCATTTTATTTTTTTACTGCAACAGAGTAACAGTGTAGTTCTTAAATTGTTATAAATAATAGTGTTTTGTTACATAAAAAATAATAATATGTTCCATAATAACAGTACAGTTCTTAAGTTGTTATAAATAACCGTTTTATTTTTTATTATTTTATGTAAAAAAATAATATGTTACAGAATAACAGTACATTTCTTAAGTTGTTATAAATAACCGTGTTTTTTATGTAAAAGAATAATATCTGGAAGCGGTTCAGGCGTCTTTCGTTTAAATCATTTGTATTATTTTCCCCTTTTAGACTTTGTATTTTTTAAAGTTTTTTTTTCCTTTGTGTATGCATGCTGAAAAATGCTATATCTTGATTCGATTTAACAAATTAAATATACAGAGCATTTTAAAAGTTTTTTTTAATTTAAAATAAGCTTTTTTTTATTATTATTATCGGAGTCTAGAAAATTATCGTTTAGCTACAGCCTCTCGGTTATCTGTGTGGTGTCTTTTAGACCTGCAACATTAACCTTTCCCGCAACGGCTCGATTGTGTTAAAAAATTCCCCAAAAATTAAAATAATAATAATAAACAACAAACAAAAAAAAAACCGCGCCAACTTTAATTACTTTTTATTAGAAAAAGTACAAAGGAAAATAAAGCTTATCGAATCATTTACATACAACTGGAAAATTAAGTGTAATTGAACTAATTTCTGAATTATCATTGCACAGAATGCATTTATTTTTTTATTTTTGAGTAAAATTTGAAACCATAAATAATTACATATTGGAATTATTTTTAAAAAATTATTATTTTTATGTTAATTTTATTATTATTATTATTATTTATAATTTTTATTTATTTATCTATTCATTGATGTCTCTAAAACAATTATACCGCATATAAAAAATTCCGTAATAAGTGAATCGTAATAATTTTTTTCTAGATGCGTATAAACATTACTTACGAGGATTATTCAAGGATAATTCATTTCCCGCAGATTACACTGTTACATTGTTAAACAATTCTCTCCATCTGAATGCGGTTATTACTGACATATATTTCATAACAAAGAAATACATAATCTAAATTTCTTCTCCATCCTAGAAATTGCAAGTATGGATATTATCAGAACTGTAAGCACGAAATCAAGTGAGTCAAGGGGGGGGGGGGGGAGAGAGAGAGAGAGAGATCGGTTATGGGGTAAACCCTCAGACTAATCATAGATGTATACTCTGAAAGTAAACCGTATTATACGAAATAAAATCATTTTTAACCACAGTCAGAATTTACTTATTTATTTAAATACAGTAGAGATCAATTTGTATGATTTTTTTCTTTAAAATTACGAAGAAAAATTGAAAATTTAGATGCAGGAGTTTTTATTTTAAAATTATGCAAAATAATCGAAAGTTTCGATGCATGAATTTTTTTTTAATTATGCAGGTAAATAGAAATTTTCAATGTATGATTTTTTATTTTAAAATTATGCAGAATTAACAAAAATTTCGATGCATGATTTCTCTTTTTAAAGTTATGCAGTATAATCGAAAGTTTCGATGCACACTGTAAAAAAAAAAAAATCTGTAAAGGTACTACACTTTATCTAGGAAACTGGGATTCCAAGAACTTTTCCTGTAACGGTAACAACAAAAACTCAGATTTTAGAATCGGTTAAATGGATTTTTCCTGTTATCGTTACATGAAAAGTTCTTGGAATCCCAGTTTCCTAGAAAATGTTTAGTACCTTTACAGAATTTTTTTTTTTCCAGTGCATGATTTTTCCTTTTAAAATTATACAGAGTAATCAAAAATTTCTATGTATGATTTTTCTTCTTTTAAAATTATGCAGAATAATCGAAATTTTCGATGTATGATTTTTCCTTTTAAAATTATGCAGTATAATCGAAAATTTCTATGTATGATTTTTCTTCTTTTAAAATTATGCAGAATAATCGAAATTTTCGATGTATGATTTTTCCTTTTAAAATTATGCAGAGTAATCAAACATTTCTATGTATGATTTTTCTTATTAAAATTATGCACAATAATCGAAAATTTTGATGCGTGATTTTTTTTTTTTAATTATGCACAATAATCAAAAATTTCGATGCATAATTTTTTCTTTTAAAATTTGCTAATAATCGAAAATTTCGTTAAAATTTTAAATTCTAGGAATAGATCTTCTTTCTAACTTGTATTTCATTGACTGCACAGATTGCTTATTGTAGAATTTTATAAACAACTGGACTATTTTTTTTATTATTATTTTAATATTTTCGATGAATATATTTCGAAGTACATACACGCAAAAAGGGAATCGTAGGATGCGGATATCATCAAGAGAAGAAGCGATAAGAGAAAGTTGGGAAAAACATCGTAAAAATCAACCTATTTAGACAAATTTCCATTTATTTTCGAATGTTTTTACTGAAAATGCAACGAGATTACGGAAAAGAATGAGAATTGCAAACATCGTGATCGTGGCAATAACGTGAAACAATGACTTTCGCAAACTGATAGAATCCTCTAGGTATGAGAATTCATTTAAACCGATTTAAAACAATAGATTAAAAAACCAAAAACAATTCCGGACTTCCGATAAAATTGCGCAGTTTTTCATGCAAAGTAATTACTTGCCCTGATGATGGACCAAGAAGATTTTAATATTTCGTTATGTATAATTGCAAATGCGGGAAATTTTCCGTGAACTTTGATCGCTAGGGTTTTCGATTAGGCTATGCATGCACGCTTATTCATTTCTTTGATACGATTTGTTATGATGATGAATGGTGGCACAATTGTGGAACTTTTGATTGTTTTTGATAAATTGACTGTCTCGGTTATAGAAATTAATATTTTCTGAGTAATCAGGCATATCAATCAAATAACGAAAGGTGAAACTTTGGTTGCAAGTTTTCAGGTGTAAAGGTAATAATAAATAATATTAATAATAATAAAAAGAATAATTTGAACAGGAAATGAAATATTTCATTTTGTTACTTTTAGTTTCTCTTTATTAATTTTTCTAATGGTTTTTATTCTGGTCATTTGTTTATTTATATTCATTTATTTTATTTTTTATTTTTTTCATTCATATAATTAATAAAATCATTTTTATTAATTTATTTTTAATTATTTTTATTTTATTTTCCATGCACTGTAAAAAATTTTGCCGTTAAAAAACGGAAATAGTACTGGTAATCTAGACGCCAGTACTACTTCCGTTTTTTAACGGAAAAAAATTTCCAGGAATAGTTCCGTTTTTTCACAAAATATTTCCGTTTTTTAATATTTTTTTATGCAAAAATTTTCATTTGAAAGTTAAAAAAAATTTTCAAGGACAAACTAACATCTTTGTGATTTTTATTCTTTACTTTAGAAAGACACGTTAACATCAGGCACACATTATATGCATTTAATTTAAATTACAGTGAAGAAATGTGACTTACCTTCCATGGGGATCGAACCCGGGTCGTCTTCGGTCGTAGCCTGCAGTGTAATACCATTACACCATGATTACACAAAACACTTTTTCAAATATCTTTAGTTATTTCAGATGCATTTAATATATATATTTAGCGTACAGTTCAAAATTATGTTTTATAGATTTTCTTTCTATAATTTCTGATATTTAGTTTTTTTTTTTTTTAGCTTTATAAAAAAAAAAAAAGTTTAGCCTTTAAGATATTACATGCATGAATGAAAGTATTAAAAAATTTTGTTTTTTTTTTTCTATTTTGGAAGAGTTTTAAAGTTCTATTGTAATATTATTCATATTCATTTATTTATTTTATAAAAGGATACTAACACACTTTTTTAAAAAGCATGTATTTTAACAAATATTTTGTGTGACGATCTATTGTAAACTCAATAAAGATAACTTAATAAAAGTTACTATGGGTTATTAAAATTAATTACATTTATTGATTATTATGACTTAGGTAATCGCCAAAATAATAATAATTTCGGTAATATGTTTCGATATATTCTAAATTTTATGTGCGAACTTCTTAATTTGAATAGATTAAAATATATATATATTAAAATTAAAAGTAGATTTTTTCCCATTAAAATATCGTACGCACTTTTTATACTGTGATATAAATAAGCATTATTTTAAAATCTTACTGAAAAAAAGAATAATTTTACAACTGTATCAAACTTTAAAAGAATTAATAAATCTTATTATTACTATTATTATTTTAATATTGTAAAAATATGCTCCTTTTCATTATTAAAATAGAAAAATAGGGAAATATTGCTATAACGTTTTTCTCTATTTTCCTCATACAGATGGCACCACGACACTTATCGGTTAAAAATACCAATGTTGTGCTGTTTAAAAACGGAAGTTTTACACTTTCGGAAAAATTAACGGAGCAGTTCCGTGATTCGAAACCGCAAAGTGGGAAATACGGAAATACTACTGTTTTCTCGGAAAAATGAAACTATTCCCTAAAATTTTAGGGAAAAGTTTGTGTATATTAACGGATATTTTTTACAGTGTGGGAAAAAATATTTTATCATTATTTTCATAAAAATCTTAAGATTGAAATAGAAGATTCTAAAGTAAAGAGGGAAAAATTCAATATGTTTTTCGTTGTATTATTTTCAATGATGATCTTAAATATCACTAATATACGAGAGCTTTAAAATTTATTGAGTATTGCAAAGAGAACAGTTGGTCCTTATGTAACGAAATAGTCTCATTCAGCATGAAATTTCTCTCAAAAGTTTTGTATATTTTGTTCACATATTAAAGCTAATTAAATGTATTGAAATTTCGCTGAATATTTACATATTATAATTATGATAATATGGAATTCCATATTATAATTATGATCTATTTCCACACCTTTCCTACTAAAACTAATATGTTTAAAGAAGAAACATGGGTGCCGGAAAAATCAAATCCAGTTTTAAGACTTTGGACTGCATATGTTTATAATCTTCCGCCCTAGCCGCGTTCATTAAGGGGAATGGTCAGTAAGATCTTAAATTCCTCTTGCTAATGTTAAACCTGTTGAAGAAAACTGCATTTTTTTTTTTTTTTTTTTTTTTTTTTTTTTTTTTTTTATAAGGAAATTAATATTTTGTGACTTGAACTTTTCTTTAAAATGTCTTTTTATTTATTATTATTATGATTATTATTAATTGTAGTATTATTTCTAAGTATATGTTTAATTTTATCTGAAATATTAAAATCTTGCTTACAACTTGTGAGATTTTAAGATATAAAATATTAAATTTGGGATATATTTTCGGAATATATCGATAGCAAGATAAAAGATAAATCTTCCAAGAAGGATGTACACATACATACAAAAAAAAGTTAAAAGTAAAAAATATTAATTTCCTGAAGCGATATTTTAAAATAAAAAAATATATTCCACTATCATAGGTTTAACATTAGCAAGAGGATTTGAGATCTTTTTGATCAACCCTTTAAAATGAACAAATAAACCTTAAATAAGCTAATCTAATATTTTTTATTCCCCCTTTCCGTTTCAGACTATTTAGAAACATACCGATATAAGAAATTTAAGAATTAGGGAATATGAAATATTCGACACAGCTTGCTACCTACATTTTTCAAAAAGATGACTTGAAATCGTATTATCTTTCTTCTTTTTTAGTTTTTAGATAATTTTTTAATTTTTAGTCACGTGATAGTCTTTAAACACATGTATGTAGAAAGAAATACCGAACTGAAAAATGGACTTCTACGAGATGCTCTTTATTTTAGTGTTTGATTAATTAAATCTTTTCTAAAAGATAAATTATACTATTTTATTTTTATTTTTCAAAATTATCCTAGAAAAAGAAAATTTACTTAATTAAATTTCAAAATCCAAGGACAATGGCCCTTCTTTGCACCTCCTTACCGGCGTCTGTGTGAATGAAAGGAGGGGAAAAAATCTTTTTGAACAGCTTCGTTTCTGGGTCAGTGTAACATGGACCTTCCTTTTTTATTTTTATTTTTTCTATAAAGAGATCTTTAAAAGTATATAAACGACAAGCCGTAACCTGAAGCTCGGATAAAGTTTCATACCATCGACGCTATTCTCAAGATATATCTGATAGTTTCCGAGTATTTGTCAATATGAATAATGGAATCATTTTCCAAGAAATATATTATGATTTCTGCTGTAAGCAAAACCGCGTACAAATTAACTCACAATGCAGTGACTTAGTAATTTCATCCGCAAGTGTTCACCCAAGCTTGTTAAAAGTGCACGTGCGTCCGAGCGTTTAGCTCTCTCTAAGCCGAGCAATTAATATGTGCATCGTATTGCGCGTAGGTTCTATTTGATCCCATGAAGACCACTTAACGTTCCTAATGAAGAATTATCTCCCGTTTCTGGAAAACAATGCCTACGATGCGTCCCACCATTGATGAGTAAATTGCAGCCAGCATCTATTCAAATCTATCGAGACGGAGAGAGAGGCATCCATTCATTGCGCGGCGCATCATATCGCCGTTAATGCCTCTACGAAATTAGGAAATACTGATGATCCTCGAATTTAGCCTAGAACCTAAATCAACCCCGATCTTAATGACATTTGAGGCCCAACGAAGCCTTTGAGTAGTATTTCCTGTTAATCAGTCGCAGTCGTCGTTCACAGTTCATCATTCCTTTTTCTAACGGTCTCTTCGCGACACCCCCGCTTTTTTTTTCTTTCTTGCTTTTTTCCGTCTTCCTTTCGATTCCCCCCTTTCTTAACATGTTTCTTTATTTTTCTTTTATTTTATTTAATCTGGGGCGACTGGCAACAGCTGTTCGATATAGACTTGCGATGTCGCGATGACAATTCTAATGGCCGCCTCCGTCTATGCTGCCCGATGTTGAGTTGAAGTCCACCTGCTTCACATCCATCTTTTTTTCCCCATCTCTTTTTCACATTCTTTTTTACGAAGTATCTTAACAGAAATATGACTTGAGTCCGGATGCTGAAATATTCTTCGAGATTTACCACCTTTTCGTTGTGGTATTTTGGAATCTTTGTTCCTTAGTATTTCAGAAGAAAAGTATCTCACCCTTGTACAATGACAGTGAGTGTCATCATCTTCATGCAGAAGTATTCGTGAAGGTGAAACCATCTTAAGTGGGTTTAACCTCTTGGGCTGAACTTTAAGCTTTTAGCATCAATATTTAGAATTTCTCAGTTGAAAATCACTTTCAATATATGCACCACTGTGTTAGAAACGTAAAATATATCTTTTGTCTCTATACTTAACAAAATAGTTTTTCGCTACAGTAGATTTAAACGGATAACCGAACGGATAATCGATAATCTAAAATATATACCTTTAGCGGTTCCAAAAACAGTAACTAGTGTAAAAATTGAATTGCCTGTATTGATATTATACCGTAAACAGATACATTCATAGTACCAGCAAAAAGAATACAATATAACTAGAATAGAAGATCCACCTGTAAAGACAACATTTTAGCAGATATAAATTGTGTCAATCAAAAGGGATTGGAGGATAGTAAAACATCTTCCGCCAGAAAGATTTTTCCAATAGCTAAAAATATTATACTGTTTTAATATTTTCTTATATTTTGACGTAAATATCTAGCATAAAGATGGATATTAAAGCGTTTTGTGTGAGGGACAATATAATTAAGATCATGATTTTTAATTTATTCAAAGTAACATTTTTCGAATTTTTTTTTTAAATTATGCATTTTTAAACAGTTAATCTATTCACAATATATACATAGACACGACAATACTGTTGACAAATTCGGATGATATGAACCTGTTGTACGGTATTTTTCTTCAGCTCACTCTATTGTGATTTTAAAAAAATTCTAAAACAAAACGAAAACAAAACAAGTTGGAAATTGCACGTAAACGTAGCAAATGAGGTGCGTTCGTACGATAACGAAGTTTTAAAAATATTCAGATCTTGCTGATATAGTAGAGCGTACTTCGGATACAGTATAGTAGTCGAAATCTTTATGTTTCTGTAAATATGCAGGAAGTAATTTTTATTACACCTCAGCAACGTATATCTTATTCATAAAATGTGAAATAGTTGAATATAATTAAAAGACGCCTCAAACAATGTTTCCCCGTATAGCATTATGTAGTGGAATACTTTTGTGTGGCACTATAATTTAATAATAAAAATTCTTTGCATCACAGATTGTACAGAATGCATATTTTAGTATATATTTCATAGATTCATGCCAATTCTATTACATTTGAATGAGTGTAACATCATTAAAATGCATTTGAAACTTTTTTCCCATTGTCCGTAATGTAATGGAATACTTTTGATTGTCCCTGTAAATGATCTATGCATTCGACTTTCATAACATTTGAAATGACTCGACAAAATTACGTAATAATTATATGTTTTAAATTTCAAGCGATTAAAATGCATTTAAAACTTTTTTCCCCGTTGACCGTAATGTAATGGAATTCTTTTGATTGTCCCTGTAATTGATCTATGCATCTGATTTTCATAACATTTGAAATGACTCGACAAAATTACGCAGTAATTATATGTTTTAAATTTCAAACAATTAAAATGCATTTGAAACTTTTTCCCCCATTTACCGTAATATAACGGAATCCTTTTGATTGTCCCTGTAATTGATCTATCCATCCGATTTTCATAAAACTTGAAATGACTCGACAAAATTATGTTATAATTATGTATTTTAAATTTCAAACGATTCGGTTGAATAGTTTTTCCGTTGTTATATGCTTACGGACAGACAGACATACAGACAGACGGACGGACTGAGCGACAACAATAGGTGCTACATGTTTACATAATTACGAACGCACCTAAACAGTAAAAAAATCGTTAGACGATACCAAATTTCTATATTTAAATGCTCTTTTATGTCATTGAATCTTGCCATCTTGCTTATCTTATGCGTTAATCACTCAAGTTTATTCTTATCTGTGCAATCTAAATTGCGTCTTTCCTGAAATAATTAATTATTCCTAAAATAAAAATAGGTAGTATTTCATACGAAATTTACCTAAAAAGCATGGCTGGGAGATTACGCATTCTTTTTATTTTTGTTGTTTTTGCTTGGCTAATATATTAAAAAATTTTAGGTAAACATTAATAAGGTGGTCTGATGTAATAACGTCAGGCGGGGTAATAACGCCAAGTGCTAATATTATGCATAATTATGAAATAATCTGGTAAATGACACCCATGTACTCTGCGCAGAAAGGTTTTGAGTCATATAAATCGCAAAAAACAGCTTCAAGTTAATTTGTTTCATTTTTAGGTCTTATTGTTTTTACAAGCAACTAAAATTAACGCTTGATCTAAAATTTGCGAGATACGTTTTGTGATGTGAAGACTATTTTTTTTTAACCGGAAATATTTTGTTAATTACATAAATTTGTAGTACATTTCATGGACTTTCAAAATGTTGTTAAAGATTTTGGATACCTTCTCGAGATAATTTGTAATTTAAAAAGTACAGCGCAATAACTATAACGGGGTAATAACGCCAATCCTTGGCATTAATACCCCGGTTGATTCCCTACAGTGGCCGAGCTACATCCTAAATACTGATTCAAATAAACACAGTTAAAACTGGGCAATGTATTTAAGCGGTCCTTTTTACATGGCTTCCAAATGGTTCGCGAACTGAACATCAGTATTTTTTAACAGAAATTTTCATTATATATGTTGCTACAGAATTCAACTTCTAAAGGTGGTTTATTGGCGATTTGAAAGAAAAATCTATAAGGAAAATTTCCCTAAGAAAATTCTGATGTTCAGTTGGCGGACCATTTGGGAGCCCTGTTTTTAAGCAAAAAGAAGCTCACGGTCTGATATTCTTTTGTCTCATCCTCCCCCCCCCCCCCAACCCACACCTTTATTTTTCTTACACTTTCACAAAAAAATTAACGTTTTCAATAGCTTAGAATGCAATTTATTAATTTCTAAGTTTGTAGAGTTTGTATTTTTAGAATTGGGCAATCTACATGCAATTATTCCATGTTATTTCATAGTTTTGTTTGCATGGCGTTATTACCCATATAGGTAGGTAATAACGCCAAATAGCATTGGTCAAGAAATCACGCCATTACATTTTATGAATGCATATCTGTTAAATTATTTTTTTATATAGATAGTCAATGAGTTGCTGTACAAATCATATATTTGTTTGAAAAATACAATCTGAAACTGAGCCGTAAAAATTGGTAGAACCTTAACGTGGCGTTATTATCCCAGGGTATCTTACTTAAATCGTTAACTGAACTTAGATTTATTAAAATGATTTCTTATGTGGTTAAATACAGATTTTTTTCTTTATTTTTTATTATTATTATAATTTTAACCTTAAAATTGCCTTGAATTTTTTTATCAGTTATAAAGTTTCGATTTTGTTTTAGGATTCAAACAATAACAAACAAAATAATCCACTCTAAATTTGTCTGTGTTCTTTCTTTCTTTCCTTTTTTTAATTTTAATATTTTTAGTTCTATTTTTTCTCACTGTTGCATTCTTTAAATTTCCCTTTTCCATTATTTATATTTTTTTTCTTTCAGAAAGGGTTGCATTTGAGTGGATTATAAGAGAGCATTGACAGGTTATTACAGCATATTTTTGTACATAGAAAACCATTTTCTTGTGGTTTTATTAATGCTCTTTCTACCTCTTTTTTATAGTTATAATGTCATCTATATCACTTATTTTTGCTGTATATACATGCTGAACTGAATAACACAAATATTTGTTTATGTGAGACTAGATTTTCAAAATTCGCCGTATCCAAAAAATCAAATTTTAAAAAATCGCAAAAAACCTGTAATTTTTTTTTTTTTTTATTGATTACGAAAACTTTATTTTTGTAATTTTAGATAAGACGAGATTTGAAACTGATGTTCTCATTATTGTTATTCTAATTCGAAATTAGAATGTGTGATAGGCAATGGGTCCCGATAAACGACATTTTGAATTTACTAAAGTTATTATTTTACTTTCAAAACTTTGAACTTTCATTAAATTAAAAAAAAAAAAAAAAAAAAAAAAGAACGCTTCCACTACCAAAATATTAATCAAGTATTGCATGTCAATTTCGATAGCATTTGTCGTACTGTCACGAGTGCAAAAAATATTTTCTCATAAAAATTGTCTGAGAAGCGAAATGGGGTGACAGGTTTAATTGATCAATCGATTGCAGTAAATTTAAGGGAACGGTAGCTTATAAGAAACTATGTAGGAAAAAGAAACATCTTTTGATTTACCATGAGTTGTACATTTTCAAGTGATGTATAATTTCAGTTTCAGTTCTTTTATTTCCGTTATTTATCGACATATTCCAAAAAAGTTTTGCACATTTTCCTATTACTTTTCTGTCATCTCAACTCAAATCGAGTTACTGCAAATCGGTACGCTGCATCAGAACACGTTCCCATCGAGGACAAAACGTTTTGAAACTCTTCCTTTTGGGAAACAACGTAAACGTTTGTCTCGACAAAAATTTCGCATCTCCCTTTTTTTTTCCCTTATTCCATCACCCATTTTCGTCTCCCACGATGATGCTGAAGAACGAAAGACGCATCGAAAATAATAAGAGCAGAGAGAAAGGAGAGAGAGGGAAGAAAAAAAAATCGAAGAGGAGGTTGGGGGTGGAAAGCGAACTTATGCGATTGGGGGTGGTGAGGCCCCGATAAGGTTTCGGCCCATTTATTTACCCCCGGGGGAAAAAGGAGGTTTTTTAAGCGGCAACAGTTACAGAGTTCCATCTCAGAGGAGTCATGAATGCCCAAACGGAAGACAGCTGTGATAGTTGTGTGGTTTCTTCAGAAACGATGGGGACCTCTTCCTAGAAAAACGTTCTAAATATTTTTTTTCCTTTGCCATTCATTCTTTATGGAAAGTATTCATATCTGTGCCCAAAATATGTTCACCGCGTCTACAATTTCGCTTCTTTCCAGCTCATTTAACGCCGGTTTTGAAACAGTTTATTAGATAACGGTCTCCTCAAAGAGAAGGTGTCTCTGGAGGAGAAGGGTGGTCCCTGCATTGGGTGGAGGGGGGGGGGGGGTTCGAATTTTCTCATACGCGCGGCATCCCTGAGATTTAATTATGGATTTGTTTATGAACGGGTTACAAGTTACAATTGCAATAAACTTATGCTACTGTGCAATTATTATCCTTTAGGCGCAAACATCATGTGTATACAGTTGTTACTATATATTCGATCCTTTTTTGTTTTTTTATAAAGTCGTTTTAAAAAAAAATTAAATCCAGGTATGCAAATTTTCATGTACATTACTTATAGAAATTAATTTAATTTCATAGATATTTTTAAAACTTAAATTTGCAGGACAAAAACTGGAGAGGGTTTCGAATTTTCTCATATCGTGGCATCCCTGAGATTTAGTTTTGGATTTGTTTATGAAACGGGTTACAATAAACTTATGTTATTGTGTAATTATTTTCCTTTAAGCGCAAACATCATGTGTTACCTTATATTTGAAACTTTTTGCATTTTGGTAAAGTCGATTGTGTTTCAATTAAATCCAGGTATGCACATTTGCATGTACATTACTTACAAGCATTAACTGAATTTCACAGACATTTTTAATACCTAAATTTGTCCTGCATTGGGTGGAGAAGGTTTCGAATTTTCTCATTCGAGCGGCATCTCCGAGATTTAGTTTTGGATTTGTTTATGAACGGGTTACAATAAACTTATGCTATTTGTGTAATTATTTTCCTTTAGGCGCAAGCATCATATGTATACAGTTATTACATTATATTTGACCTTATTTGCATTTTGGTAAAGTCGATTATATTTTAATTAAATCCAGGTGTGCACATCTGCATGTACATTACTTACAAGCATTAACTGAATTTCACAGACATTTTTAATACCTAAATTTGTCCATGCATTGGGTGGAGAAGGTTTCGAATTTTCTCATACGCGCGGCATCCCTGAGATTTAGTTTTGAATTTGTTTATGAAACGGGTTACAATAAACTTATGCTATTATGTAATTCTTTTCTTTTAAGTGCAAGCATCATGCGTTTGTAGTTGTTACCTTAAATTCGACTCTTTTTGTTTTTTGGTAAAGTCGGTTGTATTTTAATGAAATCCAGGTATGCACGTTTGCATGAATATTACTTACAGGCATTACCTGAATTTCATATACATTTTTAATACCAAAATTTGACGGACAAAAGCTGAAACGCTAGTTCAAACTTATATAATTTGCATGGATGTATTTGTAATTCTATATATTAGTGTCTTTTCAAACACTGATATCTTACAGAACGATTTATTTCGACTGTTGGTAGAAACAAAATTTTAGTATACCATTTTTAATGTTATTTTTTTTTTTTTTTGTGAACATAGGAATTGCCAATTAAATAAATAATTGATATCAGTGCATAAATACCAATTAATTTTATTGTTATTATTATTATTTACCAAGGCTTACTATTGAGGTACAATCAATTCTTTCTGTTGAATGCTGTTATTGTGAATTCTTTAACTGATTCTAACTTTTTTCTCATTTAACTTAATTTTTAATGTTCTTTTCAAATATTTAGTTCTCGCCGTTATTCATTAAGTCTTTAGAGAATAAAGAGGTGTTATATATCAATTTCAAAATATTTTGATTGCACCAAATACTGAGACGCTTTTATTCATTTAAAATCTGATAAAACTTTTTGCATTTTTCATTGAAAACTTAATGCTCTTTTAAAGGTATTATATTTTATCTTTCTTTTAAGCAAGTAAATTTATACAATGCCTATAATAATGTCAAGGTCACTTAAATTTATTTGGTTCAAGATAAGACACTTTCATTACTTTCTGTGGAATCATTCCGGGGTAGTACGAAAGTACATTACGAAAGTGTTTTTACGTTATGTAACATTTCTATTACTAAAACGTGATTTTTTCCAAGAGTTGGCGGAGAATGTACCAGGAAGAAGAGTATCGGTTTTCCGTGCTTCCGCTGTCTGTTTATTACCTCCCCTTCGTGACTTGCATGCCAAGCTTAGTAAATGCTAGTGGGGTTGAGTTGTAATTTAACTTCAAGGATCAACAGATGTTTAAAATAACTTTTTTACAACATGCATCAATCTGATCGATAATGATGGTTTTCTTAATCACATGAGACAAGTGACAAATGTCTTCAAAAATGTATTATGATTTATATTAAGATTTATTTCATTTTAATATTGTAGTCGTTTTGGTTATGCAGTGAAGCACCCTTAAGGCCTCAAAGGCCTTAAAAAACGTGTAATTTAAATTTAACTTTGTTGCGAATACATAACGTGGGGTAAAATATTGTAATAAAATTAAGCTGATATATTTTACAAATTGATATGCATGATTTATGTTTAAATTTTTAAAATAATTTTTATGTATTTTAAATTATTTTAATTAAACAAAATACTTATCTTTTATTAATGTCATTTTATGAACTTCATGCCGTCAGGAAATTAGCTATCAGCTTGTAAGATGCCTCCATGTCCCACCTATGAAAAGAAAGAAAAAAAAAAGGAAAGGAAAAAAAAGAAAGAAAGAAAGAAAAAGAAAATAAATAAAAGATAGGAAAAGCGCATCAATAACTGTATAAAACAGATTTTTTTTTTTTTTCTTCTAAGAATGAAATTTGAACTCCAAATTGTTTGGACAAAAAAGTGTAAAATAAAATAAAAAAAATTACTTGAGTCGTGCAAATGAGAAACATAAATGTTTAATATAATTTTTTATCGATAATTTAAAACTTTTATTTTAAAATTTCTTTAATGTTTATCCCAGTATTTAGGCATTATTCCTTCATTACACCTGAACAGTTTCATATTTTTTATTCCAATGCTATATTATTTGTTACAATAAATATGAAATAATATCTCCCATAAACAGAAAAATAAGCAAATTTTCATTTTCAATACATATTAATCAATTGAATCTCAGTGTTTAAGGGTTCTAAAAATTATTATTCATTATTATTATTGAAATTAGAAATATAAAGAATTGTAATCGCATTGATTTAAAAATATTAATCAATAAATTAACTTTTTTATGCCATATAATGAAATTTCATTTATCCTGATACTCAAGCAGTTCTTAAAAATCTTTGCTTTGTTCTTATGACTTCGTTAGGATAATAATAATGATAAAAGTAAAAGATAACTCGTTTTTTAAGTTCTAATATCTGTGTGAATTTTATACTGCATAAATTAAAAATAATTGTAAGAAAATGGTTGTTGTTGTTTACTTTTGATCAACTCTCTTGTTCTTTTCTTTGTTTATTTAAAATATAAATTAAGTTTCTTTTACTTTTGTCTATTTAATTTTGTTTTCATTAATTATCTTTATTGAGTCGAATGTACTATTTCTCTATTCAGGAAGTAGAAACTAAGATATTTATAGAAACATAGTTTACTTGAAGAACTAAAGGAGATTGACAACTATTTCAGTTATAAAAAATAATATTTTATGTTTAATTATTCATCCCAATCTTTATAGTAAAAGAATCTGTTAAATACATTGGCGCAGTTAGAATTTTAATTCAGGAAGCTTAAACTAAAATTATTTTTAAAAAAAATTAAATACGTGTATAATGTTTACTTAACACGTTGAGTGCCACGCCAATCACCGGTGACTGACATTGAACTTTTTGTTTAGGCCGCGTCAGTCAGCGATGTCTGATTGTGTAAAATATGACATAAAACTAAAACAATATGTATATAAATACTTTTATAAATACAACCAAAGTAATTCAGACAATACCATTCAATAAACCAATGAAACCAGTATTTTTGCAATCATCTTAATGAAAACAGTTGAAGTGAAATAGAAGGCAAGTAATTATTGAAAATTCATATAAAATTCACTTAACTTTTATTTATTAGAATATTATATCCTTAAGTAAGAGGCAGTTGTCAAAAATTCAATGTCAGCCACCGGTGACTGGCGTGGTGTTCAGCGTGTTAAATTTAAATAGCATTTACAATGTTATATCTAAGAAACCTCTAAAATTCTCTCAATAAAATTACCATATCTGGACCTCATTATCAAAGCGTATGTGATAAAATTAATTATGCCCACTTCAGTCATGAAGCAGCTTTATAGAATTCATTTTGTAAAACTATAAGGCAAACATAAAACGAAATAAATTTAATTAATTAAGCAATTTATTTTTATACTATAAGTAGCAACCAGAATCTGAAATTTAAAACGCGTGACTTTTTTTTTTTTTTTTGGTGTGCGTGTGTGTGTGTTACTTGTGCCCAATTAGCAAAAAGTGTATCCAAAGAAAAAAAATCATTTGTGACCACATAATTTTGTAATCACATTGTGACCGATTCATTCCGTGTTAACTTCTTGCGTTACGGTCACTCTTTATGTACATTAAGTTATCTCAGATGAAATCTACTCCTACTAAACCGATAATCTCTGCTCTTTTTTTTATATTTAAAGTGAGAATGAAAACAAACTAATCCCTCACGTGTTAGGATTAGCCTCCTACAGGTTGGTTATCTGAAATCATCATCTTTTTACGACCAGCAGCCCTCTATTTACGTCACCCCCCAACAAATGGGTCACGTGAAGGAAGTTATCCGCCAACATTGTCTATAAAAGAAACCAAAGACGATGAAGCCCCTGCGTTGAAACAAACTAAATTAACAGTGTGCCATTCTGTTTCTTCTATAACTTGCTCGTTTCTTTAACAATTGCGTTTTGAAAGTTGAACTTTTTTATCTTTCTCTTTAATATTTATATTATTTTTGGGCACTTTTAATTTTTTATTGTGTTTATTGGATAATGCTTTTTTTTTCGTTCTTTTTTTTTTTTTTTTTTTTTTTTTTTATTTATTTATTGTACTTGATTGCAGATACTCGATAATGTCTGGGACCAAGAATCTCATTATTTAACATACTTTCTTAAAAAAGCAGGACTAGAAGCTGGTATTCATAATTTTAATATCCGCGTTGTCCAGGTGGGACATTTCGTATTAGGTTTTCGAGATTTAACAAGCCTGAAAACGCAAATTAGGATCAGTATACCAAAAAATATTCCAAACATATTTAAGAAGACAAAAAGCAGTATCATTTTCCGAAAGGGGAGAAAAAAAAAAGAAAAAAAAGATGCTATTTTATAAATTAACCGTGCAAAATGCACACATAGTGCTATTTTCCCTTCACTCCTACAAAATATTCTATACATACACTGTAAAAAATAATCTTGTAAAACAACAGAAAATATCTGGCAGCAAAAGTTGCCAGAGAATTTCTGTTAACAGAAATTCTCTGGCAACTTTTGCTGCCAGAATTTTTTCGTGTGTACAGATATTTCTTGTCAACAGAAATTCTCTGGCAACTTTTGCTGCCAGAATTTTTCCGTATGCACAGATATTCCTTGT
Source organism: Maratus speculifer (assembly GCA_964019185.1). Taxonomy (NCBI): domain Eukaryota; kingdom Metazoa; phylum Arthropoda; class Arachnida; order Araneae; family Salticidae; genus Maratus; species Maratus speculifer. Next base: position 278,166,338 of record OZ025295.1, on the reverse strand, counting down.
CAACAGAAATTCTCTGGCAACTTTTGCTGCCAGAATTTTTCCGTATGCACAGATGTTCCTTGTCCACAGAAATTCTCTGGCAACTTTTGCTGCCAGAATTTTTCTGTACATACAAGTATTCCTTGTACATACAAAATTTTTCTGGCAACTTTTGCTGCCAGAAATATTCTGTGTGTACAAGAAAAGTGTGTGGTAAGATATTTCTTGTACATACTACTTGTACTTTCTAGCAACTTTTGCTGTCTTTTTTTTTTTTTTTTTTTTTTTTTTTTTTTTTTTTTTTTGCACAAGAAACATCTGCGAGCAACCACTATACATTATACAGATTTTTTAGCCTATATTTAATGTACTATGTATCCTAAAATAGACTGACTGATTTTAAAATTTAGTCACTTGCAAATGGTAGTAGCCTTTTTTTAATAGCTGTCACCATTTGCAAATTATTGAATTTTAAAATCAGAAAATCCATTTGAAAACACACAGTATCTTACTTCTAACCTCAATGTTTTTAAATAAAATTCTTAGAACTAGGAATATTTTCTAGTTAAATATGGATTAATTCTTTAGTGTAGTCATTTAAATCCATTTGATTACATTTAATTAATTCTCAAATTTGAAGAAATTGGCTATACGGCAGCACATTGAATAATTTCCCTCATATCAGAAACTGATGCTGCCAAATTCCACATATTTAATAAATTTTGTACTTTAGTTTCTTTGTTGAAAATAGCCTGAATTTAGTTATTTTTCACAAATGCTTGTATATCCAGTTATATATTGCACACTAAACATGAATGGTGATGGCAATAATGTTGTCAAATGCAGGGGAGAGTAAGAACTGGGAAGAAATGAATAATTTTGTAACAAAAGACCAAATCACTTATTCACACTCAAATTGTTTACTATTACAGTGAGTTTATTTTGGTTTCAAATTATAATTTCAAATAAAATACTAAGTACCACAAAATACACTGATGAGCAAAACTACGCACTCACTGTGTAACAAATTAAAATACATAGTCAATTTCATAACATTAAAGAAAAATTTTAGCAATATGCCCAGAAATAATAAAAATATATATCATGCATATTTTCCAAGTTTAAATATTATAAAATAAAACTGAATACTCAGACCCCCCCCCCCCCCCCCCACAAAAAAATGCTCCAAAAGACTGCAAAAATATGGTGTGTATAGAAATTAAAAACAAAATACCCCTGATTTTTTCCTTGAGTAAATTTATCAGACTTCTTTGATTTTCATTATTAGCAATATACATACCATAAATATATGTTGGATTTCTCATATAATACACTTATTCTAAAACTATGGCATTACATTTCATGAAGGATCAGCCCTTCCCTATTTACTAGATACTGGGTCAGATACAGCCTGACCTGCAAATTCCATTTTAAATCAACCCACAACCTGACCAGAACCCGCAAAAATAAATTTCTGCAACCCACAACCCGACCCGAAGTATTTCAACCTGCAACCCTACCCCAACCTGCAATGAAATGAAAGTAAATCGTGTTTTAAAGCTATTATGAAGAATAAACCTATCTATATTTAAATATAGTAAAACCTCTGAGTAGGGTTAGCTTAAATATGTTTTTTCGGCTCAGAATGAATCTAATTTTTTTTTTCTGCAGATTGAGTTTACAAGAGAAAAAATTCGCAGGTCATGTATAGGTTTTTTGCAACTCAGATTGTTTGGACTTATACAAAATTTAAGCTAAACTATGTTCCCAATGAAAATAAATACACATTTGAAAATGTGTGAATATACATTCCATTTAATTTATGAGAGATAAAATGAAAATGTGAAAAGAAATGCAATCACAGATTATGCTTTCTTTAAGAGCCATTTCATTTTTGATATACACGAAAATACATGCATTGTATTTTTGATACTTTATATACACATATATACATTACATGTGTGTAGATTGAGAGGTGCACACTATTCAGAGATTCAAGCGCTCACATATATAAATTTGAGGAAGTGAAAAAGTGTACCCTTAAAAGAGGCATTCACCTTTCGAGAGAAAAGCCATTTTGGAAGTCTTTTCGTAAATGTATTTTGAACTTAAAAATATTTTGAATATGGATTTGTTACAACAACACAAACTGTGTCGAAAAATTAACAGAAGTGTAAAAAAGTTGGGCATTAACAGTTAAGCTGACCATCTGGTAAAAGGTTATGCAAGTATGTAATTTAAAATTTTCAAAAATTGGTAAATTGTCTTTAATATATGAGCTATTTAGAGAAGATGAGAACATGTGATCATTTTGTGTTTATTAATAATGTGCAATTATTATTTAAATATTGGGAGCAACTGTAAAAAAAATGATACATTAAAAAAAAAAAAAAAGTTGACCTGTTTGGCAAGAAAACAAATATTTTTACATGCAGACATATTTCTCTGATTTTAGAATATTTTTACAAAAATCCTTTACTTTTGACAGACAAACCTTACTGATTTTCCATAATTCCCCTGATTTCCAAATTATGTCGGCACTTTGTGAAACTTATTTATATTAAACCTTCACCTGATGAGATTTATTCATTGTCTATAAATTGAAACCACATACGACTATAAACAAACATGAATTTCAATAAAAATCTCAAAAATCGCAGCAAGACATAGAAAATAGTTTTATTCTTAATTCTTTAACTAATAATTAATTTAAATCACTCTGTCCACATGTTTTTACAGTTTGCCAAATCTTTCACAAGTTTCACACTTTTGTTCATCTCTCACTTGCTACTTGAACAATCTGGAAGAATTTCCATCAAGCCCTATAAGAAACAAAAAAGATAACATTTAAATTGAGTTCCATCTTTTCAATTTTGTGGAATATAGTATCAAAAAATCCCAGAGCAGGATAATGACAACCTTTTTGTCATGGTAGACCAAATTTCAAAAGCAAAGTTTTTTTAAATATAAAATATAAATTTTAAAAAACCAGTTTTTTTTTCTTGTTTTGTGTGTGTTTGTGAATAAAAAGAGTTATTTCATGCAAATATGCATAAAAATTACTTTGTGTCGTTAATTAGGGATTGACCAAAGTAAGAATTTTCTATACCAAACACTTTTTAATGCATTAGCTTTAATAAACTTTGGTTAAAATTAGATTATTAATAATTTAATTAAGTTACATACATTTTTATTCTTAAATCAAATTACACAAAAACATTAATGGAAGACTTACTAACATTAATTTTTATGATTACTAATTTAAATATTAATGACCACTTGCAAATTCATTTACACTTATTTTAATTATTTTACCATTAGTCAATATCCAAAACAACTTATGAAAGTAGTGAGTTATACAGACTACAATTAAGAATAAAAATTGCAAAAACTCAAAAATTCATTCATTCAAAAACCTTAAATTGATTTATAGATTGTGTATGTCTAATTGTAAACATATTGAATATAAATGCTTGCAAATACAAAAGGTAATTCAATTAGTAGTTTTAACTGTTTTCTGTCAAATTATTGATATTTATGTTTTGATTAAGTGTTGATGAAGTTGTCTTTGTGTTGAAGATAAAAAATGCGAGTGATTTAAGTAAATATCTCAGATTTGTGCAAATTTTGGAAAAAGGATAAAAAGTGTCAAATTATTACACGATAGGACATTAATGATTTATTTGATATGAAAGAAAAATAATGAATAAAAATTTTAATGTTATTTGGATTTATAATTAGTACAAAAAAACAAAAAAGAATGTAGTTGTCACTTTTTGTGAAGATTGAAATAACAGGAGTCCTTTTTTTTTTCTTTTTCTTTTAATTCTCTCTTCGATGAGTTTTACTATGCAAATTTCTCAATGTATCTTTTTCAGCATGTCTGTTTTAATCTAACTCCAAGTAATCAAGTAATGCCTGAATGTGTACTAATGCATCACTGTAGTTAACTTTTGATAAGTTTTAAGGTTTTTTTTCATTATTTTAAAGAAATACTTTGAAATTCCTTTTTTTAAACTCTGAATCACAAGAGACACACGTCAAGTATCATCTTGACTTAAAACTTCATAGCATTCCAATTTCGAATCTCCATTTATCTATTGTTGCATTGCATCTTTATGCTCAATTTCGAAACAGTTTCAAATGTTCTAAGATTTCATCCTGCATATCAGTACTATCGTCATCTTCTGTTGGAATTTCAGTTTCTTCTTTTGATAAAATGAATCCTCCATGATTTCTTAATTGTAATGCTTTTAACTCGTTTCTTACTTGTATTCAAAACAGATTTTTACTCTCCCAGTTAATCTGCAATCTGGATAATTTGATCTCAATTAATCAAGAATCTACTGTATAAAAAAAAAACACTTTAAATAAATTTAAACAACTAATGAGATTTTTGAAAAAAGAACAGAAAAAAATGAGCTGATTAAAAATGTTTGGATTTTAGATAAATATGAATTTTGAAATTCTGGATTTGAATTTGATACCTTGAACAGCACCATCAAGCCAAATTTTACCTTAGGGAAATAATAGAAAACACAACTTTTTGAGAGTTGGGCTTACCTCAGAATAAATTCCGTTGTTGCTTGGTATTCTTCTGAATAAACAAGACTGAAGACAGAATAAGAGTCAAACCAATCTTTAAAGCATCATCTGTCATTACATACTGACTGAAGCTTTTTCTTGGAATAAAAACTACAGCCGATTTGGTTCCTATTAATATGCAAATAATTCTAAGTACATTTTGCAAACACAAAATTTTACATAAATGAATAACAATTTTTCATCAAACATTGGAGTGCATAATTAGGGGGCTTGTCATATCCCCCTCCCGACTCGACTCTAAAAATCAGTTCATTTGATGGGCTTTAAAAAATTTACAGAAGACTAATTTAAGTAATTATAATTTCGTTGGTCTGAGACAGGAATATTGGAAGAATTTTGTAAAAGTCAGGAATTTCCTGTATCAGGTTGTAAATATCGCGAAGTTCATCAATTGGCTTTGTAAAAATCGCGAATTTTGTCGGTCAGCTTCGTAAAATCAACAAATTTCGTTGAAAAGACACGGGAAAATCGTGAATTTTGTCGACCAGACACGAAAAAATGAATTTTATTGATTATGCGCTAAAAGATTGCGAATATCATCGATTGGCTTCGTAAAAATTCTGAAGATTTCTGTATCAGGCTTTTCAAATCATGAATTTCGTCAGTCAAGCCCAAAACATCTCGAAATTTGCTGATCATGAGAAGAAAAATGAAGAATTTTGTTGATTAGTTCTGTAAAAATGGCAAATTACATCAATTAGGTGTTGAAAATGACGAATTTTATCGATCTCCTTCATAAAAATTGTTAATTTTGCCAATCATGCACGAAAAAATAGAAAATTTTGACGATTAGGCTTGGAAAAAACTCAAATTTTGTTGATTGGTTTAGTAAAAACGAAGATTTGGCTGATAGACTTCGTAAAAATCGCAAATTTGGCCTATCAGTTTCATAAAAATCATGAATTTTGTTGATCATGTGGAAAAAATCACGAATTTCGTCGATTGGCTTGGGAAAATCATGCATTTCATTGACTCGCTTCATAAAAATTGCAAATTCCATCGATCAGGTTCATAAAAATCACGAATTTCATCAATCAGTTGCCGAAAAATAAAAAAAATCGCCGATTAGGTAATGAAAAACTAAGAATTTTGTCGATCATGTGCAGAAAATAATCGAGAATTTGGCGATCATGTGCAGAATATAATCGAAAATTTCGTTGATCAGGTGCAGAAAATAATCGGAAAATTTATTGATCAACTGCAGAAGATAATCGATAATTTTGTCGACCATGTGAGAAAAAAAACTCAAATACTGTTGATAGGCTTTTTAAAAATCAACAATTTCGTCGACCAGCTTCGTAAAAATTAGCAAATTTTATTGATCAGTAGTGAAAAAATCATGAATTTTCTCGATCGGTTCACATAAGAATTATGAACTTTGTTGATCAGACGAGGATACATCATGAATTTTCTCTACTGGCTTCTTAAAAATTGCGAATTTTGTCGATTGGTTTTGCAAAAAGTGCAATTTTGACTGATCAGGTGTGGAAGAATTACAAATTTCATTAATCGAGCCCAGAAAACTGGGAATTTTGTTGATCAAACTCAGGAAAATCTTGTTGATCGGCTCCTTCTCACTAATTTGTTCATAAAGTTCACATTTTTTTCAGCACCAGCCATTTATGCTTGTCTTTTAGCACCTGAAATAAAACAAACTTGCTCTTTTGAATAAAATCAAGCAATATTTTTATTTTTTGAAAATAATTCTTGCTATATGTGTTATATGTAAAAACTGCTACTGCTGATATATCCTTACCAACTGAGTTGGATATTTTAACTGGGTTAGTGAACTTAAAGGGGTAACCCCCACCTACCTAATCCCCTCTAAAATTACATTTTTTATCCGATTATAGGTCACAGATCATCGCATTAAAATTGAATTATCTCTGTGTTATTGATGTGGCCCTCGACCACCCAAACATATTTGTAAATGGCCCTTCTCTTGGTTGTGCAATTCTAAACAATATAAATAACCACATGGTGAAAAAGAGTTTTTTTGCACCAAGATAAAAAACAAGAAGGCAGTATCTGATCTGGCATTATTTTTTTCCTTCTTTGAGAAAAAAAATCTTTTTCGCTTAGTGGCCAAATAAAAGATAAATTGTTAAATTATTATCAAAAATAGGGTTTTAAAAACCAGACAATTTATAAAAAGAAAATGCTTCCATATACTTAAGCAATAATTTGAAATTCGTAAACAGACAAAATAAATAAATAAATAATGAAATAAATAAAATAAAAAATAAATACTTAAAACTTTTTATGCATTCAACCAGAAATTGACATTCAAATGAACATAAATTTCCATTATCGTTTTCATCGTATCGTTAAATTTTCATTTGCTTTATTTTAATATTTTCAAATTTTTTTATGAATTGTATGCTTTTACAACTGCATTTTTGAAGATAATTTAACAATTTATCTTTTACAGGGCTTGAATTTGAGGGCGGGTTGGCGGGATTCGTGCCCAAAATTTCAAAAACCCACACAAAAGAATAATGTGGGCGTTTCCTGCCTAAAAATTTTCCCCATTCCCCCCTCCCAAAAAAACCAACTGGATCTACGATTAACTCCTGCGACTGTTTTGCGATTTTTGTGATATTTTCGTGCGACTGATTGACACACTTTGCGAGTTTTTTACCTCGAAAAAACACAAATTTCTATAAAAGACCGTGGGAAAACGCCAAATTCGTCAGAGTCGCTTCAGGGATGATTCTTAATGAAAAAAAAATTCTAAAATTCACAGCAATTTTTTGGAAGGTTTTAGCAGTGTGTGTTTGGAGGGAAATTCAATTTACACACTATGTGTTTTTTCCATCGCCCTTTGGCAAAATTTGCGAATTTTTTGAGATTTTTGAAGAAATTTGCGAATTTTTCATAATTTTTTTGACGAAATATCCGGATTTTTAGCAATTTTTGCTAAGTTTACAAAGTTAGCAAATTTTTCGCGATCTTTTGACAATTTTTTTTTTTTTTTTTTTTTTTTTTTTTTTTTTTTTTTTTGCGATTGTTTGTTAGAATTTGCCATTTTTCACGATTCTTTACAAAATTAGCGGGGTTTTTTTTTTCCGACTGTTTTTGTTTTCCCACGATTCTTTAAAGATTTTTGGGTTTTTTCTGTGATCCCTGAACAAAATTTGCTTTTTTTCTTGATTCTTTGGTGAAATTTGCGATTTTTTCATTATTAATTGACGAAATTTGTGTTTTTTCCATGATCTTTCAAAATTTGTATTTTTTCTGCGATCTTCAGGCGAAATTGCATTTTCTCAGGATCATCTGACGAAATTTGCATTTTTTCGCGACATTCTGACAGAATTTCCGTTTTTTGTTGATCGTCTGAAGAAATTCATGATTTTTCTACAAGCGATATACAAAATTGATATTTTTCAGAGACCATTTGTTTAAAATATGTAATATATATATATGCATTCTTGCCTGAAATTTCAAATTGATGTCAGATTTTTTTTTCCTCCCAGAACTGAATAATTTAAATTTTTGGAAAATTCAGAACAGAATTAACCTGGGGTCCCTTAATAAATGTAAATTTGATCTCAGGACTGCGAAAAAAAAAAATCGACAAAGTATCACAAAATAAATGTGTGAATTTCACCTAAAAGTCGCAAAAAGCGTGAATTTCATAAAAGAGTCATAGAATAAACAGGAATTTAATTGAAGAGCCACTAAAAAAAAGCAAATTTTGTCAAAGAATCGCGAAAAAGCCGTGAATTTAGATGAAGGGTCGCAGAATAAATGCGAATTTTGTAGACTAGGCAATACAAAAGTTTGCCTTTAAACACATTTTGCATAATTATTCTGAGTTGTTGATAAAAATTGCTTCAATAATATTTTGTCATGGCTGTAGTGTAATTTTTTAAATAGCACATAAAATAATAGTGAGTTTTAAAGATTTTTTTTTTCTTTCTCCCAAACAGCTAAACTCCGTTCCATTTATAAATGTTGGTAGGGAGACTTGCCTCTTTTGAAAATTTGAATTTCAAGCCCTGTTTTATAATGTTATTTGAAATTTTCAGTATACTACAAGTAGTATTTTTATGTATTGGAGTAAAAGACAAACTTTATTTTTGAAATAACTTACAATTTACATTTTTAAAACTTTTTTTCATTATTTTCACTATGTTATCAATATTTTTATGCATTTATGGCAATTTTTTTTTTTAATTTATGGCTGTAATTTTTCAATTTATATTTTTAAAAATATATTTCTGTTTTTCTTTACATTTTAAATTTTTTATCTCAATTTATTTATATATTTATTATTTGTTCATTACAAAACCTCTCCCCTCCCCCATCCCACACCATTTTGTATATTTTTATTTACAAATAACATCAAAAATGCCGATTTCTGTTTAAGTTTAAAAATTTTAAGCCCAGCGCTTAAAATCTTTTTAAATTAAATGACCATTTGACAAAAACCAATTTTTTTTTTTTTTTTTTTTTTTTTTTTATTATTATTTGCAGCATGAAAAAAACTCGCTTTCAGCAAGTCAGTGACACAGTCGAGATGGGTGACACCGCGGGTTGATGTGAATGATCTCAACCCCCCCCCCCCCCCCCCCCCCACTCGTCATATTTTTTCAATCACAACTTTATGTTATTAACAAAATACCATGCCATTCCTTGTTCACCCTTCAACTCACCTGCATATAAAAAAAAAAAAAGAAAGAAAGAAAGAAAAAAAAAACAGGAGCAACTTATTACTTATCCCATAGGCCGCATAAGTCAATACGGTGTCTATATGTAAAAGAAAAGTGTTTCAAGTTTGCTTTTTATCCACTCGTTGAATAGATTGATTTTTATTCCCTTATGCATATCTTATTTAGACATCCTATTATGTAGCGATGCACAACCTTTTTGCCAGAAAATCGTTTGACACCAGAATATTTCAAGAGTGACGTTTGTCTTCTTTCACAGCAAAGTTTCTGTCATTATTATAAGGAAAATTATTCTGCATAAAATTACTGGTATCAGTGTGGCCCGCGGGCCACAGGTTGTGCATCCCTACTATTATGTATAAATTTCATATTAACCGAGAAAAGAATATTGACTCTGATGTGTCGTGCTACAAATTTCATTTTATTCCAGAATTTTTTTTTTTTTCCAAAATCTTATAAGATTATGTATATATATATTTGCTAATAAAGATTGGGTGTCACCCCTTAGAGGATGACACCCAGGGCGGACCGCCCCTCCTTCCCCACATAGCTACACCACTGCAGCAAGTGATCATTTATGGCAATGTTATGCTTCAAAATTTTAAATTAATCATTAAAATATAATCCAAATAAAGAAGTTTGGATATAAATAATAAATAAATACTTTAAAACACTAAGTTTTTATGCATTCAACAGAAATGAGCATATTTTTTTTTATTATTTTGATTTAATTTTCTTTGTTTTAATATTTTAACATAGTTTTCATACATTCAACAGAAATCGACATTCCAAATGCTCATATATTTTTATTATTTTGGTTTAACTTGCTTTATTTTAATATTTTCAACATTTTTTATAAATTGTATGCTTTTAAAACTGCATTTTTTAAAGTAATTTAACAATTTATCTTTTAAAATGAGATTTGAAATTTTCAATGCACTATATTTAGTATTTGTATGTTTTGGAGTAAAAGACAAATTTTGCTTTTGAAATAACTTAGAATTTACATTTTTAATATGTTTTTTAAAATTATTATTTTTATATCTTAGCATCTTAAATAATAAAACAAAAATTAAATACTTAAATTAAGTAAAACAAAGTATAAATATTGTGAAATTTCATTATTTAGCACTGACCAGGAATTACCTCAAAAATATAGACTTAATTTGACTTATTTTTAATATAATACAGAGTTTTATGATCTTTTTTTTAAACACTGATATGTGATAGTTGAAATATAATAACTAAAACTTTAAGAATGACACTCAGTAGCATAAAATTCACCATTCGAAGTGCCTGCACAACATAAATTCAGGGCAAAAATTAATCTGAAGTTAAAACATTTTCGCAATTAAACAGTTAATTAAACAAACATACAACTACATTATTAAATAAAAATGCATAGTACTTACATTATCCTTACTTGATTCTTGATCAAAGTAGCTGCTAAAAAACCGCTGACAATCTGACAACCAGTTTCACGTGGTATATTTCGCCAATATTAGTTTCAAAAGTTAATATAAGTCCTTCAGCATGCATAAAGTATTTTCACAGGAACTCCCAATGATATTTTGACATAATATTTTAAAATTCGGGACATAAAACTAAAAGAAAAATGAATAACTTTAAAGTTTTTCAAAGCACGCGGAGCGGAGGCCGCGCTGTTTACAATACAAACAAACATGGCTGACGTGGACCTTCACTTCGCTTCAAATACAGAAATATTTCGTATGCACTTGTTGCGGCGTATGGATAAGAATCTCGTAACAGATTTTTGCGGTCGGTAAACACTCGGACTGGAGAAAAACAGTGATAGCCTGTTTCAAACAAAATAATACTGTTATAATACACTATGGCGTTTTTTAATAGTTTGAAGCTGTTAATAAACACATATGATTGAAAAATGGGCTGTTTTATTACAATTATTTTTTACAGTGTATACATTTTTTTAAAAATATTTCCAGAAAATATCCTGGTAATATCCGCATATGTCTAACCAGATTCTCACTCTTTGTAACAATAATCAACAATTTAGGTTATTTGTAAAATAACCTCTCATTTATTGTAATTAATAGCCTTTACAATAATATTTAAGAATTCAGTTCAAAATATTGAAAGTAAATGAAATTTTTAATCTGCAATTACAAAACGCAAACACACACGCATGCTGATTTCTATTACCAATAATTTCTTCTCTTTCTCCTTTTTTAGTAGAATTCGAACAATAGATATTGTTAAAATAAAAATGTTTCTGGGAATCTAGAATGATTTTTTAAATATTATGCCGATGTTCTTCAAAATCTTTTACGTGAAATATTTGAATAAAACAGTTAGAATGAAAATCGGTGCGCATCATGCTGATCTAAAAAATTCTGAAAAAATTTATCCAAAGATCTATTGCAAATAACTTGTGTATTAGTGATGCTGCTGCTTTTTCATCCTAAAATGAACTAACTATTTTACAAATGTAATAACTTCCAAATGGTGATAGCTATTTAAAAAATATTTGCAAAACATTTATGTAAAATGTTTATATATATATATATATATATATATATATATATATATATATATATATATATATATATATATATATATATATATATATATATATAAACTGCGATCTCAATTTTTAGTTTTAAATAGTAGTGATTGATGGCGCTGCAAGCAGTAAATCGAGCACTTGATTTTTGGAATCTCTCTTTGCATCAGCCCAAGCAATGATGCGAAAGAAATAAGTTAAATACATAGGTTCTCAGTCGCCAATGCAGTCTTGTTCTTAGAGACCATATCATATGTTTCACTTACTTCATTTCTTCCTTTATAAGCTGAGAGACGTGCAAGGTCAAATAAATGGGCCTCGATTTAGCACCTATTGCTTGCAATACCATCTATAGCTGCTAATTGGAACTAAAATCGCGAATTACAATAAAACAAATTCCTGACGTTTTACAAAGCTCTCCTAAAAATAAATAAATAATAGCTGTCACCATTTCAAAGTTATTCAATTTTTAAATTAGTCTGTGTATTTTAGGGTATGCAGTATATGAGCTGTTGATTTTGAAATTGAGGCCAGGAACTTCTAAATTCTGACTGCACTGATAAAGAAAAAAGTATGATTTTATGGAGATTGTACTGATAATCGGTACGCCAGCCAGTACAATTCACTGTTTTTAACGAAAAAAATCCAGAAAAATTTCCTCTTTTTTTCCTGAAATGTACGGAATTTTTTCCGTTAATAAACAGTAAATAGTATTGGAGTCAAAATTACCAGCACAATTTCCGTAAAATCGTTCGGTTTTTTTTTTATTTATTTTACTATTTATTTTTTAATTTAATAAATTACTAGTAACAAAATTTAAGGATATTAAAAGATATTTAATGAAAATCAATTAAAAACATAAATTTGTAGCAAAATTCACATTTAACTATCCCTCCTCCTCATTGATCCCTGATCCTCCTTCATGGAGAGAGCCAAGAATCTGAATCCCGTCCCAGACCGCAAGATTAAATAACTATTTAAAATTTTCTAAAATTATGAAGCTTTACTTTTATTATTTTTAATAGATTATGCAAAATAGAAATTTTGAAAAATAGTAATCGTTTCACTTTTTTTTTCTTATGGAATTTGAAATATCAGCATTTTTAATATTCACCATTTCAAACAATGTTTTCTTTTTTCTATTTATCAAAGAGGTTTAAGCCTTCATAATCAGCCCCACCAAAAATTTTCAGAGCCCCACCTTTAGGTTTCACTGATTACCAACCCTTCCACAACCCAATCTTCGTTCTGTATCAAATCAGTAGAAAAAATATTATGTTCGGGAACGACACATCTTGTCCATATTTAATAAAATGAAAAAAAAAATGGACCGAGTACATGGACATTCCTGGCTAGATCAAGAAAATATACACCTCTATAAAATATGCTAGCCCCCTCCAAAGCTTAATCCTGCCCCCCCCCCCCTTCCTTTAAAAACGGACTTGCGTTACTTTTAAAATAAATGGCACAAATCACCTTTTTTCCCACTTAAAACGTGAGTTTATTTATCTGATTCTCTGAAATTCTTGCATTCTGGATTTATTCGGGCTTCTTTACGTTTATTATCCATCACATATTCAGAAAGCACTTCGCTATACAGATCATTTAGTTAATTCTCATATGTCCTTAGGTGAAACTGAAAACTGATAGCCATTAATATGTTACATAACGGTTGCAGCAAGTAATGACATGATTTATATTGCGCAGAAATATATTTAATTTGTTGAACATAAAAATTGTTTTTAATAATTTCATAGTAACGTATATTTTGGAAATGAAAGGGCAAAAGGTATTTTTTGTGAGAAATGATTTCAGACAAGTTCAAAGAATTTTTATTCTTCTACAACCAAAAAAATGTTCATAAGTAATTAAATTTAAGTGCAAGGAATTTCGTTAATTACAAAAATAGAGGATTAATCTAAATAATTAATTAAATCAATGTCTAAAAGATTTAATGAATTATGAAAAATAATAACTGAAATTTTTAATTGCAGTTAGTTTTAATGAATTTTATATGCACGGGAAAATATAAATTTGACATTTAGAGCTTGTTGTATCCTATATTGTTTTAATTGATGGGAAAAGTGTTTTATATTCAAATATTTTTCTTCTCCCACAAAATAAATAGATAAATAAAATAAAAATGAAAGCAAAAGTAAAAAAATAAAATAAAATAAAATAAAGTTGCTTAATGTATGTTCCTATCTTCAAAACATTTTTTTTTTTTTTATGTGAAATTTTTTATCAAACACGTGTTTTTAATTAAAACAGATATTAATATTATAATTTCATATAAATTTTTAAGGAAATTTCAATCAAATTTTCAATTTTAGAAAAATTTTAGTAAAGAATTGCGTTTATCCCAAACCTTCTATAACGAAATCTGTTTAATATATTTCACGGTTTTTTCCCAAATAATATATTAGTAAACTACTTACCTATATTTTAAAGCAAAAGATTTGCAATACCTCTTAAATTTACTAACATATACCAAATTTTGTATACAAAACATTTTTTTTTTTTCAAAAAAAAAAAAAAAAAAAAATTGTGTTTTTAATAAAAACAGCTTTTTAAGTAACATTACAAATTGATAAGCTGTATTTTGCAGCATGATATACAGATTAGCAGATCCTTGTTACAAAATTCTATTTCAATATCTTAAAAAAATTTTTAAGTACTTTTGTGTTTCGCATAATCGGACACAATGAAAAGCGCAGTTTTCCAGAAAACTCAAGAAAAATTATGTACAGAGTTTACAACTTTTAAAACCACCTTATTTGAAGATGTTTATATATTTGTGTATATATTGTTTATTATATATTTTATATTAAAATGTATTGTTGTGGCTCACTTCAGGTATATATATAAAAAAAAAAAAAAAAAAAAGGATTGATTTTTTTTAGCTATAATTTTTTTCTAAATACCACTGAACCAACAGTAAATTATTTTTGGAATCTTAATATTTTAACTTTAATTTAAAATAATTTTTTTAAAATATAGAAAATTTTCACAAAAACAGCGATTTGAAGGTAGGCACATACCTTTAAAATGAGTAGTATTTCGTTAAAAACTCTCTTACTACCGCCCCCATCCTTTCATAATCCTGTTATCCTCTGCGAGTTGTGCTCTGCATATGAAACTGACATTTTGCTTTAATAACTGTGGTTTATTTCTATTTTCTTAATTGAATGTATAAGGTGTTTCAGTAAAAAGTGTAAAATATGTTAATAAAGCCCCAGAATATGTTAGTTTAAGGAGGTCCGGGACACATCTTGGAATTTTTATTTATTAAGTTAATGTTTTGAAAAATTTTGAATTTTTTTGTGATGATTAACCATTTATTGTAAACAAAATCACATGATAAAACTTCTGATATACATATATATATATATATATATATATATATATATATATATATATTTTTGAAATTTTAAAATTTTTCGAAAAAGTGGGATAGTTTAAAATCGTTATAACTCAAAATATTATTTGTAGAATTTCAACTTTTTTATGTTTAGTAAACAGAAATATCTAAATTTTAATTTTGATTCAGCATTATAATAAATATTATCTTTTTTAAATTAAAAATATTTAAAGCAAAAATTTGAAAAGCAATTATGTAAATTTTATTTTGAAAAAAAAAAAAAATCACATTTTCAAAAGTAAATATAAATGTATATTTTTTAATTTGCTGAATGAAAATTAAAGTAATGCAAAAAAAAAAAAAAAAAAAAAAAAAAAAAAACATGCTTGAAGTTTAAAGCATTTATCTTTATCGGTTCTTGAGTAATAACGATTTAAATCCAAGAAATTGTGAAAAAAACCTATCATGAAGAAAAACGAATTTTCGCAATAAATCATTTCATGACAACCATTGTTTTAAAGCTAGATTTTGAGAAAAAAATCAAAATAAAAAATATATACAAATTTTCTTTTTTTATTAAAATAGAAACGTTATTTAAACGTCATTTAAAGCATTAAAAAACCATAAGAAAATTTTATTGCAATATATATATATATATATATATATATATATATATATATATATATATATATATATATATATATATGTATATATATAATTTTTTTTTTTTTTTTTTAAATTTGAAGATTTTTGTGTTCCGGACCCCCTTAAAAGGAGGGGGATGCAGCATTAATATTTCCAGCCCTATGTATTCTCCTGTGTTCGGGAACACAAGGAGAACGTCTCCAGTACTTCCAATCTCATTTCCCACGCACGCATAGTGTATAATAGCATGTAATAGTTTCTTTTTTCTCCCTGTACACTTTTTATTTCTACTGTCAACTGAAGTTCCCTGTATAGTGAGGGTGTATAAATTATTTGATTTTTTCGCAGGAAGTTAAAAATTTTCCCGTTATTTTAAGCTTGAACATAAATATATCTAATTGTGTCATCTAATAGCGTGTTTAGATTTGAGAACAGAAATAGCTATTCCCTTGTAAATGTTCTCAGATCGCTAATATAAATCAGTGATTGATTCAGGTGCTGCCCCGCCGAGGGAAGGGAGAAATTCACGGAACATCAAAATGTCCTCCGGAATGTTTGATATTTTGTGTTTAAAAGAGATTTTTAAACATACATATCCCCTCTCTCTTGTAAAACGCTATGGAAAAAACGGAGCTGCAAAAAGTTCGAAGAAAAAGGTCTGAATTCAGTCCTACTATAAATTTACATCAAATTAATTATAATTTAATCTGTAATTAATTAAACTATTATTTAGAAAAATAGTCTTTTGTGTCCACGTCAGGAGTCATTTTTAATAGAGAGTGATTGGTTTCGAGAATAAACCGGACATACCATTCATCCATGCCAGTTTTGGAGGGGGTGGGGGGGGAAGTTGGCTCCTCTTTATGCTCAATTTAAAGGTATTTGATATGCTCCGAAACAAAAATGGTCAGAATAATGTGTAACCTATGAAGCATTAACCAGGAGATGTGAAAAAGAAACGTGTGTCGGAAGCGACGAAGGCCGCCTGACGTCACATCCGGTCGTCCAGTGGATGGCCTAGTGCTCTCCTCGCATCACCAGGCTTCAATAGAGATTGCGTCAAAAAATCGTCCTCGTTGTGCCGATGATTGAATTTCGGTTCCAGAACGATGGCCTGTCTGGCGCAATCCAGCTGCTCACATACATCTCCATCGAGTGGCTTTTTTTTAATTTACAGACACCGGCGGACATTGAAATTAATATATATATCTATATGCATGCATACTGTGTGTTCGAAAAAAGATGGGAGAAACTTTAAAATGTAAGGAGTAAACATTAATTACATCACGCAAATTTCGTGTCTTTTTTTTTTTTTTTTTTTTTTTTTTTTTGTGTGTGTGTGTGTGTGTGTGTGTGTGACATGTTGTCACATTAGGAGATACCTGCCGCCCTGTTCTTACGTCACACTTTTTTTTTAAATATTAATTTAGAACTAATTTTATGCAAGTATATTACTTCATTATATAGATATATATATACACACAAATATTTATACATAAATATATGTATGTATATGTATATGCCGTTTCTATTTGTAAATGTGAATTCTTACATGTTTATACTTCAAAGTGATTCATTTTAAAAGAAAAGAAAAAATACTATATGGAATACTACCTTAATAAAAAAAAAAATACTACCCGAGTAAATATATTTTAAACTTCTTTATTTTATTTTTATTTTTTATTTATTTATTTTTTTAAATGCCTACTTTTTTCCTTATTTTACATGTGATGTTACAAAATGATAGCCCGTTTCCATCTCCGTCACACTGCGTCGAATGTTGTGATCCCCAGTCTCTCCCCGCTTTCCCACTCTTAAAGTGTGACGGAATTAAAGAATGACCTCTAAGGGAGTACGCTCTACTATAATCGTTCTTTTTTTTGGGGGGGGGGGGCATAGAATACTAATTGAGTTATTAAGTTTAAATACAGGGTATATATTAGTGTAGCCCGCTGTTTCACTTACAACTTTAACATTAATGAAGATATTGTAAAAATATTTTCAGCAGAGTTTTTTGACTCCCTGTAGTTTGGTGATTAGCGCAGTCTGATGCCACCCTACAGCTCTGAAATTCAGCTCTGGATTTGGGCTGTGTTAAGGCTGTTCTTAAATAAAAAAGGGCTCTATTGTGACATAAGTTTTAATTTATTTTTGTTCGGAAATGCCTGAAACTACCGGTGTTGTTGTTCAGAAACTATCTAATAGCACTCATGTTTCCAGTTTTTTGCAAACGTGATAGATCTTTCATGACAAGCGGTCAAAGTTGGCATTTTGACCCGCATTTCCTGCAGAAAGCAGACAAAGCACTGAACGAAGGGAGAAAAAATATGTGATCATGCGATCGAAATCGTTTACAACTGGACAGGTAATTTAATTATCATAAAATGGAAAATTGAATTCGATCCGAAATCGCTTCCATAGTCAGACATCCCAATTTTATATTTTTCTGTTAAAAATGAATTTGTAAAGGCGTCAAAATGTTTTGCGCTTGTTGAGCGGAGAATTTGAGAACAAACACCCTTAATTCAACCTTCCATCTTTTCGCGGTTAATAAAAACAATAACAAGTCTACTTGGAAATTAAATATCTTTTAATAATCTTAAATATGTTATTTAACTTTTTATGTCCCAAATTATGAATTAAATATTAGAAATGTTTAACTCTTTGTGTCCCATTTATGAATTAAATATTAGAAGTGTTTAACCCCTTATGTGCCAAATTACGAATTAAATATTAGAAGTTTTTAACCCCTTATGTCCCAAATTATGAATTAAATATTAGAAATAGTTAACCCTTTATGTCCCAAATTATGAATTAAATATTAGAAATATTAACTCTTTATGTCCCAAATTATGAATTAAATATTAGAAATGTTTAACTCTTTGTGTCCCAAATTATTAATTAAATATTAGAAGTGTTTAACCCCTTATGTCCCAAATTACGAATTAAATATTAGAAGTGTTTAACCCTTTATGTCCCAAATTACGAATTAAATATTAGAAATGTTTAACCCGTTATGTCCCAAATTATGAATTAAATATTAGAAATGTTTAACTCTTTATGTCCCAAATTATGAATTAAATATTAGAAATGTTTAACTCTTTGTGTCCCATTTATGAATTAAATATTAGAAGTGTTTAACCCCTTATGTGCCAAATTACGAATTAAATATTAGAAGTGTTTAACCCCTTATGTCCCAAATTACGAATTAAATAGTAGAAGTGTTTAACCCCTTATGTCCCAAATTATGAATTAAATATTAGAAATGTTTAACCCTTTATGTCCCAAATTACGAATTAAATATTAGAAATGTTTAACCCTTTATGCCCCAAATTATGAATTAAATATTAGTAATGTTTAACCCCATATGTCCCAAATTATGAATTAAATATTATAAATGTTTAACCCCATATGTCCCAAATTATGAATTCATGACAATTTCATTTTCTAAAGCATTTTTTGTGAATTTTTGAAACAACACTAGAAGATTTACACAACCATTTATTGAATTTCAGAAGGATTTTGCCAATTAAATTTAATTAATTAATAAAAAAATTTTTCATAGGGATTTTGTGCAATATTTATAACTCCACTCAAATATTTTATTTATTTATTTATTTATTTTTAGTATTTTATAGAATTGGGAAATACAAGCTTTAATTGAAGCTTTTTTGTTAGAGATATAGAAATAATTCTGAATTAAAACATTTCACCCGCAATCTTTTAACGTCAAGGAAGCTGAAATGAAAAATAAATCATCTTTTTAAAAACATTTTTGATTTGTGCAACCATTAATATCTTTAAAACAAACTAACACAACAGCTAACAGCTAAAATGGAAATAGGCTGGGCATATTGCAAGAAGACAAGCCAATAGGTAGAGCACGAACATTCTACAGTGGTGTCCCAGAAATGTAAAACAACCAAGAAGACGATCAAAAGTAAGGTGGAGTGACGGAATTAGAAAAGACGCCGGTGTAAATTGAATGACGAAAGCACTGGATAGGAAAGATTAGAAAAAACTGGGGGAGACCTACATCTCGCAGTAGATCGAAAATGGTTCATTAGATGATGATGATGATGACGATGATGGTGATGATGATAACCACTTTAAAATATTACAAATTATCATTTATTTTAATATATAAACTAAGTTTTAAGAGAAGATTCAAACATTATGATTATGAATTTAAATTTGGATCAACATATTTATTAAATAAAGTAATTATAAATGAAGATTTAAGATGAGATTTGAACATTTATGTACATGTATATACACCTATATTATCTGCCCTGAAAAAATTAAAAATTGTATAATTTTTATCTGTATAAGTTATTAAATTATTTAATTTTTGCCGTTTTAAATTTAAGTTTTACAACACAATGATGAATTAAATTCAGTGGTTAAATTCAGTGATTTATATCAGTTTCAATGTATTTGAAATAGTGTAATCTCATTAAAATTATTCTTCGAATGATTTTTCGTATCATGCAGCATATTGAAATTAATAATTATACATAATGAAATTTTTTTGAGTACCCCTGTAAATGAATTATTAATCCTACATATTCCATATATTATACCAAACACTATCACTAATACAAAACTTTGGTGTTCCTAAATAACCTTTATCAATTGCATGAAAATCCGAGTATATTTACGGGAGTTGCATGGACACACAAACCGAAAGCATAAACACTTTTCAACTATTTTGGAAGAAGAAAGAAAAGAAAAAAAAATACTCGGAAAAAATCCCTCTTTTCTTTTTCATTATTACAGTCCAGTTCTTAGCTTAACGAGATAGCAATAAATGGCTCATAAAATTTTCGAATCGAAAGTGTTTACCGGATAAGCATAATCTGCGCCCGATTCAATTTTTCACACGCAACATCTCTCATAACTTTCTAAAATAAAAGAGAGAGTAAATAAATAAATAAAAGAAAGAAAGAAGGATATAGAACACGAGAATGTTCCCAATATTTGATGATGCAAACTTCTAACTTTTACGAAATCGACGATTTTCAATAGCGTGATGTAGCTCTATTAAAGTTGATCGCAGATCGTACGTTAAGATTTTTACGTAAATTTCGTATCTGTTGCGAAAGTATAATATTTACCAATGTTTTTCGGAAAAAGCTATTAACTTATTACTGTTATCTTAACGTTTCATGTTCAAGTGAGATGAATTTAAATCATGTGCACATTTGCTTAATATTTGAAAAAAAAAATATATTGTGTAGCCTGATAGGATTGCAATGAATTATGATTTGACCGACCATTGATTATTCGGCTGACAAATAATAATAATTAAAAACTATATACATTTTGATTATTTTGTATAGACATATCAATTATACATGCGTATATACATTAATTTAAATACAGATAAGTATGCATGTATGTGTGTGCAGATGCCTGCGCGCGATTGTAACAATAAACAAAACTTACCATTTCCTAATATAAGAAAGTCTTTTTTATTTATTTATTTACTCATCAATATGAATGTTTTTTCCAAATTCTACAAAGTTATAATGCTTTGAATTTTACGAATTTTCAATATTCTAGCACTGAAAACTTGTCTTTACGTCCTCAATTAAATAATAATTATTCTACAACTCCCCCCCCCCCCCCACCTTTTAGATTCAATAAGAGAATAAGATATAAGGAAATGATAAAAAATAATAAACTTTTAAAATAACTAACATTTGATCGTATTTAATGCACAAATTTAATCACTTCAAAATGGTAATATTTTGAAACCTAAAAGTATCGACATATTTATCTCTAATCAGTCATTAACTTCTTGAGCTGAATCTTGTAATTGGAAAATTACTTTATAGTAGTTGTCATACACTAAATTACAGCATACTTGCTGAGTTTTATCCTTATAATTATATTTCCGAATAAAAGGAATAATCTGCTATTTAACTCTCCCAAGTTTGAACAGCCTTAAAATATTCTTGTCAACCCTAATCCTGGTGCGACTTACACTAAATATCCAATTATGCAGATTAGGCTCGAATTTGTTTTAGGCAAGAATTTGTTCGCAAATTTCTGGCAAATTATATTACTCCCGAAAATCCTGACGTCATCTGAGATTCAAGGTTTCCAATCTGTGTTGCAATTGGTATCTGTGGATTAAAGCTATACATTGATTGTACGCCGGAATTCCTGCATAAATTGACGATTTTCTTACGCAAGTTTTCCATGTTTATGACCGGAATCCCTGGAGCAACAGTTGGGCGTCGTATAATGTGCAAAAATCGAATGTCACTCATGCTGCGCCGAAGTGTTCGGGAAAAAAAAACAAGTTTTACAGTAAATTAAAAGGATCGAAGAAAAAAAATCGCAAAAAAAATGAAAATAAAAGATGCTTTGCTTGCTTCGTGTTGCCACTTTGTGAATGCATATTAATGTTTTCTATCAACTTGTAACTGAATGGCAGGGTTTTTATTATTATTATTGCGTTGATTTTTAAGGCCATCCTGACTTTTAACATAATCTAAGTTAATAAAATATACGCGGCTTGCTGAGCTTTTGAAGGCAAAAAGCGGAAGACCTGGAAAATAAAAGAATAACTAAAATTGAGATATGTCTTATCTATTTAGAGTTTGTGGTTTTTGGTTTGTAAAACAAAATATGTTAATGTTACAGAAAAAAAAAATCAATCAACTGTGAAGCCACGCTGTCTCATCATTTTTTTATCCATATTTTTTTCTGTAGTTGTAGCAAATGTTTTAAAAAGTCTAATAGTTGGAATAATATAGAAAATTCCACCTAAGTACATTTCAGATTATTTTGTAAGATTTAGTTAGAATTCAAGAGTTTAAAACCATTTGCAACTAAGAGACATTAAAAACGGTATTTTTACCTGATTTTCTTCCAGAAATATAGTCATCAATGGGTTTAATATTTTTTTATAGTTTTTCAATTGGTTTTTGATATTTGAATAATAATAAAAAAAAAATTCAAATTAAATAATATTCTTAAAATATATATATTTTATCTATTTCGTATTAAAAGTCAAAACTTATTTATTACTTTTACGTGTAAAATATATTAAAGTAACATAAATTTCGTATAAAATACACATATTTTCTGTAAAGTAATTTTTTTTTATTGGTATTCCTTTTCCTTTTTCTTGCCAGTAATATTGATATTTTGATGGTTTATTATAATTTTGATTTTGTTTATTTAATTATTTTGATATTTTAATGGTAACAAAATTTTACATTAATTTTTCAACGAAAATAATAATAATAATGATAATTAAACTATTAATACTTATAAAAAGTCAAAACTGATTTACATATTTATTTATATTTATAGTTTGCAAACTACTTCAAACTAAATGACTTTAAAAAATACTACTTACCTTGGCTTTTTCCTTAGCGGACTATCTAACTTTTTAAAATGCTTTATGATTTTCTTGCAGAAATAGAATGCGTGGTATTTTTATTATTTTAAAGAAGTTCCTATTAATTTTTTAATTAAAAAATAATATTTATTTCAATTCTAAAATATATTTTTATCATTAAATGTCAAAACTTATTTTTATTTATTTGCTTGTTTTATTTATTTTAAAACTATACGATTTCGTGAGTCTTGTATATATATATATATATGTACATAAATATATTTAGAAGTGAAAGAAAAATTAACTTACCATAAACAGAAACAGGGGAGGGGCGATACACGCCATTAAAAAGAATTATAGAAAAATAACTAGTGAACACTAATCAGATATCGGGTAACTGTGTCTTATTATTTCAAATAAATGGTAAAAGTATTAAGCATTAAAAAAAAAAACGTAAATTGTAAATTTTATCCAGATATTTTACAGGAAAAAAACTTAAATAGTTTATTAGCTCTCTTGGTCGGTTTTAAAATATAAAAAGAATACAAAATTCATAGCGAGTAATTAAATAATAATTCGAAGTATTTGTACATTTTAAAATGTAATACTTATTTTATACTTTCTAATTAATACAAAGTTCTAGAAAAGTCAAAGAAAAACTATTTTTTAAAAAGTAATAAATAGTTTAATTTTAATTTCCTAACTTTAAACTTTTTAAAAATTATTATCATTTGCCTAATTTTTTTCGCATATACTCCATATTTTACTATAAAATACGCAAACAAAGCGTTTTTTTTTTCATTGCTGTTTATTTGTTATTGTTATTTTCCTCTTTCTTCCCTATGTACAAAACTAAATTCAAACAACATTATTCAGATGAAAGAACGATTAAGAGCATGGCATGCTTTTGACCGCTACAAATTACAATTACGAACAAAATGAAAAGGGAGAATCGAGTAAAAGAAAAAAATATAGACAAATCCACGTTTCCCGAATGTAAAATGGAAACAGTATTCGGTAAACGTTAAAGTCATGTTTCAACAGATAGCTGCGTATCCTGCCAAAAGAAACGGCAAGGCGGAAAAGAAAAAAAAAAGGGGGGAAATACGTAAAAGCGAACATGGATTCTGTCGATATGGCAGAACGGAGTCACCTGTAAGGGACATAGCGTTCAAAAGCTTTTTCCAGTTTTTCCACTTCCAGCCAAATTAATTCCAAATTAACTTTAAATACAATTTCAAGAAAAGAGTTAACGGTTAAATAATAATAATATGTACGCAAAAAAAATCATTCTTTCTCGATTCCGTTGTCATCCACAAATGTTTCTCAGTATTAATCTAGCGGCGGCAATTTCAGCTCGATCAGCCAAAAAGGCAGAGATTCCCAAAAATCTCCAAACCAGCTGCGCTTCAAGCTTGCTATCGTTTCTCTAGGCTATTTTCCCCCCGATAAATAACATTTACGCGCATTTAAGAAAGAAAACATCGTTTTCCAGTGTCTAAACTAATAAAATAGCGTCATTTTTGCAGTGCATTTTCTGCGAACTATCTTTTTGATAGCCACTCAATCGATTGCCTTATTTCTACCCTTTCGTCCCCCCCCCCTTTCTTTACCAGTTGTCGCTGACACCCCCTGTGGAAGTACGGAACCCCAAATAAAAATGAAAAATATTCAAAGTTTTTATTCTCTGCTTAAAGTTGTGTGTGTAAAAGCTGTTCGGTAATTGAGCCCTTTTTTTTTCTGTTCCATCCTTCTTCCAGACATAAAACGGTTAGCTCGTATCTGACATGTAGCATTAATTTCGTATTTCTGCTCAAATAATGCGTAAAATAGATCTCCCTTCTCTTCTCTTCGCTTTTGCATTTTGTTGAAAATATTTTCAAAATTCCCACTGATTAACTGTAACTTTAAGTGAAACGGCTTGTACATATTGATTACTCGGCAATACATTTTTAAAAGACCCAAAAATACTTGAAAATAAAATGGCTTTTCTCGATCGATGTTATTTCTTCTTTTTATATGTATATATTTTTTTTTCTTCTCTTCATCCTTTCCCTTTTTTTATTTTTTCCTTTTAATTTATTTTTCGAAGACCTTTTAAGTGGTTTTCAGGATCTCAGCAATCATCTTTCCCGATAATCGCTTCTTTGGGGGTTGTTCTCTCTAATTTACTTCCGTCTGGATCTTTTAAAAAGAAAGACGTTAGTTGGATAACTCGATGTAACTAGTGTGTTCTAATTTTTCTCCAAATATTAATTTTTTATATACGTTTTCGATGTCGATGAAATGGGCTCTGATTTTTTTTCTTTTCTTTTTTAAATGACTAGATGCAATAGTCTTTGCAAGAGAAATAATTTTTCTTTTTATTTTTGAAATAACTTTTATTAAAAATAAATGTATGTTTAGTAACATTAGTGTTTGCGAAGTATTTAAGTTATTGATTGCATTAAAATTCTACCAGCGTTTTTCTGATTTTATATCCCCCCCTCCCCCCAATATGAATTGTTTTATGATGTGTTTTCTATAAACATTTTATTCTGGCAAGGTTTAAATTTACCGAAGTGAAATAAATTTATTGTGCAAAAAAACATACCAAATGCATTTATTTCTGTTATGTTTTGTTAATATAACTACGCTTTACTTTTTTATCTCTTTCACCTCTTAAATTCGAGAGATACGTTTATGGGATAAGGAATATTTTATGGTTCAAAGTAATTAAGTTAGTTTTTTTGTGTTGCTGTTCTTGTTTGCATTTTGACGAATTAAAAAACAAAATCCTTTATTCAAACTATTAAATTTATTTTTCTTAACTGTATATCACGAATTTTTAATCATTTAATAAAAATATGTAAGTTCTTACAATTTGTTTTCTTTTTTTTAGGTAAGAAGCAAATTTTCATTCATCATCCTTGTCTCTGTGATATTATATCATTGTGTTGATAAGTATTATTTTTGCATGCCATACTATATTCTTTTCTTTTCGTGTATCGATTTTTTTTTTTTTTTTTTTTTTTTTTTTTTAATGCGCACGCTATTTAATTACATTCAAAGTACATACAGGGTATATCGTAAGCCCATTCATATTCCAAAAAAATCAAGAAATTTTATCAAATGAAAGTCGTATCGGAGTGCTGTTAAGGCATGTCGTAAGTCCATTCACATTTCAAAAAATCATATCAAATAATTGTCGTATAGTAGTTTTGTTAGTGTACATCTCATAAGTTCGTTCACATTCTAAAAAAATCCTATTTTGTCAAATAAAAGTCGTGTTGGTGTGCTGTTAGGGTGTCTCGTAAGTCCATTCACATTCCAAAAAATCATGAAAAGTTACCAAATCAATAGTCTTTTATCGGACTGTTGTTAAGGCATCTCGTAAGTCAATTTGTATTCTAAAAAACCATGAAAAGTTGCCAAACAATAGTCGTATTGTAATGCTGTTAGGGTATTTGATAAGTCCCATCACATTCCAAAAAATCATAAAATTTTACCGAATAATAGTTGTATTGGAATGCTGTTTGCCCCATAAGCCTTATAAATGAGTCCAATTGTTTGTTGCAAAAGGAAAAATTAAATAGATCCATAAATAATTTCAGATGCCAAATATTCATAAACATATAACAAATTTTAGTACTGTAGTTCCGTTTGCACCATAAAACTTTAGACAAATGGGTTTTTTCGTAGGGAAAAAAAAAAGGGGGTCAAAGAACCTTATAAGTCTGTTTGTATTTTATAAAATCATAAAAATGTAACAAATTGTCATATCATGTTGTAGTTTTCACAATAAGACTTGTCAAATATCGGATTTTTTGTGGTGAAATTCAAAAATTTTTTTTAATTAATGTTATGTTTTGGTATACAAAAATCCGAACATTTGATGATTGGTGCAAACGGCAGTCCGCTATACCAATTTGTTAGTTTTTCTTTAAGGAATTTTTTGAAATGTGGACATATTTATAGGACACCTTGTATTTTTGTATTGCAAGTCCAATTATCAATTTATACAATTGAAATTTCCTCTTTACAAAGCATTCTTTAATACTTTTTTCCATTAAATTTGATATAAAGTTTCTTGACTGTCCGCTTACGTTTTAACTCTCATAAAAAAGAGCTGGCGAGCTATGAAATCTAAATAAACATTATTCAAATATAGTACCAGTATATTCTTTATTAAAAATTCAATTGATTTTAATAGGATGATTGTAAAAATGCTGGTTTCATAAATGAAGTTCAAATTCTGGATTAATTTCTGTTCTGATTTACATAAAATTATCGCGGTTTATAAAACTGGGATCACGGGAAATTTGAATATGTTTTAAAAATACCACCCCTTTCAGAATAATTAGCATATCCACTGAGATTTAATTTTAATAGGATTTTAATACTAGTTTTCCGTTACTATCAGTCTAATTTAGTTCAATTTAAAGAACAATATCTTTATATTAATAGAGGTTTGTTTTTAATTAGCTAATTTTCATTAAAAGCCATTTATAACTGAAACTTCAATAATTATTAAAGTTTATTAATTTGGACAATAATAAATATTTTTTTCAAAAGAGGTATTCAAATAGAGCAGTTTTACCAAATCTTGCTTAATGTTCCTTTATCTGATTAATCTCTTACGATCATACAATTACGATTCCCATATTTATATCATTAAATTAGTATCGATCTTAAATTTTTGTTTATATACACGATTAAAAACAGAAAGGGAAATTTTTTTTCGGTTATTTAACTTTTTTCTTCCTGTTTTTATTATTATATGCTTATTAATTCAAACATTTTCCTTTATTAAAAATGATGATACAGGATAACACTTGCAATATATTGATAAAAGCTTACAAAAAGAAAAAAAAAATGTGCTGAAGAATTTGTAAAATAAACTCCTTGGACCACAAAGCAGTTAAAAAGGTAACAGGTCAGTCTCTCTGCGATTTATATCCATGTCAAGTAGTTAACTTTTCTGCTCTGACTTGAATTGCTGTATATCAGTCATTTTAAAAACAATGTAACTCACCAACACCTTAACGTTCTTTAAAAGACTGGATTATTTGTAACTTGTTCTGTTGACATAATGTTCTGCAAGTAATAAGAAAAAAAAAAGTCCAATTAGTAAATTAAAAGGTATTTCATACGTATGATAAAATACGTATGAAATTTCCAAAAATGAAATATTATTATCTGTTACTTCACTTCTATTAGCCTGACAATTTAATTGTTTTTCTTCAAAATAGATAAAAATTGTCAAATACTTTAAATCGTTTATTTTATTTTGTTTCACTTTCCGTTATTTTCAATCTTGTAATGCGTTTTAATTGATTATTTTTTCTTAAATATTTGATGTTTCAAACTTATAAATTTAATATAAGATAAAAATGCCTGTTATCTTTTAAAGTATTAAATTAGTTTATCTTATAATTAAGGTTTATTTAGCAAATTTTAAATTTATCTCGAATGTATTCTGCTAAACTTTTCTTTGTTACCGAGTATGCAATAGTAATGAAATTTCTTTCATACATTTTATATTTGAAAATTCATTTTATAATATTCCGTTTTCTTCAGAATTTATGTCTATGTGTTATTATTTGTCTATGCATAAAATAACTTACTGTGAAAGGCATTAAAAATATATATTACAATTAAAAATGCGTATAAAGATAAAAATGATAAAAAATATTGTATGATTTTATTTTTTGTTATTTTTTTTAATGGATTAAAAAAAAGATTGATTTGTATGTAAAACTATTCTCATATATATATATATATATATATATATATATATATATATATATATATATATATATATATATATATATATATATATATATATATATATACATATATATATATATACATATATATATATGCTTTTGTAAATATAACCAAAGTAATTCAGATATTACCATACAATAAACCAATGAAACCAGTATTTCTGCAATCATCCTATTAAAATCATTTGAAGTTTGAAGTGAAATAGAAGGCAGATTACCAAAATAATGAAAGGTAAATGGATAAATGGACAGTAGAAGGCTTTTTTATTAAACTACTCATCAGGGGTGCATGGTTTAATAAAAAAGCAAAAGCATCCAACCAGTTTCTGTTATAGGTCGTGCTAAAAGCTAAGAAATTCGACCCACAATGCACCCGACTGGTCGGACTTTATTTACTGTTACAAATTAGGAAAAAAGGAATTCATTGAGGAAAACAAAAACAATGTTAAATAATAACAATAATAAAATATTTATTAAAAATGTATATATATATACTAAAATATTTACCATATCTATATCTAGAATGATCTGTAGTTCAAGTGAATTATTTCAGTTAAGAGCTAAAGTAGATTTGAATTACATGTGACTCTGTAACAGTTTTAAGGTTACAGTTATAATAAGTAATGTAAATATATATATATATATATATATATATCTTATACTATAATGCGAGCAAAAATTGTGTGTGTGTGTGTGTGTGTGTGTGTGTGTGTGTGGGTAAATTTTATCTCAAAAACGGCTCTAACGATTTTCACAAAAATTTGGATTTTACCATTTTCGGGCACGAGAAGACCATTGGACTAGGTCCCATGTTCGGGAAAATTCGATTACTGGGTCATTTTGGGTCATAATGGGTCAGGATAAAGCTATTTATATCTATAGAACGGCTGGATTGATTTTAAGGAAATTTTGTACCCAATCGTTTTTTGGTATGAGAAAAGTATTGAGCTGCGTCACATGTTCGAAAAATTTCGATTAGTGGGTCATTTTTGGGTCATTATGGGTCAAGCCATTTTTATCTAAAAAACGGCTCTAACGATTTTGACCAAATTTTATATTTTATCGTTTTGGATTACGAGAAGACCATTGGGTTAGGCAACATGTTCGAGAAAATTCGGTTAGTGGGTCATTTTTGGGGTCATTGTGGGTCATGCTATTTTTATCTAGAGATTTTCTCACGCAATTTTGACTAAAAAATTGCATTCTATGGTTTTCGGGCACGAGAAAAACATTGGGCTAGGTTACACATTCGAGAAAAAATTTTAATGGGTCATTAAGGGTCTGGGTCAAGCTATTTATATTTAAAGAACGGCGAGATCGATTATAACGAAATTTTGTACGTAACAGTTTTTTGACATGAGAAAACTATTAGGCTAAATCAGATGTTTGAGAAATTTCGACTATAAGGGTCATTTGTGAGTCATAATGGGTCATAATGGATCATGTCAAGCTATATCTAAAAAACAGGTGGATTGATTTTAACGAAATTTCGTAAATAAAATTTTTTTGCAACGAGAAAATCATGGGGCTAGGTCACACATTCGAGAAATTTCGATTAATGGGTCATAAAGGGTCATAAATGGTCTGGGTCAAAATATTTATATTTAAAGAACGGCTGGATCGATTTTAACGAAATTTTGTACGTAACATTTTTTAGACACGAGAAAACTAATGGGCCAACATAGGCTAGGTTACATGTTCGAGAAAAATTTCAATGGGTCATATTGGGTTATTAAGTATCTGGGTCAAGCTATTTATATTTAAAGAACGGCGTGATCGATTTTAACAAAATTTTGTATGTAACAGTTTTTTGACACGAGAAAACCAATGGGCTAGGTCACATGTTCGAGAGATTTCGATTGTAAGTTGCATTTGTGGGTCATGATGGGTCGGGTCATAATATATCATAATAAAGCTGTATCTAAAGAACGGGTGGATCGATTTTAACGAAATTTTGTATACAACATTTTTTGGCACGAGAAAACTATTGGCTAGGTCACATGTTCGAGAAATTTCGATTGGTTATTTTGGGTCATAAAGGGCCTGGGCTTAGCTATTTATATTTAAAGAACGGCAGGATCGATTTTAACGAAACTTTGTATGTAAAAGTTTTTAGACACGAGAAAACTAATGGGATAAGTCACATATTCGAGAGATTTCGATTATAAGGATAATTTTGGGGTCATGATGGGTCATAATGAGTCATGATCAAGCTATATCTAAAGAACAGGTGGAACAATTTTAAGGAAATTATATATATTAAATTTTTTCTGCACAAGAAAACCATTGGGCTCGGTCGCATGTTCGAGAAATTTCGGTTAGTGGATCACTTTTTGGGTCATTTTTGGTTAAACCGATTTTACATAAAAAAATGGTTCTAATGACATTGACCAAGGTTTGTACGTTTTGAATTTCAAGAAGATTATTGTGTAAAGCCATGTGTTAGACAGAATTCAATTAGTGGATCATTGTGGATCATGCTAATTTTATCTAGATAATGTCTCGCGCAATTTTGACTAAATTTTGAATTCTATCGTTTTCGGGCACGAGAATATCATTGGGTTGGCTCAGATGTTCGAGAAAAATTAATTAATGGGTAATTTTCTATCATAATGGGCTAAGGTCAAGTTAATTACATCTAAAAAACGGCTTAATCGATTTTATCTAAATTTTGTATCCAACCGTTTTTCGGCGCGCAAAAACGAATGGGCTAGGTCACATGTTCGAGAGATTTCGATTATGAGGGTTATTCGTGGGTTATGATGGATCAACCTAATTTCATCTAGAAAATGGCTCTCACCATTTTGATTATACTTTGTAGTATATCGTTTCCCGGCAAGATAAAACCATTGGGCTAGAACACTAGCTCGCGTGAATTCGATTAGTGGGTCATAATGGGTCTGGGTCATTCTAACTATATGTAACAAATACACAATCAATTTTATCTAAATTTTGTAAAGGAACTTTTTTTCCACAAGAATTCCAATGGGCTGAATCGCATATTAAAAAAATTATATTAGTGGATCATTTCGGCTTCATTGAGGAATGCTGTCAAACTAATTTTGCCTAAGAAATGGCTTAAACGATTTTGATTCAATTTTATATTCTACTGTTTTTGATTACATCAAGACAATTGAGCTAAGTCACATTTGATCAAATTTGATTAGTGGGTCATTTTGGGCAATACGGATCAGGGTCACGAGAATATGGCAACAGCCAATAAGTTGGCGACTTTTGACAAAATATTGGCGGCATTTGGTTGAAAAATTGACTATTAAGATAACGAAAGATTACGATTAACCAAAACACGTATTTGGCAACAAATGAAAGAATGTCGCCAAATTTGGCTATATCTGGCAAAAAAATTGCCTTTTAGAATGTGAAGAAATTTGTATACATTCTTAATAATAATAAAAATTCGAATTGCACGGTTAAACCAATCAGAGTCGAGCTAAAAAAGTGATTTGGATCAATGTCCTTTTGTTGTAAATTTTAAAATAATATAAAAAAGTGCATACATACATAATTGTCTTATTGATTGTTTTTGTAAATAATACTATTATAAACGATATGTTTTATAGTAATAATACAGAGAGACTGATAAAGTGAAAATCGCGTTGAACAAAAAGTTATTTTTGACCGAGCTGAGCTCGGTCACTCCTGCTAGTATATATATATATATATATATATATATATATATATATATTGAAACTATGATAGGAAAATGTGTGTTTTTTTGGATTTTTTTCAGTATTTAATTAATTATATTATAGTTAAAGCTTGTTGGAAAAATTTAAGCTGAAATATAAAATAAAATCTTCAAAAATAAAACGTTACAGCACGTACTTAGTATATTTAATACTATTTTGTAAAAAGATCTAAAATTGTTCTTACTTTTGTTAAGAAGCTACTTCATTCACTATAGAAAATACCTATTCGTTAATGTTAATCGTATGGGAGTATTTTTAAATGCTTCATTTGCATTTACATATTATTTCTTTTTTTATTTTTATTTATTTATTTATTTTTTATTTATGCATTTATTGTGCATTGACTGCAGAGGTAGATTTCGACACGTATCGCTTTCTACTTTTTCGATTTTTTTTCTTAATACGACACCGAGAGTCATGTATCGCAGTTCGTACAATGGAACATGTTTAAGTAATACGTAGGTGTCGAACTAACACACACATATAAATATATATAGAGTATATAACGGCATATAATGCGGATTTTTGATACCCACAAGAAATTTTATCTAAATTTATAGTTGCACATTATACGCCTGTTATAAATATGAACTATTAAATATAATAGGGGGGAAATGTGGTCATAAAAACTGACATTTTTAATTTAAAAAGTATACTATTTTTCTACAAAATTTAATTTTTGCTATTGCATTACTTCAAAACTAATGATTATACTTTACGAACATCTTTATTTTATTTTTTTCTATCAGTTAAATAAAGAATAATAGTTCTTATGTGTTACATCTTTATGTAATTTTTTTCTAAGTATCTCATGAATTTTTTAGAAGAGGTGCGCGTTATGCAGTGAATATAATTAAAAGTAGAAATTTGAAGTCTGGAAGGTTTGGTGCTCATTATACATTGGAGCACTTTATAGGCCTAGGAGCGTGGTACATGTATATATATTTGATTCGTTCAATAAAACATGTTATGTTTTCAAAACTCATCATACTCAGAATTTAAAAAATCCGTTCGTAAGTCTGTATTACAAAAAAAAAAAAAAAAAAAAGTTTTTTTATTTTTAAAAAAGTTTTTTTATTTTTATTTTTGACATTCAAAAATTTTGATTTGCAATGAAAATCAATGAACGCAGTCAGGGATTTTTCGCGATTTCCCTAAATTTGATTTTCTGAATAAGTTCCGAATAGTTTTCAGATTTACATTTCTCATACGTACATGGATATATATATATATAAATTATTATTATTATTTAATATTGTTTTCATTTTCTTCAATGAATATCTTTTTTCCTAATTTGTAACAGTAAATAAAGTCCGACCAGTCGGGTGCATTGTGAGTCAAATTTCTAAGCTTTAACACGACCCATAACAGAAACTGGTTGGATACTTTTGCTTTTATTAAACTATGCAACCCTGAGGAGTAGTTTAATAACCTTACACTGTCCGTTTATCTATTTACCTTTCATTATTTTGGTAATCTGCCAGATTACCAAAATAATGAAAGGTAAATGGATAAATGGATATATATATATATATATATATATATATATATATATTCACACACACATATATATAGGTCTGTATGTTTTCTTCTATCACTGATGAAAGTCTTTCGAGATTAGATATGCTGAAACACGTGTTTCTCATCATGCGTAATGATATAGCTATTTCCGCTTGGAACTCTGATTGAGACATTATCTTTGCAAGACCATTAGCATTCAAATCTCTTTTGTAGAGGAGCTATGAATTTACTATAGGGTCAAGTCAAGTAGGCGGCAAAAAGATCTGTAGAGATACTATAAATTTCCAACTACTAATATTAATTTTATATCGAGCCATTAAGCTACACAAAAGATCAGCTCCTCCCATGTGCGGCAATTGTATTCCTGAATCACCAAAAGGCAATGCTTCATTGCTTTTCTTTTGACTCGTGTAAATGTGGCTGACCGATTATATTTGCGAAATTTGCTCCCAAAAATTTAAATGGTTTTAGGAAAAATTTTTTGTCCTTCTATAGTAATGAGAGAATACCGACGTCATTTATACTTGGTGTGTATTCGAATAAAGAACCTCGACCTAAATATTTAAAAACATTTTTATCAGGAATTTATCGCTAGTAATCTTATTTCTTTAGTAGAGCCTTATATTAGTTATCGTGTGCTAATTATATCATTAGCGGCATTCTTGTGCAATAGTTATCCAGAATAGACTTTGTGACTTATACAGAATGTTAAATTAATTTAGAAAATTTTAAAAAATCGTTGCTGTTTTAATTGGTATATTCTCTGTCCTTTTTTTTTTTTTTTTTTTTTTTTTTTTTGTTATTATAGAATTTTAATTTTTGGTTTAGGTTCTGTTTTTGTATGTTTATATTATTGTTTAATTTTACACTAAAAAATGTAACGGAAATTAAAACAAGTACAAAAAAAAATATTTATAAGATAATTCATAGTAATCTTTCATATATTATGTATTAAAATTTTAAAATCAATGTACGAACAATATATTTCCTTTAAATCTTGAATAAAGATGCTAAAAGTAGTGTTAATGGGAAAATAAAATGTGATAACATAAATAAAATAGTGATTAAAAAAAGTTCTGATTTAAGGAGTAATCAAAATCATCATAAACTTAAAACAATCTCGTTTCCAAAGCCGTAATGTGAAAATATTTTTAAAAATTAAACTAAATATTTAAACGAGATTCTGGTGATTTTTAACTCAGCCTATCAGAGTTCGATTATAAGTTATTTTAACATTGTTCTCTGTTTAAATTTTATCGTTGCAGAATGACTAAAACATTATCACCACAGCAAACTCTTCAGAGCAGATAAAATGAAAATACTAGTACGTTATCTGTTGCAGTGCTAAATAGTTTTACCGAAGAAAACATCATATATTTTTTTTCTCTCTCTCTTTCTTTCTCTACCCATAACCTGAGATTTTAAACTCAGCCTATCAGATTTTAATTATAAGTTATTTTAACGTTGTTTTCTGTTTAAATTTTATCTGTTCAGAATGACTACATATTATTCACTGTGCAGGAGCAGGGATGCAGAATATGTCCGATCTGGCGATTGAGGATCGGAAGAAATTTTAGCTATCTGGTTGAATCTGGGCGAATTCTAGGCGAATATTTTTTAATTATAACAATAAATTAATTACATAATTCACCAATATAATTTTTTTCTCTACAAATAAAAAGATCCATATGCCGATTTTCAAAAAATCACTCTCAAAATAATATATACTGTATGTACTCGTGCATAAGTTGAGGAATTTTAGGAAAATAAAATTTTTTTCTATATCTAGGGCAATACAGAATGTACATAAACCTATAACAAATCGTAAAATTTTGGAGAAATTTTCATATGGATTGGGGGAAATGTCGGGAGTAAAAACAGTTTATGCATCCCTTGCACCAGTGGAGATCTAACCCTTATCACTCAAAAGCATCTTATCATCACAACAAACTCTGCAGAGCAGGTAAAACGAAAATACTAGTCCGTTATCTGTTTCACAGTGCTAAATATTTTTTAGCGAAGGAAACATTATTATATTTTCTCTTTCTCTACTACCCATAACCTGACATTCGTGGCAGAGAAAATGGCTGGAAACAGCAGCTCAATTTGTTGCCTGTCCCGCAATACATATCATCGCTGGTGTCTAATGCCGTAAATCTCGCTGTGCCTTGGTTGGGGTCAGCGCTGTCATGATGCTACAGATATCGTCGCCTAATTTACAGGTGTGTTTACCTGCCTCGTGACAGAATTACGGTCACCCACCCGCTCCGAACGATCCCGTAGATCACCCCCTGGAGGAACATATACCTATGCATTATTCTTATTATTCGATGTGCTTACCTTCCTGTTTTACTATAGTTTATTTGACTGTTATGCTGGAAGAGTTCGGCAGTGTCAAAGAAAAACATTGCATCAAACTTGCCGTTGGCATCATTCGAGGAATACATATTCAGGTTGCCAAACGACAGTTGTCGAATATTTGATAATAAAAGTAAGGAAATAACAATGAAGGATGTGACATTCTCCGCCAGCACGCTGAAGTATTGAAATGAGAGTCGCAAATGAATCGAGCCACGACCTACATGTCGAAGTGGTTTTAACTTTTAATATATTTTACTGCTGAAGTATTTGTTTCGTAACGGCCACATCGAGCTATATTTATGACCGCAATAAATTGGGAAATATGCAAAGGTAGTTTTGAATAAGTTGAATAAATTTTAGCCGCTTTCTTTTTCTTCTTCTTCTTTTAATGATTTTTTTTTCTTTTCAAGAATATAGTTTGTTACTTTTTAGATATTTTTTGTATACACATTATGTAAGTCGAAGCCATATTTTTCAAAGAAGATTCTGGTTTTTCTTTTTATCTTTCTTTCTCTTTCTGTATTTCTTCGAATTTTGCAAATATGTAAACGAACTTTGGAAATTGTAGATTGCAATTTATAATTTTGACTTTGAAGAGGACTTTCGCCCAAGTTTGTAAAACTTTCTAAGATTGACGATATAAATTATTCAAAAAGTCCTGTGTTAAAAACTTATATTAAATTTGCTTTTTTTTTTTCTAATATTTTTGAAGAATTTCAAAGAACTTTCGAAGTATTCAGTATATATATTTCATTGTACACAAAACAAATTGAAACATTAATTTGTGTAAGTTGTCATATTTTATTTCATAACTATTTTTCATTGTTATTGTTAAAATGGAATAAGACAAAGGCGAATGTAAAGATTGTTTCTGCTACGCTGATTTTTTTTTGTTGTTGTTGTTGTTATAATTGTTTCGATAAAAAAAAAAAAAAATTAAAATTTAATTGTGTAAACTCCAATTATAAATTTGAGCATTTATTAAATAAAATTGGTGAAAAGGCACCAATAAAACCTCTCATTTCTCTCTCGCTCTCTTTTTTTTTGGGGGGGGGGGGGAGGGGGATTTTTTTAAGTTAAATGTTAAATAAAACAGTAAAGTTAGACTTGATTGCAAAAATATATTTAATCAATTGTAATAACAAATATGTTTAATGCTTAGAATTACAATATTTGCAAAGTGAAAGGGTTTTGTAAAAATTAGCGATGAATCATCTGATCGCAAAGCTATAAAAATGATATTTTATTAAAATGTTTAAATGCAAACATTCAGAAAAATGTAGATGTCTCAAATATAAAAACAGATAATCTCATTAAAAAAAAAAAAAAAAAAAAAAAGTGACATTTATATTGTGTACATTTTTACGTATTCCTTCTTTTTAAAAGAAGAATCTATTCAGAAAGTTGTTTAGTTTCAAAGTTAAAGTTAGGTTTAAAAGATAAGATAAATTTTTAAAAATAAATAATTTTCATCTATTCTTACAAAAAAAAAAAAAAAAAAAAAAAAAAAAAAAAAAAAGAATGAAAGAAAAAATAAAAGAAAAGAAAAAAAGAAAAAGAAAAGAAAAGAAAGAATATTCTATACTTTGAATTCAGAATAAGTGAACTGTGTTTTTATTTCTATAGAATTTAAGCCCATTCAAGAAACGCTATCAGAACTAAATTATTTAATCATAATAAATAATAATATACTACTAGAAAATAAGATAGATAGGATGTTATTATATTCAGTAATTTTAATCAAGATTTCTTAAAGGAGTGAAAATATTTCTGATTTATTTTAGAAAACAAATTTAGCGCCCCCCTCCCCGCCCCCCCCCCGCCCCAAAAAAAAAGAAGTTAAAGACAGGGTTTAAATTATCCAGTCCAAGCGCG
Source organism: Maratus speculifer (assembly GCA_964019185.1). Taxonomy (NCBI): domain Eukaryota; kingdom Metazoa; phylum Arthropoda; class Arachnida; order Araneae; family Salticidae; genus Maratus; species Maratus speculifer. Next base: position 278,127,941 of record OZ025295.1, on the reverse strand, counting down.
ATTGCGTTATTAGTCTGAGAACGGCAATTTGTTTCTTAGCAGTGATCATTTGGTATGTTTCATTTATTTTTCTATACAAAATAAGAAAAAATAACTAAAAAAATAAAGATATATAAAAAACAATTGTTTATTCAATTACTCTTTTAATAAAATCGCCAATAGGTCAATAAAAGGAGAAGGGGGGGGGGGGACATAATTTCCATGCACGAAAAAGCGTTCTTTAGGAAAACACTTTCTAATTTCTACTTTATTTATTGATATATTCAAATATTATTATCATTATTAACAAAATAATAAATTTATAAACCTTTCTGAACAATAATTGTACATTGTAGTTCGCTTTACAAAGCGTAAAAAATGCAAGTTTTTAGAACTTTGCTATTTATTTATATTTATTTACTTATTTTTAATGTGGTCTGACACGCCTGTAAAAAAGTTGAAAATATCTCTGTTTACATTTATAGATAAATATTTTGTTCAAAAAAATATGTTATTTGAAAATTAAATGAAAAAAAAATGATTAAATCTAGAAACTGCTTTACATATTTGTTATATGCGTCTTCAATAACACTAAATATTGCACTGTAAAAAAAAAAAAAAAAAAAAAAAAAAAAACTGTAATTTTTACAGAAAATAATTGTATTTCAACTCATTTAATTATTATTGATATTCAAATTTAACATCAGATATCTTTAAATTCAATTTACTCCAAATCAAATTTTTGTAGTAATTTTTCTAGTAATAATAAAAAAAATTAGATGTCTGACTTGTTACTATGAGAAATTGTGTTTGCATCTAGTGAAACAACTTCTAAAACACAAAGTTATGTTTAATACTACATCTCTGACGCATTTAATAAAAATTTCCTACAATTCCACTAGATACAAACACAGCTTTTCATAGCAGTAAGTCAGACTACTCATTTTCAGTTGTTTTAGATTTCCTACTGTTGCTCCGAGATGAAGATACATTGACTATAAAAAAATAGAAAGTTTTTTTAATGTCAAATTTAGGTATAATAAAATCAAAACAGTGATATTTTGAACATGGATTAAAATATTTTTAACTACTATATAAAAAATGAAAGAAAAAAAAATACCCCAAGTTCCAAATTCATAGCACGGAAAAAAAAGAGAGGCTGATTAAATAGATGTTGATAAATTATTAAAATAATTTTTATTTGAAGTCATCTATGTTTTTTACTTTTGTTCCCCACCCCCTCTGTCTTTCTCTTTAATTACTCCTTTTCTCTAAATATTCGCTCTTCCTCATTCCGTTTCGTTTATTCGTTCATTTTCTTCAGTCTATCTTTCTTTGATTTTATATCTTTCTTTCTTTTTTTCTTTTTAAATATACGTGTTATTTATTAATCCTCTAACTAGTTAACTAAATAATATTCAAAACACCTATTTATCTGCATTACTTGCATTTGACATAAATTATTGTTGGACTCTTTTTCTTCAAGTTAACTTTTTTAAAAATATGAAAAATTGCGCAATAATTACTTAAATATTTAAATGTTACAAATTTACGTATTCTCATCTCGAAAATCTCCAATTAACATGATACACGTATAGATTTACGTTACTAGTTGCTTCATCTGTTGTCATCTTTTCTAAGATCTTTTTTTTTTTTTTCTCTCTCTCTTTCAGCTTAAGCGGACAATTTTCACAATATATACACCTTGTAACGTGTAAAACGTGACACTCAGATTTATTTCAAAAATCTTTATAGATATATATATATATAACTTCTGTTAGAAAGAATGAAAAAAATAATGTCCCTGGCAGTATTTATTGATAGTTTATTTTAATGAGGATTGTGGATGAATGATGGCAGCACATATATATTTTTATTTCTTCCGCGAAAAAGACACACATACGTTTTTGTTTTGCTGCAACTCCTCATGAATGTCAATTCGTAAAACTCGTGTATTGAGGACATTGGATACTCTTTGCCACCAATTCGGGAAACAGGCTTTAGCAGAGGATAACAATGTTAAATATACTGGATTGTCATTCATCTATTCACTTAACGTTTTAAAGGGGGAAAAAGAAGTAGAATATAAAAACAAAAATTTTCCCCTTCGGGTTTTCAGGTGTAAGTGATGTTTGTATTCCTAGCTGAAATTTTTATACTTATTCTTTTTTTTCTTTCTTTCTTTTTTTTTTTTTTTTTTAAGTCACACACATCATGTGAATAATTTTTGTGTAAAGGTGGATAACCTTTCGTCACGCCCTGGGCAATGCTACTTATTATTACGTAAGCAATGTCGACTCAAAAAATAAAAATGAAAATAAAAATAAATTCTTGAACTTGATCTTTGGATAGCTGGATGGATATATGACAGCAATGTATTTAAATTACCTTGAAAAAAAAAAAACTGTTATATACTATCTAAAATATTTATTATAATATGTAACAAAATTTACTTAGAACATAAAATATATTTTTCCTTATTACTCTTATTTATAGACGAAGTTTAAATTAGGATTGAACGATCTATGTCATGCTATAGGTTAAATCTACAAGTACTTATTTTCACGCCCATTTTCATGCCTTGATGTTTTGAAAAGCAACATAAAGTTTTGAATGTTTCTTTTTGTAATAATATTGTATAACATGCATCACATTAATTCATGTGTAATGCGCCCTTTTTTGTCGAAGATTTTAGACTTCAATAGTAGGATACTCATTCATTACATGTTTATATTTTCGGCAGTCATATGAAACTTACGTTTATTTATTTATTACTTATTTTCATTTACGAATTTGAATCAAAATATTATGGTTTGCTGTTTATCTTATTAATTTTTTATTTGTTATAATTATACTCAAAAGTTATAATATATTTAATAAAATTATAATCTGTCATTAGATGATACAATTCATTTTCAATCTTTTAATCTTTAAGATATTTATTATAATTAATTTTCTATCATTTAATTTTTAATCGATAAATAGCAGCACATTACAAAGTATCATCAAAAACTTTAATTTCAGCGTTATTATTAACCACAAACTCTTGTAAGGTAATTTTAATATCACTTTTGTTCACAGATAGCAATACTGATATTATGTGTTATCCATACATGAAATAATTTTTCATCATTCGAGAATTCGAAATTAAATTATTCTTATTTATACCTTTTTTCTCTCTCTCTCTCTCTCTCTCTCTTTATTCTTCTCTAGGTAATATTAGGTAATGTTTAATTTTAAAGATTTTTACAACTAATTTCTTTATATTGTTTTTTAATTCTTTTATGTTTGGTTAAATTAACTATTAACTGTAACTATACAACTGCTCCGTGTGCTTGACAATATCATATGCATGATTATGAGTTCTACATTAGCTATGTTTAGTATTGTTTTTCTATTATTTTTATATTCAGTAGAAATGTTTTCGTTAAAAATTTTAGTGACTTTTGAGGTTCCATCGAAATTGTATTGCTTCACTAATGTTTCGATTTTAAGACTTTTTCCATTCATAAATAATTTTCCTTTACATTTGGTATAGTTGATCGGGTAATTTGAGCAAAGTAATTTATGCTACTGGGCATATTTTGCTCAATCAGGAATTAATTACGTTTTACTTTATGTATTGGAAAATTGGCCAAAATAACATGTTTCACAATGTAAGTTTCCATTTTCTTCTTGTCATATTTTTACGTTCTCTCTCTATATATAATATATGAATTTTGTATTATAGAATACACAATTTTATAGTATATATCATTATTATTTTATTATTGATTGCCCTTTTTTCTATGATTTATTGTAAATTAATTGCAGAAATTTTATTTTATATGCATAGCTATTTATTTATTTATTTATCATCAATCAATATATTCATTGTCGTAGACTTCCCTCTCATACTTAGGTACCGGAAAATTAAGATTTCTCAAATAAATATACATTTTTTAAATAATATCATACGAAGGAAACGCAAAATTTCACCTTAATTCAAGCATGAAATATTACAAATGAACTTTAAAGTTTTCACTGTTTTACTTAAAAGGTGACTAAAAAAGTTGTTACATTTTAAAAATATGCATTTTATTTTAAAAATTTTTAGTACTTTCAAACTTTCCTGCTCGTCGTCAGAGAATACTTTAATAAGTAATTGCAATTTATTTATACAAGTACGTCACTTTGTTTTAAAAAGGAGAGAGACAATAATTATTAAAGCTGAAAGTAGAAGCAGCAGTTTCCTGGATTGAACATAATTAGAAAAAATATATAATAATAATATAAATATAATATAATATTAATAATAATAAACTGTAATTAATAATAATACATATATATTTTCTCTAATTATGTTCAATCCAAGAAACATAATTAGAGCTTCCACTTTCAATTGTATAAAGATTATTGGTTCTCTCATTTCCAAAACAATGTGACATATTTGTATAAATAAATAGCGATTACTTATTAAAATATTCTCTAGTGATGAGCAAATTACTAAGACGTTTTTAAATAAAATTCATATTTTAAATATATAATTTTTTGTCATCTTTTAAGCAAAACAATTTAAAGCACTTTAAAGCAAAATTTTTAAAGATACATTTTAATTTTTTTATATTATGTTTTAATGACATCAGAAATCAACACCTAATAAAACAAAAAAAAAGTTATTTCATTTATTCTAGTGCTGTCTATATTCGTATATAGTTTCATCTATAAACTTAATCTATATTTGTATTTTTTTTTTTTTTCAAAATTTTTTGTTCATATTGCCAAAAAATTATTGTTGGCAAACGGCATTTTATTTGTTCATTTTTTTTACATTATCATTATTAACGCACATTACTTACTTTCAATTTAACAGACCAAAGAATCTCCCGTTAATTCTTTGGATTGTTGCATTCATGCGACTGTTATTAGATATATTTGCTGTTCATTTTTAATATTCAGTTGCATGGACTTATTGTTGGGGCACATTAGTTGCAAAACATGACATAGTGAAACTATATTGCTATCTAGCTCTTTATTTGTTATCTATCTAGCTATCTAGTGCTATCTATCTAGCTCTTTATTTGTTTTGAATAATTTTCCACTTATTTACTTTAATTTTCTTTTTTAAAGATAAATTATTTATTACTTGCACCCCATCATTAATCATGTAATTTGAGCAAATAAATTTATCACAATACGTAGTTCAAGCATTCTGTGCCTTTTAAAAAATGTTTAAAAGTTTTTGGTAAATTAACAAGTTTAAAATTACAAAATTACTTTATTGCTTTCTGGATTCTAACTTTTGCAAATAGCAATAATGTATTAAAACATTTTTATTATGATGCTAATTTAGCATTTTGTTCATACATTTCTTATTAGATATTGTGTACTTGAATTACGCGTTGGACTGTCAAGAATACAATTTAGGAATTAATACAAGTATCATAGAAAAGCTGCGAAGTCTCCTGCCGTTTTTTTCAGGGAAAAAAACTTAATTTGACTGTAAACCGACTTTTACTACCAAATTTATCTAGTACGGATAAAAAACAAATTCTACCAGCCAGTAATGTGTTTTATTTCGAATTACTAAATGCGTGATTAAAAAATGGGTAACGATTATGTCATTTTGTTTTACTTAAAAATTTCTATTGGTATATTTTTAAATGATACTTTGAAACTGAGGAGGAAACGCAATTTTTAATTGTAATTCAGTTATTTATTTTTCTAAATGTCGTTCAAATTTCTGTAGCTTATACTTAGGAATCTAGTAAAATTTATGCCACAATTAAGGAATGAGTTACGAAGTCTCCTGTGGTTTTTCGAAGGGAAAAAAAATCTTACTTTGCCTGTAAAATAAGTTCTACTGCAAAACTAACCTAGTGTGTAAGAGGGGAAAAAAATGTTTCAAACAATGATCCTTTTATGTTTTTTTTTTAATGCATACTTTGATGTTGAAGAAAAAATCCAATTTTTAATGGTAAATGAGTTATTTACTTTTTAAAATATAATTAAAAATTCTTTTGCATATTATTTAGGAATCATCATTTTTGTCACAGTTAAGGAAAGAGTTACGAAGTCTCCTGTCATTTTAAGGGTGTATTCGAAAAAATGCTTTTCTACCTTCAACAACTCAAAATTTTCCGATACAATTTCAGACATATTTTTAAAAGTAGAAACATGAAACTTGCTGAGGCGATTTTTGAAGAGATGTATAAGGTGCTGTGTGATGTCATTTTACGCACAAATCATTAGAATTTGATTTATAAACAATTATCTTCACAGTATGACTCATTTTTTCGTCCACAGATCTCCCGGTTTGTAAAAATCTGTTCAAAATGCCGTTTTTGATTGCTTTTCTTGCAATATTTTCTGCATTTATCAAAGAATCGACAATTACGGCAACTTGAGTACTTTCTGAGTAAGACAATTTGCCAGTTTGATGCATATGAGAGCAAAAATGAATTTAAAAATAAATCGGGAAATAAGCAGTTTGAATCGAAAACACCCTTAAGAAGGGGAAAAAAAAAATCTTACTTTGCCTGTAAAATAAGTTGTACTGCCAAACTCATCTAGTGTATAAGAGAAAACAAGCTGTTTCAGCCAGTGATCCTTTTTATTTCAAATTAATACTGTGTGATTAAAAAATACTAAAGATTGTATCATTTTTTTAACCTAATAATTTTTATTGGTATGGTTTTTTTTTTTCTTTCTTTAATGCATACTTTGAGTTTGAAGAAAAAATCCACTTTTTATTAGTAAATGACTTAGTTACTTTTTAAAATATAATTGAAAATTTTTTAGTTTATTATTCAGAATCATGGCATCATTCATTCATCATTTATGGCACAATTACGAAAAAAGTTGCGAAGTCTTGTGTCGTTTTTAAAAGGGAAAAAGTGTTACTTTGCGTGTAAAATACGTTCTAATGCCAAACTCATCTAGTGCGTATGAGAAATATTGTCTCAGCCAGCGATGCTTTTTATTTCAAATTGATATTGTATGATTAAAAAATACTAAATATCATGTCTTTATATATATATATATATATACTAAACATTTCTATTGTAATCTTTTTTGAGTGCATACTTTGAAGTTGAAGAAAAAATGCAATTTTTAGTAATAAATGAGTTGTTTAATTTTAAATTATAATTGAAACTTCTTTAGCTTATGATTTAGGAATCTAGTACGATTTATTGCACAATTAAGGAAATAGTTACGAAATTTTCTGTCTTTTTTGGAAGGAAAAAAAATACTTTGTTTGTAAAACAAGTTCTATTACCAAACTCATCTTATGCGTGTAAGAAAACAAACAATCCCATCCAGCGATGCCTTCTATTTACAAATTATTGTTGTATAACTAAAAAATACTAAAAACTGTCTCTTTTTTTTTTTTTTTTTTTTTTTTTTTTTGAAATTGAAACATTTTTATTGGTATGTATTTTTTAATGCATACTTTAAAATTAAAAGGGAAAAATGCAATTTTTAATGACGAATGAGTTATTCATTTTTTAAATATAATAGAAAATTATGTAACTTATGATTTAGGAATGAAGTACGATTTATGGTGTAATTAAGGAAAAAGTTTCGAACTCATTTTGGAATAAGGAAAAAATAAAATGTTACTTTGCCTGTAAAATAAGTTTTCCGCAAAACTCATCTAGTGCGTATAAGAAAACAAACTCTCTCAGCAAGCGATGCTTTTTATTTCAAACAAACATTGTGTGAATAAAAAATACTAAAGATTGTGTCCTTTTTTTTTCAACCTAAAAATTTCAATTGGTATGTTTTTTAATGCATACTTTGAGGTTGTGGAAAAAGTTAAATTTTTAATGATAAATGAATTACTTACTTTTAAAAATACATTTGAAAATTATATACTTATTATTTTAGAAATCAGGTACGATTTATGGTACAATTAAGGAAATATTTGCGAAGTATCCTGCAAATTTTTGGAAGGGGAAAAAAGTTATTTTGCGTGTAAAACAGGTTTTACTGCCAAACTTATCGAGTGCGTGAGAGAAAATAAAATGTCCAAGTCAGTCATGCTTCTCCCCCCCCCCCCCCCCCCAAATTATCGGTATGTGATTAAAATATACTAAAGATTATGTTTTTTTTGCCCCTAAAAAATTCTATTAGTATGTTTTTAATGATACCTTGAAATTGAAAAAAAAATGCAATTTTTAATAGTAAATGAGTTATATGCTTTTTAAAATGTAGTTGAAAATGCTGTAACTCATGATTTAGGAATCTGATGTAATTTGTGCCACAATAAAAGATGGATTTGTAAAGTCTCGAGTCACTTTTGAAATGAAAAAAAAATTTTGCTTGTAAAACAAATTCTACTACTAAACTCATGTAGTGCGTGTGAGAAAACAAACTGTCCCAGCCAGCAGAGCTTTTTATTTTAAATTTTCAAACATTATTTAATATTATTATTTTTTTAAAAAGAAGAAAAGTAAAAAAAAAGAACCTGTAGTATATTTTAATCAAATAAATTAAAATATACTAAAAGTTATTTATTTTATTTTATTTTATTTTTATTTATTTATTTATTTATTTATTTTATTTTATTTTATTTTATTTTATTTATTTATTTATTTATTTATTTATTTGCCTAAAAATTTTTATTGGTACGTTTTTTGAATGCATACTTTGATGTGAAGATAAAATACAATTTTTAATAGCATAAAAGTAAATGATGAGTTATTTACTTTTTAAAATGTAGTTGAAAATTCTGTAGCTTATAATTTATTAATCTGGTGTGATTTATGCAACAATTAGGGAAAAAATTACGAAGTCTCCTGTCATCGTTGGAAGGAGGGGGGGGGGGGGGGGGTTACTTTGCCTTTAAAACATGTTTTACTGCCAAACTCATCTACGTGTGATAAAACAAGCTGTCCCAGTCAGCGATGATTTTTATTTCAAATTATCATCGAGTTCTTAAAAAATACGTAACCATTATATTATATCTATTTTTTTAAACCTAAAAACTTCTATTGGTATGTTTTTTGAATGCACAGGGGGAGGGGGAGGCAATTTTTAATAGCAAATGAGCTATTTACTTTTTAAAATATAATTGAAAATTCTATAACTTATGATTTAGGAATCTGGTACGTTTTATGTCATAATTAAGGATAGTGCTATGAAGTCCCTTGTCGTTTTTGGAAGGAAAGAGAGAGAGAAAAAAAAAAGGTTATTTTGCTTGTAAAACAAGTTTCACTGCTAAACTCATCTAGTGCGAGTGAGAAAACAAATTGTCTCAGTCAGCGATGCTTTTTATTTCAAAGTAACATTGTGTGATTAAAAAATATTAAAGATTGTGTTCTTTTTTTACATAAAATTTTTTATTGGTATATTTTTTAAATGCATATTTTGGAGTTAGTAAAAAAAAAAAAAAAAAAAAAAAAAAAAAAAAAATGCAATTTTTAATAGTAAATGTGATACTTACATTTTAAAATCTCGTTGAAAATTCTGTAGTTTATGATTTAGGAATCTGGTATGGTATATACCACAATTAGAGAAAGAGCTTCGAAGTCTCTTGCTGCTTTTCGAAGGGGAAAAAAGTTGATTTCCCTGTAAAACAAGTTTTACTGCTAAACTCACCTAGTGCGTACGAAAAAACAAGCTGTCTCAGCAAACGATGTTTTTAATTTCAAATTATAATTGCGTAACTAAGAAATACTAAAGATTTTGCCTTTTTTTCCCCCCTTAACCTAAAAATTTCTATTGGTATGTTTTTTGAAATCATAATTTAAAATTAAAGAAAAATTGCAATTTTTAACAGTAAATGAGTTACTTACTTTAAAAAATATATATATAGTTGAAAATTCAGTAGCTTATGATTTAGGAATCTGGTATGATTTAGGCCACTATTACTTGCGAAGACTCCTGCCGCTTTCGGAAGGAAGGATTTTTTATTTTATTTATTTATTTATTTATTTATTTATTTATTTATTTATTTATTTTTATTTTATTTATTTATTTATTTATTTATTTATTTATTTATTTATTTATTTATTTTTATTTTATTTTATTTATTTATTTATTTTTGCTTTTTTTGCCTGTAAAATTGGTTTTACTGCTAAACTCATCTAGTGTGTGTGAGAAAACAAATTGTCACAGCCAGCGATTCTTTATATTTGAAATTATCGTGTGATTAAAATATACTAAAGATTATGTCTTTTTTTTATCTAACGATTTCTGTTGCTATGTTTTTGAATGCATATTTTAAGTTGAAGAAAAAATGCAATTTTTTAATCGTAAATAAGTTACATGCTTTTTAAAATGTAATTGAAAATTCTGTAGCTTATGATTTAGGAATCAAGTACGATTTGTGACACAATTAAGGGAATAGTTGTGAAGTATCCTGCCGCTTTTGGAAGAGGAAAAAAAAAGTTACTTTTCCTGTAAAACAAATTTTACTGCCAAACTCATCTACCTGCCTTAGAAAAACAATTTGCTCATGTTTAGCGATGCTTTTTATTCCAAATTATCATTGTATGATAAAAACATACGCAAAGATTATGTCTTTTATTTTTATTTTTTTTAATCCTAAATAATTTTATTTGTATGTTTTTTGAATGCATTCTTTGAAGTTGAAGAAAAAAACAAATTTAACATTGATTGAGTTATTTACTTTTTAAATAGTCGTTGAAAATTCTGTTGCTTATGATATAGGAATCTGGTACAATTTATGCCACAAGTTATGAAAAGACTTGCGAAGTCTCCTGTTATCTTATGATGGGAATAAAAGGTTACTCTGTCTTTAAAACAAATTTCACTGCCAAGTTCATCTAGTGCACGTAAGAAAACAAACTGTCCCAACTAACGATGCTTTTTATCCCAAATTATCACTGTGTGATTTAAAAATACGTAAAGATTATTTTTTTTAACTAAAAATTTCTATTTGTATGTTTTTTTAAAGCATGCTTTGAAGTTGAAGATAACACGCGATTTTTAAATAAGTATTTAAATATTGTTGTATCTATTCCATTTGCCGTTTATATTCCGATTTAGATCTATGTATATAATGGATAAAAAAAAATTATGATATGATGTATCAACGTGAAAGGTCTGAAATATAGATAAGATATTCAGAAATATTGAAAAGATATTTTCTTAATATCGATAAAATACTTTGAAGTATCAATATAATAAAATTTTGATGTATCGATAGATGAAAATCCTGAATGGTAAAATTTAGGAATCTGGTATGATTTATGCCACAATCAGAGGAAGAGTTTAGAAGCGTCTTGTCATCTTTTTTTTTAAATGCTACTTTGCCTGTAAAACAAGTTCCACTGCCAAAACCATCTAGTATACACGAGAAAACAAACTCTCGCGTTCAGAAATGCGTTTTATTTCAAATTGTCATCGTATGATTAATAACTACGTAAAAATTATGTAACTTATTTATTTAAATATTTCTACTGGCGTATTTTATGAATGCATACATTGAAGTTGAAGAGGTAATACTTTTTCAAATGTAAATGCTTTATTTAAATTTTTAAATGGTATTTTTCTGTTCCATTTACACTTCCAGTTCAGTTCGGTGTACATTTAAATTATTATTTTTTTCTATATTTCACCTTGTATTGTATAAGTTTAAATATGTGAGTATTAAGTATAAAAATGGGGAACAAAAATATTTTTGTGTAATGATTTTTACAGTGTTTTATTACATCATATTTTTTTGTCACAAGAAAGTTTAATGGATTTTTGCAAATGTATCTCTAGTTAATATTGTGACATTTTATGCTCTTATACTAATTACACAGAATTATTTTAAATATGCTTTTTGATGTTTAAATACAATGAACTTTTCCAAATTTATATAAATATTTAATTTTTATATTGCGAAAATGGGAAGAGGAAAAGTCAAAAATATAAAACCTATGAATTTAGTTTGTTATTATTATTATTATTATTACTATTATTATTATTATTTATTATTGCTGATTTTCAACGAAAATGAGAGAGAACGCGATGAAAATCAACTTTAATCTCTGAAACAAATAAGTAAAGAATATTTATTTAGAAAGTTATTTTTGCCATTTAAAAAAGAAAAAAAAATCTCATAACAAATTTTGCTGCAGATTTCCTTATTGATTGCAGCTAATATAAATAGCTTTGATGTTATATTTCATATTCGGGGTGGAAAAACTGAAAACCATAGATCACAATGTATCCTGAATATCAGCTAATCAATAAGATTTTAAAGATTAATGCTTTCAATATTTGATATGTGACGACTTCTTAACCTGTCGTTTTTCTTGGCGTTGTCACCTTGACTTATGCAATTCAAATAGGACTCATGAATATCTGTAATTGATTGCGTCATTGATTGCAGCTATACAGTCGAAAGAATCAAACTTCTTGAAGCAGGAGGTTGGGAGAAAAAGTTACAAATTGTCGCATTTAGATCAGAATTCAAGTCGTGTCATGAGAAATGGGCTTGCCTTCCCTCCCCGCACACTCGTCTAAAATAGATGACACTCGTTTTCTTCAGCATGACACTGCGTCAGTTTAAAAGTTGCCGAAGGGTTAAGAAGGTTCCTGAATAGCTGAACGTGTTCCTGATTCGATGCCAGTTCCTGCCTTATTAAGGCATATTCCAGTCACATCTTTTAGCAACCGATAATCATTCGCAAAAATTATTTCATACATTTTTTTTTTCTCATCTTCTGTGGTATTCATAGGCCATAACTTCCTTAAAAGTTGAAAAGCGACAGATAAAGATGCACAATGTGCTGTGCTGGCCTTGGAGCTAGATCCCGTATCCACATTTGCCTTTCTTGTGAGTTATCTGCTTTCTTTATGACCGTTCGAAATAGGTGCAACTGCCTACAAGAAAACTCGTTTAAAAATTCAGTGATGAATAGACTGCGGTAAAAAAAGAATTGTGTCCTCCAGATTTTTTTTCGATGTGATATATTGTTGGAACCTTGTGGAAAGAAGCTTTTGGTAATCATTTTTATCCCTCCTTATTCTGTCCACAAGATAATTTTAATCACAGAATACAAAGTAGAAGATTTGCTCTAATATCAGTTTGGGGAGAAATATTGTTTTTCTGGCATACTTTTTTCCTCAGTAAATGATAAACGTATGTATTTGTGTTGTTGAAGGATCAACATCTGTACTTATTATATAAATGTGGGCGTCGTCGTTGTGGATGTTACTTTTCGTGTGTTACAAAGTTGCTCTCATTTTAGAAACTGAAAAAACTTGGTGAACACCATCATACTTTTATGATTAATTTTGCAGAATACATGTAACTGCTTTCCTTTATGCATATATGTATATAATAAAAAGTATTGGTCATTGGACTGGAACAGATAATTTATCACAAAGCCTTTATGTTGACTTTAAAGTGCTTTTTCTTCTGCAGGAATAATTACGTTTACATCAATATTTCAGTTGAATTAAAAAGTAAACGAAATAAAATTAAATAAGAATAAAAATCAAATAATTATAAAAGAGGGAGTGTTTGTTCATGTAATTTTTATTCGAATACAAAGTGGCTGTAATTTTAGAAAAATAACAAAAATAGTGAACATCTTCATACTTTTGTGATCCCTTTTGTATCATATGTATCCCCCCACCCCCAAATGATCAGTGTATAAAAATATGTATTGGAAATCGGACTGTAAAAGAAAATTTCACACAAAACCTTTTATTGACTTAAAAGTACTTTTTCTTTTCCTGATATAATTACATTCTTATCAGTTTGCACATCATGTTTGAAATGTATTATTTAATGATATAAAATTAAATAAACATAAATTAATTCGTTTCTCTATTTATTTCAAAGAAAGTTTTGCTTTAAAAAAAATTTTAAACTTTTTCAACTTTGATCGCATTTGAGCGTATTATTTAATCACTCGATGCTGCATTGATGATTTTTCGCAATTAAAATTAATAAGATTCAATTTTTATTACTTTAATAAATAAATGACGGACAGAAATGAGTTCAGTAAATGATTTTTCTTTACAATACAATAATCACTACAACAATGCGATAAGTTATGGAAAGAAATAAAAACAATCACTTAAGGGGGTTCGGTACACATTTTAAACTAATTTTTATTTATTGAGTTGAAATTTTAAAATTTTATGTTTTACCATATTATTTGTAAACGAAATCACAGGATAAAGTTTGTCATATTTTTTCAAACTAAATTTCAAATTTTACTTAAAAAGTGGGGTAGTTTAAAATCTTTATAACTGAAAATATTATTTTTAGAATTTTAGTTTTTTTTTCTTCATTTAAATGTACAAAAATATATAAGCTTTACTCTTGATTAAGCATTTTTAAAAATATGAATTTATATAAAAATTAAAAATATTTAAAGTAAAAATTAAAAAATAATGTAACTTTTATTTAAAAAATCACATTTTCAAAAGTAATGATTTTTTTTTCAATCTTGTTAAATCAGAATTAAAGTAAAGTAACTAAAAAAACATGTCCCAAATTTGAACCATTTATGTCTAACGGTTCTTTATTTAAAACACTTTAAACAGAAGGCATGGTGAAAAAATCCATCATGAAGAAAAAAGCATTTTCACATAAAGTCATTTCCAAGACAACTATTGTTTGAAAACCAACCAAAATGAAAAACCTAAAATTTCTTTTTTTCCAATCAAGGTAGAAACATAATTTAAACGTCATTAAAAAATATATATAAATAAGTAAAATAAAAGTAAAACTTTTTTTTGTAGACTTTTGTGTTCCAGATGTAAATAAATTACTTTCTTATTTAATTTTTTAATACAATAAATGAGAACATCTAATGCTTTTGCCACTGCCGGCTTTCTTCACTACCTTCGTTTTTCTAGATTCTTTATCCCGCATTCCTGTAATTCTTCTATGGAAAATATTGTGCTTTTCACTTTAATCTACAAAACATTCATCAGGCATTTGACATCTGGTTGTCTGCAAAAGCACTTGATGTTGTTGATCGAAAACTGGCTACAGAAGTAACAAATTAGGAATTCCTTTGATAAAACAAACACATATCTTCGTATATACGAACATCTTTAAAGATAAAATCGGCCCCTTGATCCCCTCGTATATTATTTCTGCATAGTACAAATTCTGTTATCATAAATACCATATTCTTGTCTTGTGGCGTGGGGAAAACAGGGAGATAAAACTGTGGGTATGTCAACGAGCTGCAGTTCACATCTACTCACATGGGAAACCTTTTTTTCATTTTCTTTCCTTTTATACTTGTCTAATTTTCCAATATTTTCTTTTATTTTGAAATTTTATTTCAAAATAATAATTATATTAAAACTTAAACACTCCATAATCTTTTACATTACTATTTCATTAAATATCTATTAAATTAGAAAAAAATGTAGAAAATTAAAATAAAAATGAATAAATAAAAAATAAATGCAGCGAACTGCCCAGACATCCAACTGTTTTTCATAAATAAGGGCCACTTGACCGTATTATAGAGAGTTCTCATTGGTCAAGGCAGAGATCTAATGACATTTAATTTTTTATAGGCCAATGTTCCCAATTTTGGACATAAGTTAAAAAAATTATTAAAAATTAAATTTAATCAAAATTAACTTGAAAAAATTAGCAGAAATAGTAAAAAGATGACTTGATTTTTTGAAATTGAAGGTACATATTATTAATGAAGAAAGGTACAGAAAATTATAAAAATGACCAATGGCCATTGGAAAATGATGAGTCATAAAAATGATTTTTTCAAATAGATTTTTCGAATTAGAAACTTGATTTTTTGAAATAAGTTACATTCTTATCATTTATGGGGAAATGTACAGAAAATCATAAAAATGATCAATGACCGCCAAAAGGGATCAATGTTCCCGATTGGGAATATTCCGAAAATTATATATATATATATATATATATATATATATAAACCCACCTTATTAATGACTAATATTCCTTAACTAAAGCATTAAGAAGCATAATGTGCAAAATAATAATAATAATAATAATAATAATAATAATAATAATAATAATAATAATAATAATAATAATAATAATAATAATAATAATAATAATAATAATAATAATAATAATTTAAACAATGCCTGTATCTAAATTTGGTCTGTAAAAGGTTAAATAACCGTTACCCATAAAATTTGTGAATAAGCAATATGCTGCAAATTTTTTGAACGCAATCTTTTTACATAAGATTTCTCTCTCTCTGAATGTAATTTTCAGGTATAAAATGGATAGTGTACGAAAATTCAAAAAAATATTTTTTTTTTATATACTTTCCAACATAATTGAAAAATGTTTGTGCATTCGGTTCTTCCGGCTATCTGTCTGCCTGCGGTTTGGCTGTCTCTTAATTCACATAAATAGTATATTAGGATTGGCATGTAATTGGTATATGTTATTAAAGATTTTTTTTTTTTTTTTTGACTTGTTCTTTATTGAAATTGACGCGTGTGTCATCATAATTCATTTACAAGGACAATTACAATAATTCCTTTATATTATAGTGTGTGTCTGGGGAAGGGGGATGAATCATTTTCAATGAATTTTTTAATGAATAAGGAAATGCTAGAAATATGTAGCCTTATTTCAAACATATTTAATTTGATATTAATAAATAAAGTGCATTCAAGATATGTTTGCTGTAGAATATGGTGCTCATAACCTATATAGTTCACTTACAGGGACTCCCAAAATAATTCTATTATAGTGCTATGCATTGAGCAATAACTGCTAAAAGTGTGTTTTCAATTGTGGCATGAGTTTTTTAATGTTATTAATTTTGTGAATATTACTTGGTGTATATAAATTCTGTATATCATGTACAGTGCTGCACAAAATACTTCAAGTGTATTCATGTTTATTAACGGAAATTGCTGAAGATGAATTTTCAACTGTGTTTTTCGTTTTTAACTGAGCTTATACATACTTTTTAGCATATATACAAATCGATAAATCACATATGCTGCACTAAGAATTGGGATACTTTACTGGTTATATAGATGAAATTGGTTTTCCATATGTATTATAGGCAGAGTTGAATTCAGACACTTTTCTCTGTAAGGGATTTCTGTGGCTCCCGGGGGGGGGGGGGGGTCATTAATTTGTTCTGTTCTCTTATGCTTTTTGCACTGTGCCACCAGCTATGAATTTGCCTAACAATTATCGCTCTCTGACATCTTATCTATCAGAGATGTGGGACATGCGTCTCAGGATCCTCGAGTAAATTGCCTTCGAATCGAATCTTAGTTATGAAAGTCAAATAAATGTTTTCCTTATTACTCGTACGAAGAAATAATTGCTGTATACTCCTTTTGAAAAAGCTTATATGCACCTACGCGCTCCAGCAAGGTTAAGCACAATAGCATGACATTTGCAGGAATGCTTGTTGAGATGATTTGTAATCAAACGGATTTTCATTTTCGATAAATGAATCACATGTTAAATTATAAGCAATCATAACCTAACTTTTTTTTTTCTCGTTTCCCTCGCGATTATGTTCCAACGTCAACTTTGACAACATTTTCTGAAAGATCTGCATTTGTCAAAAAATGAAACAAAAACAAATACAGTTCGATTAAAACATTTCTGAATATGAACACCTCCCTAATTTCATGCATTTGCTAACAAAAATGAATTCAAATATGTGCCAGATAAGAGCCAATTTAGAGCTGAAAAGAATCTTGAGTTAAATGTGTCCTATGACTATACTATAATAAATGTCAAGGAAAAAATAAATAAATTGGCCTCTTAAAAAATATATAAAGGTGGAACTTGAACAGGATCACGTAATCTGTAACTCATCATGCTTAGACAGACCGTCACTTTCAAGGTCAAATGGTTGTGCAAAAACAGGTAAAAAACAACTTCTATACACAGTTCCAACATCACTTTCGATTTTATTTTATTACTTTTTTTTCCGGTGGACTTTCTTTAAATAGAACGGAAATTATCATATTGGGCGAAATGATTTCCTTCTTGTGTTGTCCCACCTTTTTGTAAGTGAATAGGAAAAGGGTATTTTATGTTTTGAATACAAAATAAATAAATAATATGCTCGAAACCCTCATACAATGAGTAGGACTTAATTGTTTAAAGTCAATGATTTTTGGAATAAGAATATAAAGGGACAAATTTGTCTATTGAACGCAAATACGCGTTTGAAAGTGTACGATTTTTTCTTTCTTTCTATAAATGTTTTGCATGGCCCAATTGTAACTATCGCTTTTCTCGTTGCCCTTTTCCATCTTCAAAATTTACTGTGTATAAATGAATTATATTACTATAAGTTATATATAATTATAATATTACATAAATATTATACATTGCTATGAATGAATTATTACATGAAATTATTTATTTTGCATTACTATGCTCTCTAGGCTAACAAAAAAAATGAAAAGTATGTGCATTTTTTATGTACAGTTAAAAGCTAAAATTCGAGATTAGTTAAAACTCGATTTGTATATTAAAATGCAATCAGATTATCAAGTCATATCTTAGTAGAAAACACATGAAAACTCGATTTTAGAGGTTGATTTATAGGTTACCATTATATTTTCCTGTTCCCAGTCCTCCGTATTTTCAAACCTTTGGGTATTTGAATGCTTCTTTTAGGCATAAAAAATCTGGGTGTATCTGTTCATGCAAGCAAATATATGGCATTTATTTATTTTACTAGATTTTACATTCTTCTTTATTTTTTGGATGGGGAAAAGATACAATTCGATCTTACGCCTTAAATGTAGAAAATGTAATGACTTAAAGGCGGAAATTTACTGTTGAAATGTTTGCCCGTGTGTCTGAACCAAATTTTGGTGTTGCAATAGCTACAACTATAGTATGATGCTATTTGTTTTTAAAATTTGGAGTTTTGGTTCAAACGGAACTCCAAATGATGGAACAGAGACTTATGACTGCAGCTGTATTGCAAT
Source organism: Maratus speculifer (assembly GCA_964019185.1). Classification (NCBI taxonomy): domain Eukaryota; kingdom Metazoa; phylum Arthropoda; class Arachnida; order Araneae; family Salticidae; genus Maratus; species Maratus speculifer. The sequence continues at coordinate 278,109,065 of OZ025295.1, read as the reverse complement.
AACAAAAATTGGCTCAACCCGGAATAAACTGTTTAACTTTGTACAGAGAAATTCTAAAGAATCTGAGTTTTTAGAATTAGGGTAAATTAAATTGTGGAAAATATGTAAATAATCAACAATTATTACACTGTTAAAAATCTTGTCCTAGTTTGAACCAAATTTCGGTGCTCAATAGCTGCCTCTGTAAGATGGTGAAATCTTGAACCAATATTTGGAGCTCCTGTTGAAGCATAGTTCCAATAGTTGGAACGAGATTGAAATAGGAAGCTCCAAATTTTGGTAGGAGATTTCACCATCTTAAGATAACAGCCACTAAGCATCAAAATTTGGTTCAAACTAGAGTGAAATTTTTAACAGTGCAGTTATTAAAATATTTTTTTTTTTTTTTTCTAAAAGCATATTTTTTTTTTTTTTTTTTTTTTTTTTTTTTTTTTTTTTTGTCTATTGAAATATTTCTGAAGCCCCAGTGGTACAAAATATTTAACAATCAGTTTTTATGCGCGTTTTACAATTCTTCTATTAATGCAATCGCCGTCTTCGGCTAACTTTCGTGTTTTCTTATTTCTTTCTTGATGACATTTTTCAGTTTCAAGCCTATAAATTGCAAAGGCCTAGTTTGTTTAATTAGCTGATGTATACTTACATTCAAAGCATTAAAGTGTGAAACATTTCTTTATTATTCAAACTTCAAGGATTATCTTAAATACAGGCAAATAATTTAAATTCTTGTGTTTAGGGAACGTAAAATACATTCTATTCAATTTGTATATTATTTTTTTCATCTTTGACTCACTTGTTATAAATTCACACTTTATTTATTTATTTACTCTTTATTTATTTATTTATTGTTAATTTGTTATGAAAATAATTTGAAAACTTTTTCTTTTCTTTTTTTCATATCATACTTTTATTTATTATTATTATTATTATTATTATTTTGAAAAACTACGAGTTAAATTTATGTAGATGTCAAAAATAATAATAATGCTTTTATTTCTCAAAATGTTTCCAAATGTACATTTTACGATGAAGTGGAAAATAATGATATTTTCTTGAAATATATCTTATTTTACGTAGTCCATTTATTGTTTATTTATTTATTTTGATGATATGCGTATATAATTCCCTTCGACACATGTACTATGTACAGTCTTTGGCTGCTACCAATAAAAATTGCTTGCTAAAAAATGTCTAATATAAAAATCCTCAATTAAAATCAATGAAATTATTTTATTTTAAAAAATATTACCATTAATATTATGGCCGAACAGAATACAGCTATTATTTTTTATTTGAGAAAAAGCATTTTTACCCAAAACATACATAACCCGATTATAAAAAAATAACAGAATTAAATACAGGTTTACTAACTTTTTCTTGACTAAGGAAATTTAAAATACAAACTTACACACGACTAATGAATTAAGATTATGACTATTTATTTATTTTTACGTCAGATAAGCATATTTTCTTGTGATTACATTACAGTGATTTACATTTTAATTTTAGTATTATAATTTAATATTTTTGATTTTGTACGTCATTAAAAAGGACTGCAGTAAATGATTAGGGTTGTATTATTGTTTTGATGACGGCCCGTTATCTGCAACAGGGATATAGGCCCGAGAGAACCTAACCAGTATTTGCACAAGAATATACAAGGTTCGAAGAAAACCACTGAAAACTGTGAACGATTAGATCAACGGGCGCGATTGCGAATTCTGATTAAGAAAAGAAGCAAAGAAAGTTTTCTGAAATACATAAAGATTGTATAACTAAAAATATTAAAAATCTCAAATCCGTCTCATCTGTAAATTTTACTGTCAAACCTACGGGCAAAATTTACCTTTTAAAATAAAATTGTAAACTATTGAACAATCTTAGTCAGTCTTGCACTTAAATAAAATCTTTTTTATAAATGAAGTCTTTTTATATAGTTTTCACATATTTTAATTATTATATTCCTTACAATCATTATTATTATAGCCAATTTTAATCATAAGTTCATTAAAGCCCGAAATTGATTTCGGACGCGTATACATGCATACGGCAAATGTTGAATACCCATCAAGTTCTAATTTCTATACGTGATCCTGCTTAGCACTACGAGCTTTTTTCACTTTCACGTAAATCTGGTCAAACGGGGTTAATATAGACTTTCATTAACCAAACGGACCTACGGACAAAATTTACCCTTCAAAATAAAAATTGTAAACTATTGAACTATCTTAGTCAGTGTTTCACTTAAATGAAATCTTTTTTTTTTTTTTTTTTTTTTTTTTTTTTTATGATAGTTTTTACATATTTTAGTTATTATTATATTAATTACAATCAGTATTATTATAGCTAATTTTAATCATGAGCTCATAAAAGCGCAAAATTGATTTCGTATGTATACGGTCGCATGTGGACATTCATCCAACAAACGTTGAATACCCATCAAGCTCTAATTCCTGCACGTGATTCTGCTCAGCTGTATACAGTCAAAACGAGCTTTTTCCACTTCCACGTGAATCTGGTCAAATGGGGTTAATATAGACTTTCATTAACCAGATGGACCTACGGACAAAATTTACCCTTTAAAATAAAAACTGTAAACTATTGATCAATCTTAGTCAATGTGGCACTTATATGAAATCTATTTATATGATAGTTTTCACGAGTTTTATTTATTATTATATTGCTTACAGTCATTATTATAACATCCAAATTTAATCATAAGCTCATAAAAGCGCAAAATAGATTTCGGATGCGTACGGTGGCATGTGTTACATGCATCCCACAAATGTTGAATACCCCATCAAGCTCCAATTCCTACACGTGATCCTGCTCAGCAGTATGAACCTTTTCACTTTCACGTGAATCTGATCAAACGAGGTTGTTCGGAGACTTTCAATAGCCAAACAATCCGCAGCGTGACTAGAGATCGGGAGAAATCGCGCTATCGGGATCGTCCAGATCGCCTGGGATCATCGGAATTCGAGCCAGTAGGTCAGATGAGGTGGGCGGAATTCAGCTATCGAACGGACTCATCGTGAATGTGCACAGCCCTCTAAACGCTCACGATGCACAATGCACAATGCCGGATTTATTAGAGCGCGGAGAGAGAAAAAAAGCGAAAGTAATGAAAGCCAGGGATGATTGGGGACTCGACCTCCAAACACATTTCCTTTTATTTATTTATTTTCAATTCTACCGGTGTTGTTCCCGTGAGTTATGGATGTGTTATTGATGAAAAAAAAAAATAAACAAACAAACGAAAGTCTGATTTGATGATATCGAATGGTTATTGTTGTGATATCGTGATGTGAATGCGTGTTGGCCGTGGAATGAAAGTGAATGTGAATATTTTCAGCAAAACTGGAAAGTGTTTTTATTGCTATTGTTATTTTTATTTTACTTTATTTTTTATTTTCCAAACGCATTGTGTAAGCAAAATACTCTAACAATAATAATAATAATAATAATAACAAGTTGAAAATTGTGAGTCAAACGTAGCAAGTGTGGTGCGTTCGGAATATAACGAAGTTTTAAAAATATTCAGATCTTTGTATAATAGTATTCGGATACAGTAGAGTATCCGAAACCTTTTGTGTGTCCCTATAATTACTATCTGCTTTGTAGTATTACTGGAAGTAACTTGTAGTAAACTTCAGCAACATATATCAATTTTATAAAATGTGAAATAGTTTAATATATCTAAAACATGACCCAAACAATGTTTTCCCAATAACATTATGCAATGGACTACTTTTGTGTGGCCCTGTAAATAATAACAAATATTCTGTGCACCATAGATTGTGCAGGATGTATATTTTAATGTCTATTTCATATTAATTTTATTATGGTCGAAATTGTATAACATCCTTAAAATGCTTTTAAAACTATTTTCTTTCTTCCATTGTCCATGATGTAACGGAATACTTTTGATTGTCCCTCTATTTAAATTATACATCCGATTTTCATAAAAAATTGAAATGACAACAATTATATATTTTAAATTTCAAAAGATTTGGTTTGGTAGTTTTTGCTCTGTTATATGCGGACAGACAGCTATTCAGACTGAATGACGACTCTAGGTGCTACGTATTTACATAATTGCGAGCGCGCCTAGTAATAATAATAATAATAAGAGGAAATTTTGTTATATTTTTACAATTTGAAGTTCCCTAAATCCTGCTCTTCTACTTTTATAACGATTATTTCACATAAAGGAAACAATTAGTTGTTGATACCCTTGCAGTAGTTGATGAATTATTTTAAATATTGCGTCATTTCGGCTACTTTTATTTGAATATTGGTACACATGTTGTCACATTGTTGTCATCTGTCTACTGTAATGGAAGCGATTTTTTTAATCTTTTATATTAGAAAGTGTGAAAATTTAGTTTAAGTTAAAATATTCCACTTCCATCTTGCTTATTTCAACTAATATTTTTATAAGAATTATTGTTAATCACAACCCAGGATGGTATTTTAAATATTAATTTTTAGATTTTTAATTGACTTATTTCGCCTGATCAACTAATGGGGGAATGGGATTAAAAATTACTCATTTATATTTTTGTAATTATTTAATTTCAGCGGATTTCATTTTAGTTTTTATAAAATATTCATTAAGGATTGCGGAAAGCAGAGCTTCGCTAACGGGGGGGGGGGGACAGGGGGAGTGTCCCCCTCCCCAAACGTTTGCACATGCTGTTACAGTTGGCAAATTTACAAACTGAACTGGCAAATTAGTTCAAAACTTTAATAAAAAAAACTATCGTGCACTTTCTGTTTCTGATAGATTTGACGAAAGTTACCAATATAATTAGAAATATTATTGAGTTTTTTACAAATAAAAACTATATTACATCTTCTAATTGTGATAACTTGGTAAAATTATAAAACTCATTGGCAAACGCCGAGAAATAGTTATGTTTGCGTTTCACTGAGTTGGCAAACACTGAATTTTGACTTGGCAATTTAAAGCTTTTTCCCTCACCAATAAAAAGTCTTCGCGAGGGCACTGGTGGAAAGCATGTTAATTTACTTCTAAAAGTTAAAAGAAAGGAAATGTAATAAAACCCCTTAAACATTGGTTTTATTTCACAAAACTACTGGCGGGGTTACCCTATATGTATATGTATATGCGTATATTTTTGCGTTTTTAAATCCCCAATGATTATTTTTTTAACAATTTTATTTATATGTACATATATTTTTGAATTAACGCAGTAACGTCTAAATAGTACTTTCCATTGACCTCCCATTTGACGATATATTACAGGTTAATATCGCAAACTAATTTTCATACGAATTTAATACTATGTTTAGTATCTAAACGTTTTTAAAACCATTTTTCAATCATTTTGAGTTCAAATAAAATTGGGAGAATATATACATTAATAAATTACGTATGGTAAAAGTTATTACACTAAACATAACGGATGAATGAGAAACTTTTTAATAAACAAACCGACTAGTTTTATACCCGCATAAAATAGCGGTGCCATTCTCAAGATTTGTAATGATAAGTAAACTACTTTCATATAAAATTTAAAATAATAAAATTTTAAAACTTTTGCGAAAAAAGTATAGTTTGCATATGAAATTAACGAATAACATTTTAGCAGTTTAAAGTGGGATTATATAATGGCTCAGTGATCTTAATTTTAATTACAGCACACAAACATTTTAACATCTTAATCACCAACTTTTCGAATACCAAATTAATTTAAAGAACTGATTTGAGAAACGCTACTTTAACATTGTAACTGTTACTCTTTAATTTTCTTCTACTCCCCACTTAAGAAAAAAAAAAACTTTATTAGGTTATCTGATTGCCTCAGAATTTCGTGAATAGAAAGTTTTGAAAAGGAAATGTCCCCTTGTGAAACACTTGACTGATTCCTTTGTTGAGATAAGTATACCTACGACTGTAACTTCTTTAACCAGTTCTGTAGTTTAACTTTGCATATTGAAACGTGTGCAGAATATTAAGCAGGGAAGAACCCATTTACTTTTGAATTTTAAATTTGTTTATTTGTTTGTTTGTGTATTTTGTGCGCGTCTAGTGAATCGAACTATCTTCTCTTATCTATCCTTAATCTGTCCTAAACATCGAAACAATAAGATGCTTTCAGAAGAACCGTTTGGTTGGTTAGTTTTTTGTCCATTAGGCTTGTCGAAAAGCATGGAGTGATTAGCAATAATAATTATATGTATATACATCGAACAGAAAGCATTGCAATAGTTCATCGCTTTTATCAAGGCCATTTTGCAACTGGATTTAGACATCATTTAATAGTTATTGTCTCTTTTGGCATTTTTAGTTTCAGATGCTGTTGGATTCTTTTTTTTTTTTTTTTTTTTTTTCCTAACGCTTAAAGCTGAACTTCCATTAAGTGAAAGTATGCATTTGCAGTGAAATTTGTGTAAGGCGGAATCACTTGGAGCTGAAATAAAATTTCGGCTTAGACAGAAAAATTTTATAACCATCCTGTACACAAAATATTAAACATTTCTTTAGTGAAAAATTAAAACTAACGTATGTTAAAATTTTTCTTTTATTAATTAAACATGAAATCTTTGTACATATTTCATATATTTATAGTAAAATTAATTTACGCTACAGATTGATAGTACACTAGCAGAAAATCTCGTCTTTATACTGTACGAGTGCATGCGACAACGATGTCGTCTTGCATCTAGCACTTACTGGATTTGAACACAACTAAAATTTCACAGTCTGTCTGCATTTTCTTCACCTATTGAAAAAGTTTGTAGCTAGTCCGGGTAGTTGTAACAATATTGTTTTTTGTCTGAAATTCGATTGGAAATTAGGATGATTCTATTATAGTATAAGAATACTGTAATAGAATCATCACAATCTCCCAAAACCATCCATTTATACTTCCCAGTGAAATTGTCTTTGGTCTTAAATAGTGACTTTGCTGTTTGAGACCCCAAAATGAATGTGCGGTTTGAGCTCAAAATCTGAATCGTTCTGAGTATTGGGAGTATGGTGCAAACTGAACTGCGTTCAGGAGTTTAAATTTGAACCCCATCCCCCCTTCTCACCCGAAACATACACACACCTCCTGAACACAGCTCATTTTGCACTACTTAAGCACTTCCAACAATTCAGGTTTTGAACTTAAAATTTAAATTTAAGTCTACGCGTTTGAAAGCATTTAATGAGATACAAAAAATAAGGGTAAAAAATAGTTGTTCGTTACTTCTAAGTCTAAAACTCCCACTATCGGAATTTTTTTTAACTTTATCTTTAAAATTTATTTTCAAGAAAATGCTGACAAAAAGAAGAATTATAGTGAAAACAGCAAACGAATCGACCAATTTTTCGCGTTTATTAAAATCATTTGAAATTTTGGACCCTAAACTGTAATGACGCCTATCTCCTTGGGAAGACGTTTGGGACCCTTAGTATCCTGTTTAATATTTCTTGTATTGATGTATACTATTATCCCTTAAAGTTTTGCTCAAGAGTTTAGATTCACCCTATACATAAATAAACAAAACAAGGAAACACCAAATTCCAGTTAAAAGTGTGTTGCTCATATTGGATTATACTTTTGTAAGAATAAATTAAATGTACCTTTCTGCAAATGAACTAGTCGATTTATATACCTTTTTATTATTTTTATTTGTTTATTTTATATTACAATTGGCATTTTCAAAAATTGAGTCATAATATTCCAAGAATCAGTGAATAGAAGATGAAAAAAATTAGTAAATCGTGAAAGTTTTGGCCATTGACATTTCACTTTTATTCTTTCGCAGTGGCGTGGGGTGTGAAAAACGGAACACCCCCACCCCCCTTTCCCCTCCACTTCTCTTTCATTAAATGGGACCTGACACACATAATTCGGTCTCGAACACTTTCACCGCGCTTTGTAGAGCGTGGAGGATTTGGCAGAGAGCATAGACTTGGTGGAGTGAATCGGACCTGTTGCCCACTGAATGGAAGATAAAAGAAAATAATAATAAAAAAAAATTACACATAAAAATGATGAATAAAAGGTATTTTCTTGTGTTTTACGGCGATTGCGTGGGCGGATCCCGAAGGAGCAACCGAGGGTGACACCGAAGAATCGAGGGTAAAAGTTGGGCTTTTATGGCGCTTTTTCCGCCATTCTTTTGGGACTTCTTCGAGTAGTTGTGAGGTGACCATTAGGAGGGTGGGGCATATCCGGATTGCGTTTACGCTTCGGGGGCCCCTATTGATATCGGTTCTTTGACTCCGAGGAAGGACAACGAAAAATTTTCTACTATTCTGAACAAATCCACCAAAAAAAGAAAAAACGACTTTCTAATTCGCGTTGAAATGTCTCAAAAAATAGGTGTTTTCTTATTCCTGGGAGAAAAAGCGCTTTTTTCTCTCTTTCCTGTATGAATAGATCTATTATGTGAGTGTACCGAGGCACGTGCCGATAAATATGCTTCACTTATTCCTATTTCCGGTTTTGCGCTCGAGGATTTTTTCATTCACCGATCGCATTCGTTAGTGACGCAGGGAAGTCCACATTAATTTCAATTAATCTGAGATGTGGTATTAGCAAGTTCAAGTCTTGAATTTTCTGACAGCTAATAACCCTTTTTTCTTCTTCTTCTAGTGTACGCAGTTACACACTGGGAAACAGGGAGGGGGATGTCTCTGTTTCTTTGCACTCTATCTAAAATTCTTAATTATGTTTATATTTTAAAAATTCAAAAGTTTAAAATTTATCATACACGTAAGGTTCTGTGACAACAGAGTTTCTACCCGCCCTTTTCCTTCGCACCTGCAAAAAAATGGAGGGAGGAATAAAAGTTTGTTATTTCTATTTTGATGGAAAACAAAGAAAAATAGCCAGTGGAAGTAGATTTTTAGATTTTTAATATTTCTTACTGATTTCATTTTTGTATCGCTTTTTTAAGCTTATGTGTTTAAAAATTATCTTGTATTGGTGTTGTTTTTGACAAAAAATTCTTTTCTTACGCTTATTTTATGTTTATTTCTGTATTTTTAAAAATGTGTTTTTAGGATGTGGACCATAAGAGATATTCTTTATTTAAAAAATCTTGTCCTCCTCTGGATATCTATCTTCTTGAGCCAGGGTTAAGAATGTTTATGTTACTTTTTTTAATAAAAGAGCAAAATTATTATACTGCGTCATGATATTTTATTATACATATATATATATATATATATATATATATATATATATATATATATATATATATATATATTCATATTTTGAGTATTTGTCTATTCACTATTATTCAATAATTCTCTTTAAATTATTCAAAGTTTAATATTCCGTTTCAAAGTAATTTCTAGTTTAGTCAAAGGGGCTATTAAACGTAAATAAATGCTGTCACACCTGAAGGGTGGGGGGGGAGAGGTTCGTGAAATTGTGACAGGTTGTGACAAAAGGGTGGGAGGGGATAAAAAGAAATGTGACATCACGCAATTTAGTTAGAAATGAAATCATTAAAAATCAACAGATAAAATTTTTAAGTTATTTTGAAATTAAAGTATTTTTATATTCATAAAGTGGGAATAAGATTTAACGCCAAATATTTCAAATTCCAAAATACACTAATGTTTTCAATTGCTCTTTCATATTAATGTTTTATTACTATTGTATATTAATTATGTTTTTTGTCGTAAAATTTAATCTTATTTCATATAAAATAAGTACATGAATCATATCTATTGTTATGCTCACAAATATCATTAAAACACATTGTTAAAGTTATAAAGTTAAATTTGAAATAAGATCTATAACGTAGTCCTTTTCTTTTTTGAACTGCAAGTATACGATTATATAATATAACGCGATGTGTGACAAGGGGAAGGGAGGGAGGGAATATGGTAATGTGTGACACAAGGATGGAGGGGGGTTAAAAATGTTGTAAAAAAGTGTGACATCCTTTATGGACAGCCCCAATCAAAATATTAACACGATATTAAGTTGTAAGGAAGCCATTTTAAGGAAGCCATTTCTTAATGAAGCTTCACCTACACCTATTGTCTGGTTTTGCGCCCGAGTTTTTTCCATACACCCAGCATCACACATTAATTTCCGTTTCATATCCGTTACAGATTAATTTTAATTAATCTAAAATTTTAAGTGAATATTATTTTTTGTATTTTTTTACTATTAAGAAATCTTTTTTTTTTTTTTTTTTTTTTTTTTTTTCCACGTATATTGTGTTACTATTGTTATAATTTAACACTTTATTGCGGGGAAAAGAAAAAAAACTTTGATAGTTTAAAATTATGATAACTTTTTAAATGTTATACTTTTAATACATTTATTCGCGGATTTTCTTTCATATTTTTCAGTTATTATTTTAATATTGCTTAAAGGATTCGATATAATTTCTAGTTTAGTTAAATAAAATTAAACACTTTGCAACAGATTAGATTTTAAATCAGGCCAATGGTTAAAAAGTTAATACAATTGTATAACCTTATAAAATAAAAAATAAAAAATAAAAAATAAAAAACAGCACAGATTCACTTACATTTTACCCTTCAATGACTGATTTTTCAAAAATAAATTTGAAAATGCTTTTCGGCTTTCATTCTCAAAATAAATCATGGGGAAAATACTTTAAAAAATCATATTTTATTTTGAATATGGTTTATAGCTAAAAACAGTTTGTTTAACTAATCGTCAATACTGATCTTAATTGAAAAAATAATTTTTCTTGGTAAAATTTTATAACATTAAACGCGTGATTTTTCAGAATCCGCCTTGTTTAGCGACCAAATAAAAAACGCTATTTTTTTTATACGGAAATACTCTGAGAAATTCCTTGGTTCCTGGCCTTGTGTAAACAACGCTTTTAATTGCTGCTATAAATTAGCAGTTATTATTTACTTCTTATCAATTTATTCTCTTAAAGCATGATTTTAAGTAGTGGAATATTCTCTCTCTCTCTCTCTCTCTCTCTTTTTTAATAATAATTAATAATAAAAAGAATGAAAATGCATTAGTATATAAAAAGCTACATATAAATTTCAAGGGGGGGGGTGCATTTATTCTTTCAAAACAGTCACCAAGGCAGAAGACGGAAATACCTTATTTTATATACAAGTTGAAAGAAATGAAATGTTTATCATTCTAAGTTGTTATCATAAAGTATTATAAATTATATGCAGTTATTAGAAAACATCACTTTTTATATACAAATTAGAAACTAAATCTTCATAAAAAAAGGCCTTTAAGGTATTTTTTAATAAAATTTTCTACCATATATATATTTAAAAAAAAAAAAAAAAAAAAAATCATGATATTAGACAAAATTTTACCATTTTAAATTGAGCGAGGGGGGGGGGTTGGAACATCGTTAATAACTTTGAAAAAAGAAAAAAAAATCTATTAAATATCATTAAACATTTTAATTTAGAATAGCGTTTGTGTTTACCATTATACTTTTCATTTCCGTTCCCAATCTTCGTGAAATCCTGTTCTCATTTGAGAGAGAGAAAAAAAACTCTGCCGGAAATTCTAATTAATTTTTTAAAACATATTTGTTCTTTGTCGATCTTTAATTCCTGTCCAAGCCTTGAAATTAAATTGACAGTGATGCGCCTTCTATTTTGTTTGTGAAAGAACTGTAACAAATTTTCATATCCTGCCGTGAGATACTCCGAAATCCGCCTTTATCAAACTGTGTATTGCGTTTGTTGTCACTTCACCGTGCTCAATATGGAATAGAATTTCCTATTCAGCCGTGTATATTGATCTTACCTGCAGTTAGTGGGTTGCTTTGCGGGTTATAGAAGAGTTCCCAATGCTTACACAGAGTTGTTTTTTTCCCTACCTAGATTACTTCCTTTAAAATCCCAACTTTTTTAATTAAAAGAAAAAAAAAAGTCCCATACGAAATACTTTTTCTTTCGCTGCCATCTTTTACATACGGATATTCCAACTCATACATCATAGGACCCAAGTATTTCCACATGTTACTTCTTCCCTTCCTCCCCTCCACTTGCCCCCTGGCCGGAAATAATTACTCTTTCGCACAGGAATGATATTTTTTCCCTACTCGGTATCCCTATTTCCCCTTTTCTTTGGTTTGTTCCTCCGCAAACTTTTCTTAATGTTTGTTCAGCGTTGGTTTTAAATTATAGCCCCTGAGGGAGGCGGGGGTGGGTCGTAGCTGAGATATAGCGGACGGAAACGGAGTGTCATTGATTAGACAGCGCCATCTATCGACTGCTCAGGCCTAAAACACGGAATCGTTTTTAATCTCGCAGTTTGAAATTTCTTCGAACCCTGTTTACTGTAATCTTGTATTTACCTTTCAGCCCTATCCAAGACTGAATATATCACTAAAGGGCGAAAAAATAAAATAAAAAATAGATCCAACAGTAGAGAAAAAAAAGGGGGAAGATCCTAGAATATGTATGTAATTAAAGTCACATTTCGCGTTGTGATTCTTTTTTTTTTCTTCCAGTTACGATTTTTTATTATTTATTCATCTCTTTTTTTTTTTCTCTTTGAGATTTCAATTCTGTTTAATTCCGGTAAATTACTTCTTGTCAGGGGAGTCTTCACAAAGCCAAAATGTCAGGTCAGAAGTCAGGGTGGTCAACGGCAGGCAGTTTTTCTTCTCGAAAACAGCCTGTAAAAAAGTTAATTTAAGCGGTTTAAATTAGATTTCGAGATTGGGTATTGCGGATTCGAAGCAATCGCTTCGGTTGTGAGGCATTCATTTTTATCTTTTTTTCCCCGTAATGCATCTCTTTGATCTTTTTCTGTTCTTTCTTTGACGCGCCTTATTTAATTTTGCTAATACCTAAAATGTTATTAGATAATCGTAAGGGGAAAAAGTAATAGATTATTTACGTACAATTGAAATGAAAACTTTTTGGTTATTAAGAAGAAATAGATAGAGAATTAATTTAAGCGGTTTTCATTACACCAGAGAGTAAGGAGTTTCGCCAACAGGCGGTTTCTTTCTTTTGATATTGCTTTTGCGTTTGAGTAAAATGGTGATTTAAATTAAGAATAATTATATTACTCATCTGTGCATAAGTACGTTATTATTAAGCTTATTCATTATGCGTATTTCTTACAGTATTTTATGGTTTTTACCTTAGCCGCCGGTAAGGACTAGGAGGAAGGGTCACCGTCCCCCCCCCCTTTTTTTATTTTGAAATGCAACTAAATTTTGTTTTCTTTCTTTTTTTTTCCCTGGTGATTGTAAAAAATTAGTAAAATTAATTTTTAAAATGATTTAAAGTAATTAAACATTATGAAAAAAAAAATGGAACAAATAACTTTTCTTCAAGGTCTCTGCTCCTTCCCTGTCTTCTGGTGGAACATAATTCTTTGTTCCCCCCCCCCTTTTTATATATATATATATATATATTTATGTGTTTAAAATTTAATTTACATCAAGCCAGTGTTCAGAGAGGACATAGCCGTCCTGACAAAAGCAGGAAGTTACCTACTGTTTGAATTCTGTATTCCGAATGATAGAAAAACTTATTTTTGGTTAGTTAACCTTTAAAAACCGTGACAGAAATTGTCGCATAACTATTCAAAGATGTATGTCAGACCATTTAATCGAAAGCATTATAAAATACACGATTAACCCATGAGATATTTTTTTTTGTACTGGACTATTAGAATTACAATTTAACTATCCAAAAGTCTGTGTATAATGATAGTACTAGAGCACCAAATAAAGCAAAATTTCATTGTTAATATCTGTAGTTAAAAGTAGAAATTACAAATTAAACTGTAAAAATTTAAATTAAACAATTAAGCTAAATTGAATTTTTAAAAAAGCTATCTACAAAACCGTTAACAGTAGTTAAAGGTTAAGATTTCTTAATTGTGAAATTCTTGTATTGCTTTTTGTGCTGTTGTGTTTAGAAATGCCTTGTTCGTAGATGCACAAAGCGAAAACGTCTGGACGAAAATCAGAGTGGTCAATGCTATGCACTATGAAAAAAATAATATGAATTGTTTAAATTAGATTTCGAGTTTGGTTTTGCGAACTCGAGTAACTACTTCGATTCTGAAGCATTATATCTTTCCCGTAGTACATTTCTTTGGTCTTTATCTGTTCTTTCTTTGACGCGGCTTATTTAATTTTTCTAATACCTAAAATGTAATTGGATAATTGTAGGAGGAAAAGTAATAGATTATTTACGTAGAACTGTAATGAAATCTTGTGTTTATTAAAAAGAAAATAAATAACGAATTAATTTCGGCGGTTTCAATTACATCTCAAAGTAATGTGCTTTGTCAGTAGTATGTGGTTGCTTTCTTTTGATATATTTTTTCGTTATTGCTTTTGCTTTTGAGAAATTGATATTTAAATTAAGTATAATTATACTAATCATTTGTTGAAGTAGTTTTTTATTAATTTTGAAATTCCTATTTATTTATTTCTTACACTGAGAAAAAAAAATATACCGCCTTCAACTAGAATGAATAGTTAGTCACTTTCTGAATACCTAAACTAGAACTGTAGATGGCCGAACTATGCGAATAGGTTGAACAACTAAGCTGAATAGACAAACCGACATAGCATTTCTAATCTCTTGTTTTCTAAGTAACGAAACGATATTGAAATGTTTCAGTTTCGAGAAATTATAGCTTGATTTTGGGAATGGTTTCATAAACTAGAATTATCGTTACTAAATTAAACCTCTTGTGTTCGTATCTATCAGGAGAAAATTTGAAATACGTTTGACAACGGGAATATGGGAAAACGCTCTTAAACTCTAGTAGGAAACTCTAGAACTCTCTAACAAAGAACACTAGAATTTATAAGGATGACATGGAACTATTTTTTCCAGAGCTACAATTTAGATTCTATATGCTTGAACTGTATTTTTTTCTCAGTGTACGATACTTTGACTCTTGTATTGATATCCTCGAAAATTCTGTTTTTATTGTTCCAGAATTTTGCAATTTATATGATAATTAATTTTTCCTACTTTTTTAAATTTTACTTCATAAATATTTATTTATTAAAATATTTTCTCATGTTGTAATATTTTTCATAAGAATAATCTCATTAAAAACTTAAGCGGCATTTACAGAGATTTCTATATTTTTAATTAATTTTCGGATTTGAATGACCTCTATTTATACATTTCAGAAGGATATTTTATTGAAATTTAAAAGTTTGGAACTCATTTCTATTGAAAAAAAAACAATTTTATTATTATTATTATTATTATTATTATTATTCTTTTATTTTGGTTACTGCAAAATAGACGTTTATGATTCAATTTCGTATATTTTAAATCCCCTCTCTCCCCAGTCTGAAAATCCCGCAATTTAAAAATTAGTATCTAGTTCAACTCTCAAAGAAAAAAATATATAAATTAAAAGAAGAAATAAAAAATTGTGTTTTAATATATTCCGAAGTGATAAAAAGAGAGAGAGAGACAGAAAGAAAGAGCCATACTGTGGATACTCCATATGGAGGCTTCCCCCCCACAACACCACATAAAGACTGGTCGTTTTTTGCCTGAAGGTAAGTTTCTATTATGACGAAGAAAATGTCATTGACAAAAACTCCATATTACACATGCATACAAAAAAATTGCACTCTCCGAAAACATTTTTAAACGTGATTCCAATCGCATCGACTTCGTTTATTGTTGTTGTTACTGTAAAACTCGCAGCTGTGAAATCCAGTTCAATCATATGATGCAGTAAATAAATATTTATTTAAAAGTTTATGCAGTTTGATGCAATCTTTCAAATGTTTTCTATATTCTCTGCAAATTCGGCATTATGTTTTGTTCGATCTATGTAGAAGAAAGCTATACGTAAATGATTCAATTATGCAACTGAATAATTCTACAAACAAATTTATAAAGAATCTAAGTACCACGACTAACTTTTGATGGTAGTTCATATAAGCAATTGTATAACATCATTAAAAACCTTGACCCGATTTATCGCTGTAATACAACCATGAAAATCAGCGATCAAAATCGCATTTAGAGGAAGGTCAGTGAACAAATACATACGTGAGTTATTCCCAGCCAAAATATATCATTTGGTACTCAATTAACGAACATCTCAATGACATTCCGAAACTCTTCTTGTTAGTAAAAATTCGTTTTCGGGATGCATTTCTGCTCAAATTGCTGCGTCTTGTCTGGAAACCAGGTTATCATTCACATCGTGGAGATTTAATATTATCTACTTTTTTTTTTTCTTGTGCCTTGTAATTTGGTAGGAGTCTCACATATCTCATCATTAGGATTTGAATAACAAGGAAACGGTCGGTGCTTGCATTCAATTTAAGGAAGATAATCGCACAAAAAGGTTGTGACATACTGGAGAACAAACATGCAAGAGGAGCTATTGACCTACCTTGAACTGGAAACAGCTAGTCTAAGACGGAAATAATACCAGAACATTCTACACCTCATTCTTCTTCTCTTCAAATTCGCCTTTACGTTAAAAAGGCTTTTTAAAAAAGATCTCAGCAGAAGCCGCCACGAAAAGACAGAGGAGGAGGGAGGAGGGTAATTGTGTCGGCAGTGGCGTAGTGATTCAAAATTTCTGAGAGGAACCGAAATAATCATTTTCAAATTAATCGAACAATTTCGATTACAAATAATTAAAAAATATTTATGATAATAATTAATTGAGCAAACCATATATATTCTGACTGAGCATTATCATAAAATTAATATTTTTAATTAGCTTTTACATAGAAGATTTAATGAATTGAAAACTGCAGAGAATTGAAATTTCCAAATTATAAGTCAATGAAGATTTGAGGGATGAGGGGCCAGACCTTCCATTCATTAATGAGATCGTTGCTTAAAAGTTTGAAATATTTAAAAAAAAAAAAAAAGAAAAGAAAAAGAAAGAAAAAGAAAAAGCTACTTCCGAGCAGATTTTGGGGCCCCTGACCTTCTGATTTACTAGCTACAAACGTAATTAATAATTTTTTTTTTTTTTTTTTTTTTTTAATTCAGAATTATTTTTATTTTTTTTTTGGGGGGGGGGGGAGGACATAAGGTATAAGACATTAAAAACAAAAAAATAATAATCTATGAACAACTCATGAGGCAAATTGTCTGCATTTGAATGGGGTAACTTACCTTTTCTATGTCCCATGCGACGGCAGTGGGCCGAATGTAGACCATTACTCTTCCTGGATTTACTATTTTTGTTTTTTGATTTTATGTTTTTCTTCTCTTGGTGTTAACATTTTTTGTAATATTTTTTATAACTTTATGATATTGTCGCTTCGAAAACCAGAGAATCTAATCATAGAAAAACGGTTTTTGTGGAGATCCCGAATTATCCAAGAGCCGTTGTTTTTTCTGCAATGCTTTACATGATTATTTTTTTTTTTTAATTTAATTTAACTTTTTTTATTTTTGATTGATAATCATCATAATTTAATTTCATTAAAATTTTATAACGGGACACTCCACCTAAATAAATATTAATTATTTTCTAAATTTAAAGACATGATATAATTAATAAAGATATGAATAATTTAATATAGATGCAATAATTTAATAAAAGAGTGAAATAGTTGTAATTACATTGTTATCAACAATCTCAACTAAAACTTGAAAAAAAAATTATGAGTGTGTGATCAGCATTTTAGATGTAGTAATAGAATGTTATTTAAATGTATTACCTGCTCGTAGATTTACTTTTAATTTAAATTTTAACTACTTGAATTTTTAATAGATAGAACAACATCTTTTCACAATTTTTTGAAAGACATTCCAAACTGCACAATATTAATAAAGTATTCAGAACTTGTGGACATATCATGCAATTTAATAAGGATGTCCAAATGGCTAGCAATTCTATTGTTATCACCAGTCTAAGCAGTGGACGCTAGGGGAGGAAGAGGTTAGGGATAGCGGAGAGAATTCTTCAGTACCAAATGTCATTTTATTTACTACAACCAGGTGCATGTGTTTATTATTATTATTTTATTTCATATTTAACTATTTGAAATTTCTACAGTTAGAACAGCACTTCAATTACATTTTAAGAGACAACACTCCGACTTTTTGAATATTAATAATGCATCTTGGACTTGATATATCATACAAATTGATAAGGCTGTACAAATGACCAGCAATTTCATTGTTATCATCAATCTCTGTAGAAATGCTGCTGAAGAATGAAAGCAGATGGGAAGTTACTTCATAAAAACAAAATGTTATTTTACTTTTTTTTTTTTTTTTTTTTTTTTTTTATTAGTCCGAATTTTTCTTTTCTTTACTTCTTTTGTGTTTATTTGAATATTTACATATTTGTTTGATAGAATAGAATTTCTTTTGGAATTTTTATGGGTGAATATCCCGGCTTGCTAAAATGATAAATAGACTTAAAACTTGAGACATTATACAGTTTAATGAGGGTAACCATTATAGGTAGTATTTCCATAGTTAATAACGGTGAACATGTTTTTCTTTTGTGAGTGTATATAAGGAGGGGGGGGGGATATTTGTGCTACAAAAACTTGTTATAAGTGATTAGTGTTATTGATAAAATTTCTTTATCAATTAAATACTGATTGAAGAAATACTTTTTTTTACTTTTTTTGTGGGGTACAATTTTTCTTTCTTTCTTTACGCTAATTAATAAATACTTTGTATAAGAATGAATATGTTTGTAAAAGAAAACAATGGCTGCAATTTTCATTTAAAACTCTTATGATTTTTACAAAATGCAATTGTTTTTAATTTTAAAAAGCATTATATTTAATTTATTATTATTATTATTATTGAAATATTTTTGTTTAAATTAAGCTATATGTATAACTTTTTCTCTTTTTTGCATCAAAATATTTTATTAGAATCAAAATAAAATACATTTATGTCATAACAACACATAATATTATCTTTTATATATAGGATATTCTTGATTAGCAAGCGTAAAAGACCCGATTGTACTCTCATCTTTAAAAGATGCGGGTATTTTTTTATTTTCTCCTAAGAGTGATTATTTTAAAGTTCAAAAGAAAAAAAAACCGACAAAGCCGTTAGAAATACATTTATCATAATGCAAGTCTAGCTCAATACATTCCCGAATAGTGGCGCCAACTCATATGGGCCCATGGGGGCCCGAGCTCACCCAATAATTTTGAATCGTAGCGTACAGAAGTTTCATTGTTCTAGTTATTTATTTCATTATTATTTTATTATTAATTTTTCACCTTTATTTTCCAGTGACCACGTGTTTTAATTCTCACACCCACAAATCCCAAATGACTGAAATGTTCTGCTTTATGTTTATCATTTAATTTGTAGTCATGTTCAAAATATCATGACATTACAATAAATAACAGTGTCTTTATAAGGAAAAACGCATAAGAATATAATTTAATATAATTTCAAATTTATTAAAACATGATAGCTCGATTTAAAATTCTCATTTTTCACCATCTACCAACACTAGAAAAAATACCGGTCATGCCATTTTACAAAAATATTTGAGCCCTCCCAATATTTTTGAGCCAACCCAATATTTTATTAAAAGTTGGCGTCACTGTTCCCGAACTTGAACAAGAACTACTAATTTCACTTTTGAACATATGCATTTGAACACTGCATCAGAAATTTTTTTTTACAGGGGCTACAAAATTTTGAAATAACAGAAATTAACGGAAGTTTGAGAATGGTTTATAAGAAGATTGTGATTAATTTTGATTATTATTATTATTATTATTATTATTATTATTATTTATGTTTTATAGCAATAAAAGAAGAAAAAACTCTTAAACTGCTCAAGCGATAACGCAAAAATTTACCATTGTTTCACAAAAATAATTTTCAAAAATTGGCTTTGCCGCGATTTTTAATTTCAAGTTTCATGTATTTGAGTCGTCGTTTTTTCTTTATACGATTTATTATGTTGTCTCTCGTTTGTACATCAAAAATAAATAAATGAATGAAGAAATAAAAAATTAAATTATAATGAAAAAGAATTTATAATTAAGAAATTAAAATTCATAAATACGGAAAATATTTTTTAAGAAGAGGATTTTTAGTAATTGTAAATAGTTTATTACTATTATTATTATTAAAGTAATGTTTACTGTTCTTTTTACATGCGTCAAGGCATTTTACTTTTTCCCCTTAAACTATTTAACTTTTTTGGAATTCTGGTACTTGTAAAAAAACATGAAAAATATAATATTTCATATAATTCAATAAAATTTGATTTTTTTTTATTAATTTTTTAATTAAAAAATATACTTTTGAATTTTAATATACGAGTTACATTTTTTGTCCCTGGTTAAGTTATTTTTCTTCAAAAAACAATTTAACAATATATCAAAGAAGTATTATAAATATATATATATATATATATATATATATTTGAAAAGCTACAAAGACCAATTAAAATGCGAATTTCAGTTAGAACTAGCAATTGTTCTTTTGAAAGTAGAATTCTTTGTTGCTTAAGAAACATTTTAGAACTGCTGACCAGTCTTTCTCAAGAAATGGACACTATGATCGTTAAAAAATGCATACTCTTAAATTATAAATCTTCAACGTATTCTTCAGGGATTTCAATATTCAAGATTTCAAGTGGTGGGGGATGTTCTTGACCGGGTAGCTGAAAAAGCAACTGGAACATTTATCTTTAAAAGTGCATGCACCTTTATTTGATTTTCTATCAAAAAAAAGGGCAATTCTTCTAAAGTTTCAAGATTTTAAAAAAAATGGACATAGCCAGTGGAAGTTCAATTATTGTACTTTTCTGTTATCCAAATTATGTTATTTAAATTTCAATCATAGAGCTATATTTCTGCTCTCTTCCTTGCGTTTTCATCCTCTTTTTCTCTTTTACCTTTTCCGCATGCATTTATACATTTATGCTATAAGTAATGCGCATATGAACTAAGCGTAGTATTTAATTTTTTGTTAACATTTTAAAAATTATCATTTCAAGCATGATTTTAAAGTGCGAACGAAATGAAAATATGAATGCGAGATTTATCTTCAATTCTATTCTTATCCGCGTGAAGTTGGCGAGTAGTTTTGAAGCTAAATCATTTACTATATCCCATTTTTACTATACCTGACAATTCGGTTACTATAACTACAGTTAACAATAAGTACAGTTGCTTTCTACCGTTCTAAGAAAAGAATTTTTCTCCCTTAAATCCATCAATTACATTTTTTATTCGGTATATATTTCTTTTTGCAGAAATGAACGTTACGCCTTTTCTCCCCTAAATATGAATAACATCCTTATACCTCTGGAAGAAAAATTAGGATTGATACTTTTCTCTGTCTCAGAAACTCCTGTTTTTTTCCTTTTCCCTTTTTTTTATTTACTTGCTGATGCGTTATTAAATAGAATGTAGGCAAAAAAATCGAGAATTTCAAAAGAGGCTATTTAATATTGAGATATAATATTTGAAAAAATATATCGTTGAAAATACTAAAGTAACTTGTTACAATATTTTGAACCCAGCTGAGAAAGAAATATCCCTTTCCTTTGCTAATTTATGTACTTTTCGATCTAAAATTTTTGTTTTCTGTGGAAGAGGTGGGATAAATATATAAGGTCATTTTAAATGCTGCTTTTTAAAGTTCCAATGCAATTCACTTCACATACAGCCAAAAGAAGGAGGGGCTATCAAGTGTAATTGCACTCAGTGATAGGGACAGTTTATCATGAATAAAAAGTACTGTTTTAGCTTTCTGAAATAACATTTCGGTCCTGAGGATTTTCATTTGATGGGTTTAAACTTGTCCCGTACCCAATATCAGCGCTATAAAGGGTTCCGACGAGACTTATGACCAGGGTCCGACAAACTCTAGGCGAGAAAAAATTTCTTCTTTGGCGATTTTTCTCTAACAGCTTATTATGGATCTCAGTCCTGAAAAATCAATTGACAAATGGTATTCGAAACCAAAATCTCAAAGGCATTGTTAATTTATGTATAATAATTTTTTGTTGGGATTTAAAGACATTAATATTAATTTGTCTACTGTTTTAATGTTTAATTTCATAGTTTGTTTCTATTTAAATTTTACAATGTAAACGCCATATTATCTTAAAATTTTTGCTCCGTTTGATTTCTTTATTGAATACTAAACTTGTTCCCTGCAGAATGACACATATCACTTAAAAATAGCGGAATACAATTCTGAGTAACCAGTATTCATTTTGCAGTGAATAAAGGGTTCCGACGAGACTTATGACCAGAGTCCGACAAACCGTGGGCGGCTAAAAATTTCTTCTTGGCGACTAACTTTCTCTCTAACAGTTTGCTGTTTATAAGTTTAAATGGGTCATAATTAAAGAATCTCTGTCCTGAAAAATCAAACGACAAATGGTATTTGAAATCAAAATCTCAAAGTTAATGTAAGAGAAATATTTCTTCAAGCTGGCTGCTAAAAAAATTTTCTGGCGCCTAATAATTTTTAACTTTTGTCAGTCTCCCCGCTTATAAACAATTGTTTCAACACTTGAAAGGAAGCAAAAAGTTGTCTTCAAACATATTTCTATCACTCATAATCCTTTTAAAGATCTTTCAGTTTTTTAAACGACCAAAATTATTGTCTTTTTCAAAATAAAAAATCACAAATAAAATGCAAATAAATTTTTCTCCTTCTTGTCTAAAGTATTATATTTTTAACTATATTATTTAGAAAAATGAATGTGATATACACAAAATTAATATTTAAATTTTAAAATTCATCTCACTAATTAGTGAATTAAAATCATAAAGTGCTACGTGCATGATAAAATTCTAAATTATCCGCTAAGAAAAAATAAATTTGACCAAAATAGAATTATAACTCAATATGTTTAATATTTTAAAGCTAATTTAGTTTAAAAGTAACAATGCGCGCTAACTTCAAATTTACTAATCCGAGAACCCGCATTTTAAAATTTCAATATCTACGGGCCTTCAATTGTACTCATCGTCTTTTAATGATTGCAATTCAAGAAATAATGCAATTTTTTAATGGCATCTTTTGTATATTGTTCAGAAATTTAAAATGTTCAAAATAAAATAAAATCTGAAAACTGATTTTTTGGAAGTTAAAAAGTTCTGTGCCCCCGGTTAGCCATATATTTTATTTTCTATAATAGAAGTTTTTTTATTGATTTTTTTTATTTTTACTTATTCATTCAAAATAATTTGTAACGCTAAATTTCAAATACAGAAGTTTTTGTTTTCTCCCAGCATTTTTTTTTTCTCACAAAAGCTAATCTAAATATAGAAAGAAACTAAAAATCAAATGTTTTATGGAAATTAATATTAATCAAATGTTTTCCGTTAACTTTTGGATGTGTCAAGATCTTGCTCTGAATTAGTAGCTCTTATGTAACAGTATTGAGCTGTAAAATATTTATATAAAAACAATATTTATTTTTCATTGAGAAATCTTGTTCACTAATAAATTCCGTCATGCTTCTCACATTCACACGAACATTAAAATATTCTTTTATTACGCCATCGATATTATTTTAACTAAAATTTCTCCATTATTTTCCATCTTAGAAAAATAATTGTTTGATAATTACATTAACACTACTTATGAAATATTCTTAATATAACAATGTTATAAAACTCAAATCCCCGGGGATAACTCAATCTTCTCAAATAAATAAATAAGTAAAGAAATAAAATAAAATAAAACGCAATAAATTAAAAATAATTGTCAATGAAACTGGACGCAGGATAATTAATAAGTACTGTATACTCTCATAAAAGATTTCTTATTTTAATTTAGTGTGCTATTCGGGAAATGTCGATCTTGGAAAAGGCAATAATTTCAAGATTTATCAGTTATATTTAAACCTCTTTTCTCTGAATATTCAGTAATATAGTGCACATCGTTTTATCCTCCTTAGACATTCATAAAATGTTTTAAGGGGTTTCCGGGACACATTTTAAAATAATTGTTATTTCTTGAGTAACAATTTTCAATTTTTTTTTCTGATGAATAACAATATCATTTGCAAACAAAATCATATAATAAAACTTCTCATATTTTTTTTTTAATTAAAATTCTTTTTAAAAAGTAGAAGTAAATTAATCTCGTTATAACTCAAAATCTTATTTGTAGGATTTCAATGGTTTTACATTTAAATAAAAAGGAATATCCAAATTTTAATTTTGATTCAGCATTAAAGATATTGCTTTTTTAAAAAGTAAAAAATATTTAAATTAAAAATTTGAAAAAAAAATAGGTAATTTATTAAAAAAATAAATAAATAAATTTAAAAAAATTAAAAATAAATAAAAAGTAAATATTTTTTTTCAAATTTGCAGAATCAAAATTAAAGTAAAACAATAAAAAAGATATGTTCCAAATTTCAAGAATTTATTTACTTTTAACGGTTTTTGAGTTATAACAATTTAAATCTGAGAAATTGAGAAAAAATCCATCATGAAGAAAAAGGCATCTTCACAAGAAGTCACTTCCATGTCAATCATTGTTTCAAAGCTAGATTTTAAAAACAAACCAAAGCAAAAAAAAAAAAAAAAAAAAAAAAAATAGAAAGTTTGAAGATTTTTGTGTTCTGGATCCCCTTAAACATTATTATTATTTATTTTTATTTTTTATTTTATTTCTTATCTTATTTTATTTTATTTATTTTTACTTACATATTTATTTATTTTGAGACAATCAAATGAATATTCTAACACTTTTACCTTTACAGAGAGAAAAAGTTAATTTAAAGAGTTAACTTGTTACTTCTTAGAACACGATTTTACAATCATAACACTTCATTCAAAATATGATATATTCAATCCACTTTATTTTTCGTTCGGATTAACATGATTCACCACATATGGAAATAAAATAGATTAAAAAAAAAAAAAACGTCATTTAGTAGGGGGGGGGGGTTGGAGGGAGAGGAAAAATGAGAACAAAAAAATTTAAAAACAAGAATAAAAAAATGACTCGTCCGATCAGAATTTGACAACCGCAAGCTTTCAATCAACAAGAAAACAACTCTTCTTTTTCGCACTGCCCATTATTAGCAAAACTTTGTTTTTTTTTTTTATTATTATTATTTATTTCCTTTTTTTTTTCTTTTCTTTTCTGTGTCTTGATCGTGTCGTGTCTTTGATGATCGCCTCTACGAAAGCGGATATAGCGCCGCGATAAAGCCGAAGAGAAGGGGGGGAATGAAAGTCATATCCTGTCATTAACCCACATTCGCCCCTTGCTCTTTCTCTCTCCGTATGTGCACGTTCATGAAGTGGGGGTGGAGTGCTCAGGAGTCTTTAACTAAGTTCAGTTTTTCGGCTCTGCGTCACTGGATCGGGGGAGGCCCCTTGGTCCTGAAAGAAAAAGGGGAAAACGTTCACTGAGATGGAGATTCTTTAGAAAAAAAAAAAAAAAAAAAAAAAGTACTCTTTAGATTTGATAGAGGGTGTTAGATATGTTTTGCGAGGGAAAGTTATTTGTCGCTTAAAATGAAGAAGTAAACGAGTAAAAAATATATTTAACCCTTTATTGCATTTTTTTTACGAAGGAAAAAAAAAAAAAAAGATATTGCCGGAGTACGGGGGAGTAAGAAATGATACCCCCCCGCCTTTCAAATCTTTTAAGAAAAAAATAAGCATTTTAACAAAGTGCTGAGAAAATGTAAATATAATAAGTCGGAAATTATAACATCAAATGTGGCATAAGCAAGTTTCGAAAAACCCCAGACGCCAGGTAGCCCGGACGAATAAAAATTTCCTCTTAGCGACTAATTTTTTTATCTACTTAAAAATTTTTATTTATTTATTTATTTTTCTACTTTTTTCTCATTAACCAAAAAGTTCTTTATTAAAATTTTCATCTTAAAATTTTTGCTTAGTTTGATTTCTTTTATTGAATAGTTTATTTGTTTACTGCAAAATGAAACATATCACTCAAAAATACCCGAATACAATTATGAGTTTTTAGTGTTCCATTTTACAGTGAATGCACTAATGTCAGAGAAATTATTCTTCCTAAGGTTTTTTTTTTTTCCCAGCGTCTGAGAATTTTCAACTTTTGTCGATCCGTGGGCACAAAGCATTCGATACTTGATTATACGTACAAATGTAAATCTTAATACTATATGTCATATTTTTGCTCAGGGGTCTTTAAAACTACGTTCAGTTTTTCGATCTGCTTCACTGGATCAAGGGAGGCCCCGGATCTAAAAGAAAAAGGAAAAAAAAACGTTCACTAAGATGGGGATTCATTAAAAAAAAGTTCTCTTTAGGTTTGATAGGGGCTGTTAGGCTGCATGCGCATTGAAATACTCTCCCCGTCAACTGAATTCTTGGAAAAGCCTTTTGTATAGGACTAATTTGCAGTTTCTTTATAATAGAACGAAGGGGAACGAACAAAAGAGTCGGGAGATAAGCAGATACCCCTACTTGACGGAAAGATTCCTCTTTTGCCGGACAACCGACCCTTTCCTGTAAAATTCATTAGGATGAGCGAAGCGAATCCTCTACTAGGCCACTCAAATGACATTTTGTCGTACACTTTACAAAAAAACTATACAGTATTTTGACTTGAAATTAAACAAAAATATAAGTTATGATCTGTAGATTTGCAGAATATTATTTTTTTTACAGAAATACTTTAAAAAAATTATTATTTTAATTAATTTATTTTACATGTTTTTCCATTACGAATGCATTTTTTCAAATAAGAAGTAAAACATGTACGTTTTCAGAAGAAAAAGTTAAATCATGGGGTCAGTAAATATAGCTAGAATCATCATTAAATAAATAAATAAATAAAATATATTTTCATTATTCTAATAAAATATCTCAAAAACTGCTTTCAGATTTTCAAACTATGCTCATTCCTTTTAACTATGTATAGTTTCATGATTTCTTTTATAAAATTTATAAAATACTTTATTTTAGAAAAATTATAGCATATTTTTAATCAATTAAAATTTGCGAAAATTCTCTTATTAACATTCAATTATAAAAGTATTCTTCTGTGTTAGGAATTCAAATACACAATTTGTTCTTATTTTTTGACATCATTTAAGCAGACGATATTTATGAATTTTTAAAGAATTGCATTATGTTTTTGTGAAGTGGCAATAAAAGAATTGTAAACAAATAAAATTAACTAATATTTTGTATAATTCTACTTCGAAAATATTTTTATTTATACCAGTCTTATTTCATAAAAAAACAATCTGAGAAAATTCTTAGTTATTTGGTTGAAATACCTTTTAAAACTAAAACGAAACATAAAATTACATTCTTGCTTAATAAAGATGCACAAGTAATTTTAAAAATATATCATTACTTTGAAATATTTATCTTATAGCATGATTCTTCGCGAATCCAAGCAAAGCATGGCTTTTGCTAGTTAAAGATGAAAAAAAAACACCGTGTCGCCACAACAAACGAGCCGACGAGTAACCGCAAGAAGTGGTCTTGTCTGTCTGGGCCTTTAGATATGTTTTGCAAAGGAAAGTTATTTGTCGCTTAAAATGAAGAAGTAAACGAATAAAAAATATATTTGACCCTTTATTGCATTTTTTTTTTTTTTTTTTTTTTTTTTTTTTTCGAAAAAAAAAATGTAGTTTGAGTACGGAGGAGCATAAACTGGAAAAAAAAAATTAAAAAGTGCTAAGCAAATGTAAATAAAACAAGTTGAAAATTCTAACGTCAAATGTGGTATAAAATTGGGCTGACAAGCCCCAGGCTCCAGATTGCCCGGGTGACTAAAAAATTCCTCTCTGTGACTAACTTTTTTACCTACTTATTATTTTTTATTTAATTCTTTATTATTATTTCTTTTTTTCATTAACCAAAAAAATCTTTAAAAATTTTACCGTAATATTATTTTTAAATTTTTGTTCAGTTTGATTTTTTTTATTGAATAGTTTACTTGTACACTGCAAAATGACACATATCACAAAAAAAAAAAAAAAAAAAAAAGCCAAATACCATTATCAGTAGTTAGTGTTGTATTTTGCAGTGAAAACGCTATCGTCAGAGAAATATTTCTTCAATCTGGTTTCTAAGAATTTTCCCTAGCGCCTAATAAATTTCCAACTTATGTCAGTCACTGGGCCCGTTGTTTTGTGATTTAATGTATGGTTTTCTGTATTCTGATCAATATTGTAAAGGCGACTCTCTAAGTATGTTTTTCTAAAAATTACACTAAGAAAGGATGAAATTTAATAAAATCTACTTATTAACCAAACAAAATAGTTTGAAGTCGTAGGAATAATTCAATTAATTTCATTTCTTTTACATTTCATGCATCTGTCACGAATTTTTGCGGAAAATGAAAATTCAGTTTAAATTTTCTTTTTTTCTCACAATAATAATAAAAAAAATTTCTAAAGGTTTCTATAGCTATTCAACAATCTCGTTGAACAACGGCAGTAACATTAATCATGAAATTCTAGGTAACGTGCTCTATTTTTTAATTACTTCTGTAAGAGTTTTCAATTTGCAAACCAAACCAAACCAAACGCTTTTAACCTCTTTTGAAAAAAAAAAAAAATTTTTTTTAAAGCAGGAACGTAAAAAACATAATTCTAGTCTTTGCTACCAATACTAATACCAATCTTTTTAAAGGAAATAGGATATACTGTTCCACGCCCTCCTTACTCTTTTTTATCTGTTTCTTCACCGTTTTTTAATTTGACCATCAGACCTCTGCGTTTATCTCTTTATCTTTGGTTTAAAAAATTGACTTTTTTTAAAGCTTTTTTTACTTCCGTAGAAAAAAAAGAGAGGAGTATTTTTCTTTTTGTTCTTGTTCAGAGTCGGATTTTAAGATTTAAAGTCAAACTAATTTTGCAACTTTCCGCCGTGTTTGCACTCTGCACTTGCCGGAGAGCTGGAAAAGTGGGAAAACAGAATAGTAATTAAAATGGGTATAATATGTTTTTGCCGCCACAGACTTTTTGCAATTCTGCTCCACTCCCCCCACTCTCTCTCTCTCTTTACTGGTATTTACCGATCCTGAACTCACAGGTGTTTTTCGTAATGACGCAAGCGCGCTGTATGAGCTTAAGGTATTTTTACGAATGAATATTTGATTGGTTTCAGAAGAATTCTTCCCCTACCCTCTCTCTGTTAAAATCCCTTTTTACTGATTTTTTTTTAAAACTGCAGTTAATTTTTTTTTCGTTCATCCTGTTATAGTTTCAGACGATTGGCTGTGTTGTTTTTTTAATATTCTTTTTCCAACTGTCATTTTTTATGGAGTTCTTCCCCCTCTTTTCCCTTTTTAAGATTTTTGTTCGTTGCCATTTTCCTTTTTCTATTCGTGTATCTTTTTAAACGATTTCATATATTCCGCCTTTCTCTGTTTAACTTACAAAAACCTAACCGCGGGTGCTTTCGTGCACACCTCCTTCGATATTTTATTTGTTTTATAGTAGAAAGATAAATGTTAAGGGAAAAAAAATAAGATAAAGATACTAGACGTGCCTTTTTTTTTTTTCTCCCTACTCAAGATTTATACATTTATAAATGTAGAAAGGGGGGAAAACTGGATGAATTAGACAGCTAAGAACCTCGCTGGAGGAAACAAGTGAGTGAAAGCCAGGAAGTTCTTCATAGAAGTACTGGATACTGAGTTTCTTTTAATTTTCAATTAAAGCAGGAATTAAAAAATGGTCGAAAAATGACTAATTGCACTTTTTTTCGGCGG
This sequence comes from Maratus speculifer, assembly GCA_964019185.1. NCBI lineage: Eukaryota > Metazoa > Arthropoda > Arachnida > Araneae > Salticidae > Maratus > Maratus speculifer. The sequence goes on along the minus strand of OZ025295.1, from coordinate 278,079,433 downwards.
AAAACTTTCTTGGCGTTTCTTTGTAAAAATTTTTTCGCCCGCTGTTCTCATAAAAAACAAGTTAATCTAAAGGTTTTAATTCCACTGTGGAAAAGGAGTAAATACTATTTCGGTTAAACTCGTCTTCAACGTTTCCTGGAGGGCTTATCTTTTCATGGTATATTTAAAATCTTTTAATGATGAACAGTGATTTGTTAAAGGTTCCTAGTTCCATATATTAGTCTTCAAATGAGTTTTCTCTCTATTTATACGTACTTACACACATACATACTTGTATGTGTATCTACACATTACTAGAGTAAGGCCGCCAGCTTTTTCATATAAGAGGAAAAAAACTCCCATATTCCCATTATTTAAAATTACAGTCCCTTTTCCTTCTTTTCTTTTTTTATGAAATTATATACATATTTCTTTTTTCTTTTGAAAGAAACATGCTTTTAAATATGTTGCTTCTTTTGACTTTAATTTTATTCTTATTCCTTACAATTTACATAATCGATATTGAGAATATGCCAAGTATCCAAGAAAGAATCTATATCAGTAGTATGATCTACTAATAAAATTTAAGTTGCCCTATGTGGTTATAATTATGGTAATTTATAATCAAATACATGCACACTGTTTTATTTCTATGTAGCATCCACACTTATATTTATTATATATGAGTATGTGTGTATTCAGTCACGTATGTGTAAATTGATTAGTTGGGGTTGATAATTTAGTAGTAAGCTTTAATTAAAAGCTATAATAATATTTTAAATATTTTTTACACTTCTGGATAAAATCAAAATGGGTCACCTGTTGTCTCATGCTAGCTCAACACATTCCTTACTATTTTTAGCAGCATTGTTTGAGGTGTGGAAAAAAAGTTTATATTTTATAAATTTAAAAGTATTTAAAATTTTGTTCTTTTTTCCCTGTTATAAGCTAAAAACAGAGAATGATTGTTAAAGATAAGTAATTTTTGCTTTTTTGTTTTTTTAGGTAAGATGGTTGTTATAATTCTTCGAAATTCTAAGAATGTTGGATTTCAGGTATTTGAATTATAATAATAATGCATGCAAGAGATGGGTATAAATATATTTTTTCTATATCTCCATAACACACAGGCACTTTTTATCCTTTTAAAACTTTTTTTTTCTAAAACACATATTTAATATTGTAATCACCATTCACAAAAAAATATATAATATATATATTAACATTCACTTCATAAGAAAAAGATTTTTCAACTTTACACATTAATTCCGTACAGTTCATTTGTAGATTCAAATGTGCTCTTTTGTTTCTTAACCAGTTAGTTTCATTTTAGGACTATTTTTAGTGACTAAAAAATAAATGTTTAATTAAAAAAATAATTGTATGAGTCTTTCTGAACTGAAACTGTAATTTCTGCAACAACATTCTGTACTACAACAACTTCCAAGGGCAGAATTCGATCAAAAGTGGTTAATCTGGACACGGTGTTAACTATCAACTTTTATCTTATTTCATTGCGAAGTGCTTACGAAATGCAGTAATGGGGACAGTGCAATTAATGTAATTTGTATCTTCAATGTATCTTGGATGAATTATTTCTGTTGGGGCATCATTATATGCTCAAAGACTTGGTCTAATTCAAAACAAAGAATGTAAAACTAACTAATACATTGTCACTTGGGGTTCTTTGATTCAATGACATTTTTGATTAATATTTGATAATTTCGTTAAATTTGTTTTTGTACCAAAAGACGAATCGAATTACCTTTTCGCTTTTTTTTAAATAAAATGGCGGGCAGTTAATAAGATTAAATAAAAGTATATTCCTGACTGACAAATCACGCAAAAAAGTACTTTTTTTTACCTACTACCAATTTATTACTTCTTTCGTGCTTACCTTCATATCTCGACCATTGGTAGATTCGCTCACAAACAGACATGATTTCAACTCAGATAAAATCTCTAAAAAACTGGACAATAAGTATATCATTTTATGCGTGTTTCTTTTTCTTTTATACAAATATCACATTACAAGACTTAAGTTTACATATATCTCCGCTCTACTGTGAGATTTCCTTCTGATATAATGCGCAACGAAACTCGGCAAGTTTAATACGCCTTTATATATATCACTATAAGAAAGGTAAAATAAAAAATAAAGAAGGATACAAAAAAAAAAAAAGAGAGAGAAAGAACTCAGCATGTATTAAACCCGAAGAAAACCTATTTCGATAATCGATTCCATCCTTTTTTCGTAATCGAAGCCCATTGCTAACTTCCTCCCCCCCCTTCCAAACAGAAGCTCGTCTCTCGCTTATCGAATTGCCAGGCCAGACAGGCAGTCACCGAGCACATTGTCGTCACTCTAGACGCTGCATCCCATGTAAATGCTCCTCCAATAACGTGCATACATTATTCATGACGAGAGATGGGGGGGGGGGGGGAGGCCAGCAAAAAAAGGGGTGAAGAGCAAAACAGAACATTCAATTCCGTCGGAAGGCCCTGCAGATTATCGCCTGTCATTTAATTCCACTAATTGAAGTAGTCTGACGTCAGCTAGATAGGACCTCCAGGGTATTAATTCTGGGCCACGGGCGTATGCTTGCATCACTTTGGCGATGCCATCACTTGTCACCAGAAAAACTAACCGTGTGAGCATGTATCGAGAGACCACAGCTGGGCGTGGTCTATAAGCCACTATCGATGGTCATTTCATAAATCCATACAGGTTGTTGAATGGATGAGAACCTTTCACATCGACAGCATCATCTTTCACGTGTTATGGATGATTACTTTTGTAATAATGGGCTTTTTATATAACCTAATGCACGAGTTATTACTTTATGGATAATCATAATGAAAATATTACGAAATGAAATGTATCTGGAGACAAAAAAAATATATATATATACCCTGAATGCTGTGGTTTTATGTAACTTAACTTGTAATAATCTATGAGCCAATAGGTAAATCAATCGACTTCAATTATTTGTAGAGGAATATTTAGGTTTGGTCTCTTTTCGTAGATCTCTCTCTATGTAAAATACTCTTTCTTATAAACATCTATTAAATAAGCATGAAATGGAAATGCTGCTTTCATTTCTGTAAATTTGAAGTTTTAGAGACGTTATGTTGAATGTATTTCATTATTCTTAATAAATAGATTACCACATCCCAAAAATCAAATCTGTGTCGCAGGCAAACATTACATACCCACTCATCTCATCCAGCCATACTCATTTTTTTTTTTCTTTTTTTTTTTCTTTTTTTTTTTTTTTTTTTTTTTTTTTTTTCGCGGGCTGCAATCTTTATATTGCGACGTGAGGCGGATTGCAACATACGCATAAAAGGTAAAAAAAAAAAAAAAAAAAAAAAAAGCGTAATTAAAATAGTAAGATAACATATAAGTAATGCAACAAAGTCACTTTACTGATTATATAATCAGTAAAGTTGAGCATTTGTCGTAGAAGAAATGCTACCAAAAGTTTGTTACACCATTATTTCAAAATAATAAACTTCATGGTAGATTTCTATGTGAATTTTACAGAAACGTGCTGAAAAGATTGTTGTTTGGAAATAATGACCGTTGATAGAAATAGTTGAAAATTATTTTAAAATCCATAAAAAAATCAGTAAATTGCGAAACAGTTTTCAAACTAATTTCATTTAAAAGTACATTTTTCTCCCTATTTGACAGTCTAAAAATCAAAAGTGTGCGATGTTTAAAGAGGTTTTTTTAAAGACAGGTAAACAAGCAAAAATTGTGGCTAAAAAATTTTGAATTGTTTAGTAAAAAAATAATTAATTTTTTCAATCAATTTGCAACTTTGATTTAAGTTGTAATCAAATAATTTGTTTCATTAAGCTTTTTAATCAAGCAGCGGGGAAAAACTTACCTTCTAATTAAAAAATTACTTAATTATGATTTTAATCAAGCTTCTGGGAAACTTTCTACTAAATTGGCTTTTTTTTTAGTTCCTTCATTTGAATTTCAGAATTATCCTATTAAAGTTTGTTAATTAGATTTGCTGCTGTTAAGAAATTTGCATTTATCTGATATATATTTACCGTTTTAGTTATACTTAAAAATATATGTACAGTTTCTTCAATTCGACTTCGGCTAACTTTTTGGACACTGCGAATACTTAAAATTTTCTTTTAATACAGAGAAATAACAACAATAATAATAATTTTACGATTTTGTTTTATTGTTTGTACATGGTGCATCCTAATTAATCTTCAAACCATAAATGATAGAACTGTAGGAGCTAATGAACATTCACACTCAGCAAAGTTAGGTCCCAATTATGACTAATTGTGGCTCTGGGCAAAGATAAATTAGGGGGGCCCTTTCGTATCATTGCAATGTTATTTAAATAGAACACATGGTCTCTCATATGTGTATGCGTTAATGCATAAATATATTTTTGCACCCACAAAATTTTTTGCTCTATCAATTCTAAATTAAATACCTTAAATTTTTTTAAAAAGTACACTTTTTTTTTTTTCCTTCTTAGAACAGAACAAAACACTGTTATGTAACTTTAGCAATTTGTTATATTACTTTAAGATGAATTTAATGGCTTCAACATATTGAGGAGTTGAAATTAGAAAAAGAAAGTGAATATTTTATAATTTATTATACGGATTTGGGGGCCCCATTAAGGTTCGGGGCCCGTGGGCAAAATTCTGATTTGCCCATGGGTAATAAGGGCCTGAACAAAGTTGTTCTGTTGAAGATTTCACTAAAATACTGTAATTTGTGTTATAAACGAAGTCGACTTGGTTTGAAACACTCTACATTTTCGATTAAATAAGTGGTCTGAGATCCTGATTTTTTTCCATGCAAAATAATGTTTCTTTTAGCTCTTAATTTTTTTTTTCAATTAGTTTATTACAGTGGTTCAGATTTAATTTATTTATTTTTAATTTAGCTTACTTTATTAACTTATTTTATTAGCTTACTCTATTAACTTCAGCAACATATAATCAATTCCATAAAATGTGAAATAGTTTAATGTCATTAAAACACATCTCAAAAAATGCTTCCTCTTATACCATTGTGTAATGGTAATATTTGGGTGGTTTTTATTTGTAAATTAATAAAAGATATTCGTCGCACTGTAGATTGTATAGAATGTGTATTTCAGTATATATTTCATAGATGCATATGAATTTCATTATGTTCGAAAGAGTGCAAATCATTAAAATACACTTAAAGCTATTTTTTCGCATTTACCGTAACGTGTAATAGAATACTTTTGATGATCCCTGTAATTGAATTATGCATCCAATTTTCATAAAATTTAAAACGGATCGACAAAATTATATAATAATTATATATCTTAAACTTCAAACTATTCGGTTCGGATGGACGGACGGTCTGAACGACGACTATAGGTGTTATGCATTTATATAATTACGAACGCACCTAAAAAAGTATCCGGTTGCAAAACATGCATAAGAATATTAATTAATTTTTTTCGTTAAAATGCGTATTTTTAGGCTATTTATACTACTAGCCTCTTAAACTTATCCGATCAAAATAATACAAGGTCATTGAAAAAATTTGCCGCATTAGGTTCATAAATGCCTTATACACTTTCCGAGTGATTATAAAACTTTGTCTACAAACATTCTAACTGAACTTTCGATAAGCAATTTAACAAGTTGGAAATTGCACGTGAAGCGTAGCAAACGAGGTGCGTTCGTACGATAACGAAGTTTTAAAAATATTACTCTTATATCTCAATCTCATAAAATTGTAAATAGTGAATTGCAATTAAAACGCTTATCAAGCAATGTTCTCCCTATACCATTATGTAATGGAATACTTTTGTGTGGCCTTGTAAATCAATAACAAATGTTCTTTGCATCACAAATTATGTAAAATGTATATTATAATATGTACTTTATAGTTGCATATAAATTTTATTAAGTTCGAATGAGAGCAACACCATTAAAATGCATTTGAAACATTTTCCCCCATTGACCGTAATGTAACGGAATACTTTTGATTGTCCCTGTAATTGATCTATGCATCCGATTTTCATATAATTTGAAATAACTCGACAAAATTATATAATAACTATGTATTTTAAATTTCAAACGTACAAAATGCATTTGAAACATTTTCCCCCATTGACCGTAATGTAACGGAATACTTTTGATTGTCCCTGTAATTGATCTATGCATCCGATTTTCATAAAATTTGAAATAACTCGACAAAGTTATGTAATAACTATGTATTTTAAATTTCAAACGATTAAAATGCATTTGAAACTTTTTTCCCCATTGACCGTAATGTAATGGAATACTTTTGATTGCCCCTGTAATTGATCTATGCATCCGATTTTCATAAAATTTGAAATGACTCGACAAAATTATGTAATAATTATGTATTTTAAATTTCAAACGATTCGGTTGGGTAGTTTTTGCGTTGTCATATGCGGACGGACAGACAGACGGACAGACAGACAGACGGACGGACTGAGCGACAACAATAGGTGCTACGTATTTACATAATTACGAACGCACCTAAAAATGGAAATGAATCTGAAATATAATCAATCTAAGAATTCAAAAGTATATATTGTAACTGAAGAAACGGAACTCAAAAGCTACTGCATATGCACGCAAGCATTTCACTACCTTTTATTATATCACTTTTTTTTTTACTTGTCAAAGCTAATTAGCTATCATGAATGATCAGAATGGCAATGATAAATGAATTTCTAAAAGCAGTTTTTTTTTCCTCTTCTCAAGAAAAGTGCGTATTTGTTTTACTTTCACTTCTTAAAAGGGAGAGGGGAAGGGAAAGTGTTTTTTATAAATAAATTTTATGTGGCTGATCTTTTATTTGAAAATTTTGTTATTCAATCTTTCCAATTGGCATTAGTTATTTTTTAAACGTTATTAAAAACAGTATGTATTAAGGTGATTCTCAAGTTGATTGCTCAACAAGCTTGGAACTTTTTGACACATTTAATGACTCGTTTTTTAAAGTAATGGTACGAAATTAACCATGCCCGAAAGTAGTCTTTTCTGCATCAGGGTCAAACATGAATTTTAGCACCCCCTCACCCCGCCTTCTCCGCAAAATATATTTACAAAGAGAATTTTATTAATTTTTTAATTGCTGAGTTATTTTAAAATTTGAAAAATGTAATTATAAAATATTTAATACTGAACTACGTAATCTGCTTTATAAAAATATTGATTCATTGAGATATTGAAAACGGAATCGAAAAACGAAAATCTCCTTTATATACGATTTTTATGCCATATCATACTTAGATTCTTCTATACTTTGTCTACCTCAGACAGAAAGAATTAAACAATACGTTCTAAAGATAGACGTAAAAAAAAATCAGTTAACAAAATCTTCATTTGACGCCCGGGACATAAGCCCCGAGCACCAGAATGATGACAGAGACAGACGCCAGAACGATCCTTCTAAATCCTTCAAAAATTTATTAAACGATTATGTTAATCTTTTCATTTAGCTTAAACAATTTACGTAAAATGATTTAGAATGCAAAATTTTCATGAATTCATAATTCGATAGATGAAGGGTTAAAGCTTTGAACTGGGCTGATTCATAACAATAACCTAAATGTGTATGCGTGTGCATGTGTGTATGTTTAATACACTGTGAAAAAAAATAGACGGACGATTTTACGGAGATTGTACTGGTAATAGGGACAGCAGTGAATTAATCACCAGTGCAATTTCCATAAATTCGTCTGTTTTCTCTCTCCCCCCCTTTCTTTCTCTCTCTCTCTCTAGATTGTACCTATAGAAAACAAAATAACACTCCTTTTTCATTGAAGAAGTTTTGATGATATCGAAGTACTGTGTCATTAAAAAAACGATTTTTTTGTACACATTTTTATCGTATAAATTAAACTTTATGGCGCTACAATCCATAAATAATGATTGCCTACGGCGCCTATCAGTGCTTCTTGAACATAAGCACAGAAGTGCTACTATTACAGTACATGTCCCAATCAGGTTGTCAATCTAAAGACAGGATTCTCACTGTTTAGTTCTGTAGCAAGCCTGGTGACTAGATCGATCCGAAAAAAATGAAAGATTGAGTGAATCCTGCAGAAGTCTGGAATCGTACTCTGGACCTGTAATGTGACAATGTCACACAATGACCACTAAGCTTGTGAAATTTTTATCATATAAATAATGTCAATTTAATTCTAATTTTCTCCTCTCTCTCTCTCTCTTTTTTTTTTTTCCCTTGAAATACATTGTTGATTGATTTTCAATGAATACGGTAGTCAATATTTGTTATGTTTAGATTACGTTACCTTTGAAACTATACAAAATCAAAAGAATCCGAGAATAAGTAGAATACACTATATACTGCAGAAGTAATTTGATTGAAAGACGTATACAGTAATTAATTTATTACGCTTGATTTTTTTTCCACTTAGCTTTGTCCCGGAACATTCAATAGATCTCAATCATTATATAATTATGATTAGCTCGCAACATCAACATATTTCAGTTCATTCAACTTGTCAGATCTATATTTACCCGTTTTAAAACATTTTTCTTTTTGTATCCCTTTTCATATTAAGTACAAACAAACACTATAAATGCAGTTGAAATAGCGATATTTTCCGCGTCAGATAAATTAACAACACATATTCTACAACAAGTTTGTTGCGAGAGTAAAAGCGATGAAATTTTTTTTCCTGTGATACAACGTCTCAGATATTTCTTCCAGTCAATACTATTACTTATTGATGTTTGATCTGTCAATAGTTTTAGAAGAAGAGCCATTTAATGTAGATAATTACACTCTTTCTTTGTTTGGTTTCTTTTATTGCAGGTCATTCATTTAAGATGGTGTTAGACGTCAAGTTTTAATTACTTATTCGTAAGTGTTTAGAAGCTTTATATGTATACACAGTTATTGAAAAGGGAAACATTTTCCACTTGATTTGAAGTTCTCCTCTTCTTTTTCTCGGCCAGTCTTGCTTTTAGATTCATGCTTGCTTTTAGATCACCGCTTGATTTCTCAAATACTAAAATAGTTCGGGAATTTCTTAAGAAATCTTAGGTGACCACATAATTTTATTCAATAATAGACTTTTTTTTTCTCTGGAATAAAAGAGTTTTTGTACTTAAAGTTTAAGATGGCACCTGATGAAAATTAAAATCGAAAATTGAAGTTAGAGTTTATTTTCACTTATCCCCCTTTCACGCATGCCTTTTATAATATATATAGGATTTGTCCTTGCAAAATTCATAGCTGCATCAATGTGTTTTTAAACTGATTGAGGACAGATTTATTCAATCGGTTCATGTTCATTTCAAGCGAGGTATAAGTATGATTTAAAATTTAAAAATACAAATATATATATATATATATATATATATATATGTATAAATTGATGCTTGAAAAACTTTCTTTTAACAGCATGATGTGTTTTAAAACAATATTTATGTGTAATGAACCCCCCCCCTCTCTCTCTCTCTCTCTTTCTTATTTTTCTTTCCTTTCCTTCATTTTTTGTTTTTTAATTTTTCTTCTTTTTAAAAGTGCAATTTTTTGGAATAGGGCAATTCCAAATTCACAATTATGTATATTGCGCTTTTATCATATTTTAAAATTATTTTTTACCACCCTGTTTAAATACTGTTGGAGTGTGATATATTATAAGAAAAGTAACACAAGAATGTACTAAAAAAAACTTATTTATGAATAAATTTTTCTTTATTATGTAATGTTTTTACTAATTTAGCTGCATTTTTATAATTATTTTTCTCGCACTAGAAAAGGTCAATTTATTTCTTTTCTTTTCTTTCTTTCTTTCCTTTCTTCTTTCTTTATTATAATGATTATTGTTGCACATATGCAAATGCTTTATTTTTTATTAATTTATTTCTTTTCTTTTCTTTAATAAAGGGAATTATTGTGGAAAAGGAGAATGACTTATTTCTAACTCGGTTTGAAAATTATGATAAAATAGTCTGCTCTGTAAAATTAACAATTTACAGGTCAAAGATATAGCTTTAAATGAAGTAATATTTGCAGACAAACTTCTACTCTATATTAAACTGTCCTAAATTTAATGAATTTTTCTTTAAAGAACACCTGACTTCAGGTTACACCTGAGCCCCTTCTTTAACTCCTTTGGAACCTGTGTCCGAAAGGCAAATTATTTTCGATTGAATCCATTTTTTTTCCAACAGTTACATTTATTTATTTAATCACGAAAACCTCCTAAATAAATAAATATATTTATGCATTTTTATAGATACCCAAAACAATAGCTAATTCACATTCTCTAAAAGATATATATATGCACCCTTAGTTACATTATATGTGCCCAGAATGTTTTTCGAAAAATTAAAATTTTTTAAAAAATCTCCAAAATTGTAGATTAAAATAAATGAATGAATTTATAATAAACACTTTCTCTTTCCTGGCTATTGTTTTTCATCAACAATTTAAAAGTACTTAAATAACGTGACAATTACCTAAAAATGTCTTTAAGTGTAAGTTTTAGAATATATTGTATAAGTTTTAGAATATATTAAGTTATTTTGCTTAATATGCACTAACCAAAATTGTCTAAGACTAAGATTTACTGTATACATTTTGAAAGATTAATATTAAAAGTTTCATTATCGTAGTGAACGGGTACTGATTTCTATTAGCACAAAAAAAGAAAAAGAAAAAAATAATTAGCTTTTTTACAATTAATTTATTCACGTCTCTAAATTACACAAATGACACATGTTTTAATTCCTAATCACGATACTCTCAAACGTGCTTGTAAACTCGGCAACTCTTGTGATATCAATTTTTGTGCGACACTGATTCGAGCCAGGTAGCCTTGGGAAAGGTGCGATTTGTCTCATAAAAGAAAACCGATAACTAATTCTGGAACGAATCGAAGGAGTTAGTAATTTTAGACCATTGGCAACCCGATAGCGCCGTAATGCAGCTAAAGTTCACATTCAGTTCATAAAAGGGGCTCTGTTATGCACACCCAATGCATATTCAATTGTCAGGTGAAAATGGATTGAAGAGACAGAGATTTTGGTGTTGGGCCAAAGTGGGAAATTACAAGGTCATAGATATTCCAGGAAGCTATTGTACGAGATCTTTTAAAAGGTATATCAAAGATCAGATGAGTTTTTTTTTCTCCTTTTCCCTTTGATTAATTCGATCTGATACGGAGGGTCTTGTTCGACATTTGTTTGTAACGGCTTTACATCCTAATTCAGTGATGGATATAAAAGATACGACATCGTTCGTAACCAGCTTTTTACATTAGCGTGCTTCATGCCATCATTAATGTCAAATGTCCGAGCGATCCTTAATAAATGTATAGTTAATAAATGTATTTTATCTCGACGGTTATCTATAAATATGTATGTATTTATGAGTAAAAGTTATTTAGTGAATTCTACATTTGAAATGTAAATTTTTAAATTAAATCTTGTAAAAAAAAATCTTATCTTTTAATTAAAAAAAAATAAAACTAAGTGAAGTGATTAAAAAAATAAATATTCTATAGATTATGATTTGTTAGAAATGCGACAACCAAAGTTTTCTATAATGTTTTAAATAATAATCGATCCCTCACCAACTACCTACCTACTCTGTTGTTTCATGCAATGTTTAATGTTGATCAGGGTCGAATCTAATGGAAGGGGGAGGCAAAGGGAGCATATGCTCGAGGTGCCAGAAGAAAAGAACTCCAAATGAAGATTTTGTTTGTCGATTTTTTCTCACGTCTATGCTTGGCATGGCATTGTTAAAATCCTTCTGTTTGTAGTATGTTTGTAGTATGCCTCATCGGAAAATCTATAAACTACGTGGAAAAGAAGGGAAATTATTATTTCTAACATCCTGTATAAAGCGGAATTTTTATCGATTCCCTTTTCAAGATTTAAATAAATCAATATTTGTCAAAACAGATTACATAATTCAGTATTACATATATTATGATTAGATATTTAAATTTTTAAAAATAAGTTGGTTATTAAAAAATTAGCAAAATTATTTTTTTAAATATACATTTTGGAAAGAAAGGGGGAGGAGGGGCGCCATTAAAATCCATATTTATCCCGGGTGGGAAAAAAAAAAACTAGTTTCAATTTGTGCTAATAATTGCATTGATAACGATTAAACGAATTCAACTATATATTACAAACATTTGAGAAACAAAAGTGCCATAAAAATGGGCCATTACTCCCTGATAAACTTAAAACACACTTTACCAACTTTAGAGAAACACTAGAAGATGTTACGACTTATTTAACGCCAGCGTTTAATAGTTTCTTCTTGCTGTGTTTAAAAGGATTGGGAAGATATTTTGTAGTTCTCTTCTTTATATATTTCTCTAATATATGATCTCGGTAAATTATGTTGAATTCTGAAGTTTTTGTGGTAGAAAAGCAATAAACGTCAGACTATATCTCATCTTGGTCTTTTTTTTTTTTTTTATAACTTATCATCGAAGAGATGCGCCAGCGATAACTAATATTTGATTAGTATCCGAGTCCAAAGAGATAAATCGTGATTACGCTTCTCCAGAATTCAGTCGAGTCCCATAATCGTGTCCCCGAAGGCAGAAAAACAATGCCATCAACACACCTCTTGATGCCTTAATCCTGAAGCAGTAGAGAATGGACGCAAGATTGAATGGGGGTCCTGCCAGGGCGAAAGGCTATCAATATTCCAAGTCTAACGATGACCGAGAGACAGTGCGTGTTTGTTGTGGGTCCGGCGGATTTCCATTCTCGTGATTTCCCTCGGGATCCGATGGACACGGAGACACAGCCTTTTTACTACACCTAGGGGACGGTATCCGCTGACAAATACCTAACCCAGCAACAGGACTGGCATAGGTGATCTCTGCGGATAGAGCAACGAAATAAGATAGACTTGTAATTATATGTAAAGCGTCGAAGAGATAGTTTCTAAAGTTAGATTGCACCGAAGGGTTTGGTAGGCAGGTCACATCTCTGTATTTATAGGAAATTTCGTTTCAGGTATTTGACAGGTGTACAATTAATGCATTTTTGTAGAAAATCGTCAACCCCTGATGAATCATTATTGAGGTTCAATCTATTATGAAAACCTTATTTTGCTGAAATTAGGATTTCATAATAGACTAACCCCCAAAGATATTGAGGAAAAATTATATTGTGTAAATCGTGAAAGTTTAGCGTCATTATCTTAATGACTTAGTATCTTTTGAATGCAATTTTATTTTATTTTCTATTTTTTTAGTGACATATTTTATAATAGTAAAATTTATTTATTTATTTATTAAATATATTGCACGAGAATTTTTAGATGTTTTTTTGTATATTTGCCGAGAAAATATGTGTGTCGCACAGTGTTGTGAAAACGCCCCAAAAGAAAGAACTGATTAAAATTCAAATTTATACTTCAACAGGGATGAGTTAATTCGTGATCAAATTCGCAGTTCCAGACGGGATACACTCAGCTCAAGTTCGTTTTTTGAAAAGGAATAAGACTTTCCAAAAGTACATTTTTCTTTTAACTATGCGATAGACAAGTAATAGTAATAGTAAACTTATATATGTAATATACAATTGTATATAACTTATTTATGTGATAGACAAGTTTAAAATATTTATTGATAATTTACGCAACTGAGGTAGTTCTTAAAATGATGAAGAAAATTGTAACATTTTAAATTCGTGAACATATGCTATTTCTTCGAATATTGCCAACATAATTCATAAAATAAAAGTTGCATACATATATATATATATTAATCTAGCAACTTATAATCTGAATAAAGCCTCTTATCAATATTGTTACTATAAAAAGAATATCATTTTCAGAGTTCTAGATTTGAAAGATAATTTTATTTTATTTATTTATTCTTTCCAATATCTAAACATTATGATATTTAGACATAGTATATTTCTGCACACGAATCAGACAAATCTGAAACTGCTGATTGATATTAATTTTTCATTTCACCGACAAAATAAAGCTAATATCACTAAATTGAAACATGTGCCTTGATTTCTGCCTTGATAACACTTGAATGATTTGAGGAGATCCCAAGAAAGTTTTCCAGTGTTGATCAGACAAATCTTCTTTTTGCTGCATAGATAAACATATCTTGAAATAGAAACATATCTTTCACGAAATTTGTATATAGCTCAGCCGAGTTCATTATACGTTTCAGTAAATGCCAAAGCCATTAAATTTTGTTTATTTCTTTTCTTGTTACTTATACAAATGCGTTGTGTTACTTCATTACACTTTTTAGATACGAATTTTAAAAATTAAAAATTAGTTCAAGCTAAAAATTTCCTTTGTTTTATTGATATCATGTTTTCATTTCAACAAAATCAATCTAATATTGTTAATAGACATTTTAATTTTTGCCTCCTTAGTATGAAGATAATTGCAAATATCTCACAGACAATTCATTATTAGCATTTTTTTCTGATACATTATTTTCTTCTTTATTCGGAATTTGCTAAATCCAAAATTTTTGGCCCCTTTATAAAAACCCATTTAATAAAACAGGTACCTTCAAAAAATTTCTCTTGATAAAACACTCTTCACAAAATTCCAGTTGATAAAATATACTTTTTCACACGATTTCATTCCTATAAAAGCATACCTTTCATTAATTATTTTCATTTTGTTAAGTTTTAAAATGTGTAATGTGTAAAAAAAGCAAGTTCTATCGAAATGAAACCTTTAGAAGACGGACTTAATTCTGTTTAGGTAACCATTCACATAGAATTGACGAAGCTCTGATTCACATTAAACTATAAATCAAGGACGATTCTGTTTTGAATTTTCCAAAAAAATTAGACAATCATTTCTAAACTTTAAAAAAAAAATTCCGTCATAAATCTTAAAATTCGGCAATAATCGTAAATTTTGACAAATGGTCTAAAAAAATTAAATAAATAAATAAAATCAATTTTGTCAATTGTGCGGAGAAAAATCACCAATTTTGCCAAAGGATCGCAAAAAAGGCACATTTCAACAAAAGATCACAAAAAACATAAAAAAATTTCATTAAAAGATAGTCAGAAAACAACTTATTCTGAGAAAAGGTTGCAGGAAAATGCAAAATTTGTTCAGATGTCACAGACAAACGCAGATTATGTCAAAAAGTGGCCAAAAAATTTTTCGTTGAAACATTTTGATAAAATAGCAAATTACATCGAAAGATCGTGAGAAAATGACAAATTTCATCAAAATACCTCGAGAAAACGGCAAATTTTGTCCAAGTATCATAAAAAACATGAATTTTGTCAAAAGATCAAGAAAAAAAACAAAATTTGTCTAGGTACCATAAAAAACGCAAATTTTGGCAGATAATCACAAAAAATAGCAAATTTTGTCAAAATACCCCTCCTCCCCCCCCCCAAAAAAAAAACACCCGGAAATTTTGTAAATAGATGTGGGGGAAAAAAACAGCAAATTTCGTCAACAGATTGCAAAAAACAACAAATTTCTTCAAAAGATCTCTAAAAAATTTGTCAAAAAACTGCAAAAAAAAAAAAAAATGTCCAGGTATCCCAAATAAAACAAATTTCGTGAAAGTATTCCAAAAAATCAAAATTTTGCCATAACATCTTTAAAAAATGGCAATTTTCATGAAAAAAAATTCGAAAAAAGGCAAGTTTTGACAAAAAATCCCTAAAAAATGGCAAATTTGTAAACATATTGCGAAAAAAAATTCAAAATATTGTGAAAAAACAACAAATTTTGACAAATGATTGTGAGAAAACAACAAATTTCGTCAAAGGATTGAAAAAAAAACAAATTTCATCAAATAATCACATCAAATAATAAGGTAAATTTCGCAAAAAAAACTACAAATTTTGCAAAAAGATCACGAAAAAAGGATAAATTCAATAAAACGGCAAATTACATCGAAAAATCGCGACAAAACGGCAAATTTCATCGAAAGAACTCGAGAAAAACGATAAACTTCATCGAAAGACCTCAAGATGACGAATTTTGTCCAGGTATCATAAAAGACGTGAATTTCGTCCAAACATCTCAAATGCACATAAAATTTGTTTAGGTAATCGCAAAAAAGGTACCGTAATTTCGGGTGTATAAGCCGCGGATCAAACAATTCTTTTTGGACCCAGAAATTTTATTTAGTGATTGAAGACAAATATTTACGGCGATCTAAATAGTTATATTTGTTTCTTAAAAAATTCTGGGTCGAAAAAGAATTGTTTGATCTGCGGCTTATACACCCGAAATTACGGTAAATTTCGCAAAAAAAAAAAAAAAAAAAAGCGAAAAAAAAACGACAAATTTCTCAAAAAGATAACAAAAAACGACAATTTTGAAAAAAAAAATCACGAAAAAAGAATAAATTCGATAAAACGGTAAATTACATCGAAAGATCGCGAGAAAAAACGACAAATTTCACCGAAAATCCCCGAGAAAACAAATAATTTTGTCCTGGTATCATAAAAGACGTGAATTTCGTCAAAAGATTGTGAAAATACATAAAATTTGTCTAGGTACTTCAAAAACACAAATATTGTAAACAGATTATGAGAAAACAACACATTTGTCAAAAGATGAAAAAAAAAGGCACATTTCATCAAAAGATCGCAAAAAGGTAAATTTTGCAATAAAAAAATAGCAAAAAAATGACAAATTTCTAAAAATAATAAAAAAAGGACAAATTTCACAAAAAAAAAAAAAAAACCCATGAAAAAAGGATAAATTCGATAAAACGGCAAATTACATCAAAAGATTGCGAGAAAAAAAAAAAAATTCAAAAAACGACATTCATTAATTGCAGGGGGGAAAATGCAACATTCCTTTGTTCATCATCAAAAAAAAAAAAAAAAAAAAAAAAAAAAAGTTTTTTGATCCATCACATGAAAAATAGAAAATTCGTCAATCAGTTGAAGGAAAAATACAAAAATCGACAGTTGGTCGTGTGGAGGAAGAATTATAAAATTCATTAATTAATCATGGAAAAAAAGCCATTCAGCTATGTAAAAAAGCCCACAATAATTACCAATCAGTAGAAGTCCCCACAAAAATCTTGTGATTGATTGAGAGATTTCAGATGTTTCAATGATGATTCAATGTTTTTTGCATGTCCAAATTAAAAAAAAAAAAAAAAAAGTAATATTTTGTAGCTGCAGATTTAAAAAAGTAAGTTATTTATAAGTCATCCATTTTGATCTCTTATTATTTTGTTTATTTTTTGCAAGCCCTACGTTTATTTAGTTGAGTAATCGAATTTAAAATTTGCAATGTTTTGTCTTTTGTTATTTTTTATCAATTTTCAAATTGATAATGCAACAAATGTTCCTATAAATGCTATAGGCAAAATAGAAATGAATTTTTCGTATGACAGAAATGAAGATCACAATAAAGAATTATTTAAAAAAAAAAAAAAAGATTGAAAACAAAATAAGAAGTGTTATGCAATAGAAAAAACGGTTAAATTATGTCCTTCAATAAAAACGGGCAAAATCAAAATAAATAATGTTATGAAGTATAAGATTAAGCATCGATCGAAAAAATACTATTTGAGAAAAGTTAAGCAAAACAGAATACCAGTCGATCTTTTCATGTGTTTTATAAACTATGATTTCCTGAACATCGTAAGATTACCCGACTAAATAAACCTACGGTCATCTTTAGAAATTAAAATAAGTAAAATAATGTATCAATGGCTGTACTTAATGAATAAAATAACTTACTTTTTCTAAACTACATTACAAATAACAAACGCGAGCATACCATGCCATACGCATTTTTGCCGATCCCACCGAAGCTAGTATAGGGGAGAAAAATACGGGCTTCTGATTGGTTGAATAATTTTGCTTTCCTTCATTTTTGAGTTTACGTTTATTTAATCATCAATTTCTGTTTGAAAAGCTTTTGAAAGCTAGATTTTCCTTCTGTTTTTACATATTTATTAATAGATAAAGAAATAGATAATTCGGAATTTATAATTAAAGAAGTTAATCAGGATGTTAAACAATTGTTCTGTATTGCTTTTAGAAAATAATAAAAATAGAATTGCCATTTCTTCTTTCTATTTTAACATGATATGCACATATATACACAATCGGAATAATTTATTTAGAAATAATATTTTCATTTTACGGCGTCAAACTCAATTGGTCTATATTACTTAAAAATAAAAAAAAAAATTCTTCTTATTATTATTTTAATGATATACCCATATACGCTCCTAATATGTACATTAGCATTCAGGATGATCTATTTGCAAACAATTTTTCGACCAATCAGAATCCTTTATTTTTCTCCCCTATGCTAGCTTCGGTGGGATCGGCAAAAATGCATGCCATACCAATAAATGCATTATTTATTTCATATACGTATAGAGACAGTAAGTACAGTGTCCTCCCATTGGTTCTCAGATTTCTGCTCAAGCACGTTTGCTGTGATCTGGTCGGATTGCGTTTTGCGAATTAAGTGATAGCTGAATGCCGAAAATGATGAGTACCACCGGAAAGCTTACTGGCGCATGCGTAGAGACCAGTTTTAGCTACGCTGAAAAAAAATCCTTATCGTTTTAATATATATGATGATTAGAATATTCTAACAGAAACCAAACCTTTTCTTTTGAAATAAGTGATAGTTATAGGTAGCTAATTTCTTCAAACTTGCTAACAAGTGAAAATTGTCAGTTAAATTGTCTTTTTTCAAACTAGACATTTCTTTCTAAATAGATATCGATTTCGAGTTACTATACCTGTAATTATGCAAGTTTTTAGTAGGATTATCTAAAAATGCTATAAAAATTAGTTATCTATAAATTTGATTGCAATATTTACCTAAACAATTGATTGGTACATTCAATTGCAATCATTTGTATTTGATCCACTTTTCACGAGAAAAATAAAGCTGATGTCGATAAAAATTTCAAAACTTACTTTTCAACTAATTTTTGTTTTCAGAACTTATTGTGGTTTTAAAACTTATAATATTTCGATGTTTTCAGAGATCTGACAGTAATTTTGCAGCATTTTATCAAACAAACATGCCTTTGCGGTAATTAAAAATGATTCATTCCTAATTTCATGCATCTCTTCAAAGTGGTAGGCGGAAAAAAGCGCACCGGAAAAAAGCGCACGGAAAAAAGCGCCCCGGAAAAAAGCGTCACCGGAAAAAAGCGTCCCCGGAAAAAAGCGCACCGGAAAAAAGCGTCCCTTTTTACAAATCACATATTTAAACAAGTCTGATAATAATACACATGGTTAATCTTAGAATATAAACATTAGATTGAGACGGTTTTATGAAATTTGAGCGTCCTTGCTCTCTCGGGACTGAGATGGGCGAAGGTGGTGGGGAGGGGGGGGGGGCTTTAAAAGTTATCTCAAAACCTGTTATTGCCTCAATGAAAAAAAAATGTAGAATACGAAAAATAAGATAATAAACACTAGGTACTTAAATGATTTTTTTAAATTCAGTCTCCCTTGTTCTTCTGTGGTGGTGGTTGGGAGGGGAGGAGGGAAGAGGGCGATTGTCTACAAACTTTGAATCTATCTCTTACATTATTTTTTTTTAATATTTATAATTTGATTATTTATAATTTAAATTATACATAATTAATTTATATATTATATAATTATTATTTTTATTATTATTATCAAATTACATATTAATATTTTATTACATTTTATATTATATATTTATACTTATATAATATATATTAATTAATTATTAATATATTAATATAATATATTAATAGTAAATAATTAATAATATAATTAATAAATTAAGAATAATAATAATAATAATAAATAATTTATAATAAATAAATAATAAATTAATAATACATAATTATAAATTAAATATAAAATTAAATAAAAAAAATAAAAAAATGTACAAATAAATATTATTAAATATTAAAAATTATACTCATTAACAAAAATTTATTTAAAAATGATAATACTTTATTAACTCATAGTAATATCAACTCATATATATATTTTTCATTCAGCCACCCTTGTTCTTCTGTGGGGGCGGGGGGAGGGGTGCACGGGTGCGGAATATGTCCGATCCGGCGATCTAGGATTGGAGGAAATTTTAACCACCTGGGGAAATTCTGCAGAAACATATACAATTGATTTAGATTTTAAGAACGAATTCCGTAATTTCCTGAGATAGAAAACTTTCACTACAAATAAAAAGATCTGTATGGCAACTTCCAGAAAATCGATGTCAGAATAATATGTATCGCATATTTGGGGTGATTCTGTTTCGAATTTCACTTCTGCCATATATACTCGAAGTCTGTTAAAAAATAAATGTTCTATATCTACGATAGTACAGCAATTACCGATAACATAAGGTACAACTTTGGGGAAATTTTCATGTGGATTGGGGGAAATTTTGGGAGTAGAAACATTTTCTGCACCCCTGGAGGGGTGAGCCTACAAACTCCAAATCTATCACTGCTTTAGACGATAACATTTTTTCGGAATGTTTTCTAGAATTTAGGGAAAAAAGTGACTGGAAAAACAAGAGCGCAAAAAGTGATCAGAAAAAAATGGCAAGGAATTGATATATATTAAACTTGTGGATAAATAAATAATAAAAACTAAAGTGGCAACAAATGTCTCATTTATATCGTTCTCGTAGGACAGCGGTTCCCAACCTTTGATACGCGGACCCTTGGGGATACGTAGCGAGATTGCTGGAGGTATATGACAATAGTATCAGAAATGGCGGATGATAAAATATCATTTTTTAAATAAATTTTTGTTTATGTGTAGATTTTTTAATATTTAATTTTATATATTTATACACTTATTTTTATTATGTCCTATAAGTTAATAAAATATTATCATTTTTAAAATTAATTCTTGTTGATGAAAGTAGATTTTTTTATATTTAATTTTATTTATTAATACATTTATTTTTATTGATTTACTATGAGTTAATAAAATATTATCATTTTTAAATAAACTTTTGTTAATAAGTATAATTTTTAATATTTAATTACATTTATTTTTAATTTTATATTTAATTTATATTTATGTATTATTAATTTATTACTTATTTATTATAAATTATTTATTCTGTATCATTATTATATTATATTAATATATTTATTATTATATATTATGTTATATATTATATAAATATAAATATATAAATGTAATATAAAATATAATAAAATATTAATATGTAATTTTATAATAAAAATAACCAAATTATAAATAATATTAAAAAAATAAATATAAGAGATATATTCAAAAGTTTGTAGACTCCCCCCCCCCCCCCCACTCCACAGGAGAACAAGGGAGACTGAATTTTAAAAAATCATTTAAGTACCTAGTGTTTATTATCTAATTCTTCGTACCTTACAATTTTTTTTTTTTTTTCATTAAAGCAATGACAGGTTTTGAGATAACTTTTAAAGCCCCCCCCCCCCCCCCCGCCCATTTGAGTCTCGATAGAGCAAAGACTTAAATTTCATAAAACCGTCTCAATCTAGTGTTTATATTCTAAGATTAACCATGTGTACTATTATCAGACTTATTTAAATATGTGATTTATAAAAAGGGACGCTTTTTTCCGGGGACGCTTTTTTCCGGTGCGCTTTTTTCCGGTACGCTTTTTTCCGTGATTCCTTGAAAGTATATATGAAGACCTCAAAAGCCAAAGGATATAGAAGTGACAAAAATGCGATTTGGAGTAAATTAAGTTCAAAGATAATTAACGATAACTTTGAAGATCAATAATAACTGACTGAGTTGAAATAGGAAATTACCACTAGTTTCATTGTTTGATCTTTTAATCTTTATTTCAATAAATGTGAAAAAAATAGAGTACAATTTTCTTTCAATTTATAATTAATCAATATTGATTGTTATTCGGCAAAAGTAGTTTTTCTCTGGAATGCCGCACATAATTAGACAATCACTTATATTCCATTACCTGGAGAGAAAGAAGCATATTTCCAGGTCGTCTATGTACTTAGTTCCATTTTTTCAGTTTTGTCACTTATACCCTTTGGCTTCTGGGGTCCTGAAATGTATATTTAGGAACAGGTGATATATTTAGGTCACCGAGTTCACTATACTATCTAATGAGTGCCAAAGTTATCCTTTAAATTTTGTTTGTTCAATCTTGGCATTTCTTTTTAATTAGACATCGATGCTGGCTTACTCATTTTACACATTTTTGCTAGAACTTCTTTTTTTAAATAGAAATTTATTTTACCCTATAATTCGGTTCCTTTGATTGATCTATTCCGAGAAGAGGTTTGTGTTCTTAATTGCGTTGGATTCCCGGTATTGACGGCGATGGATTTAGCTGTTATTGAATTTGAATTGGCGGTACTGAATGTAGCTGAAGTCGAAACACGAAGACAAATGAGACGTAACCCCTCGTCTAGCCAACGGAGGGAGAAAAAAAAATAAAGTAACGGAACTCTTGGTGACCTGCCAGAAAAGGCTTTTCTTTCTATTTTCATTTCTTGTTACTAAAATATTTAAAAACATTAACATTGTCTATAAAGTTTATTTTGTGCTTCTCGCAAGATATGCGTCACGGTATGGTTAATTAGAATAAATGACTAAACTTCATTAGTTTGTTTTATTATTATTTATTTACCTTTTATAATAGAAAATTAAGAAATATATAAAGACGTGCTTATTAATGTTTATTTTAATGTATGCAATTAGTAAAAATTGGCAACTGATAAATAAAGTTGTATGTTAAGAGCTTATCTGAGATTTTTCTCGGATTTTCTATTTATTGTCAGATTAGATGTGAATTATTTCACTAAAATGTACCGATTAATTGTAATATATTTTGATAAACACATTAAATAAGAAAGGCATAGATTTAAAAATATCTGATCGACCTGTATTTATGATGGACTTATATAAATTTATATGGAAAATATAAAACACTCTACCTATTATCAATTTGTTTTCGTTATTACTTTATTACCGAATGAAAAGTTAAATTATGTATACAAAAGAATTTCTTTTTTTCCAAAAAATATTCATGATTTTATTTTTTTAAATTGTTGTCGATCTAACTTTGTATCTTTACTTTCGTTTAAGTATATGTAATGTTAAATCTAGGAAAGCGTTTTCTTAGATGGTAAATACATAGGATTGCGGTCAGAAAATTCTTTTTTATACCGCAAATATTTTGGAATCAGTGGTCATTAAAATTGCATCATGAAAGTAAAGTTAAACTATAAACATACGTGGGTTTTTAAACGTCAATCTTTAAACTTCCAAGCAACTGGCTTAAAAGAATTCAGTGAGTATATGCAAAATAAAACATACTATTCACACTGAAACTTTTCTTCATATAGGGGAAGATGGGGATACTTGAGCCATTTTTTGAATTTTAATTTTTTTAAATTTTTTATATTTTTTTAGAATAAAATAAAATATTGAAAATGAAAATTTGATATTTTTTCTTCAACTAAAAACCACTTTCAATTAATTTTGAACTATTTTTCTATGTATAATAAATATTTATTCTTTGTTTTACATCGTGGCTCAAGTATCCCCATGGCGGGGATACTTGAGCCATGCTGAAGGGATACTTGAGCCACTAAGGAAAAATACCTACAAAAGTAATTTTTTTCGCTTTATTTTTGCACAAACATTTTACAGAATGATAAATTATGAAACGTAAAGTCCTTCAAAGCCGATTGAGAAAACAAAGCTATTAATATGATCATTTTTTGTCGTTAAAACTGGTTGTCGGAGGGTAATTTCAACTTGAGTTATAACGACGGTAGAAACATCCTCAGTTCAGAGCCATTTAAATTTGGAATCTGCAATTCTTCGTGCAAATTTCATTTTCAAAATATTAAGCACTTATCCAACAAATATTTTTACAGTTTTCTTTCTGGCATATTTTATTAGTAACCAACCATCAATAGAAGGTTTTCTTTTCACATCATCACCATCATTGATAGAATTTTCCTCTAATGATATTGTCAAACTCATGCTTTTAATTTAGTAGCTGTCGGAATTTAAGCCAGATGTATCACTCTACTATTTCAAACACTTTTTTGATTTCACAGGAAAAGATTTTGTCTTCCTTTTTGGCTCCATGCAGGTAAGTTTGAACTGGGATTTTTGTTGATTTTCTTGTTTTTTGTGCGCTCTTTTTACCAATTTTTCTTCAATTTTCTTAGTTTAAAAAAAAGTTACAGCAACAGAGGTTACGATTTCAATATAAAATTTTAATCTTAATACTTTATATTAAAAAATAAATATTTTAATATGCTGGACTAATTAAAGTGTTAGAGATTATAGCCTGTAAAACCGTTTTAAAAAGTTATTTTAATTTAATGAAAGTTAAATTGAAAACTATGTTTACATTTATCTAGACAGGCTATTTTGTTAGTCAAAATGAAAAATAAAATAGATATTTCCATTTAAAAAATATACATTTTTAAACATTTTTAGGTCGTTATTTTTTTAAGAAAAAAAATAAAATGAAAAATTATTCTTCCTTTTATCCAGAAAAATATCTATTAGTGAATATAAGGATCGAATTTTATTTTTTGTTTGTTTCACCCATGTTTAATTTCTAGTGGGGATGGTTGAGGCATGGCTCAAGTATCCCCACTCTCATTGGCTCAAGTATCCCCACTATCACTATTTTTGTTTCCCAGAGTTTTACTAAATAAAGCATGCAGCTATTAGAACTATTTTAGACTCAAAATACAATTGAAATTATGCTTATTGAATGTATGTATATAGTTGCAACTTTAAACAAAACTTTGATTACAAAAAAACAAAAAAGCCATGCACCCAAATATTTACTTCAGATAGGGAAAAGACAACTATTAATCACTATATTTTCAAAATGGTACCAAGATGTGTGATTTCTTTTTTACATGTTCAGAACTATAAATATGTTATCATATTGGCAGTTTTAGAAAGAAAAATTGACCAACTGTAGAGATAATAGGGGTGGCTCAAGTATCCCCTATGCTCAAGTATCCCCACTCTCCCCTACAACTATTTGTTTCTTATTTTTCAACTAATTTTAGTGTGATACAATCTTTGGTTTATAAATTCTATTGGGTACAAAATATGATTACTTCTTCTCGATATTCCATAGTAATAGTTTTGGCCTAAATTTTGTCTCAAAACCGGTCAATTTCTCAGGATACAAAAGGAGTTCCGTATCCTGCTCCCAATAGTATACAATTGACGAAAAAAATTCAAAAGTACGCTTTGTATGTTACCAAAGCTAGTGGATAAACGTTGTTTTTAAATATTTATAAACATACATTATAAATGTTATGTAGATCACATGCTGAAAAAAAAATAAGTATACAAATATATATATAAATACATATTATATACATCTATAAATAAATAATTTATGCTTATATATAATTCATATTTTATATGTTTATCATGTATGTCAAATTAAAATATTACATTTTATTATGAAAAGGTATTGCTATATGTATCTTAAAACATACAAAAAGGACATTTTTTTTTTTTTTCTTTTTACATAGTAATTACATTTTACATAGTTTACATTTACAGAAAAACACCGGTTGAAAAAAACTAAAGGTTATACATTTTTCCGAAAAAAAAGATTAAATGCAAAAAAATACACAAAAAAGAACACATATCCATTAGTAAAAAAAAAAAAAAAAAAAAAAGAAAGAAAGAAAGAAAGAAAGAAAAACATTAAAATATTTATTAAAAAAAAAAAGTAGTTCGCCAAAAAAATAAATAAATAAAATAACTAAATAAAAGGAACACGATATGGAACTTTTTCCTGGAAAAGTCGTTACATTCGTCGGTAAGGCCGTCTTCTATACCAGCTGCTATTAGTTAACATTGCCTGTGAAGGTAGTTTTTCAACAACAAGTGAATACACGCCGAAAAGCAATGTGCATCATTTTGGAGCAATGTAAATCACTAATGTAATCTTTTTTAAAGGGCATAAATCATTTTATTTTATCCTTAAATGTCCATTTTTTCTCTTAAAAAGTGTTATTAGATTACCATTCTCTTATATACTGGTAATGTTTTTAACATTCATTCAAATATGAAATATGTGTGTATATTTATATATAAAGTAATTTCAAAGAAATGATTTGATTTTTCTTCAAAAGAGGTCAAACATTTTTTTATTTGTTTTCTTTTTGCGCAAGTTTGTAAGTTTTTAAAATAAAGAACAAAATTAATATTTAAAGTTATAAAGAAAAATCTTTAAAAAAAAACAATGAAAATAATACTAAAAAAAAGATTATTTAAGAGTGCGTGACTTTTAAAGAATAACGAATTTCAATTACAATAATAAAATATTAAACAAAATAAAAGCAATTGATTATTTACAGTTACGTTAATTAAAGCTTGGTTATAACATATCAATAGTTTATTTCATTCTCCTTCTATGCTAAACCTTGATCTTGGCTATTATCTTCATGTTAGATAAAACCGTACACAAAAAATAAACTTTAAATAATTAACTACCAGTTAAATTTAATAACGCATGTATAGTTATCAATATTAGCTTGTACATGAAGTCTTACGACTGCTTACTTTACAAAAAAAAAAAAAAAAAAAAAAAAAAAAAAAAAAATTCTATTTGTCGTCTGTTGACCTATTGAATGTCCAAAATGTATCAGCTCCGTTTGATTACAAAACATACAGTTTGGAAACCATTTTCCAGCTTGTGATTTTAAAAGCTATCCCCACTCGCCATCAGTTTCAACTTAGTGATGGGGGAATAGAATTTGTAAAAAGTCTCGAACGGTCGGGTTGCATTTTTATCTCCCCTTGCGTAGGCGCCTGTGAAACGACAGATAACGCCCCTCACCCGCAAGATCTTGTCTTCTCGAATCAATGGGGCACCACGACATTACGCCCGTGATGGACAGAGGCAATATTTGCAGCCGCCTGTCTTCTCTGAGACCACAGAAAAGCTCTCGACATCCCCGCAGAACATCCACAAAAGCCCCCTCAACGACTACAAGAAGGGGCTGTCTATAAATTGTTGAACTACATAGTCGAATATATAAATAGGTGGCTTGAAACTGGATCCCAAACAATCTTCATATCGCATGGGAACAGGGCCCTACATAGAAAGTTACTAGGCCCAGGGCACTTTCAGTTTTTCGCGCCCCTTAGATTGGTTAATTTGTTGATACAGTCAAACCTCGTTAGCATGAACACGCTTAACGTGATTTACTTTTAACATAAATTGTTTTTACAGTCCCCCTATAAAAAATAATACAAAAAAAATTATATTGATAACACGAATTTCTGTTAACATGAGGAAAATTTTGATTCCCCTTGAGGTTCATGTTAACGAGATTCGACTGTAGTAGATTTTTGACATATTGTACACTTATTCGGAAAGTGTCCAGCAATTAAAAAAAAAAAAAAAAAGTTTTGTTTCAGTTTTCTGATAAATGGTTCTAGAAAAAAAAAAATCTATTATTTACTGAAATGTGCTTTTAAAATATAATGAGGTATATTTCTGTCGTTTCTTCGTATTAATATCTCCAATATCACGTTTCCACAGTTATGATTATCATAATAGAAATTTAGATAAAATTGGGTTTGCCAGTTTTTAAAGCATAAGATGTTAAATTAGCACAGATTTTATAAATATTTTGAAAACTATGAAAAAGCATCCTTTTAGAAAAGTACACAGAAAAGAAGAAGTTAAAAATATTTATTGCGTGAGGATGTATTTTGAATATAATAATGAATAACGCCCATAAACTTAGTATTACCTAAAAGGTTTGGTTTGGTTTATTTTTGTCGTCCGATTATCTACACTAATGGGACCAGGGGGGAGTGCCCTACGTGGGGGTCTTTCTAAGGGAACCTAACCCGTATTTACGCAAGGTTCGAAGAAAACCACGAAAACTCCGAACGGTTAGGCCGACAGCCGCGATTGGGTTCGAACCCAGCACCTGCCGTCTACCAGTTGAGAGGTCTGAACCTCTCGGCCACTGGTGGGGCATTACCTAAAAGAATTTGGAAGCTGGGTGATAGCAGCCTTAGACATACCTAAGATACGTTGTAAGCCCATAATATTAGCCAAATTTTTGTTTAAAGCAGACCAAAATTTCTCAGTGCCAAAAATTAACTGAAAAATATCAAAGGTCTGCGGTTAAATTTACATATTTCACATTACTTTTATTCTGTTCTCTCATTATTCTGTTCTCTCTGATTCATAATTTATAAATTTACCTATACAGAAAAAAAAATCCTTAAAAATAATTTCCATGAAATTACAGAAAAACGGCTGGTAATCCATTATCTTATTAGGTAAAAATAAAGATATAAAAAAAAAAAATCTGCTGATTATTCGGTAAATTTGCGTCGACAAAATAACATAACATTTTTTAAATTGTTATTATTCATTTATTTATCTATTTATCTAATTTTTTTTTTCTTTCGGAGCTTCAATAAGAACAAACCACATCAGTATGTTTTGAAAAGTTAAAGTATGTATAGATGTCTAATGGTTTTGAATTGAACGAATCAGTTTTTAACTACTAAAAACAAGAGATTTTCCTTACTGTTTCCCTTTTTTAGCACTTTCCAACAAAGTTGAAAAGTGCTTATGCATTCGGTTTGTCTGGCCGTCTGTCCGTCTGTCCGTCTGGCCGGATGGCCGTCTGTCCGTCTGTCCGTCTGTCCGTCTGTCCGTCTGTCCGCGCTCTAACTCCCGTAAATATACTCGGATTTCTATGAAATTTTTATACGTTATTGAGGTTTACCCTAGCACGAACCCTATTGAAAATGAAGTATCTACCATGATTAGTTTATCTACAGGGCGAATCAAAAGTTTCCCATTACATTACGGCCTATGGGGAAAAATCGTTAATATACTCAGATTGCCATGAAATTTTAGGAAGCTATTGAGGCTTACCCTAGCACGAACCCTACTGAAAATGAAGTATCTACCATGATTAGTTTATCTACAGGGCGAATCAAAAGTTTCCCATTACATTACGGCCTATGGGGAAAAATCGTTAATATACTCGGATTGTCATGAAATTTTAGGACGTTATTGACGTTTACCCTAGCACGAACCCTATTGAAAATGAAGTTTCTATTATGATTAGTTTATCTACAGGGCGAATCAAAAGTTTTCCATTACATTACGGCCCATGGGGAAAAATCGTTAATATACTCGGATTGCCATGAAATTTTAGGACGTTGTTGACGTTTACCCTAGCACAAGTCCTATCGAAAATGAAGTTTCTACCATGATTAGTTTATCTACAGGGCGAATCAAAAGTTTCCTATT
Source organism: Maratus speculifer (assembly GCA_964019185.1). NCBI lineage: Eukaryota > Metazoa > Arthropoda > Arachnida > Araneae > Salticidae > Maratus > Maratus speculifer. The sequence continues at coordinate 278,050,164 of OZ025295.1, read as the reverse complement.
ACATTACAGCCTATGGGGAAAAATCATTTCAAAGGAATTTTAAAGATGTTATAACCTGCCAAACATATTAAAATATGCATCCTATAAAATATAAGGTGAAAATGTAGCTATTATTCATTTACAGGGTCACACAAAAGAATTCCATTAGATAATGGTAAAAGGGGGAATTATGTGTGACATATTTTAAATATATTAAGCTTTTTCATGTATAATAAAATTGATATATGTCACTGAAGCTTAGTATAAATTATACGCTACTGTCTTTCATAATATGAAGTACATAGCATTTACAGGGCCATACAAAAGATTTCAAATAGTATATTCTTTCCGAAGTACCGTATATGTCTATGGTATATGTCTACCGTATATGGCTGATGGAGGGATGAAATTCATTTTAATTATGATATTCGCGTTTATATTTCGCTAAATATATGCACATTATATGGTGTGTATAAATGTTATAGTTGATATACAGGGCTACCCAAAAGAGCTCACCTTAATAATTATATGAAATTTTATTCAGGATATGAGCGTAAATTATTTAAACGTGGTTCTTAAATAAGCTATGCATTTTTACGCTGAGCTGCATTCAATTTACTGAGAAATGTTTGCAGAATATAGGTAAAGGGATATACAGGGCCACGCAAAGAATTCGGTACATGGACGCCTATGAATGATGATTTATGAGAATGTGATTTCAGTTGTTTTAAAAGTGTTTCAGTTTACAATAAATTTTAGCCTAATGCTGACGTGTAATAAAGGCACAATGTAAACTACAGGGCTGAACAAAAGTAGTCAAGTATGTTTCCATCTAATAGTATGAATTGCTGAAAAAGAAATTTCAAGCTACTGGGTATTTTCTTGCTAAGCTAATGTATATACTAACATATGAAATACAGGGCTGTTCTAATGTACTGGAATACATATTTGGGTATATTTGGCTATACACTATTATTTCCTTAAATAACAAAGTTTTGTTAAAGATTTCATTAAGTGTTGGAAAGTGCTTCATAATCTATGCTTAACGCATGATTTTTCTTACTTGTTTTTAATCTCCCCCTTACTTGAGCCTCGACTCCATCTTCTTGTGGGTGTAAACAAAACAGTTTTCTCCTCTTTCTTTTGACACTTCCAAGAGATAATTTATCAGTTTTATCTGTGATCTTCCGGATGTGTGTTTTGCAGACTATTATGTTACGTCTGAGCAGTAGTGCACACAAAGATTCTTCTGCCTCCCTTGAAAAACATATTAGGGATTTAGATTGAACAACGTTCAAATTTTATAAATGTTATGAATTAATCTTGAAACTTTGAGTCCTGTCTAGACCATTCTTAATTTCTATACTATATTTTAGGATATCCATAGTTTATTAAAGAATTTCAGTGTATATACCAGGTGATCCAAAAGTCAGGACAAACTTTAAAAATGAATAATTCGAAAAAGAATCAAGGTTCACTGATGCGGTTTGCACCAAACGGCTTGAAAAGAAACCGGGTTTTGGGAGGCAACGAAAAAATATAATTCTGGTGGCGACCAACGGCATCACTAGCAGCACTGAAAGATGCCATCCGCCAAAATGTGTCTGCCATAATGCAAAAAATGCTACTCAATGCTGTGAATGGTACCTAGTCTCACAGCTGCACTTATGAACGATGGACAGTACATTAAACATTTACTGTAGTACTAATAAACTGTAATTAAGCTGACTTGTAAGTTGTCAACGTTTTTTCATTTGTAAATCATTTTTGGTGCAATAAGAACCTATAACGTTATTTGTTAGTTGCCAACAAAACTATTTTTTTTTTTTCATTGTTACGCAAAACCCGGTTTCTTCTCCATTCATTCTGTGCAAACCGTACCTTTGTATCTTGATTCGTTTTCGAATTATTCATTTTTAAACTTCGTCCGGACTTTTGGATCACCTGGTGTATACCAGGTGGCCACAACTAAAACACCGCCACTCTGACCTCTTTGTATTATATATATCGAACCACTCTGTAAAAGGCTTCGAATTTTGTGTACATGCTATTCAAGGGATAAGAAAACAAAACTTAGTTACTTACTTTTAAATGTCAAAATATTAGTTTTTAATGGACTTATTCATTAATACAAAATTTCATCTTTAATTGTTAAAATAAAATAAAATAAAATAAACCGCATTACTTCAATTATAGAGATCAATTTAACTTCGGAACTTGAAAGAGCAACCGAAGGTCAATGTCATATTTCATTTTATAGTATCCAAGAAAAATAATCAATCGGAACAATTACTATTCATTTCAATGGTATTGAAACATCTTTTTAATCAAAAAGCATTGCACTTATCCATTATCTCGAAATAAATTTCATCATTCATGAAAAATTATATTGCTACTTTAATTTAGATTGGGAATTATAGATTTTATCTCGACAAATAATATGTATTTATATGAATAAGTGTTAAACAGTGTGTTCTTTCTACAAATCTCGACATATTCTGGCCGATTTCCGTGAAGTTTAATATACATACGTTTTAGAATAAAAGTAAATTTGATGGCTACTTAAATAATTTTCTTGTACCCGTTTTTACCTACTTTCTTAACCACCTTTTATATAGTTTATGCAAATTACATTTTTTAGAAATGTACTTTCATTGCAAAAGCAAACTATAATCTAAGATCTGCTTTCGCCTTAAAAGCAATTTAAACCGTAAGATTGCATTTTTAAAATGTGTAAAACGACTTAATCGTCGCTCGAAATTATTAAAATACGAAAACAAATTTTTTCATGTTTTTTTAATTACTTTTTTAATCAATTTATGATTTTTTTTTAGTTATTTATTTATATTGTATTTAGACAATCTGGGTCGTTATATAAATATTATTTACAACCAAAATATACATTTTGATATTGTTTATAAAAAGACACAATCTCCCTGAAATTGTAAAAATCATCGAAAAGATGTGTATCTTTATTATTATTATTATTGCTTTTTTTTAAGAAGTTAAGGATCATTACTTTCCCCCTTTACTTAGTTATTCATTATAGTGGTTAGACAATCTATGCCATTGTGTATAATAACTATTTTAATGCATTTTTCTTGAATACAAAAATTATTTACAATCTAACAATGCTTTTTCATGATGGGTTAACGAATGCAATATCATCTAAAGTAATCAGAAATTTCGAACAGAATATTATCATCTTTTTTATAGATATCTTCATACATTATTGTAATATAATAAAACTTTCAAAGTTTCATACATGTGGTAATTTTTTAATACATTTAAAGAAACATTTACCCTTTAAAGAATAAACATATTATAACACCTTATAAAAATAATATACAAGAGGTTATAAAATTACTTCATTTTAATTGTTGGCAATTTGCATAAAAAGAATTTACGAAAAATTTTCCCTATTTTTCATAAAAATACTCCGTTTATTCATTTGAAAATTTTCAGTAAATAAATTTTCAAATGGTATAGCTTGCCCATGATTTTTTATTATTATTAATTTTTCAAAGTTCATGTTCAAAACATGTCAAAAATTAAATTGAAAGGAAAACGTAGGATGTAATTGTTTTAATTTATTTGGTGAAATTGTACATCAAATTAATTTGAGCATACATAGTTTTTTTTTTTCCCTCTTGTCAAATCATTATTTTAGAAGTATTTGATTTTCATCATTGATGGTAGAGCTACTATATACATTTACTTTACTAAATACATGTGCAAGTTACATCATTTAGGTTGACATGTATGCAATATTGTAAACATTAGTCGGCATTAAAATGCCATTAACCTAAACTGCGATATCAGAAAGGGTGTTTATTGTGTACCATTATGCCACAAATGGAATTGTGTGTAAAGATAAACCACGGTTTCACATATCTGACTAGCTTTGATTAAGTGTAACTGTTCGTTAAATTGAAAGGGTTGCAATGAACATACATAACAGTTATTACAACAAAATGATTACCTCCTTCTAAATTTGAGAAAATTTAAACCCTTACTGGTACATGACGTGAAAATGATTTTAGATTTTTCTCTAGAATACATAATTATTTTTGAAATTGGCATAAATGCTTTGATAATCAAAATATAGTAATTTATCGAAAATTATAAGAGATGTATGGTATAAAATGCATACTTTCCTTCGTTGTGTCAAATTTGGCCTGTAATATACCACTATTTACGGACAGTAATCTGCTGATGATAATAGAAATATAATCCTAATTTAATCATTGAATTCCTGCGTTTAAGGCAAAAATTAATATTCCATAAAAGTTGCAACTCGGACAACAGTTTGACCAAGCTATATTTTACTTCTTATTAATCATTTGCAAACTCTTAGCAACAGATTTCTTGTTACCATCTTTTTAGCGATTCCAGAAGAATTTCCCCCGTTTCTCAGTGGGACAATTTTTGCAAGCCAGATCATTATTAAATGAATGAAATAACGTTTTTTTCTAAGGTAAAAAATAACTCATAGCATGTTTAAAAAATATATTTCGTTTTTCTCTGTTACTTAAAAAAAAAATAAATAAATAAATAAATAAAAAATCCTCAAACAATGTTTTGTATTTTATACCTCACATACCAACTGAAATTATGAAAAGGCAAAATAGATGATTGAACATGATGGTAAAATGTTATTTAATAAACAGTCTGAATGTAACGTCATGAAATATCAAATATATTTGTAGAAAAGGGTGATGTGCAAAAGTAAGTATTTGAATGGGGAGAGCAAGAGTGCACTTCACCCCAAAAGCGATAAATGTGTCTGTATGTAATAAGTCGCAAAAATCATATTGCTGGGGGAAGAAATGAAGACTTTCTGGCGTCCGTCGGCTGTAAACGGCAGTATTTGAGAGGAAGTCCATAAAATAACGGCTGTGTATCTGGCTGCCTTGCATGCATGCACTTCGGCCATCGAGTGATGCGATGGCCATGTGGTCTGTCTGGCGGACCTTGTATCGAAGGATGTCGTTAATACGAATGTCGTTTCTCGGTAGTGTCACGTGATTGAGCTTAATGTGGCGGAAATATGCAGTTGCCCATTTTCTAGGACCTCTTGATGAGGGGCGCGCGCAATTGAATTAAGCTAGCTCTATTTATCATCCTGGCTCGGAATGCTACTTCTATGGTCTCTCTCTCTCCCCCTCCGCAATTATCTCGTTATTATAATTAGAAGGAATGGAAGTTTTTGTTTGTTGTACGTGATAGAGTGCAAGTGTCGTAGGAGGCTCTTCATCATAAAAGGAGGGAACTGGCATAGACATGATTCGTTCCGCAACATTTAGAGCAGTTCTGTGGTCAGGGCTGGTCACGTGCGGTTCAGTTCGTATACCTGAAAAATAATGTTTAGTGCGGAATTATCTGCTTCTGGCAATGGGAGCTAATAAAATAGCATTACGGATATGAAAGAGATGATATGTATCCATCATAAACGCATTCGAGACGCACGTTTTATTGCTGGTTATTTAGCGTCAACTTGTTTATTTAGATATACTTCACCAACTAATTAGGCAATTTATGAATCGGTTAGGTTCAAAAGAGAAATGTAACAAATGTAATGGAGAAAAAAATCATCTCAAATTAATCGCGGAAGTTAAGGACTGGGGACGGGGGCAGATTTTAGTGATATTGGATGTAAGTGAAGGACTTTTCTTATTTCATAGACCATTTCAGTTGAAACTTTAAAATATATATGATTTCTAGTAACATTTATATGTGATTAATTTACATTTCCCTTATTTATTTATTTGAAGATTCTTTAACTTAGTTATTTATCATCCAATTTGGTTTCAGAGGTAATATGATCTACTGTTATTTATTTCCTAAAAAAATTCATTCTGTTTTCGTAAAGATAAAATGGGAAAAAAAGAGTGGGGAAAAAAACCGATGAAGACACACATGTTCGTAAATTTTCGTACTTTGTAATGCCAAGAATTTCAAAAATAAAAATGAAATAAAATGAAATAAAAAAGCTATGTACATCATGTGATCATTTTTGTTGAAAAAATCAAAAATCAAAATTCCTTTTTTTCTGAAACATTCCTTTTTTAAATTAGAACCGTTTGTTTTAGTTTTTATGATAAAAAGGAATTCTCTACAAATGCATTTTTCTTTCTTTTTACTTAAAAAATCAATTTTATATAACATGATCTCTTTCTTATTTTAATAAGATAATTATATTAAAAAAAAAAAAACATTATTTCCATAACATTTATATTTCTTATCAAATACGCAAGAAATCACATTTAAAAAATGCTTATCCTTTCATTATTTATAGGAAAATAATAGTCTGTCAAGCGAAAAACCACCATTATTTCTTAAATGACAGAAGCGTAAAGATTCCTTTCTTAAAAACATCAAGAAATTCGAATTCTTAGGCATTCCTTACAAAAAACATATTGCCTTAGTAATCACAGCAAAGTAAAATTAACCCTCTTCCGAGCAAAAACCGATTCGTGCGGTTTTCAGTAATCGAATACGGACGTCGTCCTGATCTGATAAATGATGCCAACATGCAATGCAAAAAAAAATAAATAAAAAATAAAAAAAGAACTGTTCAATGAAATGAAAATAAAAGTTCCCAATGATACAATTTTTTAAAATGAAAGAGCACGAACTACAATTCCGTACAAGTTTTTAATACTCTATATTTACTCGGAATCGATTACGCTTCGCAGTGTCTTTTTATACTTTTTTAAACCAATTTTTATGCTTTTTTTTTTCTTTTCCGAATTAAAAAAAGGGGAATGGGAATTTATAGTTTCCTTTTATTTTATTTTAAACACATTAAAGGGTGTCAGAAACAATCATTTATAAGAGGAATTACCGAAAAATTCTGCCACGTTCAAATATCTCTAACGATCAGTTACTCCGGATGAGCCTTTGAACAAAATAAATGAAAATAAAGAACGATTTCTTTTTTTTTTTGTTTCTTTTTTTTACCCCAGTTTTCTTTTGAAACCACCAATTTCGTGACAGTTTGGTTCGATTCTCTGAACCGTTTATTTACACGAAATCAGACCAGTGCAAATGGAAAACAACCGGTTCAAATTTTAGCTTTATATTTGTTTGCGTTTTTTGTTTCTCGGTTCCTCGCCCAATTTTCGTTTTGCGAACGCATATCGTATCATATTGTTTTGTTTTCCCTCTCCTTGACAAGATGATCATTATTGTGAAAACTTCTTCTCGCCCGTTCAACTTAAATATAGAGTTTTAAGTGAGAAGGTAAAAAAAGGATTTTTTCGGGCAATTTACTATAACAAGAGAGAATAATGATAAGCAGTCAGATAAATATACCAGACTACGCTTTAAAATAAAAAGTAGTGATTTTTTTTTTACATATGCGTACTTTTTTTTTGTGTGTGTGTGTAGAGTTTTTAAGATTAATTTCTAGAGATAATTGATTGCAATTTCAAAATACTTTTTCTCCATCTACCGTAAGTCTTCATCCTCAGGTTGCTTTCAAATAAACGTAATGAAAAATTATTCTTTTTTTGTCTACCATTAAAAAATACATCTCATTTTCTAGCTTTTATTCAAAGGTTGCTCACTCATTTTCCGAAATCCTTTCAGTAATCAATATTAACTATTTTTGTCATCCATATGGTGTAAGTCAATTTTAGGTAAAATAAAAATATGATTTTTTTTTTAACCAAAATTTATAACATATAAGAATTATGTGAACTATACAAAATTCGGTAAAATATGAAATAAAAATTTCCTGCTGTCGTCATTCCCATTTTTCTAATTCACCAAGCCCCTTGTACTGAAAAAGAACCAAAAATTATCTTTTGACCAATTGGAAAAAAAAAAAAAAAAAAAAAAGATTAAAAATTTTTGGCTGAATTTTGGCGAAATCCATAACACCAAACTATATTTTTCTAAAGATATCAATTACGTTTACATTATAATTCTTTCGAAATTTCCTTCTACTGTTAAAGAATGCTTTTGCAGAGTTTATTTCTGATTATATTTAAGGATTTATTCCAATCCAAACAGCTTATTTTCTGATTTATTTTTATATTCATTTTTGCTCTCAGATGAATCGAACTGGCAAATTCTCTTTCTTAGAAAATATACAATGTGCCGCGCTTGACAAGTTTTTGATAAATACAGAAAATATTGCAGAAAAAATGCGGTCAAAGTTGGTGTTTTGAACTGAATTTTCTGAGGTGGGAGAACTCACAAAGCCAAAAAAAAAAAAAAAAAAAAAAAAAAAAAATGGTCATACTGAGAAAGTGATTGTTTATAAATCAAATTCTAATGAATTGAGTGAGAAATGAAATCACACATCTTATACATCTGTTCAAAAATCACCTCGGCAAGTTTCATGTTTCTACTTTTAAAAATAAGTCTGAAAATGTATCATAAAATGACGAACTGTTGAGGGTGGAAAAATATTTTTTCGAATACACCCTCAAACTATTTGATATTTTATTTTATTTCTATTTTTAAAGCATTACCACAGCTCAACTGTTCAATCATCTCGCTGTCAATCAGTTTCATGCTCAGTTTCCTATCATTATAAATATTTATCTCATTCGGTCACAAAAATTTGTTTTCCTGAAATTTAAAAACACCAATTTCCAAAATTATTCACTACTTTTTTTTTTTTTTTTTTTTTTTTTTTTTTTTATAACTTCCTCATAACATAATATTTTGGTATAAGATTCTAAAAACCACATATTATATTAGCAATAATAATAATAATTGACAAACTATATTATAATAGAAATACTTTCGTTAATTAAATTTCGTTTGGTGCATATTTCTTGCGAAACAAGATTTATTTGTTATTTGAAATAAAACCTTGAAACCCTTATCAATTGCGTATATCTTAGAAGCAGACAAATGGCAAACAAGATATTTTTGCCTTTGAGAAAACTAAAATTCAAGTTGTTAGACACGTAATCCCTTGCCACAAGAAAAAAAAGATGTCATTTAACAAATTACAGCGACCACTTGGAAAATAATTTTCTAAAGACTAAAATTTAAAACTTATAAATCAATTCTATATATTTTTTTAAAGCGAGAGAGAGAGAAAAGAATAAAAAACCGAGAGAAAAAACGTTATTTTTACGATGATTAAAACATGGTTTATGTAATAACAGAGTTACGTAAAGAATACATTAAACATTAATTTTTTGGACTAATCATAATCAAATTTTAAATGAAATATCAGTTTTACAATTTTCGGTATTGCAGATTTTTAAACATCGCACATTTTCAATTTTTACACAGTTGAATAGGGGGGAAAATTTACTTTTAAATACAAATTATTTGAAAACTGTATCTCAGTTTGATTTTCAGTTATTATTATTATTATTTTGTACTTTTTAATAGTTTCTTGTCATTGTGGCAACAGAAGTATTAATTTTTGGTTTAATTATATTTTGTGCTTTTTCCTTTACATATCATTAAAATATAAAAACGACAAAAAGTTACATGCTATTTCTAAGAAAATCTCATATCTAGCCTCTTGAAAGAAAAATGCTTTTTAAAATCAACTGTTGAATTTAACAACGTAATTTTAAATTCGATGAGTATTATATAAAAAAAAAAAAAAAAAAAAAAAAAAAAAAATCGAAGAAACAAATGATTTGTAAAGATTTATTTTACACTAGCTGACCTGTCCGGAATTCTCCGGCTCCGTGATAACGATGATGCATAAAAAACCCTATAATATTGACAACAATGAAAAAAATCAGTTCTAAAAGCACAAAAACATGATAAATCGTTAAAAATTACTTCGAAATTCCCACTGAAAATCGCATTAAAATCGATTAAATTCAAAAATCGTAGCAGACAAAATTTAGTAAATTAGGCTAAAAGTTTGAAACAATTTTTCTTTTATCAATTTCAAAAAATAGCGGCAAAAGCAATACATCGCATTAAAAAATTGTTAAAAATTCAAAAATCGCTGCACGAATTCCGAATAAGCTTTATGGGAAAAAAAGAGAACTAAATTTATTATGTCTGGTTAAAGGATGAAACCCTGTTCCTTTCATTAATGTGGGAAAATCATCTCAAAACATAAAAAGAATGCTAAAAATCGACTAAAAAAATGAATAAAAAGAATCTAATCAAAAAATTGAAAATCAGGCTTCTAGGTGCAAAATTTTATATATAAAGGTACCTTCCCTCCATATTTTGTAAATCTATGTGCAGCCGTCTCTTCAGAACATCGATGACACACTCACAAACTTCTCTCTTTATTATTATAGATGGTATGCTTTATTTTACTTGCTAAAATATATTTGTACTTGTATTTTTGTTATTAATTTTTATTGATTTTATTTATTTTTTTTTTCTCTTATTTAGGTAAGTTTTCAAGTTTTTATGCAGCGCTTCTTTTACAAAGAACTTATTGTAAGTCATTACTTTGTTTATTGCTTCACTGAGAGGGTTCAGCATGCAGTGTTTTAGTGAAAATACATTTTGAAATCTATATTAATGTTTCAAAACAAATTTTTAGTTAATGTTCTTAAATTGTGGTATTGACATTGAAAATGTAGTTAGACAAAAAAAAAAAAAAAAATCTCATTTTACAGGGAAAGCTAAATTACAAAATTTTATAGTTACAAAAATAAGCATATAAGATCCATATAGGATATCTCAGCTTTACAACTTTTTTTTTAACTCAACATATTTATTTATTTTTTAATTATTTTATATTATTTGTATTTTGTATTATTATAATTATTTTATATTAAATCTCAAAATCTCAAAATTTTTCTTGATTTACTAACCTTTTCTATGTCAATGTGCCACAATTATACTTAATACTGTGTTCATACACGTTGCGTTCATACGCATTACTTTATGAAATTTTTATGAAAATTTTCAAATCAGTATAATAAAGTTATTTGAATCGACATTATTCTACATCATATTATATAGTCTATATTTGGTTAATTTTTGAGTACGTCAATCTTAAATCTTATACTTATACATTTACTTTTCTAAATTTTATTTGTCAGATGTAAAATTTTAAATTAAAAAAATGGATAAGTTTTTTGCATTTTAAAAGAATTTCCGTATTTTTACAGTATAAATTCCGGATTTTTTCTTTTAAGATGTACTGATAAAAATATAAATCCAACAACTTTAAAAAAATCAAAAAAAAAATCATGTTTTTAGAAAATTTGACGGAATTTCTTTCATCGGAAAAAAATAACGAAAATTGTATTGGAAATCAAAAGTTGTTTAACATTCTAATTAACTATTCACCTCCATGCTTACTTTAAAAAACATTACTGTTGTTTGTTTTTATTTTACGCAACAATGATTAATAAAGAAATAATTTTATACCCAAATTTTATTTTTTTTTTTCAATCCTTATAGCTTTATACAATCTACTAAAAACTTCAGAACGAATTTATAGTAAATAATTTATACATCATGGTCCAATAATCCAACTTCACCGTACCAAAATATGAATATATATTTTTTTAAATCATTTCTTCTCTTGTATGTAAGTTTCCTATTCCATTTTTAATTTTTCTTTATCACTTTTTTATTCTATTGTTTTAATATTAAATTATACGAATTTAATTTTTCATTCATTGTTCTATTAATAAAAAAAAAAAAAAAAAAAAAAAAAAAAAAAAAAGGGCTATAAATGTTAATACAATTTTTAAAATGTGTAAAGAAAGATACATGTCATTTTATTCTGAATTTAAGATGCCAGGTAAAAAATATTGGCTTGAAGATTGAACAATGCAAAATAATATTAATTTTTTTTCAATAATTTTTCATGATTTTAGCTTAAACAATTAATTTTGTTTTTCAAAAACATAATAAAGTTTTTCTCGGTAGCAGTTATTATTTTACAAAACTACTTTTTTTCGAAAATACATCTTTTTAAAATGTCGATTGCTAAATAGTTAAATTTAGGGGGGGGGGGGATTCTCTCTTATTTTCTGCCACTTCCTTCAGTTCATGTTTTGATACCTGCTTTTGAATCAGAACAAGATAGTTTGGAATATAACTTAATCAGTTTGTAAATATTTTAATTTAAGGTAATACTGATGTTTTGGGACAATGTGTCAACGATATATATTTAGGGAAGAAGAAATTTTTAAAACACTTTTCGCTTCAAAATTGTTTTAAAAGTTTACTTTCATTTTCAAAATTGTTCTAAAAGTTTATTTTTATCAAAATATATAACAAATTAATACAGTATAATAATAAATTCTTTTTGATTGCTAAAAAAGTTATAAGATTAAGATTTTTAAAAACAGTACAAAAGTTAAATAAAACTATTTTACTGTTTTTAAGTGTTAAAAAAAACAATTTTACTGTTCTTTAAATCTTAATAATGCACCTTTTTAGCAATTAGAAAGAATGTTCATCTTTACCTTCCAAAATTGTTGCGAAACTTCATCTATACTTTCAAAATTATTCCAAAACTAAGTTCACTTTTGCCTTGAAATTTTGTTTCGAAAACAAAAATTGTTCCGTTTTAAAATTGTTCCGTAAGATCAGCTTTGTCTTGAAAAATCTACCTTCATTTGTAAAATTAGTTTGAAAAGTCAGTTCTGTTTTCAAAATTCATTTCAAACATCACTTTCGTTTTCAAAATTGCTTTAAAAGTGCACCTTCGTTTACAATTTTGTTTTCGATAACTTACCTTTATCTCCATTTTTTTTTTTTTTTTTTTTTTTTCGAAAGTTCACTTTTGTTTTCAAAATTTTTCTATGATACATCTTTATTTTCAAAATTGTTTTAAAAGTCCACCTTCGTCTCCATTTTATCGAATGTTCGTCTTCGTCTTCAAAATTATTTCAAAAATACACCTTCGTTTGCAAAATTGTTCCCAAATTTCACCTTCGTCTTCAAAATTTTTTCGACAGTTCACCTTTTTCTACAAAATTGTCTGGAAAATTCGCCTTTGTTTTCAAAATTATTTCCAATTATCAGCTCCTTTTTACAAAATTAAAAACCAACATTCATATATAAAATATAAAGTAAATATCTCAATCGGCGCTTTCCATAAAAATTAAATCTTTTTCCATCATCGATATTATTGCCATTATTATTATTATTATTATTATTATCAGTCGGTATAAAATTAGTTACCATATAAGTGGTATTAATTTAAGTAAAGGTAAGTTGTAATATCAGCTTTTAGAATGAAATTAAAGATAATTTACGTATGTATATATATTAATTTTTCCTGTTAATTATACATAAAGACAGTATAAATACTGGTTTCAATGAATTTTTGTTATGGTAATACCTGAATTACTTTGGTTTTATTTGCAAAAGTATATATATATAAATGCAAACTTCCCTACATAATTGAACGCACAGTGAAACTGAATTACCTGGAATGATGTGATTTCATGTAAGCCAGACAGTGTTCTCGCTAACATTTGACCAACGTTAGTAAATTGGCTAATTAAAAATAAAAAACATTCGCCAAATGAAAAAAGTATTAGCAAAATAGATTTGCCGTGTAGCACAAAAAAAAAAAAAAAAAAAAAAAAAAATATCTCAAATCTTTTAATGTACTCCCTTTTTTTTCAATATGTTCTAAAACAACCTAAGTTTTTATAACTGCGACAACGATTGTTATTAATCTAATTTCAACTATCCACTACGAATATAAAAAATATGTATTTATTGAAAATATATACATATGCATATGTATGAAAAACGAAAAAGAAAAGAAAGAAAAAGCAAAAATTGAGCACTAGCAGTTGGGCGAATCTAATCACTTGTTTACTCGCCAAATGAAGAATTTAGTCGCAATTTGGCGCAATGGCGAGCGACAGTGAGAACACTGAAGCCAGATAAGCAGATGATAAATAAATGCATATGCAAAAATTTGAACTATGTTCTCGATAAATAAATTTCACGATGTGGTATGTACCACAAGATGCTTACTGTCTCGTAATATTCGTTTATGAAGAACATAGCTTCAACTTTATGTGATGAAAATGATTTATTTATCATTACAAGCTTTAAGAATATCACCGTTATTAAGTATATGAAGTCGGTTTGTTTCTTAAAAAGGGTTTTCTTTTAGAAAAAAATCTGTAAAGTTAATAAAATTTTTTTAGAAAACTTTAATTCCTAAGAACTTTTAATGTAATGGCAATAACAAAAATTCATATAACAGATACGCTTTTGCCTGGTAAATGAAAAAATTCTGTTAGGTACCCAAGAATTTTTTAGGAAACTGGGAAGCCTAGAAATTTTTGTGTAACTTCAAACCTGGTTACAGATAAAATTGTAGTAAGATTGCTGTGATTTTATGATATTCTTTTGTCACACTATAGATTTCTGTAGCTTTATAAAAGTTTAGTTAAAGTTGTTAGTTTTGAAGATTTACATCTTTATTTTATATATATACAGGGTGAGTCATAAGTATCGAAACAATAGGCTATCTCCTTAAATATTGCCCCTAGACCCATACTTCCAATTGCAAAAATTCAATCAAAAAGGTAAACATTTTGATAAGATAATTTGCAACCATGGGGGGGGGGGGGAGGGTCTATTTGAAAAAGTACGAAAATTAACTTTTTATACGGCCTCCGTAGGATAAAAATTCCAAATAGGAAAACTTTCCTTATCTAGTCCTGAATAATACACAAAAAATTGCATATTCATATCTTCAAAACTCGCATAGTTATAGCCGTTTGAATAATTCATCAGGTTTTAAGGGATTAGACACAAATTGAAATGCGCACAATTCAGAAGACAATGTTACTTTAACAGTTCTAGGAAACGTGTAAAAAATCTATCTTTTGAGTTAGAATTTTGATTTCTTTTCTTCGTTTGTGATGGTTAGCCATATAATTTGCTAAGAAAATCACATCCTAAAAAATCCTAATTTATAAAAAATTCACATGATTATAGTACTGGCTTAAATGGGATAATTAAAAATTGTCATAACTCCAAACATTATTTATCGGATTTCAGTTTCTTTCCATTTAATTAAAGAGGAAAATCTGATTTTAGTTTTGTTTCGGAGCTTTTGTTTTTCCATATTAATTTTAGAACTATTAACAATATTTATTGAAAAAATGGTATAACTTTAAAAAAAATCTTATTTTCAAAAATAAATAATTTTTCAATTTTGCCCAAAACAAACCTAATGTAAAATAATTAAAAATGACATGTAAAAATACAAGTTATTTACTTTTTTTCTTTAACAATTCTTAACTTTTAATAAGGCCTGCACTGGACGAATTTTTCAATCCCGGTCTCGAACAATCCGTATTAAAATCACTGTCTCTGACTGACCCAATGCATGCATGAAATAAGTAAAATTTGATTCAATCAAAATTTTTACAAAAACCACATAGATTTTAAAATCGCCTTCATTATTTTTATTTTCTATTTTTTTTTTTTTTTTTTTTTTTTTTTTAAGAATGGTATATTTAAATGCTAAAAAATTAAACACGATAAAACCGAAAAAAAACATCTGCCCCTGACGGAATTCTGTCTTAAACAAAAAATGTGTGTGATCCATGCAAAAGAATGCAATAATAGCTAAGAAGAAATAAACTCCATTTAACCCTCCTAGGAAGAGCATTTGTTTATTACGTATTTTTTTTTTTTTCCTATATGATTCCTTCTTAAAAGGTTTTACTGTACAACATTTTTCAAAGTCTCCAACGCACGGGATATGGATTAGCGATATTAAAATATAAGTAAAACATTTAGATATAAACAGAGAATCATTGATAAAATAAATATATCACAGCCTTTGGCGCTTCTTTAATAATAAAATGTATAAATATAAAAAACGAAAAGCTATAAAAATATTTTTGATCAGAACTCCTCCCTGCGAAACAATTTTTAACTACACTGAAGTAAAAAAACTACGTAGAAATTCACGGCTGAGCCGGGCTATGATTTAAACTTTTTTCCAGGCTAGTCCGGATAATGATTTTAACATTTTTCCATGCCGGGGAGAAATTTTTTCATCATGGATCGCTGTGGGATCGGACCTAAATATTTCGATCCATGCAGACCTCCAGTGCTAACGATCAACATATTTTGAAAACAAGTTTTGATTTAAATCAATACGCTGCTTTACCATGTCCAAATAAGAGGCACGGTCTTGAATCGACATTTAATACGGATAATTTGTGGACGATCCCTCATTTGTTTGAAAACAAGTCAAAAATTCTTCGTTTACAGGCATGATAAAGTGGTGTAAGTCACGAATTTTGGATTTTAATATCTCTGTCAGATTTTACGATACGGAGATGTAATTTTTTTTGTTCAATTTAGGAATGGACAAGGAATAATTTCCTAATTGGGAATTTTGCTCTACGGGGGCCGTATAAAAATTTTATTTTCGTATTTTTTCAAATAGACCCCCCCCCCCCTATGGAGTTACAACTTATCTTATCAGAAATTTCACCTTTTTTTTTTATAAACTTTTGCAATTAGAAGTAGGGGTCTAAGAGGCAATATTTAAGGAGATAGCTTATTGCTTCGATATTTATGACACACCCTGTATATATATATATATGTATATATATATATATATATATATATATATATATATATATATATAGTACAGTGTACGGATAAAATTTTAGTAAGCATACAGGTATACAGATTTTTATAACTTTACATCAATAAAATTACAGATTTTTGTTTTTTAAGTGCAGTCTAGTTTAGTGCAGGGCATGGCATATACAAATTTTTATAAATTTACATCTGTAATTTTTTTTTTTACAGTGTACCTTAATTATTTTTAGTATACTGTATGCATTTTATTTTAGATAATAAGTGTTTTTTCTTATGTAATTCCTGGTTCATTTTGTATTTTTGAGAATGAATACAAATAATTTGCGTTTCAATGATGTGTCTTTGTAAATCTTAAAAGCATTTTTTTTTTTTTTTTTTTTTTTTTTTTTTTTCGTGGTATGAATACTGGAGAATGGATCGATAATAACTGAATTTCTCAAAACTGAGGTTTCACTGAATTTATTGAAAAGTTATTTACCGATTTTTCTTTAATAGTTATTAATATAAATATAAATCACTAAAGTATCCGAAATAGCTTATAAAATTAATTTTGTAGCATTTATTTATTCTTCATTTGTGTTTTACAAATGTACTGAATTTCACAAAGCTGAAGCTTTAATGAATATATTAAAAATTTATTTACCGATTTTTCATCAAAATTTATTAATGTAATATAAATCAGTAAAATATCCAAAATCGCTTATGAAAGTTAATTTTGTACCAATTATTTATTCTTCATTTATTTTTAACTAACACACACGCATTTTTACACCCTTATGAATGTGCTGTATCGATACCAGCAGTTGCATTTCACAGTCTATGAGTTATAAAACTAATTTTCTTGTTTTCCACGAAACCATTATGAGAAATATGAAGTTGAAGATGAAAAAAAAATAAACTAAATTTATCTTGAAAACGAAAGATTAAATAAACGTTCGGGAACATCAGCTTCCTTCTCAAATTATTGACCGAAGGAAAAACGTCTTAAAATAAAAATAATTAAAATAATATGACGGTTTCTTTTATCTTTGATCGACAATGTCTAATCGACCTGAATTCAAGTTCAAAAGTTAGCAAAATTATTCGGAATTTTTTTCCCTTTGCTTTTAGTTCTGAAGTTCGTTTGTATACATCGATTAACATAAATTTAAAATAACAGCACACGCACACTTTTTGTATCATTTTTTAAGTCAGAATATACAAAAGGGTTTCTTTTTCTTCTTCTTCTTCTTTTTTTTTTTTTTTTTTTTTTTTTTTTTTTTTTTTTTCAAACATTAAATGAAAAGAAATATTGCGGTTTTTAAAGATTGAATTTTGTGTCTCTGAACTTACTTTTATATTTTTACACTTATTATTTTATATTTTCACTTTTATTTATTATTAGATTATTAGATATTTTATCATACTATTTATTATTAAACACTTATTATTTATATTTTTTTTTATACTTTGTGATTTTATATTATTTTATCGAGTTCAATGAATGAATATTGCGGAAGAATTGCTAAAGGCTATTCATTTCAAATATATATATATATATATATATATATATATATATATATTTAAGTATCAGTACTTGCTATTTTAGTTAGGCTCCTAATATATGCATTCCAGTTTTTTTTTTTCATTATTATTATTATGTAAATCTTACACTTACTATTTACACTTATTTATGTTTTTTTATACTTTGTAATTTTACATTTTTTTATCGAGTTGAATGAATGAATTATTTTTAAAAAGACCATAAAAAATCCTTCAATGTAAGATATAGTTTCCAGACAAATTTCCTTCGTTAGTACACTTTTCCTTTGTTCAATGAAGCAAAAATTGAAATGATACAGCGCTTAAAAGTTATATAAAAGCTATAAAAATCAAAGCCATAGCCTTTTTTTATCATCTATATACATTTCAAAAAATAGTTATTATTATTATTTTTATAATTTATTTATTTATTTATTTATTTACTACGATTTTTTAAGACGATGGAAATGTCCATAATAAAAGAAATGAAATTTTGTCGCTAATTAAATTTTAAAATCTAGGAAGGAGCAATTGCCTTCCAGCCCTCCCCTAACGAATGTCTATGCTACCTACTTATCTGATGAAAAAAATACTATAAAACCAATTCCAAGTTTTCTTAATAATCATTACACTGTTTCTCAAAGCTTTTTTCTTCTTTCTAAGCATCCCAGAAACCTATCTCCCGATTGCAAGTGATGAAAACAAATTACTTCTCAGCAGGCAGAAATCTGCGGTTGGCGAAAGTGTGGTCATTACCCCATAAAGCCCCTGCCATTTATGCCCCGCACTATAGCTCCCCAGGCATCCATACTTATACACTGGGGAAGTTCTTTACTGCCCGAGAATATGAAATGTCCGGCTACCATTGATCAAAACTGACCGGATGATTGGTCAGTTAAGTGCCAATATTCCGAGTGCGGAGTGGTCATCGCCAGACTGTAATCTCAGCCGCAGCTATCGTAAAAGGCTTATGTTGTATATAGAAAATGACGCTGCCGTGGGCTATGAAACTCATTCTTCAGTGCGTTGTTTCAATATGCGAAGCGGTATCAGTCATTTAGAGCCGTGATAAAAGAGCAATGATAGATTTGTCTTAATCAGTGCTAGCATGGTAAATAATGTCATAAATTGGTTTTACAAGACATTTTTTTCTTCTTTCTTCTTCATTGTTTAGATAATGTTGTATATATATTAATTGAATTTTGAAAGTAACTACAGTTAAATCTGTCTAAGGTGGAATTTGGGACTGAAATAAAATTCCGCCTAAGACAGATTTCCGGATTTGATAGAAAATCTTCCGTTCAAGTGTATAAAACATTTCTTTGGCTAAAAATTAAAACTAATGTATCTTTTTTTTTTTTTAATCAAGCAAGCATGAAAATTTTGTACATATTTTTGTATATTGGGCATTACGTGTCATTTTGAAAATAAAAGGTTTCTTTATATTTATATTTTCCAGCGAAATTTTCTTCCGTCTTGAACAAAAACTTTGCTACCTGGAACCCAAAAATGAATGTCCAATTCCACATTACACAGATTGTTTCCGTCTTACACAGATTTTTCGGAAATATCTATGTTTAAAATGTGGGGCTTTGAAATATTTCTGCCTTAGACAGATTTCCGGCTTAAACAGATTGAGACTTAGATAGATTTAATTACATATCCAATGTACTATATATGTTTATTTCTCTCTTTCTTTCTTCTCTCTATGCATACAGTAATTAAAAACCAGGCAAGCTCATTCAATTTAGGACCAAAGATTGAGATTGCACATTAATGTGTCTGTGATTTTCAGTTAAGTTTTTATATGTCTTGTCTCACAAATGTTACCATATTTCTGATTTTTTTTTTTTTTTTTTTTTTTTTTTTTTTTGAATTAATGTTTAAACTAATATTTAGATTTGTTTAAAATAATATTAAGAATGGATTTTATAAAACGTATAATGGTCTAAAATTAAAATTATGTAGAATTTCTGGTAAACGTCGCAGAAACTCGTACTATGCTAAGACGATACTGATAATGCTATCACAACCATTGCAGATTAAGAACATTTTTTTTTTTCGTGAATTTAATCGAATAGGCGTTTGAGAATTAATTTTATTTATTATATAATATTTCTATATTGTTATTGTAAGATATTGTACAATTCTCAATTCTATAAAATGCTTAAAAAATAATTTAAATAAAAGATTTGATTGCAGCTATAAATATTGCACAAATTCGCTAAAATTCGAATTTTATCAATTAATTTTAATTCAAAAAATTGATCTAAAATTTATTACATAATTGTGTAAATCTTCTAATGAAAATTCAAAAAATGGCAAAAAAATGCTTCAGACGATGAAATCTTCCTGAATTCATAATTCGGAACATAAAGGGTTAAGGGGGGGTCCGGAACATAAAAATCTTCAAATTTTCTAAAAAAGAAAAAAAAAATATTACCAAAAAATTTCTCTGTTTTTTATATTTAAAATGACGTTTAAATCGTGTTTCTATCTTAATTAGAAGAGGGCATTATATTTTTTCCATTTTGGGTTGTTTTCAAAATCTAGCTTTCAAACAATGATAGTCTTGAAAATGACTTTTGGTGAAAATACGTTTTTCTTCAGGATGGGATTTTTCACAATTTCAGGTATTTAAATTCTTATAATTCAATACCCGTTAAAGATAAATGCTTCAAACTTGAAACATGTCCTTTTTTTATTGTTTTTCTTTAATTTTGATTCAGCAAATTTGAAAAAAAAAAAAAAAAAAAAAAAAAAAATATTTATTTTTGGAAATACGATTTTTTAAATAAAAATTACATGATTTTGTTTTCAAATTCTTACTTTAAATATTTGTGATTTTTTTTTAAATTAATATCTTTACAAATGCTGAATCAGAATTAAAATTTAGATATTTCTGTTTATTTAAATTTAAACACATTTTAGTTCTACAAGTAATATTTTGAGTTATAACGATGTTAAAATACCTTACTTTTTTAATAATTTTAAACTATATATTTAAAAAAATTATGATCGGTTTTATCATCTGGTTTTATTTATTAATAATATTGTTAATCATCGCAAAAAAATTCAAAATTTTATCTCAATAAAATTATTAATAAATAAAAATTATTTTAAAATGTGTCCCGGATCTCCTTAAACAACTTTATTCTCAATTTTTATATTTCAATTAAATAAAATGTGAATGTAAAAGAAAATCAGTAAGCCAATACTTTATTTAATTTCCGAATCTTAGCTGATGAAGTAATTATTCCATTACAAGACTTTGTTACACCATTGCATTACTATACAATAGGGTGGGCCGAAAAAAACTTTTTTTCGATTTTCGATTATGGCGGGTGCGGAAAAGTGGCTCCTGGTGGCACTCAGTTCATACAAAAAATTTGAGATTTTTTGGACATTTCCTTACCTTGCCGCAAACGGCTTGAAGTTTTGCAAAAATGTTTATTTTTGAACTTTTTTCGAAAAAAATTAAAAAATGTTAAATTAAATTTATTTTGGTTGTATTTACTTGAAAAGGCATATTTAATGTACCAAATGTTTAAATAAGATCTGATCATGCATTATTTAATGTCTATGTGTATTATAATTTAGGCTATTTTTAAAGCTTTTTCGTGTATAACAGGCAAAAGTTGTATTTGTTTGAATCGATCGTTAGTTTCTATATTATTTATGTCCCTTAGTCTTCTTTATATTTTTTCTATGTGTCAAACGTCATATATTTGAGGAAAAGACAGCAGTATACTTCAAAAACAAATCTGGAAGGTGAGAAAGTGGTGAAGAAGGACTCTAAGCGAGCGCAATGACTCGTCGTAATACTCAGGGAGTGAAGGACGAAATAGCTGAGAGCCAAAATGCGATAAAGGATTCTTATTATTTATCCTTGCCCAGTAACCTGCGACATTTGTTCAGTGTTAATGTGAAACTTTTTGTAGTGATTATACAGTGGTTTTTGGATCGTTTAATGTGCCATTATAGTGTTTTGTGCGTTTTATTACAACGAGCTTAGAAATGGCTAGTATAAAGGGCCATGACAATGCAAAGACACGCAATAGCCTGAAAAGTAACTTTTTGGGGGCGTCATGTATATTGAAAGAATTGCAGTTGCCAACTTATGCTGATAATCATGCGCCACTACTACTAGTTGCTTCAACATGTAGAAGTTGTGACAGCAGAGGATACGAATCTCGTCATCGATAAAAACAAAGTTAGAAGAGAGAAATAGAAACTTGGAAAGAAGATACAGGCTGAAGAAGTTATTGAAAGAAGGAAAATTAAAAGCATATTTTTTGATGGTAGAAAGGATAAAAGTATATTAAGAGGAAGAAAAATAACAAGCGGAACCGTGGAGAGAAAGGCGAGGAACACATCACCGCGTTCCGGTCACGGAAAAGAAATAGCAAAATCATTATACAACCTTCCAAGTCACCACAAGTTAGACTTTTCTGAACTGACGAGGTATCAAGGTAACGGAACGAGGTATCAACTGACCCGAGTATTCCTAACCAGGTTCAAACAACACAGTGATGTGTTCCTCGCCTTTCTCTCGACGGTGCCGCTTGTTATTTTTCTTCCTCTTAATATACTTTTATCCTTTCTACCATATGCTTTTAATTTTCCTTCTTTCAATAACTTCTGTCTGTATCTTCTTTCCAAGTTTCTATTTCTCTCTTCTGACTTTGTTTTTAACGATGACGAGATTCGTAACCTCTGCTGTCACAACTTCTACATGGTGAAGCGACCAGTAGTAGTGGCGCATGATTATCAGCATAAGTTGGCAATTGCAATTCTTTCAATATGCATGATGCCCCCAAAAAGTTACTTTTCACGGTATCGCGTGTCTTTGCATTGTCATGGCTCTTTATACTAGCCATTTCTAAGCTCGTCGTAATAAAACGCACAAAACACTATAATGGCACATTAAACGACCCGAAAAGCACTCTATAATCACTACAAAAGGGTTTCACGTTAACACAGAACAAATGTCGCAGGTAACTGAGCAAGGATAAATAATAAGAATCCTTTATCGCATTTTGGCTCTCGACTATTTCGTCCTTCACTCCCTGAGTATTTCGCCGAGTCATTGCGCTCGCTTAGAGTCCTGCTTCACCACTTTCTCACCTTCCAGATTTGTTTTTGAAGTATACTGCTGTCTTTTCCCCAAATATATGACGTTTGACACATAGAAAAATATAAAGAAGCCCAAGGAACATAAATAATACAGAAACTAACGATTGATTCAAACAAATGCAACTTTTGCCTGTTATACGCGAAAAAGCTATAAAAATAGCCTAAGTTATAATACACATAGATATTAAATAATGCATGATCAGATCTTATTTAAACATTTGGTACATTAAATATGCCTTTTCAAGTAAATACAACCAAAATAAATTTAATTTAACATTTTTTAATTTTTTTCGAAAAAAGTTCAAAAATGAACATTTTTGCAAAATTTCAAGCCGTTTGCGGCAGGGTAAGGAAATGTCCAAAAAATCTCAAATTTTTTGTATGAACTGAGTGCCACCAGTGGCCACTTTTCCGCACCCGCCATAATCGAAAATCGAAAAAAAGTTTTTTTCGGCCCACCCTACTATACAATGTCTCACAAACCTTACTTACTAACATTTTGTGCATGCTCCCCAAAGTTGGTCATACTGAGCGTAAGACTATATGCTCTGGAGAATTTCTTTTTGCTTAGAAAAAATGCGAAATAACCGAGTGCTATTGATCAAGACTGACCGGATGATTGGCCAGTTAAGTGCCAATATTCAGAGTGGCAGTGATCATCATCATATCCGGTTCGGGGGAACAAATGCCATAAAAAGGGGAGGAACAAGAAAATATTTTTTCGTAATAAGGAAAGAAAATCCATCTCCGGCTATTATTTACTCATTCCTTCTTATTGAGATTCGTGTACATAAAAAAAATAGATTAGTGTATAAAAACTCACTAATAATCAATAAAGTTTTGTGCTGTTACTTTCTATTTCAATAAAATGAATGTCTATGCAGTATAAATTTGTTAAGTCATAAAATAAAATAACTGTATTCTTATATAATTTGAAAGTATGTGTTTATAAAAATTGTACGACAGATTTAAGCAGACTGTTTTTTAACCGTATTATTCGAAATTTTACTACCACTGTTTCTTCTATTATTTTATCTAAAATGTCATATCATAGACGGATTATAATTTTAACCGCTGTACAAATAACTGAAAAATATAGTCGTCATAAATAAGAACAAATTCAATTTTTTTTCTCATTTTTTTTTCTGAAATTTTATAAACATAGTTACACCGGTGAATGATTGCCAAGGACATTGTTATCATTAACGATAACAACCACAATATCGAAGACAGCAACGTATGGAAATAAGCATAAGTGAGTGATGCAGTAAGAAGTGCATTGTTCATTTGCAATTTTTACCTCACATGTGTTTTTCACATGATGTTGTTGATAAGGAATCTAAAGTATTTGGCGCTCGTAGGCAATTGCTATTATAAGTGAATTTATAACGTATTAGAATCAGCCTTAAAATTTAGCTGATTTTGTGTGTGGCTGTAAATTGGATGGCAAACGAAGGATGGCAACAAACAACAGATATTACCAAGATATTGAATATCGCCCATAGTGTTCTTTCACGGCTTTGCTGAGTCTTTCGGAGATCTGCGATCTACTACTGGTGACATCGTCTTCTTTGCAGTACGACATCCGCAGTGGACAAAATATAATTCCCTAACAGCCAAAAAGAACTGCGTCTCAGCTAATCGAGTGGCAATTAATTTTTTTTGCTGACACAAGGAAATATATATTCTGAAAAATTGCAGCTAAGCGTTTGTATCAAAAGAACTGTAGTCCCGAAGATTCATTTTGTGTGTCCCATTGTCGAGAGTTCTTCACTTGCAATAGTATCGCCAACATCGTAATTGGGCCAAGAATGATTTGATTTTTCTACTCTTCTCAGATCAGAGTAGGTTTAGCCAGTCATCTGACAGTAGATGGCAGCAGATCTTGCATAAGAATGGCCGTACTTACCGTGCAGAAAATGTCCGTGAAAGGTATTTGTGACAAGTATACAAGTCCAGTTCATTCTCAGTCAAATTAAGATACTAACGATGCCATATAAGTGGACTCATGTTCAACTCAAGGCACTGATACAAATAAAACCAGTCTTCCGGCGTTTAATCCTCTTTGATGCATATGCCTGATTTCAGTTTATTGGGATATCCTCTTATCGGTGGCAGCAAGAAAGTGGTTTGCCACATGACAAGCTAATCGTGTGATCGAACCCAACACTCTCCATCTACTAACTTTGATAGCAGAACGTCTCGACCATTGGTGAGATCACAAATCACCCTGCTAGCCTTTTTGACAATAAAATCTGTTCTATCGTGCGAAACAGTTAATTGAATAAACCATGTGACCGCAATTATAATAGCGTTAAGATAGAATATTAACTTCAAACAAACATGATGACCAACAAAGAATTCTGTTAACGAAACGCCGCCTACAAACCGCAAACCGAAACCTTCATGACAAAGTTTCGAATTGTAATATGAATGAAGAAGCAGATGAACTAGCAGAACTGCGCTACAACCGTGCTAAAAGCAACACTAAAAAAAAAAAAAAAAAAAAAAAAAAAAAAAAAAAGATGCCTTTTTTTTAAACCTATTTTATCAGCGATCTTATTCTGTGTTCATGCCACAGGCAAAAGAACTCGTAATAATCATGCATACACATATTGTATTTTATTATTATATCTCTGTCAAACTGATCGATATACGAACTCAAAATTAATCATACATGTAGAATGAAATAGTACATCCAATCTAGAAAATTTCAGCATGTATATGTTTAATTTTATTACTCAGTTTGAATGCAGTAAAAATAATAATGTTAAATAAATTTTTTTGGAATTCTAATTAACGATTAAATTTTTCATTGTCATTAGTTCAGTCTGCCTGTCCTTTGGGAAGTTCGAGGTTGCACATTAACAATCTTTAATCCCATATTCAGCAATTAGTATTTATTAAGACATTTATCTTGAAATTGTTGCAGCTGACGATACCAAATTTAACTAGAAATTGATGATGATTTTACCTGAACTAATGATTATTA
Organism: Maratus speculifer; assembly: GCA_964019185.1. Taxonomy (NCBI): domain Eukaryota; kingdom Metazoa; phylum Arthropoda; class Arachnida; order Araneae; family Salticidae; genus Maratus; species Maratus speculifer. The sequence continues at coordinate 278,024,021 of OZ025295.1, read as the reverse complement.
CCTATCCTTGAAAGGCAAATGTACAACAAACCCATTTCCAGAGAGAAACAGTTAACGGTTCACTAGTGTCCCTTGTTCGGAAATATCCGTTAGCGGTCGAATCGTTTTTTGGCAATTTCTGAGGAAACAAACCCGTTTACCACCCCGCCCCCTCTGTTGCACCTGTTATTCGTGGCTATTGTCAGCATCGATGTGTCTCTGCTGCAGAAAAGAGAATACAGCACTTGCCACGCTCAGGCAATCGCCCATTGTAATTACCGTGCTTCCTGTGTTTCTCCGACCGACTTCCGATTCTAATTAAGCGGAGCTGTGAGGCGGACACCGCACCAATCAACCGTCACCAACGCTGTGGAAGATGGCGTTTTGGCCATAGATCGAACCTAAAACAAATTCAGCCAACCGATTGTTGGGATGTCATATAGGCAAATCAACGAAACAGGATTTCCCATGTAACTCTAATGAAACATTTTTATTAGGATTTTATGTGTAGGTTGTTACCAATAACAGAATTGTTGTTATTTTCGTTTGTTGAAAAAGCATTCTTATCTAAAATTATAAAGTGCTCTGATATAGTTCCTCAATAGGTAGATAACTTAATTGAAACGTTTTTCATTGAGAACAGATGAAAGAATGATTGCTATTACCCTCATTTATTGAAAATTGCTGTATTTCATTTTTTCAACATTGTATGTTTTGTATGATATGTGCAATGTAAATCTAAGTATGTTGTACGTATAGTAATTTTTATTTTGTTATTTTTTTAAGTAATATGAAATAAATGTACGTTGTTTAGTTTGTAAGATGTTACGTATTGTAGGACGAATGATTTAAATTACGTATTTAAGTTGTAATACGTTGTAATACTTTAAATACGTTGACGTATTTAAAGGCATACGCGTGTAAATAAGTAAGTAAGAATGTATGTAAGTTTGAGGACAGAATATTTATTTGGTATAAAGTATTAAATATCCAGATAAGAAACGTTAAAATGTTGATGTACAAAATTAGTTGATTCATATACAAAAATAGTTTGTTTTTACGTGCATTATCACATCTCAAACTTGTGACTCTATCTTTCCCGTTACATCCCGTATATTGAATGTCAATAAACCCCATTGTAAATATTGAAGTCATTCATTTGTTTCCCCCATGACCTCGTTGATCTTTAGCATTTTTGTGTAAAAGCTTTCCAAGAACCCAACTGAACTCTTCAGAAACTGAGCCCCCTTTTCCTCTCTTTACTTAAAACAATAGGAATTGTGTCCCTCCAAATCCCATACCATTTGTTTTACGAGCTAACCTTGAAAACTTGAGCAAATTGCTGTCCATCATGCAGACAGATCCGTTCAATATTTCTTTTTCTTTGCCTAGCCTTCAGCAATTGTTTGTGGAGCGAAAAAAAAAAAAAAAAAAAGAAAAAAGAAGAAAACCGCACCCCAGAAAAAGAGGCGATATATTTGCATTGTACTCGATCAATCCAATCACCGAAATCTCTGAATCGGTATGACAGCGGGTGTTGAAAATATGATGCAACTTTATTATTATTGTTATTAAGAGTATCTACAACTTAATTGGGATTACCTGCCGTTAAAAGGAAAGTCTGTTGGATAGGAGAATTATGTGGGTGACGTTAAAAATATGTATATACAAGGTCATCGGATGTAATTCGTTTATTATTGTATTTATTTATTTATATTTATTTTTTTAGACTTCTAAGTGGTAAAAAGTATTTATAGAAATGTCATTTTGCAATTTCCATCTGACACAGTACTTTCTTTCTGTTGTGAATGTGTCTGTGTATATGAGAGAGAAAGGCAAAGGAGAAGAGTGTGCAATATGCATAATCACTGTAAAAATAAAAATAAAAAATAAAAAGATGATTTTACGAAAATTGTATTGGTAATCTGGATGGACGCGCCAGTACAATTTACTGTTTTTTAACGGAAAAAATTCACTACATTCCAGAAAACACCCAAAAAAAGAACCGGAAAATTTTCCGTTAAAAAACAGTAAATTTTACTAGCGTCCAGATTACCAGTACAATTTCCGTAAAATAGTCCTGTTTCCCCCCCCCCCTTTTTTTTTACAGTGAATGCAAAATCTTATGCAGTTAATACTCTGTGAAATAACACATCTTTATTATGAATTTTGAATATTACGCCCATTTGAAGATTGAATATCCTATGTATGTATATAAACTTTAGAAACAAAATTCACTATATAATTATACATATCGAGTGTTCTAAAAGCTCGATACAAAAGTAAAACACGATTTTAAAAAATAAATAAAATAAATAAATAAGATGAAATATTTAAATAAGATCCTACGGGTCGGAGAGACATGCAGTTTGCAGGTAAATAATCAACGTAGTACGAAATTTTGTATGACCCCAAAAAAAGTTCAAAATCTCAACAACAAAAGGCGCTACTGCAGATAATTCCATGGAATAGCGCCATATTGGTCACACAACACAAGATTTGGATAAGAAAAAAGTGTATGTGCAATTTCTCTAATATTTTTGTATATCAATATAGATTCAATTACTTAAATGACCGCAATCAAAAGTTTGATCCAGAGCACTACTAACTTGTACTTTCAGCTACCCTAAAAATTTTAAACTCTTCTATTTCAAACGAAGGAATGCATTCGAAATTAACAGAACGGCAATTAATGAAAATATTCACTGACGATAGCTGTGGGGTTGAGACCGAAAGTACTAGAAAGTATAAATAAAATGTAAATTTTAAATTTTAATGCCTGTATTATTATTAGCTGACACCTTTTAACTCAACAAGGAACTTTTTAAAGTTCATATTATGTAATTTGTGGTTGAATCAATATTGAATATTGCATTTCGTTTTGTGATTTTATGTGAAAGATATTGGCTGGAATATTTTTAGCACTCATGTGTAAAAAGGTTTGTCATTCTTGTTTTAAGAAGCCAAAAATTTCAGTTCTTCTTTTTCCCAGTATTTAATTGTTTTATGTCTTTTACAAAGTTTAAATTTGGATCCGTTCAAGTATTACGTAAGCAGATTTTTAGTCATTTTGTACTCATTCCTCCTCCTCGTAAGGAAAAATAAGTAAATGCTAGACACCCCCCCTCCCTTTGCTTACGTAAGATTTTAAAACATTCTAACATTAACGCTGTTTCCCATAAAAAAAAATAGTTAGCGATGAAATACATTATTAATCTATCAAATATACATAAATAGATATGTAGGGATTATGGTATCGAAGTAAAGCAAAATCGATTTAATACATTGTTACTTATTGTTACTTTAACGATTCATAGAATACAAAATAGCTTTTATTATTATTTATCGCATTGAACAACAACAACAACAACAACAACAAACTTTAAGAACTACAACAGTCCCTTATTTATTTAAGCACATATTTAAATTTTTTTAACAAGAATCATAGGAATATTATGTGTTTGGCGTGCACTTTTCTAGTCTGATATCTTAGATCTTTTAGGTAGCTTTCATTACAAAAAGTAAAAAGCTACCTATTGCAGCCGTCCGGAAGAAAGCACTTCCGGAAAATTTTGGTATATTTTCACCGATCATGACCCCCAGACCCCAAAACCACCCTCCGTTCAAATGTTGACATATATATATATATATATATATATAACCATATATATATATATATATATATCTGATTTTTGTCATGCGATAGCTAACGTATTTATGAACCGATTTGAATGAAACTTGGAATGTACGTAGTACATACAAATGTCTCGACCGAGTTCGTTGGTCAGCATCATCCGCCATTTTGTTTCAAAATGGCGGCCATTTTAAAATTTTTAAAAAATTTAAAATTTAAAATTAAATGCGAAAAAATTAAAAGTTGAAAAATATTTTTCTTTTACGTGTTAGAACTTAAAACAAAGATTCCAGAACACTTTTTATTTTGTCTATATCTTAAAAAATGATTGAGTTATAGCACTTTGAATTTTTCTTATGGCTGACATTTTGAAACGATCTGATTTTTGTCACGTGATAACACGTGTATTTATGAACCGATTTCAATGAAACTTGGTATATACATAGTACATACAAATGTCTCGACCGAGTTCGTTGGCCATCATCATCCGCCATTTTGTTTCAAAATGGTGGCCATTTTAAAATTTTTAAAATTTTTAAAATTTTAAATTAAATGCGAAAAAATCAAAATTTGAAAAACATTTTTCTTTTACGTGTTAGAACTTAAAACAAAGATTCCAGAACACTTTTTATTTTGTCTATATCTTAAAAAATGATTGAGTTATAGCACTTTGAATTTTTCTTATGGCTGACATTTTGAAACGATCTGATTTTTGTCACGTGATAACACGCGTATTTATGAACCGATTTCAATGAAACTTGATATATACATAGTACATACAAATGTCTCGACCGAGTTCGTTGGCCATCATCATCCGCCATTTTGTTTCAAAATGGTGGCCATTTAAAATTTTTTAAAATTTTTAAAATTTTAAATTAAATGCGAAAAAATCAAAATTTGAAAAACATTTTTCTTTTACGTGTTAGAACTTAAAACAAAGATTCCAGAACACTTTTTATTTTGTCTATACCTTAAAAAATGATTGAGTTATAGCACTTTGAATTTTTCGTATGGCTGACATTTTGAAAAGATCTGATTTTTGTCACGTGATAACACGCGTATTTATGAACCAATTTCAATGAAACTTGGTATGTACATAGTACATACAAATGTCTCGACCGAGTTCGTTGGCCAGCATCATCCGCCATTTTGTTTCAAAATGGTGGCCATTTAAAAAATTTTAAAAATTTTAAAATTTAAAATTAAATGCAAAAAAATCAAAATTTGAAAAACATTTTTCTTTTACGTGTTAGAACTTAAAACAAAGATTCCAGAACACTTTTTATTTCGTCTATATCTTAAAAAATGATTGAGTTATAGCACTTTGAATTTTTCTTATGTCTGACATTTTGAAACGATCTGATTTTTGTCACGTGATAACTCGCGTATTTATGAACCGATTTCAATGAAACTTGGTATGTACATAGTACATACAAATGTCTCGACCGAGTTCGTTGGCCAGCATCATCCATCATTTTGTTTCAAAATGGTGGCCATTTTAAATTTTTTAAAAATTAAAAATTAAATGCGAAAAAATTAAAAGTTGAAAAATATTTTTCTTTTACGTGTTAGAACTTAAAACAACGATTCCAGAACACTTTTTATTTTGTCTATACCTTAAAAAATGATTGAGTTATAGCACTTTGAATTTTGCTTATGGCTGACATTTTGAAACGGTCTGATCTGAACGACCCACAAGGTTGCTGTAAAATGGCATACACTTTATGATATCGTGGAATTTGGTGACTCTCTAAATCGCTTAAAATAAAACCAGGTTGAATAAAAGATGACTAATTTCTAAAAATTTCTATTAATATTCAGTCTTGACAAAAACTAGTATTCAATCTTATAAAATCACTAATTTTATAAGATTTTTTCCACTAATTTCAGCTTAGTATTTTTGAACAATATAACTTACCTTAAAATAAATAAATAAATATATAAGTATATGAAAGCTACCTCTTCCTCCCGGCATTGCCGGAAGGACTTTTTATTCGTGTATCTGCATTGTATATTATTACGTTTTCAATGAAGTAGCGGGCTGGAATATTCGTCGTTTCCAGTCCTTGTTTACTTCACATCTTTTTTTTCCCTTAAGCCGTTCAACATCCGCAGAACGCTCAGGCAAATCGTGCTCTTTTGCATTTTGTTGTTAAACTATAATTGTTGCGTTGTCTAATGTTTACGCAAGTATTCTCGTGACCCCCTCTCCCCTTGTCAGCAAAAATTAGCAAACACTACCTCCCCTTTACTACTTGCGTAATACTTAAACGATACGTTTTCACTCTTTAAAAAAAAATAATAATTATCAGAGTTTTAAAGGAAACTTAGTTAATTACATTTCAAGAGAATCACACCCAAGGAAAGACAATAATTTTTCCCTGGCCCCTTGCTGGCCTCTATAAACTTTTATAGGCCTCTCGAATACATCTATAACCATTCTACGTAAATCACCGAAAGAAAACAATATTGTCCATCCCATTGCATAACCAAAACCACTTCCTCTCTATGCACTTCTCTCCTTGTTCGACCCCCACGCCTCGATATAAAAAATATTCTCGAATTTCTTTTCTTCCTTTCCTCCCTCTTTAATTCAGGCTTTTGTGACAAAATCCTATCACACTTGATTCGCAGAGCGTAGACGACAAATGAACATTTCTATCGGCGATTCCCTGCCCGATGTGGCAACCCCGCTTTGATGCACCGTTCACTAGTGAAGCGTGGGCAGTTCATCCGATGTTTTGTTGCTGGCTGGACACTGCAAAGCAAGAGTAAAAACAAAAAAAGGAGAGACAAGGCTGTCGCGCGGGGGGAGAGGGTAGAAAGGAGGGGCTGGCAATATGTCGCGTGCTCTCTTCGGATCTTAACTCCAGCCCATTATTGTGGTGATCTCTCCTTCAGTTAAAGACATGATTATCATACCATAACCGCCAAACTTGACAGTACTTCCGGGGGTTGCCTCTAAATTTTTTTTTCTTTGTCTTTTGTCTTTTTTTTTTTTTTTTTTTTTTTTTTTTTTAGTAATATTTTCTTTTATTTACGTAATATTCCTTGTCTCCTTTCGTTTGGGAAAAAGTTTCTATTATTTCTTTTTAAACCATTCATTGAAATTGTAGTAAAGATTCTATAACAGCCCAATATTTATTATTTATTTATTGTCATTTGTGTAAGGTAAAATTAAAAGAAAAAGAATGGTGGATGTAAACAGCGAAGTATTTCCAAACATAGAGGGAAAAGATAGATGGAAGTGCAGTATACCCTAAAATCGACTTGTAATAAGATGCGCGTTATCACCCAATTTTAAATGTCCTCATTAGGCCCAAACAAAACAATCATGTGGAACAGCGATCGATTTTTTTTTTTTTTTTTTTTTTTTTTTTTTTTTTACTTCAGTTGTGCATTTTTTCTCTAAATGAGATTGATCTCCTTATATTTAAGCATTCTAAAGTAACATTTCATTGTGTTATGAACTAAAAACTGTATTATTAAAAGTTTTTTTTTTTTTTTTTTTTTTTTTTTTTTTTTTTTTTTTTGCGAAAGCACGTGGTTGTGTTTCGGATTAGTGTAACGAATTTTAGGGTTACATTTTTGGCGTCACCTCCAGCCACTCTGCTTCTACTCTATTCTTTCTTTTTACACTATGATTTCCAAACCACAAATAAATTCGAAAAGCACTTACTTTTACAATGGCTTCTTCGGTAGTTTTAAGTAGTACAATATTAACTCCTTACCGAATGACTCTCGGATAACTTTTTTATCACTATTAAAAAGGTGATACCTATAGTTTGTTTTGGCTTTTTTAAATATTACTTAAGAATTTATTTTTTTAATCAATTTTTCTTTGAAAATTTCAATGAAAGAACTTTTCTAAATTACATTTACCGTCTTCTATTTTTCAAATTAGAATGTAAAAATAAAGGTTAAACGAGATTGTGTTAATCTTTTCTTCGATTAAAAACATGATAGCATAACCAGAAGACTTGACAGTACTTCCGGAGGGAGGGTTGGGAAGGCCGGGGGGGGGGGGCAGGTTGTTCATCCCTCTCTCTGACTTTTTTTCTCCCCGCAATATTTTCTTTTCAGTAATTCTCTCTGTATCTCTGGATTAAGAAAATGCTTCAAAAAATGTATTTTTTAACTTTTTAATTATTTTTCTTAGAAATTCTGCACTGTAAAACAAAATCTGTTAAACTGACAGAAATAAACTGTTAATTTTAACACCAGTAGAAAACCGTTTAACTTACAGTAAATATCTGTAATTTTACATTAAAACAGTTTTTTCTGTAAAAATACAGATTTGTTTCTGCAAAAATTACTAAATGCAGCTTTTTTAAAACTGGTTATCTTTAAAACAGTTTTTTCTATAAAAAACTACTTTTTTTTTTCTTAATAGTGTTAATAAATGGTTAGCTCTTTTCATAACTATAATAATAATAATAATAATAACCAACAGAGAATTTTACTAAGTATCACTCTCACCATGGCTTCGGTAGCAATTTATCTTATACGGTTAGTTTCAATTCTGAATAATTACCGTGTAACTTTGATGTTTAATATTAAAACGAAACCGATTTAAAATTTTCTTTTAGCTTTTAAATATTATTTTAGAATGAGAATAATTTTACTAATTTTATCAATTGTTCTAGATAAATTTAGTGTGGATTCTAAATTACATATACCGCTTCTATTCTTCAAACTAAAATTTATGAACAATGTTTAAAAGAATTTATGGCGATATCTCCTTTAATTAACTATATGATATATATCATAGAATTAAGATTTTGAGGTGCATCCACCCTCCATCCCTCTGTCTCACATTTTTATTTATTTATTTACTTTTTGTCTTTTAACTATCCCCCTTTTCTTCCCATTAGGTTTTTATTATTATTATTCTTATTTTCTGCATATACTAATTCATTAAAATTTTGTTAAACATTTATTGTTATTATTCATTTACATATTTATTTTTTTTTTTTATTGTTTGTGTGTGTAATATAAAATATAATTTTAATTAATAAAAATTGAAATATAATACATACCATCCAAAAAGTTAAAAAAAGGGGGGGGGTCGAAAAACCATTGTAGTTCATAACTTGTCGTGGCTTCTTTAATACTACTTCTTACAATACTCTTAGATTAAAAACTTTCAAATAACTTTTATTCGAATAATGAATAAAAAATAATTGTCTTCGGGATGTATAATTCGAGCTGTGTGACCGCTTGATTTTTAATATTAAAATTAAAGATTTATAATAGTTTTTTTTTTTTTTTCGACTTTTAAATAAAAGTTTGTAATGAAATTTCCGGGGAAATTTAAATGCATACTCAATCATGTGCAATATTTTAATATGTGAACTAATTTTTCTTCGTTCATTTCCTTTTTTTTTTTTTTTGCTCACACATACACACATGTATATATAAATGGGATATTTGATGAATTTGTTACAATTACGATACAATAATTATTAATTTAGATTATCAGCACCAGAATATTTTGGCTTCAGAACAACGCAACATAATGTTTGTAAAAACACTAGTTTCACTTCAATAAATTTCCCTGCACAAATTACCATCTTAAAAAAAAAAATAAATAAAATAAAAATAAAAATAAAAAGTGCTAAATTTTAGAATGAATTTTACCAAGGTTTTTTTTTTTTTTTTTTTTTTTTTTTTTTTTTTTTTTTGTGCACCCCATTTTGACATTTAATAATTTATTAAGATTGTTATCATTTAATTTAAATATTTAAAATTTTACTATGTTTAAAAAATGTAAACAGAGCAATGACCAGAAATTCGCGAAATTCTAAAATCCGCACATTTTCTGGTCCGAAATTGTGCGGATTGTAGGTAGTCTACTGTAATTAATTTACAGTTAATTTTTTTTTTCTTTACATGGAACTCACTTTGTTTTAACTTTCAAAGCATAAACATTTGTTTGCCTTTAAGAAGAAACAGAGGAAAAAAAAAAAGCACAAGATAAACCCTGTTACGATTTTTTGTTTCCTCCCATGTTTTTCACTTTACGAACAATGACTACCCGTTTTCTTCTCTGCTCTGAAACCATTATAAAGGGAAAAACACATTTACAGTTAATTGCTACAAAAGCACGTGCGTAACTGTCATATATCAGGTTATTTTACGGCGGCTCTAGACGAAATGTAGAGGCTGTTGTATTTTCATAGTATAGAAAAAAAAGTTAAATGCCGGTTTGAAAAGATAATAAGTAAAAAAAAAAAAAAAAGATAGAAAAGGAAAATAAAAGAGATTTTGTTCCCTAAAAGGTTGAATTTATTCACACGAATAATTAAATGTTATCGACATATTTTAAACAAATATAACCACAAGTAAAACTTATTTGTTTAAAATCAGAAGTGATAATTTTCTGTTTAGAATATTATGAATGCACATAATAGGCAAATTTCTAAAATGTCACATTAAAAATACATTTAATGTAGCCACAAACTACATGTTTTTCATATTAATAGTTTATTGTTATTAATTTATTATTATTATTATTATTATTATTATTATTATTATTATTATTATTATTATTAGTTGTTGTTGTAGTAACAGTAGTAGTATCATATTTTAAATTAAGATAAATTTATTGTAATATGATTTTTCTTTTTTCTTTGATTGATTTAATTATGAACCCACAAGAATTAGAAGAAAACAATATTAATTTTCACAAAATGGAATGCTTATCTGCTTTGAGAACTTTTTAAAATCAATTTCACAAATATGATTACCTGATATAGAGGTCTGCACGGGCCGAAATTTCCAGGCCCGATCCCGGCCCGAAAATTAAAATGTCGGCCCGGGCCCGACCCGGCCCGAACGAAAGAAATATTGGCCCGACCCGGCCCGGCCCGAAAGTTTAAATTTCGGCCTGAGCCCGGCCCGGCCCGAACGAAAAAAATATTGGCCCGACCCGGCCCGGCCCGAAAGTTAAAATTTCGGCCCGAGCTCGGCCCGGTCCGGAAAAAAGTTTAAAATTCGGCCCGAACCCGGCCCGGCTCAAGTGAATTTCTACAGAACATTGATCTTTAATCTTATGGAAGAGTTCTGACCAAAAAAAATTATATTAGTCTTTTTTTTTTTTTTCATGTTTATAATCTCCATTTATGCAGAAGTGCCGTAGGCTACGATATTTACGCTTTTAAATGAATCTTTGTTTGTTGTATGTAAATGTTTCAGTTATCACTATATTATTAATCCATATTCCCTGTAATGGAGACAAAAAGTCGAAAAAGCGGTATATGGTAAAATTTCCAAAAACAAAATCGCTTTGGAACAAAAAAAAAATATAAATAAATAAATTAATTAATTAATTAATTAAAAAAAAATACATTCCTTTCTTAACAGATGTAAATGTTTAATATATTTTTTTCTCCCGTATTGTTGTATTCATTTTGCATGGATGAGCATTTTAAAAGAAACTTTCAGTTTTCGGTTTAAAAAAAAATTCCGTCATAATGTGTTTTGTGTGTGTGTGTTTAATTCTATTTTAAAACGCCTAGTAATCTACGATTCTTTAAAAGGAATAAATTCTAATGTTTAATTGTAGAATAATGACGGCTTAAAAGTATATGCCTTTTTTGCAAACATTTTTGGCCAAAGTCAAATATTACTGATTTATAAAAAGTCGAGAAAAGGATTTTCATTTAGGAAGATTCAATAGGAACTGATTATTTTGGTACATGAAAAGTAGGAAGAATGGAATCAGTCTTGGCTTCGTACGGAAAAAAAAGTTAGGCCCGGCCCGTCCAGCAAAAAAATTAAGGCCCGAGCCCGGCCCGGCCCGAAAGATTAGTGACTAGGCCCGGCCCGGCCCGGCCCGGCCCGAGCCCGGCCCGGCCCGAATGCCATTACTGGAAATCGGCCCGAACCCGGCCCGCGGGCCGGGCCGGGCCGGGCTCGGGCTTCGGGCCGCGGCCCGGCCCGTGCAGACCTCTAACCTGATAGCTTAAATTTTATCATTTACTTGAAGATTCCATTGAAAGAATTATTTATTTGTAAGAATAACACAGAGAATGAATCAGTTTTCACTGATTTTTCATCTCACTCATTTATTCTTATTATCGATAACCTTCTACAACAAAATTTTTATTTTAAAACAAATCTGCAAATACCATGTCCGATGAACCAACTTTTTTGAGTATCTTTCGATTGACGACAAATTTTCATTTATATGTTTATTTTTTAATATTAAATTTTTAATTAATTTCATTTATGTATTTCCCAAGTAAAATCTCGCCTGTTAGACAGTATTTTATTCTAAAATCAACGCCTCAAATACGAACACCCTAAATGAACTAAACATTGTGAGAGTTATTCTATTTATAGTAATTGTTGCCGTTATATATATATTTATTCAGGGTTTTTTTTTTTTTTTTTTTTTTTTTTGGTCTTTCATAATTTTATTTCTTCTTTTCCCATTATGGTATAGTTTTAGATTGTAGTTAGGTTGCAATTTTAGTAGTGAAACTGTGGATTGTCATAGTTGGCTGAGCGTAAAGCAGGATTTAGTACATTTATTTGACAGTAGCTTATCGTCCGTCTGCTAAGATGTCTCTTTCACAAATGTAACGTAATAGATAAAAATTCCCTTGTAAATTCTCACAGTTAACTAATAATAATATTAAAATTGTCTTCTTCCCTTTTTTTTCTTTTTTTTTAAGAGAACTCTTAATTTTATTATTTATTTAGAGCTTATTATTTATCAAGAGAGCTTTATACACAAAAGCATTGTTACACAAAACATTATTAATGAGTTGACTGCTTTGGCATAACTGATTCTCATACTTTTAATCATTGTGTCACGAGGTATATCTGTATTACTTTATATATATATATATATATATATATATATATATATTAATGTTTCATAAAAAAAAATTACAATTATCTAATATTTTGCGATATGAGTAAGTTTTATTCTAAAATCTTTAGACTTTTTAACTGCAAATGTGTTAACACTAGAACCATGGGAAATTCACTTTCTATAAAAGTTTTCATATCAAAATTTTTATTTAAAATTGTTAAACTTATTTATTTAAATGATTTTTTTTCTGAAAATTACGTTTGACATATTTATGAATTTTTCTGGTTTCAATCGACGTCTATTCATTTGATAAGGGTCAAAATAGTTCTTGCATTAATCGTGTGCTTGTAAGATGCATAACATATATAAGTAAAACATAAATGATGTTCTACTTCATTTGGTGTGAAAACCGTAAATCAGAGTTTAATAAACAAATTAAGTAATAAAGTAATGAAAAACTGGTGTTGTAAATTAAAGGGAAACAATTTCTTAACATCGCCATAAAATTAAGAAATGGTCATGTTCCTGCTTTGAAAGCCCCGCTTACCTCTATCTAAATAACTATGAAGATTAATTTGATCATGGATTTTTAAAATATATTATTTTAATATATGTATATGATTTGAAGAAGTTATCTGCAATACTTATTTAGAAAAGTCACCTAACTAATCTGCATCATTATTTAGAGAGGGGTAAATAAAAATTAAAATAGTCACTCTATGAATAAAATTAAGCGTGTATAATAAGATTTTTTTTTTTTTTCGTTTTATACATAAAAAAAATTTAATGGATCTTCCGCCATTTACTTTGCAAATGAAGAAGATAGACAAAGCTCTTTTGAAAGACCTAGTTCATTTCTTAATTTTATAGTATTATTATTTTTTTTCCCTTTAAAATCAGTGTTGTCCCGTTCCTCCCACCTTTTTCTTTCTGCTACCTCTGCATTATCAAAATTCATATTAAATTCAATATTTCTGCAATTTTATTTATCTATATAAATGGGTACGGGGAGTTTTAGATTGTATTCCTAAAGTCTAATAAAAGATGCTAATATAAATTTAGATAAAGTAATTTAAATTTAAAGGGAGAGAGAAAAAAAAAATGTTTAACGCAAAATTTAAAGAATGCCGTGATACTCCTTCAGATATAGTACTGTTCAAATGCTGCTATTTTTTTCCATTGTAAATTTAGTTCTAAATAAACATATTTATATATATATATATAATTATAAATTTTTAACTCTTCATGTCATGAAGTATAATGTAATAAATTTTTATAATTTTTCTCCCAGTAAATCTTGTAAATTTTAAATCATACATATTGAATTAAAGATATCCGTACATTACTTTCAACACTAATTCTCTCTCTGAAAAAGAGAACATGGCAAAGCTATCATATTCCATTATGATTTTAAATGAGTATTTTTCGGCTGCCATGCAAAATGTGGCTCTATGAGCAGCTTTGAGAAAAGATCATAAATCATTTCAATATGACCCGCAAATTTACGACCAACTGTAATTTCCGTGCAAACTTCTTTCGGCGTCGTTTTAAAATGCTTTGATATCTTGCACGTCTTAAATAATACAACTCGACTATCGTCATGCGTCGGCCTGCCTTTTGTAACTTCCGCAATTAAGTTTTGAGCCGTAATTCTTGGTGTTTAGTTTGTTAGGCTCTGGGACTGCAGCCAGATAATGTATATTTTTATTGATCTTTTAAGCTTATTTGTGACACGATGTGGCATTTGCTGCACCAGATGATATCCTATTAAAATGGGAAAATGGGGGGAGGAAAATTCTTTTTAAGTTTCTCTTTAATTATTTTTTTTTTTCAAGGTTCTTATTTCTGTGTTAGTTTTTCGAGATTAAATATTGGGTTGTGATACTCGCATCTTCTCCCGGATGTAGTTGTTTCTGATACTTTCATAATTAATTTAAGCCGTAGGTCAAGCAGTAACGAAACACTTATAAAAAAAAAAATAAAAGTGGCTAATTAACTAAAATAAATCAAAGAAGACAGCTTTCTCTCTAGTTTCATTAAACCAAAAAACAAAACAAAGCGGGGGAGAAAAAGAGTGCAAAAGAACTTGAATATTTATTCCACTTCGTACTACAGAAGGTTGATAAAAAGCAGTCGAACCAAGGGAAAAAGGGATATTATCAAAAATTTCCCATTTTTGTTTGATTAAAATAGTTTTGAATGTAGTAGAAATGCGTAAGTTGCAAATAAAATCTACACTATGAGAAGACTATTTTTGCTTCTTATTTCGGTGCTGAATTTGCATTTTTAGATAAATCAGCATGCCTTTAGAATTTCTTCTATTCTTTCCCAGGTAAACATAACTTATTTGTCTTGAAAATTAAAAAGTAGTGTTATACCTGGATTGAATTTTTAGTAAATGCTACCCATTATTATGTGCGCAATCAAAGTTATTTTGCTGTTGTTCTTTGTTTGTTGTAACTTGTTTTAGAGACGAATATATTGCAGTTTTGTTTTGGTTTTTTCATTGTAAAATTATTTTGAGTTGAATTACATTAATATACGTTTTATTTGTTTTATTTTCCTCTTGAAAATTTCAAATTAATATCAGGGCCATCTTAAAAAGATGCTAATCTAAAATTTTTGGACACACACGGTTTCACTTAAGTTTGAAATCTTGTTCTTGCATTCCATTTGCATTGCAAAAGCGAAATAAGATTTGATGATGAAATTAACCGTTCGTTATCATATACTACAACTTGATGAAAAAAAAAAAAAAAAAAAAAACTAAAATGAAGAAACAAAAAAACTAGTTGAATCACTGCAAATAAAATTTCCATGTTAATTAAACAGTGAAATTGCTTTTCTGCCGTAGAAAATCGGTTACACTTGGCAAACAAAACTTGTAGGAGATACGAAGCTAAGGATAAAGAAGATGAAAAAAAATCCGTAATCAAAACACCGTCATCAACATTACGGTACATTTCCGTAAACACATTTTATCCGTGAATAGAAGAAGGTGAAATTAACCGGCATCCTCAGAGTTCTTGAATTATGAAAGGTGCTTTTCAAGACGCAGTTTTAATGATGCCAGCATCCGAGTCCCTCTCTCTCTCTCTATTTCTCCAAGTCCACCCCTTTCGAAAAGTCGGCGGTAGGTGGAAAAGGGGGAGCGAACCAACCACAAAAGACCCCTTTTCCAAAAGCACCGTTGCGGTCGGCTGCACGCGCAATTTCATTAAGGCTTGCATCTCGAAGAATCCCCCTTTCGTGTTAAATCGTCCATGTTCCTAACTAGAAAATTGTTAAAAAGGAAAATTTTTTCTAATTTTTTTTCATCCCTTTTCTCTCGCACTCCCCCCCCCCTCCTGTCTCCTTCCCCCATCGCCACTCAGAATTAAAAATCATTCCAGACGATGCAAGATGGCGGAAAGAAAAATGCAATATATCCCTTGACAATAGATCCCGGAGAAGGATGGCGCAGAAAACTATCTCTGAGTAGTAGGCAAAGGGTTTTTGAATTACTTGATTTGAAATGATGTCTTTACGTTTAAAGAGGGGGTGAGGGTTGTGTATAAGGGTACATCTTTAAAAGAAAAAAAAAATGTCAACGTGGTTTTGGAAAATTGAACTATTACTCCACTCCAATTGCAAATTGAATAAGGGGGTCATTAGTATCTATCTGTGGGCTCTTATAATTAAATCCTAGTTTCAACCGAAGCCGAACTGTAGTGTTTAAAAAATAATTTACTGGACACAATGTGTTTTATTTTGTTACGGAATTTTCTTGCATCGGACAAGCATTTACTGCTTATTGCTTTCTTTTAATACTTGTTATCAGCCAGTCCTTAAAGAGGGGACACAAATCCCCTTTTTAAAAATATATTCAAAAAAATATTTTTCCACCCTCAACAATTCGAAATTTTCTGATACATTCTCAGACTCATTTTTAAAAATAGAAGCATGAAACTTGCTAAGGGTCTTTTTGAAGAAATGCATAAGATGCCCCGTGATTTCATTTTTAGCTCAATTCATTAGAATTTGATTTATAAACAATCACTTTCTCAGTACGACCATTTTTTTCGTTTCCAAATCTCCCGCTTCGAAAATTTGCTTCAAAACGCTAATTTTCACAGAAAATTTTTGCAATATTTTCTTCCCTTATCAAAAAATTATTTAAAAAAATAAAATAAATCAGAAAATAAGCAGTTTGGATTGGAATACACCCTTGAGAAGGTTGTACATAAGTGTATATCTTTAAAGAAAAAAAAAGTTAATGTAGTTTAGGAAAATTTCACTATTACTCCACTTCAGTTGCAAATTAAAGAAGGGGGTCATTAGTATCTATCTTTAGGTGCTTAAATTTAAATCCGACTTTGAACCAAAGCCGAACTCTAGTGTTTAAAAAGTCATTTACTGGACATAATGTATTTTATTTTGCTGCGAAATATTCTTTCATCGAACACGTATTAAAAAGCAACATTTTCTTTGGAGCTACCACTTATTGCTTTCTTTTAATACTTATTATCAGTCAAGACACAAATTCCCCTCTCTAATGCTAAACGTTTCTGGTCGGTATGTAGCGATAAATTTTCAGATTTCTTCTCGGAAATTTTAAAATTTTACCTTCTATTTCCTGTATGCTTGCTCTTCTTGTAAAATAATTATTTCTTTTTTATTTCCCAAAGTGTTTCTAAAACATACATTTCATTTATCTCAGTGAAGCAGGCGTATTTTAAGTAAAATTTTAACATTTTAAATCAACTTAACAATGTATTTTTAATATACATATATATTGTCCAATAAGAAAGAAAACATCATGCGTCAATCATAAATTGTGAAAATTTTTCCAACACATTCAGAATAATGCAAAAATCTGCATCATTTAATAAATTTAAAAGTTAAGTCTAATTCAACTAACATTAAAACACATAACCCATTTGAAAACCCAATTTATGCTTTTCCCATCTACTATCGGAAAATTAACCGAATTTTTTCAGAAGCCTTGTACATGATATTTGTGTCTATATTAACTACGTGCATACCAAAATTTTGTTCATTTAAAAAATACATATATCTCAGTTGAAAAATCCCTTTCAGCCACTACTTCTAATGAGGAGAATGGTATGTGAATACTTTTGTACAGCCCTGTATATGAGATATATAATTTACATATAACGAGTAACATAAAAAAATCTTTAATTTAAAAGCGCGTTCCAAATTTTAAAACGCACACTCCAGCAATTATTACTAAAAAATAGTACTGTAACCGATTTCTTTTGTACGTCCCTGTAAATGAATAAAAAATGCTATGGATAAGTGTTATAACAATAACTGTGTGAAATTTTGTGTTTTATCTTAATCTCAATGCATTTGAAATAGTGTAATCGCTTTAAAATACTGCGCAAACGGTT
The DNA here is from genome assembly GCA_964019185.1 of Maratus speculifer. Taxonomy (NCBI): domain Eukaryota; kingdom Metazoa; phylum Arthropoda; class Arachnida; order Araneae; family Salticidae; genus Maratus; species Maratus speculifer. The sequence goes on along the minus strand of OZ025295.1, from coordinate 278,006,191 downwards.
TTTCGACATACAACATAATATAATGGAATACTTTTGACTGCCCCTAATAATGAATTATTAATCCTACATATTTCATATACAATACCAAATATGCTTTGATATTGTATACCAAACATGCTTTGGTGACCCTAAATAACGTTTATCAATTTCATAAAAATCCGATTATATTTACGGAAATTAGAGCGTGGACAGACGGACGGACAAACCGAATCCATAAACTCTTTTCAACTTTGTTGGAAAGTGTTAAAAAACATTCTTCGAGAAGATCATACAGAAAACTGATGCAATAAAATTAATTTTCTAGGGAGCAACTAAAAAAAAAAAAATAAATAAATAAATAATAAAAAATACGGATGCATTTTAAGTTCTCATGTTTAGCACTAGAGAGGAGAATTTCCAGCCTGACTGGACGAGAAGAATGCATGAATTGATTCATTGAAATTTCTACAGCGTTTTGTTTCACTGTACTGAATGTGTTGGAAAATGTTTCAGAATCTATGCTAGATGCATTATTTTTTGTTCTTATGTTTCCCGTGAAGCCAGTTATACTATATTAATCAAAACATTATCGTTTTTATAAATGCATTGCTTGATTAATTCTTAAAATTTGTCCTAGATTTTAAAAATCAATAATTACTCAATAGCCTTTTATTATGTAATTGTTTTATTGTTTATTTACTAAAATATTAGCTTTCCCTTTATTTTCAAAATATACCAAATGCCAGAAATAAAAAAAATATTATAACTTGTTTTATAAGCTTGCCACAATCAATTATTATTAGTTTTTTTTTCTTTTCTGTTAGTTTTATAAATTATTTATTACTAAACCGTTTATACTTTTACTTTTTTGTGTAGGTTTTTTTTTTTTCATTGCTTGTTTATTGCTTTTCCTCGGTATTCTGATTTATTGAATTTTCGTCTCTAATTATGTTCTCTTAGATAAAAAAAAAAAAAAAAAAAAAAAAAAAAAAGAGAGAGAATGGGAAAATAAACAAGCCTCGACATTCGGAAAACTTTATTTGACATCGAAAACTTTTAATATTACTTTCAATATTTGCATATATTTCTTCTAATAAAGTAGTTTGTGTTGTCCCTTATCAGTATAGCTATCATATGCTTTTTACTTGGCAAAGACATCAATTTGGTTAGCAGTTCAGCGAGCAATGGTGAATTAATGCAAAACCGTGGCAAAATTAAAACGGAACCCAATAAAAAGTTATGCCTATTTATCTTCTTTTATCGCTGCCATCATGGAGATTTTCATTTTGTTTTTCCGTTTCCCATTTTAGTTTAATGTTTCTCAAACCTTAATGGCACTAGTTCAAAAAAAAATGTTTGTATGTATGCCCATGGCAAACGGGGAAAAAAGAAAAAAAAATTGCAAAATGCAAAACCTCGTTAAAAATCAGGGGGTGGATGGGAAAAAGCATTCAATATCAGAGATGACGGTAAACCGACTTCAGGGCGAAAAAAAAAAAAAAGTCTAAAATGATAATAATAAGGCCGAATTTGGAAACAAAGAAAAACAGTTTTAGAGACAATAGTTCGTTGCTGAAAAACGTCTCTAGAAAAGGAATAATTAATTGTCACAAATTTAACTCTGCGCTCTATTTCACTCTGGAGTTGGGGCCATTTCACGCTTTAGGGAGTTTTATAATTTTTCGTTGGGTGCTTGCTCGCCGGCCCCCATTGCTATTTTCCTCCCCCATCCTCCCCCCCCCCTCTCAGTAAAGATCGTCTTTCTCCTTTTCATTTATATTAGTGTTATTATTTTATCTGGTATTCTCTTTGTCTCAGTTTTCTTAATTGAGGGCCAGTCGTAATCACGTCAGAAAAGGGAAGTTTTCAAAAGAACTTCTGCTTTCACTTGGTAGAAGAAGAAAAAAATTTCCTCTCCTGAAAAAAAAAAGAGTAAATTTTCGGGGGATCTCTTCTTCTCTATCTCATTTTTCCTTTTGTTCCATCGGCTTTTCTATTCTCCCTGATTTTTAAAAGTCGCGATGTCGCATTTTCGAGTCTATTCCACTTGGCTTGGTGGATAACGATTAAGAACTGCTATGGGGTTGTGGGTCAATGCGTTTTGTAATAAAAGATGGAAGCTAATAAGTGGATGAATATGAAGAACTTAACAACACATTTTTCGGTGCTTTAAAGTGTTTTCATCCATGGCAACAGTCCGGCTTTTCTTCTTGTAGTGCTTTTTTCTCTAGTTCTAAAGAGAAAATGTTTCAAATCCATCTCAGTTCTGAATATCTGTTTTTATTAAAGATGAAACTCGCTTATATTTGTGTTCCGTCTGTGGATCAATGCACGTCTAAGGTGGTAGCTTTGTGATGACAATTGAACGATAATTTAAATTTTCGATGACATAAAAGTACATTAAAGGTTTCTAGGTTTTTGAAAAATTTTTACAATTGCAATTTTTATTTACATTTAACTCTTTTATATATATATATATATATTTATATATATATATATATATATAATTTTTTAGCTAGATTATGTTTTTTGTAGTCTAAGGCTAAAATTTATTTTCTTTCTTTTTTTTTTTTTTTTTTTTTTTCCAATTCTTAATATAGAGTACGACACATTTTGTTGGCATTTTTAAGCATTAGATTACGACCTTGAAACTTTTTGAAACCCATCACTGCTTAACCTTTGAAAGAAGACGCACTGATTGCCTTGATATTCATCTGCGAGTTCAAAAATTGTCATTTTCTGCTTCATCCAATCCTGCAACTTCTTTGACATCTCTCTGATCAAATATTTTGAAGTATACTTTTACCAGGAATTTCATAGGCTTGCATATTTTCCATCCTGCTGTAATTAGTTTTCCTCTACAGAGAGACGAATCAAAAGGTCTCCGAAGCATTCGCACATTGTGTAAGGCAGCTAGCTGATCGCGTCGGCGGATTCCATTAATGGCGGACCGGAATTCCAAAAATTACTGGTAACGAGATTTTACCCCCTCCGTTACATTTGCACGAATAATAACATTCAAGATAATAATACGGCGGGCGTTCAAACGGTAATAGGAAGGCGCGGGTGAATTTTGATATCTGTTAATACGTTTGGCTAAGTCACCTTCTCACTTTCCCCCTTTCCTCACCACACAAATACATACACATTTTATACATTATGGAGGGGTGTTTGACGTAGCGAACGTGCTTTTAATTGGTCGCATTCCGGAACCGATGAGTTCAAACACCATTCCTTCTTGGTGACGGTCTTTCGATGCATTGTTGCGTTTCTGGACATCAGAAAATGTGTACAATATGTGCTGAATCGGCATAGTAATGTTATTCTTTTATTTTTGGTCACACACACACACAACGCGGGTTGTCAGAAATCGGTTGCGCGGAAATTTTAATTCCGCTACATGGATTCGGGAAACGGAGGTGGGAAGAGGAAGGAGCCGGGTGGGTCTTTCTTATTGTAGGCTTCGGGAGAAAAGTTTAAGTGTAATGGTTGGTATGTTGCTGAAAATATGGAATGTATTTCTAATCTGGAAAATCAACGGATGTAAATTTTGCGTGAGGTTTTCAAATGATCGCATTGAAATTATTTTACGCAGGTAGCACAACTGTTTACAAATTGTTTTGAAAGATGTATAATTCGTCGTAGTAAATTGTTAAATTGTTTTTCTATGAAAAATTGTTAATTATTGTTTATTTCGTTAGATGAAGTTGTCGTGTAAATATAAATTACACATAGTTTTAATCCAGGGCCTGACTAATCCCGATTTGAGGGGTTCCCTAAGGGTAGATATAAGTTTTCTTCAAGGAGAGCATATTCATCCGATTTCATAAAGATTTTTTTAATTACATAAATTTTCTTAAAATATTACTATAATCTCACGCATCTTACATTTGTTGCTATCTGCTTACAAGAATTTGTCATAGTATGAAATTTTATATTAAAGTACTTTAGTACATTATGAGGAATGCATTAACAACATAAAAAGTATGGAAATTGGTTGCTATTGCATACCAGCACTTGCTTTTCCATATGAAGGAATCGCCCAAATGCATGCAATAATGCTTGAAATACTTGTATTTTTGTTTTAACAGCTTACATTTATCTTTATAATTCTATAACAAAACAAAACAAAAATGCATTATGTAGATTTTAGAGTTATCTTTCTTGTGCTATTCTGTATATAGATGTGAAGACTATTCCTTGGTGTGAAATTTATGTGTACATACAATATATATATGAAGGTAAATTTTAGTCATTTCCGCATAATTTACGAAAAATTTCAAAAGGTAAGAAGGGCGCCCGGGTCCTCCGAATAATGTTTGCTCCTTTTCCCCACTAAGTCGGGCCCTGTTTTAATCTAATACATAGAGAACCATGATCTTAAAAGAATGATTAAAAAAAAAAGAAAAAAAAATCCTCCAATAGTGAATTACGGATGCCTCTTCAGAGCTAATGGTACATTTCTTTTTTGCTTCTTCACCTACTTCTTTTTTCTTTAAAAATAACAAATAACTTTTTATTCATCTCTTTTTAGAAATTCAGCGAATCATATAACATCTATAATATTTTTTACTGATGATATAGTAAAGCGATATAAATATTATTTCTGCAATTAAGTAAAAAAATAAATAATAAATATTCAAGCTGTATTGTTATTGTTATTATTTTTTTTATGTAGTATATATATATACAGGGTGGTCATAAAAAAACTTTGCCGATATACGGAGCTCTAGCGGCCAGTCCGCTCAACCGATCGAAATGAAATTTCAGATATAGCTATTCAGAGGTATGAGCTCGAGATTCTGTGAACGACAACAAAATGGCGCTCACGGTTACGGTTATAGTTACAGAAACTCGAAATTTCGCAATAGCAACACCCATTTTTTTCATCACAAAATGCTCAGCGCATGCTAAAACCCTAAAGAGCGTTGGAACCGTACATGTATTGCAAGAAACGGACATATTATGCACGCACAAAAAACCGTTCTACGAATCCTCCCCCCCTCCCCCCCATAAAAAAACTCGATTGGGGCGCAAGGAGGAAATTTGCTTATGAGACAGAGTCAGTACATTAATCTCTGATTACAATACAGATCGGAGAAACTAAAACTTTTATTTTGATTACACATTTTTCACATGGGTGTCATCACCATTAATTGCCTGTGATGGCACACATGTGGAAAATGTGCAATCAAAATAAAAGTTTTAGTTTCTCCGATCTGTATTGTAATCAGAGATTAGTGTACTGACTCTATGTCGTACTCAAATTTTCTCCTTGCGCCCCAATCGAGTTTTTTCTATTGGGGGGAGGATTCCTAGAACGGTTTTTTGTGCGTGCATAACATGTCCGTTTCTTGCGATACACGTATGGTTCGAATGCTCTTTAGGGTTTTCCCATGCGCTGAGCATTTTGCGATGAAAACAAATGGGTGTTGCCTTTGGAAATTTTCGAGTTTTTGTAACTATAACCGTAACCGTGAGCGCCATTTTGTTGTCGTTCACAGAATCTCGAGCTCATACCTCTGAATAGCTATATCTGAAATTTCACCTTGATCGGTTGAGCGGACTGGCCGCTAGAGCTCCATATATCGGCAAAGCTTTTTTATGACCACCCTGTATATATATATATATATTTTTTTAATTATCAGATAAAAAAATATTTACAGAAAAGTTAATTTAGCTTCATTGCTTAATTTATTTATGTTCATTTATTGAGAATTTTTTAAAGTCTTGTAACATAAGTAATTCGCTTACAGTTTTAATTTTTAAACTGTAGCGTAACAAACTTCTTAACTTCAAAATTTTTATTTTTGTGTTTAGGAATCTACATAATTTATAAAATCTGTTGTACTTTTTTCTTGAGAATTTTATATTATATTAGTAAATTCATTGTTTTTATAGTATGCAATTCAATTTCAAAATCGTGAAAATGAAAAAAAAAAAATCAATTCTAAAAGTTTTTATGAACAAATTTCTTAGTTTCAAACTTTTTATTGGTTGTTTTTTGAAATCTAACATAATTTATAAAAGCTGCTTTCTACTTTTTTCTTGTGAATTTTATATTATATTAGTAAACTCATTGTTTTTATAGTATGCAATTCAATTTCAAAATCGCGGGGGAAAAAATCAATTCTAAAAGCTTTCATGTTATATAAAAAACTTTTAAGTTGTTCGAAGTCTATGGTATGGCGTAGACTGCGGGGGCGTCATTAAAAGAAGCCGCGCACGTGCGAGGGGATGCTTTCGGAATGCCGCTCATAAGGTAATTAAGTGTTTGATATTGGGGCTGAAGTACATTCACTCCCCCCCCCCCTCCCACCTTCTTAACTTGAGGAACGCCATACACCTGGCTTGCTCTTTCTTACAAGTCATTAGCGGCTGAGGTTGAAGGACATTTTCAATGCAGGTCAAACGCTAATGTCGCTCTGTCCTAAGAAATATTTTGTTGTTTAACGATTACATCTTTTTATTCAATTTTTCTCTTTTTTTTCTGAAAAGGCGATTGGAACATCAGAAAAGATGCACCCTGGGAGGTTTACTGCCATTTCGTGACCCAAGGGTCCACCCGCTATTGTGATGACCGGATTTCTGGCATCGGTTGAGTTTTGTTATTAATATTGTTATTATTATTTTGTAATTTTCTTTTCCTCCTCCCCCCCTCCCCTGTATGCCTAGGAGATTGACGGGCGACCGGCGGTATTCGTTTCCAAGACATGTGACGTTTTCATTCAAATTTGATTTGATATGGAGTATTCTTCGAGCTGTCAGTGATGCTGCGATTGCCCTAAGGTCCCCTATCACAAAAGTTACTCCGGAGATGAAAGCGTACATAATAAAAATTAGACAGTTGGAATTTCCAATGAAACTATAATCGCTTTGAAATTAAATAAAAATCTTATTTTTCGAATCTGTGCATACTATTTCATTTTTAATGAATTGCTTATTAATTGGATTAACTTGACTGTTACAATCGAAATAAGAAAAACACATTACGATTTTGTGTGTTTTTAATTACAGGATGTAATCATAATCATGTTGGCAATTTAAATTTACTGTAACTTTCATTTTAAAAATAGAAAGTCTAATTTAATTGTTTACGCAATATAATAATGTAAAAAATATATATTCATAAGGTCTCTTATAGCATCTGAATTAAATTAAATGGAGATGATTGATCAGTGAATTTACTTAGCTTGCATTTTTCCTCTTGCATTTTATCATCATTGTTTTATTATTTGTGATAAAACTTAGATCAAAAGTATAATTTAAATTTCTGTCACTATTTTCTACTTTCTGTTCTTCTCTGTCCCTTTATCAGTTATGAGAATGTTATTTAACCGAAATGGAAAGTATAAAAATACTTGCATAATTCTTGAACAGTAAGTAAATATCAACGACAACAGAAATGAAAATAAGAAACAAGAGGTATTCAGCTGTAATTACAAAAAAAAATTGAACTCTCTCAATTACATAGTTTTTGTGTATGGACTCTGTGACAGACAGAGGACAGAGACGAATAGGGTTTCGTCAGATGAACGAAACCCTAAAGATGGACTGATGGTATTAAATATATATATATATATATTAATTAAAATAATGGTATTTTCCAAAATGTTATGATTTATTGTGTGACAAGAGGTATTCAGCTATAAGTACACAAAATTTAAACGCTCTGACGTATATAGTTTTTGTGTACGGACTCTGTGACCGACAGACAGCGGACCGAGAAGAGTAGGGTTTCGTCAGATGAACAAAACCCTAAAAAAGGAAAATGTATATATTTAGATTTTATGATGTTAAATAACCATAAAAGTTTTTTCGTAATTGAAAAAAATGACAAAAGTAAATATAAGACACGCATTTTAGCGTAAAACATGAATTTTATAAAATCGAAATGAGCACAATTGCACTTGATAAGTATGGTACAAGCTCACAACTTAAGCTAAATAAACAGTACCTTTTAGTACATTTAAACAATTCCTCAATTATAAATAAGAACATTTTTAAGTTTACAATAAAAAAGAAACTTTATTAAACCTCGTTTCTTCCAAGTATTATTATTATTATTTTTCTAAATCATGAAGAGTGCCAAATACCCTCACTCTAGAGGGTAATATGCGATTGAAATAGCTCAGAACTCAAAATGTGAAATATATTATAAAAATTTAAAAAACAATAAACTCGTTCAAATAAACCCACTCATACATAACTTACGAAGACCTTAACTCAATACAGTTTCATAACTGATTGCGAATACAATCGACACCCATCTTTGTTATGTGTCTGCGGTGAAATGGTGCAAGAACTGGTATTTCTGCCATTATTAAAGTCAGAGAAAAGGTGTAGTTCGTTGATAAAAATCATGGATCAACAGGTTTTACATTCTCATTAAAGCTAAAGGCTACAAATGTGATTAAATCTGATTTCTATCCGCGTTGTTTTTCTTAACATTATGTAATTTAGAGTCACGTTTCAATTAATTTTAAAATGCCTTAATAATGCGTTGTTGGCTTCTCAACACTTCCGACGTGATGAAAATTTCCCCATAAGATAAAATAACTCAAAGCTTTCATTCATAGTGATATGAAATTGAATTTTAATTGTGTTAGCACGTTTATAGAGTTTATTTATTAGCGACGTGAAATTTTTTGAGGAAAATCTTTAATTTGTGAGCAAATTTTTTTCTAATTGATAAAATTAAAATCTATTTATGAATTACAAGCACGAGGTTTTCTAATAAATATTATTTGAATTTTACTACTATTATTATTATTATTATTATTATTATTATTTCATATATTTCGATAACATTAGTTTTTGCTTTAATGTATTTGTTTGTAATATTTCTTATTATAGAAAAAATATTTTTTTAATTTTTTCCATGTACAAATCAATTTGATAACTAACCAATTTTTTTTTTTTTTTTTTTTTTTTTTTTTTTAAGTTAAATGTTGAAAGATGCTAATAACATCATAATGTTAGTGACTCGCTTTCTGATAGTAATGTGATCGTTGTTTGTTTTTTATCTGTAAAAGCCATTATTAACTTTTCAGTTAAGAAACCTATAAAATCAATATACTTTTGAGAATTATACGAATGAGAAAATAAATGTTCTAGCCGATATTGTTAAAAATATTCCTGATGATCCATAATCCTAAATTCAAATGTAATATTGTTATGAAAATTGAGAATGTTCTGTTATCAAATTCCACGAATTGTACCTTTGTCTGTCGTAGTAAAAATTGCCAGATTTTCCAAAAGAATGCTTTTTCTGCCTGGTGTAGGACTTTTAAAATTTTGATTCTGATATCTTACGGAATAGGGAACTGTATACAATATACAGAGTATCCAGTCTCAACGTCGTCCGATGGTTGATTCCCAAACCGCTTATCATTGACATATACTTCCAGTTACAAAAATGCTTTAAATGAGGCAAATAAGTACTCTAAAAGTCGTTTTAACAAATAAAATCATTCCTTATAAAATTACGAAAATTAAATTTTTATATAGTCCCCCCCCTCACCCAGTCTTATAAGTAATATTTAATAAAAATTTCCTATTACACTAACAAGTTTAACACACAGAGAGAGAGAGAGAAAGCTTTTATCTAACATAAAAACTGACCGAGTTATGGAACGCTGAATTGCATGACTTGCACCATTGGTCTGCATTTCAGTACAGTTGAGTTGAGCCATGATACGAGGAAACGCACACAAAATGCTTAAAGTATTAGAAGGATTTATTTCACGTGTATATTTCTGCATTGCCGCCGCGAAGAATTCCTTCAGCCAAATTTTTATAAGAGAATTTTCGTTTTCATTTATGAAGTTTTGGATTAGATAATTTATCAAAATTTAAAAATATGAAATATTTTGTAAAAAAAAAATTGCGACTGTTGCTTCGCATTTTTTTATTTAACAAAAATTCTGTTATTTTTTATCTTATATTTTTACTACAAATTGTATATTTTTCTTTAATAGTGGGGACTAAAAATGTGTTTCAAATTTATACTGTAATGCTACTTTTACTCTCAATTATTTTTTTAATTTATTTATTTATTTGACAATTTATAAAGACTGCCATCCTGAGACATCATTAGCTTACTATTTGATTTTAATTCATTTATCGAAAATTGAAAAAACTACTCCATTATAAATCACTTTAATAATCGTGCGTGAAAGTACCATGTTTTTATGCTTTAAAATGTGTCAGAAATATTCGCGTTGTTGAACGGGGAAAATTATATTTTGGCGATCCTTATTAAAGTTTAAAAGTTAACTTCTGGATCGCGCTCCATAAACAATGAAAATTTATCCGTTTTCATAACGAGTCCTATAGTTTATACAATTTTAAGGGAACCTTCCGCCGTCTTTCTCTTTTTTTTATTGTTTTCAGAACTATTTCTGTGAAATTTCCTTCAATTTTCCCTCATCTCCTGAATCGCAAACCAAATCAATATTTCCTCCCTCCTCTCTATCTTCGGCCTCACGCTGATTCCACAGGTGTGAAGGAATCGGGCATTGTCTTCACTTAACTTCACGCTCGTCAGTCCCCATCAAGCTTACCGGGTTCCTTCCATTCACAAAACTGCAGTCTCTGAAGAAAAAGCCGGTAAGCGCCTAACTGATGTATCGGCTGTCTTAATATAATTAGAACGTAACAATGATTGCATGCCCCGAGGCTGAATTAAGATGTATTAGTTTCTTTTTCTCAATGTTTGACCACAATCGGACTGTTCTGGAGTCAGATCCGGTTCCGATGCGGGCGCAGTCAATAGCCCCCTGCTATTTTGTGCCATTCTTCCAAAGCATCTGTCTCCCTATTTGACATAAGTTGGAGTTTTTTCTTTCGTCGTCACTTTTTGCTTCAAAGATTCCGATTTCTATTATGCAAGCATGTCAAAATCTTGACTATTTAAAAAGTCCTGCCACCGTTCAGATATGCATTCCGAGCTAAAAAAGAAAAAAAAAACAAGGAACAGATTAGATTGAAATAAGACACTTGTGTTGAGATGCAAGGTCTGTTGGTGGTAACAAAAAACTTTGCAGAGGGGGTTGGGGGGGGGGGAGGACGATAGATCAGGTATTTTGGAGCTTGCATAGCATCTAATTAATTATTTTAGATCGCAAGCTTCACAAAAGAGCATTGTACATCATTCTTTCTATTAAACATATTTTCCTTCTATGCGATATTGTGATTTTTAATTTTTTTACAGGTATCCGTGATAATTCATGTGTTTGAACAGCCGATGATAACAACCTAGGAGAATATTGCATAAAAGATAATATAGTCAAAATTTCCACGAGTGCTTCCTTTTGAACACCACTATTTTTAAATAATAATATGCAGAATTTAAATTGGAATTGCTGTCACTTAATAAGGCGAAATAATAGCATAAAATAAGCACACATGGAAATCCTCATTGAAACATAGCTAAAAGATTGTCCTGTATGTAATAACAGAGCCAAAACTATCTTTTTCGCACCCGGGGCGAATACGAATTTTGGCGTCCCCCCCCCCCCCTCCTATAATGCAAATTAAATTTGCAATGATAAGTATATAGTAAGTAAGCTGTAATAACAAGTTTCAAATAGCTGACATATTTAAAATATATACTCATGAAAGATGTTAACTTGAACCAGGTATTCAGCTCTGCCGACTTATGGATTCATTAAAACTTTGAAAACGGAAAAAAGGAATATTCGACAAATAAAATCTTTATTTATCAATACGCCCCCTTCGCCTGGCACCGGGCCACGTGTTCCCTTCCCCCTTTAGTTTAAGCCCTTTGTAATAAGTAAAGATAAATAAATAAATAAATAAATAAAAAGTCCTTCCGGCAATGCCGGGAGGAAGAGGTAGCTTTCATATACTTATATATTTATTTATTTATTTTAAAGTAAGTTACATTGTTCAAAAATACTAAACTCAAATTAGTGGAAATAATCTTATAAAATTAGTGAATTTATAAGATTGAATACTAGTTTTTGTCAAGACTGAATATTAATAGGAATTTTTAGAAATTAGTCATCTTTTATTCAACCTGGTTTTCTTTTAAGCGATTTAGAGAGTCACCAAATTCCACGATATCATAAAGTGTATGCCATTTTAAAGCAACATTGTGGATCGTTCAGATCAGACCGTTTCAAAATGTCAGCCATAAGCAAAATTCAAAATGCTATAACTCAATCATTTTTTAAGATATAGACAAAATAAAAAGTGTTCTGGAGTCGTTGTTTTAAGTTCTAACACGCAAAAGAAAAATATTTCTAAACTTTTAATTTTTTCGAATTTAATTTTAAATTTAAAAATTTTTAAAAACTTTAAAATGGCCACCATTTTGAAACAAAATGGTGTATGATGCTGGCGAACGAACTCGGTCGAGACATTTCCATGTATTATGTACATACCAAGTTTCATTGAAATCGGTTCATAAATACGCGTGTTATCACGTGACAAAAATCAGATCGTTTCAAAATGTCAGCCATAAGAAAAATTCAAAGTGCTATAACTCAATCATTTTTTAAGATATAGACAAAATAAAAAGTGTTCTGGAATCTTTGATTTAAGTTCTAACACGTAAAAGAAAAATATTTTTCAACTTTTAATTTTTTCGCATTTAATTTTAAATTTTAAATTTTTAAAAAATTTGTAAATGGCCGCCATTTTGAAACAAAATAGCGGATGATGCTGACCAACGAACTCAGTCGAGACATTTGTATGTACTATGTACATACCAAGTTTCATTCAAATCGGTTCATAAATACGTTAGTTATCGCATGACAAAAATCAGATCGTTTCAAAATGTCAGCCATAAGAAAAATTCAAAGTGCTATAACTCAATCATTTTTTAAGATATAGACAAAATAAACAGTGTTCTGGAATCTATGTTTTAAGTTCTAATACGTAAAAGAAAAATATTTTTCAACTTTTAATTTTTTCGCATTTAATTTTAAATTTTAAATTTTTAAAAAAAATTAAAATGGCCGCCATTTTGAAACAAAATTTCGGATGATGCTGACCAACGAACTCGGTCGAGACATTTGTATTTACTATGTACATACCAAGTTTCATTCAAATCAGTTCATAAATACGTTAGTTATCGCATGACAAAAATCAGATATATATATATATATATATATATATATATATATATATATGGTTATATATATATATGTATATGTCAACATTTGAACGGAGGGTGGTTTTGGGGTCTGGGGGTCATGATCGGTGAAAATATACCAAAATTTTCCGGAAGTGCTTTCCTCCGGACGGCTGCAATAGGTAGCTTTTTACTTTTTGTAATGAAAGCTACCTAAAAGATAGAAATATTCAATATTTATTCACAATATTTGTTGACAATATTTATGCTCAAACTATACCGCGTCAACTTTTTCTTGCATTTGAGAAAAGGCGACAATTGGCTCGAAATACATCTTGTGATTTATTTCAATTTTAAGATATCAATGGCGATTTTATAATTCTTTTCATTTTAAAACATAATCTACTTTAAAAAAAAAAAACTTATTTTTTCCATGGTGATAATTCCTCCAAATTAAACTACTTTCTTTAATATTATTTTATTATCTTAAAATAATACTTTCTTATTTTAAAAGTATTAATTTACTGTCTTAAAAAACTTTCGAAAATACTATGTGCATTTATTTTAATACAAAAATCACTGTTGTGCCTGGAGATTATGAAAACATATAATTGGCAATTGTTAAATTTTGAAGTGATATTCTCAGTAATTGCCATGTGCAGTTTTTACTTTCATTTGTGACTTCAACGTTATCTTTTCGCCAATACAATTTTAAGTTACGCCATAATTGTATCAAACTAAATTTCCAATTTTATGTTTATTCCCGTTTAACTTGTATGCTTGAAAAGAAATTTCAGCACGATTCTTGAAGGGCATATATGTCAGTTCCTCGTCTCTGTTCTGTTGAGATGTTTTATTCGTCATAACATTTGACTTATACAGGGCCTGACTAAGGAAATGGGGGTCCGCCGAGAAAGCATCATTCTGAGGGGGGGAGGGGAGTCTATAGTATTTATCGATAGATTTTTTTTTATTTATTTTATTTTATTATTATTTTTTAATAATGTGGAAGTGACTTGTACTAAACTTCATGTTAAGCAGAAAAAAAAATTATGGTGCAGTAAAATTATTTTCGAAAATTTGAAGATATTTGTGTTCCGTACCCCCTTAAATTAAAATTCAAAAATTTGGGATATGAAAAATGCTATAATTTTGATTCAGCGATAATTAATAGCAAAGTTGTTGCCATATTAGCTTGCTTATTTTCAAAATAAGAGTCATCATTTATTTATTTATATAGTCTCTTTTTCTTCTTCTTTTTTTTTTTTTTAATTAATTCAAAATCATCCGCATAAACAAAGGTATAAAAATTTCGTGTTACACAACGATGTTTCAAATATATTTTCCGCGTCGATTTCAAAATATTTTTTTCTCTGTAAACACTCAAAATGTTCAATATTCACCCAAGTTCGTTTCTCCGCAAACCGCTTAAATAGAATCGTAGAAAAAAAAAAAAAAAATAGGTGGGGCGGGGGACGACCGTACGCACTTCTTCAGCAACATTCTTTCTTCTTAACTTCCCTTAAACACGTTAATTTACTCGAAGAAGATAGAATATACAGTGTTAAAAAATTCGCTAAAGATGCATGCTAATACCGTTAAAAAAAGCATCAAGTGAAGCATGGAGAACAAGAGAAAAAAAAATGGTACATTTACCCCCTTTGCCGGCGTAAGGTAATTGAGAGAAGCGTTAAAAAACAGAGAAGGAAAAAAAATTGCTGACATTTTTTTTTCTTCTTCTCTGATCGCCACCCCTTACTCAATAACGCAGTCGTCGAGAAATTATATATATATATATTCATACATATATGTTTTTTCTGCCTTTCGGAGACTATTTTATTCCCAAGTCATCAATAGTGTTCTGAATAATTGAAGGGGAAACAATAAAACGAGAGAGTTACTTTTTTTTTTTTTCGCTTTTCGTCATTCTCTGGTGGAATTTTTTTTATCCCTTTTTTTCCCTTTTATCCCCTTACTCTCTAAATCCCCGAGCCCGTTGAAGTGATTTTTTATTTTATATTTTTATTATTGATCGCCGAATGGCTTGTCATACCCAAAGGGGGATAAAAAAAAATCGCTTCTGACTTACTACTGTTGTTGTTCACTTTCTTAACATTACGAAGAGGCCTTCGGTATGTGTTTATTGTTCGTTAATGTTCTTTAATGGAGCGTTATGGAACCGTAAAATATATATCATTGCTTTTTCTCGATTGCTCGCACGTGGATTTTTTTTATTTCTTTCCTCTGTGGTTTTAGTGGACAAATATAAACAAAAATATCCATTAAAGTAGTAAGTGTAGTTGCTCCTTGGGTGAACAGCGCACATTGTTGTTATTATTTTAGATGTGCTGCTCCCACCCACTGCCTATCGTTATTTGTTCTTTTATGGAATTCTGTTATATTCGGTATGATTTATTCGATGAAATAAAAGAAGTATGTGAAGTGATATATCGGTATTATTGGTGACTTAACACTGCTAGGAAAATATTAAATGTATTAAATTTTTTTCCAGTATCGTTCTCAAAATATATAATCACATTTTAGTGAAATTAATGTTTCGAAGATATACATCTAAATTTTGATTGATTTAAACTGTAAAATAAAGTATTTTTATATTTTGTGAAATATCAAATCTGAGAATTTTATAAATACTTATTTTGGTTTCGCGTTCATCATATAGTATTTCGAAACTAGTGTCGTAATCTTGCAAAAATAGAATTGTTTCGCCAATGGAAATGGTGCTGTTTAAAAAATGAAGCATACAAATACTCATAAATGCGCGCTTTATAAATGAAAGTTTATGAAACACATAAGATCAATGAGTTTTATACAAATTGATATTTTCCCAATTGTATGAAAAGTGTTCAGACTGGGAGACGAATCCCAGGAGTAGTTCATTAGAAACAACGTTATCAATCTAAGCCAAAGGTCTGAGGTTTGAGTACCAATCTGAACGCCTTTTCACTCGATTGGTAAAACCCCAATTCGTGTGATATCATTATCAGTCAGTATGATTGAATTAAAATAAATAAATAAAACGTATTACGATTGCGTGAAAAGACTTCATTTTCACAAGGGCTTGAAATGGAATAATCCAAGAACTAGTACGTATTTCAAAATTATTGTTGACTAAAAACTTTTTTTAATTATAGAAAACTTATATCTAACCACACAAAAAAAATTAAATAATTGGCATATCTATCAACATCTTACACTTGTCGTACCACAAAAAAATTATAGTAAATTTTACCTTTTTAAATCGCCGTAATCCGACGATTAAATAAGGCAAAAAATGTTATTACATTTAACTAATACAAAAAAAAAAAAAAAAAAAATTGAAGAATTGGCAACAATGTAGTTTGATGTACTAACCCCAAAACTTTTTTTCATACATCTTAATGTTTCAAAAAGGATTTACACATGTTAATACGCTAATATTATTAGATAAATATTATATGAATTTTGATTTTCATCTTAAATTTCTGTTTCATGCAATTAATCGGAACAAAAAATAAGTTAATCTCGATCATGATATTTATTAAAATCAAATGCTTTTGCATAATTCTATTGTATATCAACTGAGCGGATAATAAAACTATACATCTATTTATTAAACTATAATAATGTGTTTTAAAAATTGCACAAACCGCAACAATATTTACCATAATTTCATGAACCAACTAAACTAGTTATGAGATTAAAATTATTCATACATTTTTTCTTACTTAAAAGAAGATTGTTTTGATTTTAAAATGATGTCATTTTTTAAAAGCATTAAGTCCTCTCTTTTTGAATTCATCAGGTAAGAACTGTATGTACAGCCGACTCTCGTTAATTCGAAATCAGATAATTCGAATCTTCGCTTAATTCGAACTAAATAGGAAGTGCCAAAATTTTCAATGGCAGAATAACGTTAAACATTTTCAGCATACATTCGAACTCATTTCCTCTTGACTCCGTTTAATTCGAACTAACGAGAATTCCTATTTTTCATTTTTAGCTCACAGGCTATCATAGCCTGAGAGCTTATGTGCCCGTCCGTTCTGTATGTATGTGCGTATGTGCGTAACGCGATAACTCATGATAAAAATATCGGATCCACTTGAAATTTTGTATGTAGGTATATCCTGACAAGGCGCTTCCCTGATTAGTTTTTGGAGTTCATTCGATATGTATAAGAGGGGGAACGGGGGGCTCATGCCCCCCGTTAGTTGATATAAATGGGATTTTCATGCAGAATTAAGTTTTCGTTCAAAATTTAGATTAGGATCATTCTGATGAGGCGATTCCATGACTGTTATTAGGTGTTCATTGAATAAGTATAAATAGGGGGACAGGGGTTCTAATGCCCCCCCCCCTTAATTTATAGAAATGGGATTTTCATGCAGAATTAAGTTTTCGTTCAAAATTTAGATTAGGATCATTCTGATGAGGCGATTCCGTGACCGTTATTAGGTGTTCATTGAATAAGTATAAATAGGGGGAACAGGGGTTCTAATGCCCCCCCCCCCCCCGTTAGTTGATATAAATGGGATTTTCATGCAGAATTAAGTTTTCGTTTAAAATTTAGATTAGGATAATTCTGATAAGGCGATTCCGTGACTGTTATTAGGTGTTCATTGAATAAGTATAAATAGGGGGAACAGGGGCTCTAATGCCCCCTCCCCCCGTTAGTTGATATAAATGGGATTTTCATGCAGAATTAAGTTTTCGTTCAAAATTTAGATTAGGATCATTCTGATGAGACGATTCCGTGACTGTTATTAGGTTTTCATTGAATAAGTATAAATAGGGGGAACAGGGGTTCTAATCCCCCCCCCCCGTTAGTTGATATAAATGGGATTTTCATGTAGAATTAAGTTTTCGTTCAAAATTTAGATTAGGATCATTCTGATGAGACGATTCCGTGACTGTTATAAGGTGTTCATTGAATAAGTATAAATAGGGGGAACAGGGGTTCTAATCCCCCCCCCCCGTTAGTTGATATAAATGGGATTTTCATGCAGAATTAAGTTTTCGTTCAAAATTTAGATTAGGATCATTCTGATAAGGCGATTCCGTGACTGTTATTAGGTGTTTATTGAATAAGTATAAATAGGGGGAACAGGGGCTCTAATCCCCCCCCCCCGTTAGTTGATATAAATGGGATTTTCATGTAGAATTAAGTTTTCGTTCAAAATTTAGATTAGGATCATTCTGATGAGACGATTCCGTGACTGTTATTAGGTGTTCATTTAATAAGTATAAATAGGGGGAACAGGGGTTCTAATCCCCCCCCCCGTTAGTTGATATAAATGGAATTTTCATGCAGAATTAAGTTTTCGTTCAAAATTTAGATTAGGATCATTCAGATGAGGCGATTCAGTGACTGTTATTAGGTGTTCATTGTATAAGTATAAATAGGGGGAACAGGGGTTCTAATGCCCCCCCCCCCTTAATTTATATAAATGGGTTTTTCAAGCAGAATTTTCAGATTTCGTTCAAATCTCTGAATAGTTTTGGAAGTTTAATGGTTAAGTAAAAAAGAGGGGGATAACTCCTTTTAAATTATATAAATGCTAAATGGGTTTTTATTAAGAATTATCTAATTTGCTCTGAATTTTGGATATAGATTTTTTATATGATAAAGCATGTCTTTGATAGTATAGGAGGTTCAATGATTAAGTATAAAAAAAGAGGAAAGAAGAGAGCTGTTTCCCTTTCTTAATTTTTTAACGGAATTAACCCTTGAAAATATAAGGCTTTAATGTACAATTAGTATTTGTAGCCTGTGAGCTCAATGCCATCAGTTTAACTGGGCAGTATTCTTTTTAGCTCACAGGCTATCATAGCCTGAGAGCTTATGTGCCCGTCCGTTCTGTATGTATGTGCGTATGTGCGTAACGCGATAACTCATGATAAAAATATCGGATCCACTTGAAATTTTGTATGTAGGTATATCCTGACAAGGCGCTTCCCTGATTAGTTTTTGGAGTTCATTCGATATGTATAAGAGGGGGAACGGGGGGCTCATGCCCCCCGTTAGTTGATATAAATGGGATTTTCATGCAGAATTAAGTTTTCGTTCAAAATTTAGATTAGGATCATTCTGATGAGGCGATTCCGTGACTGTTATTAGGTGTTCATTGAATAAGTATAAATAGGGGGACAGGGGTTCTAATGCCCCCCCCCTTAATTTATAGAAATGGGATTTTCATGCAGAATTAAGTTTTCGTTCAAAATTTAGATTAGGATCATTCTGATGAGGCGATTCCGTGACCGTTATTAGGTGTTCATTGAATAAGTATAAATAGGGAGAACAGGGGTTCTAATGCCCCCCCCCCCCGTTAGTTGATATAAATGGGATTTTCATGCAGAATTAAGTTTTCGTTTAAAATTTAGATTAGGATAATTCTGATAAGGCGATTCCGTGACTGTTATTAGGTGTTCATTGAATAAGTATAAATAGGGGGAACAGGGGCTCTAATGCCCCCCCCCCCGTTAGTTGATATAAATGGGATTTTCATGCAGAATTAAGTTTTCGTTCAAAATTTAGATTAGGATCATTCTGATGAGACGATTCCGTGACTGTTATTAGGTGTTCATTGAATAAGTATAAATAGGGGGAACAGGGGTTCTAATCCCCCCCCCCCGTTAGTTGATATAAATGGGATTTTCATGCAGAATTAAGTTTTCGTTCAAAATTTAGATTAGGATCATTCTGATGAGACGATTCCGTGACTGTTATAAGGTGTTCATTGAATAAGTATAAATAGGGGGAACAGGGGTTCTAATCCCCCCCCCCCGTTAGTTGATATAAATGGGATTTTCATGCAGAATTAAGTTTTCGTTCAAAATTTAGATTAGGATCATTCTGATAAGGCGATTCCGTGACTGTTATTAGGTGTTTATTGAATAAGTATAAATAGGGGGAACAGGGGCTCTAATCCCCCCCCCCGTTAGTTGATATAAATGGGATTTTCATGTAGAATTAAGTTTTCGTTCAAAATTTAGATTAGGATCATTCTGATGAGACGATTCCGTGACTGTTATAAGGTGTTCATTGAATAAGTATAAATAGGGGGAACAGGGGTTCTAATCCCCCCCCCCCCGTTAGTTGATATAAATGGGATTTTCATGCAGAATTAAGTTTTCGTTCAAAATTTAGATTAGGATCATTCTGATAAGGCGATTCCGTGACTGTTATTAGGTGTTTATTGAATAAGTATAAATAGGGGGAACAGGGGCTCTAATCCCCCCCCCCGTTAGTTGATATAAATGGGATTTTCATGTAGAATTAAGTTTTCGTTCAAAATTTAGATTAGGATCATTCTGATGAGACGATTCCGTGACTGTTATTAGGTGTTCATTGAATAAGTATAAATAGGGGGAACAGGGGTTCTAATCCCCCCCCGTTAGTTGATATAAATGGAATTTTCATGCAGAATTAAGTTTTCGTTCAAAATTTAGATTAGGATCATTCTGATAAGGCGATTCCGTGACTGTTATTAGGTGTTTATTGAATAAGTATAAATAGGGGGAACAGGGGCTCTAATCCCCCCCCCCCCGTTAGTTGATATAAATGGGATTTTCATGTAGAATTAAGTTTTCGTTCAAAATTTAGATTAGGATCATTCTGATGAGACGATTCCGTGACTGTTATTAGGTGTTCATTGAATAAGTATAAATAGGGGGAACAGGGGTTCTAATCCCCCCCCCCCGTTAGTTGATATAAATGGAATTTTCATGCAGAATTAAGTTTTCGTTCAAAATTTAGATTAGGATCATTCAGATGAGGCGATTCAGTGACTGTTATTAGGTGTTCATTGTATAAGTATAAATAGGGGGAACAGGGGTTCTAATGCCCCCCCCCCCCTTAATTTATATAAATGGGTTTTTCAAGCAGAATTTTCAGATTTCGTTCAAATCTCTGAATAGTTTTGGAAGTTTAATGGTTAAGTATAAAAGAGGGGGATAACTCCTTTTAAATTATATAAATGCTAAATGGGTTTTTATTAAGAATTATCTAATTTGCTCTGAATTTTGGATATAGATTTTTTATATGATAAAGCATGTCTTTGATAGTATAGGAGGTTCAATGATTAAGTATAAAAAAAGAGGAAAGAAGAGAGCTGTTTCCCTTTCTTAATTTTTTAACGGAATTAACCCTTGAAAATATAAGGCTTTAATGTACAATTAGTATTTGTAGCCTGTGAGCTCAATGCCATCAGTTTAACTGGGCAGTATTCTTTTTAGCTCACAGGCTATCATAGCCTGAGAGCTTATGTGCCCGTCCGTTCTGTATGTATGTGCGTATGTGCGTAACGCGATAACTCATGATAAAAATATCGGATCCACTTGAAATTTTGTATGTAGGTATATCCTGACAAGGCGCTTCCCTGATTAGTTTTTGGAGTTCATTCGATATGTATAAGAGGGGGAACGGGGGGCTCATGCCCCCCGTTAGTTGATATAAATGGGATTTTCATGCAGAATTAAGTTTTCGTTCAAAATTTAGATTAGGATCATTCTGATGAGGCGATTCCGTGACTGTTATTAGGTGTTCATTGAATAAGTATAAATAGGGGGACAGGGGTTCTAATGCCCCCCCCCCCTTAATTTATAGAAATGGGATTTTCATGCAGAATTAAGTTTTCGTTCAAAATTTAGATTAGGATCATTCTGATGAGGCGATTCCGTGACCGTTATTAGGTGTTCATTGAATAAGTATAAATAGGGGGAACAGGGGCTCTAATCCCCCCCCCCCCCGTTAGTTGATATAAATGGGATTTTTATGTAGAATTAAGTTTTCGTTCAAAATTTAGATTAGGATCATTCTGATGAGACGATTCCGTGACTGTTATTAGGTGTTCATTGAATAAGTATAAATAGGGGGAACAGGGGTTCTAATCCCCCCCCCGTTAGTTGATATAAATGGAATTTTCATGCAGAATTAAGTTTTCGTTCAAAATTTAGATTAGGATCATTCTGATAAGGCGATTCCGTGACTGTTATTAGGTGTTTATTGAATAAGTATAAATAGGGGGAACAGGGGCTCTAATCCCCCCCCCGTTAGTTGATATAAATGGGATTTTCATGTAGAATTAAGTTTTCGTTCAAAATTTAGATTAGGATCATTCTGATGAGACGATTCCGTGACTGTTATTAGGTGTTCATTGAATAAGTATAAATAGGGGGAACAGGGGTTCTAATCCCCCCCCCCGTTAGTTGATATAAATGGAATTTTCATGCAGAATTAAGTTTTCGTTCAAAATTTAGATTAGGATAATTCAGATGAGGCGATTCAGTGACTGTTATTAGGTGTTCATTGTATAAGTATAAATAGGGGGAACAGGGGTTCTAATGCCCCCCCCCTTAATTTATATAAATGGGTTTTTCAAGCAGAATTTTCAGATTTCGTTCAAATCTCTGAATAGTTTTGGAAGTTTAATGGTTAAGTATAAAAGAGGGGGATAACTCCTTTTAAATTATATAAATGCTAAATGGGTTTTTATTAAGAATTATCTAATTTGCTCTGAATTTTGGATATAGATTTTTTATATGATAAAGCATGTCTTTGATAGTATAGGAGGTTCAATGATTAAGTATAAAAAAAGAGGAAAGAAGAGAGCTGTTTCCCTTTCTTAATTTTTTAACGGAATTAACCCTTGAAAATATAAGGCTTTAATGTACAATTAGTATTTGTAGCCTGTGAGCTCAATGCCATCAGTTTAACTGGGCAGTATTCTTTTTAGCTCACAGGCTATCATAGCCTGAGAGCTTATGTGCCCGTCCGTTCTGTATGTATGTGCGTATGTGCGTAACGCGATAACTCATGATAAAAATATCGGATCCACTTGAAATTTTGTATGTAGGTATATCCTGACAAGGCGCTTCCCTGATTAGTTTTTGGAGTTCATTCGATATGTATAAGAGGGGGAACGGGGGGCTCATGCCCCCCGTTAGTTGATATAAATGGGATTTTCATGCAGAATTAAGTTTTCGTTCAAAATTTAGATTAGGATCATTCTGATGAGGCGATTCCGTGACTATTATTAGGTGTTCATTGAATAAGTATAAATAGGGGGACAGGGGTTCTAATGCCCCCCCCCCCCCCTTAATTTATAGAAATGGGATTTTCATGCAGAATTAAGTTTTCGTTCAAAATTTAGATTAGGATCATTCTGATGAGGCGATTCCGTGACCGTTATTAGGTGTTCATTGAATAAGTATAAATAGGGGGAACAGGGGTTCTAATGCCCCCCCCCGTTAGTTGATATAAATGGGATTTTCATGCAGAATTAAGTTTTCGTTTAAAATTTAGATTATGATAATTCTGATAAGGCGATTCCGTGACTGTTATTAGGTGTTCATTGAATAAGTATAAATAGGGGGAACAGGGGCTCTAATGCCCCCCCCCCCCGTTAGTTGATATAAATGGGATTTTCATGCAGAATTAAGTTTTCGTTCAAAATTTAGATTAGGATCATTCTGATGAGACGATTCCGTGACTGTTATTAGGTGTTCATTGAATAAGTATAAATAGGGCGAACAGGGGTTCTAATCCCCCCCCCCCGTTAGTTGATATAAATGGGATTTTCATGCAGAATTAAGTTTTCGTTCAAAATTTAGATTAGGATCATTCTGATGAGACGATTCCGTGACTGTTATAAGGTGTTCATTGAATAAGTATAAATAGGGGGAACAGGGGTTCTAATCCCCCCCCCGTTAGTTGATATAAATGGGATTTTCATGCAGAATTAAGTTTTCGTTCAAAATTTAGATTAGGATCATTCTGATAAGGCGATTCCGTGACTGTTATTAGGTGTTTATTGAATAAGTATAAATAGGGGGAACAGGGGCTCTAATCCCCCCCCCCCGTTAGTTGATATAAATGGGATTTTCATGTAGAATTAAGTTTTCGTTCAAAATTTAGATTAGGATCATTCTGATGAGACGATTCCGTGACTGTTATAAGGTGTTCATTGAATAAGTATAAATAGGGGGAACAGGGGTTCTAATCCCCCCCCCGTTAGTTGATATAAATGGGATTTTCATGCAGAATTAAGTTTTCGTTCAAAATTTAGATTAGGATCATTCTGATAAGGCGATTCCGTGACTGTTATTAGGTGTTTATTGAATAAGTATAAATAGGGGGAACAGGGGCTCTAATCCCCCCCCCCGTTAGTTGATATAAATGGGATTTTCATGTAGAATTAAGTTTTCGTTCAAAATTTAGATTAGGATCATTCTGATGAGACGATTCCGTGACTGTTATTAGGTGTTCATTGAATAAGTATAAATAGGGGGAACAGGGGTTCTAATCCCCCCCCCCCGTTAGTTGATATAAATGGGATTTTCATGCAGAATTAAGTTTTCGTTCAAAATTTAGATTAGGATCATTCAGATGAGGCGATTCAGTGACTGTTATTAGGTGTTCATTGTATAAGTATAAATAGGGGGAACAGGGGTTCTAATGCCCCCCCCCCTTAATTTATATAAATGGGTTTTTCAAGCAGAATTTTCAGATTTCGTTCAAATCTCTGAATAGTTTTGGAAGTTTAATGGTTAAGTATAAAAGAGGGGGATAACTCCTTTTAAATTATATAAATGCTAAATGGGTTTTTATTAAGAATTATCTAATTTGCTCTGAATTTTGGATATAGATTTTTTATATGATAAAGCATGTCTTTGATAGTATAGGAGGTTCAATGATTAAGTATAAAAAAAGAGGAAAGAAGAGAGCTGTTTCCCTTTCTTAATTTTTTAACGGAATTAACCCTTGAAAATATAAGGCTTTAATGTACAATTAGTATTTGTAGCCTGTGAGCTCAATGCCATCAGTTTAACTGGGCAGTATTCTTTATTCTTTTCTTTCTCACGGATTTCAGATCATTTGAATAACTTTCTTTCTTTGATTTCTGTGAAAATTGTTCCGAACGAGTATCCATATAATCCAATGCATTTGATATCCATTTTCTTAGTGCCCCGTCTGTACATCAGTCACGCTTTAAATTTTTCTTTCATTGTGCTTGTTTCTAATCTTTTAGTTAGTTTACGTATTTATATATTCTAATTTAATTTAAAGTCATATTCTTATGATAACAGACGAAAAAAAAAAACTATAACATTAGTCCCTTAATAATAGTATCATATTAAGCATGTTTTCATTTCATATTTTCCATAATTCGAACATTTCTTGTGGTACCTACGAGTACGAATTAACAGGAGTCGACTGTATTTATTAAGAAAATTAGGTGCATTCATGAGACAGTCATACATTTAATACAAATTTCAAAATGACCTCGCTCCCCATGGACTTTCTTTTACCAAAATAGCATGCTTTTGTTTTGTTAAGGGAATCCGGGACACATTTTAAAATAAATTTTATTTACTGAGTTAATTTTTTGAATTTTCTTTTCTGATGGTTAACCTTATCATTTGTAAACAACATCACATGTAAAAATTTCTCGTTTTTTTTTTTTTTTTCTTTATTTGAATTTAAAAATTATAAAAAAAAAAAAAAAAATGGGTAATTTAAAATCATTATAATTCGAGATAATATTTGTAGAATTTCAATTTTTCTTTTTATTTAAATAAACAAAAGTAAATCAGCTTAAATTTTAATTTAGAATATTAAAAAATATTAATTTAAATAAAAATTTCATTTATTAAAAATAAAAAAATAAAAACTTGAAAAAAAAGTTAATTTAAAAAAAATCGTATTTAAATATATATATATTCAAATTTTCTAAATCAAAGTTAAAGTAAAAAAAAAAATTTTTTTTTGAAAAAAAATGAAAAAAGACATATACTAAGTTTGAACCATTTATCTTAAACGGTTCTGGAGTTATAACAATTTAAATAGGATAAATGGTGAACGAACTCCATCATGAAGATAAACGTATTTTTCGCAAGAAGTCGTTTCCATAACAACCATTGCTTGAAAGCTAGATTTTGAGAAAACATAAAAATTATTATTTAAAGTTCCAATTAAAATAGAAACATGATTTAAACGTCATTTTAAGCAGAAAAAACAAAGAAAGTCTTAATACAATAATTTTTTTTTTATAGAAAATTTGAAAAATTTTGTGTCCCGGGCCTCCTTAAATGTTGTATATCTCAGTAATAATTTCTACAGTGTGTTATGATCGTCTCAACCCCGAACGATATGACATTTGGTTTCTATTATATCAGTCCACGTGCTGAAAATATCGCTAGCATTTTGTGATTATTTTATTCAGTTGTACGCAGTTTAACTTCACGAAAGAAAAAATCGCCCTGACATTAGGAAAATTATATAATAATCATTCTCTCATACAACTGTATCATCAGGTTAAAATGTTAAACCACATATCAGTATTGAAAAATGTTCAAATCGTTAAAATGTTCATAATGTTTATTTATTTATTTATGAGAATATAAATAATAAAAAACTAATTTAAAATATTATATATATATATTTTAAAACATATTCTAAAATTTTATGTAATATCGGCTACAGCTGTTTTATATAGCAATAAATACAAATATTAAATAAATATCAAACAATTACAAAAGTCAAACAATTAATATGGATTTTGTCTGAATGAGTTGAGCCTTATAAATAATGTTTAAAGCATTTTTTTGCTTTTAAAATTTTATATTTTACATATACCTGCGCATTTTTCTTTTTAATTGCTAAATTTTAAAATATTCAATTTTTAAAAAAATAATTTTTCTTAAATATTTTCAATTTTGATTTAAAAAAAAACTAATTATTTTAAAATGAAATGTAATGGTGCTGCTATTTATGTAAGAATCTAATAACAATAAATTAGCAATTTGATTTTTTAATTTAAGGATGTTATGCTTTAAAAGACATACAAAATCCTTTGTACGATCTTCGATCATACTTACCCACTGTTTTACTTACACATGTATTTATCTAGGATATGTTGTGTCTTTGCGATCGATTATTTTAGTATAGAAATGAAAGCATTCATTTTTGTGTTCGTGACATTGTTATGCAAGAGAAAGTACTTTTTTCCCATTGTTCTTTATGATCCTGCGCTCTACAAGTGTGTCATGATGGGCGATACTAGAACTTGAAATCAGTGGCTGACCTCTTTTGCAATCTACCCCCGAATTGCGCAGGGAAACAACATTGTGCGGCTCAAATATCTCCTTTCCCCCTGTACCTCTCCGAAGAATTGTAATAAATTCACCAGCCAATATCTTTTATATTATTAATAAATGTCTTTTTTTTTTAACATTGCAATATTTTTCTTTTTGTTACAAAGCACAATAATATTGCTTCATAGCTGTATTACATAGATTTTTTAAATTAAATAACGACGCCTGCTAAACAATATACGATACATATCTATATGCCAATCAATATATATATATATATATATATATATATATATATATATATATATATATAAATGTGTACAAAATCTAAACTATTATCAGATTTCGGGTTTGTTGTTTTATTTATTTTTTTTTCTGCTCAGCATTGTCAATTTTTTTTTTTTTTTTTTTTTTTCAAAGGATAAATAAAAGAATAAAAAATACCTTTTTAATATCCGTCTTGTCTCCATACATAAAGCTAAATTGTCTTTTCATTTTGAAATATTAATAGTTTCTTGGAATCCGAGCTACAATAAATAGCTTCCTCATCTATCATTGGTTGTTTTTTTATTATTTTAAATAAGAATTGTTTTAATAAGTTTTATATTAATGGCTATTATGTAATAATTTGTGAAGTATATTGACGAAATTTAAAATGAACTAATATAATTAATCAACAGGGTTCGTACAGGTCCTGAAATTTCTAGGTCAGAAAATTCCGCGGTACCAGTAATTTTTTTTTTTTTTTTTTTTTTTTTTTTTTTTTTTTAAGAAAATTTATATAAGACAGTATTTTGTGCATTTGAACCAGATTTATTTATTTATTATTATTATTATTTAAACTGATATTTTACTTGTAAAATAAATGGACACACAGGAATCCTGAATAATCGGAATGATAACATCGAGAATGATAAATAAAATTATCCTTTCAATAACTTGCTTATTTTAATTTATAAATAAACAAAAACAACAAAATCTTTCATTTATTTATTGATTTTACATAGCATGCTTCGTAATAACATATTCCAAAATCCCTTTGCTTTTGTAATTTTCTGTTCTAAATTTATTTATTTATTATTGTTGATATTATTATCGTTTAAAAAAGATTGTAAAAATAATACACAAAACATAATTTAATTGTAATGGTTCTATATAAGCTTTTCCCCCTTTTAATTACTTTTAAAGGCGTCATTAAAATTAAGAATTAATATTATTCAGACATATCTAGTCTTAAATAATAGTGACCAAGCTTCGCACACTCCTTGGAACTTCCAAGGACTCTGGCACCACTATTAAAAATAAGAAAATTTACATTTAATTTTTAAACCACAACATTCATAATTCCCACCTTCATTCACAGATTTTACGACATTTTTCTGCAGTGAAACACTTCGAAAATATTCTTAAAATTTAGTGGTAGAACTGTGCGAACCCTGAGTGACTAATAAAATTTTCTTTAAATGGGTCAGTACTAAATAATGATGCAATATTGTTTCTAATTAACTCCTTCGCGAGAGGCATCTTTACAGAGATGATCTTTTATACATTTCCAAGTAATTATTTAAAAAATCTAATCACAGAAATTTCTGGTTAAAGAAAGCAAAATTTACTATTAAAAATTACTGGAAGGAATAATGAAGTAATCTGCACTCCTACTACTTGATGTATAGATGATACTCCTCATGGAGAAATTTATTTCATAATTCAAAAACATTTACATTCTATTTTTAAACGGGATAAAAGGGAAAATAAATATTATCATTATTTTAGAATTATATTTAACGTGAATGTTTGTAGATTCGGTATTATTCAATGAATTTTCATTATAATTTTATACTATCAGTCCATTAATCAGATCAATCATGAGGTCAGTTGATATGCATGTAAAGTGTCACAAGAATAACGCCTATCATGCTCATATCTGTATTCTAGTTGTTTCTGCCGTACTGTCATCAATCGATTATCTTATATCCTGATTTGATGAGATGAGATAATATAAGACAAGAAAATTAGTTAGCAGTTCCATTGACACTGATTTTTAAACTGAGTAATGCTGATTGAATTTTGATCTGTAAACCAGTTTTGATGACTGTGTTTGCTGATGTAAATGTATAAATGCACGTGTGCAATATACTTTTAAGGTGAATAATTTTGAATTTTCCAGCTCATTTACAATGACGAAGGTAAAACACCACGGGTTTAGTTGGATGACAACTAAAAGTATATGATAACCTGATATACCGAGGATAGTACAGTATGTGATAGAAAAAAATGTTTCATTGCCAGTTGCACTTCTGATTATCCTTCTCCAGATGAGGGAAAGTGAAAAAAAAAGGGGGCCACACAGGCTGCCAATTTTTGAACTTTCTGTAGTATAAGCTTGGGAAAGTAATCAACATCCAAAAAGAATCTTCGATATGAATTCATTTTTTGCAACAAGAATTTTTTTCTTTCGTCTATTTGATTCTGTTCAGGTAGTCTTTATCAATGTTTGTTGCTGTCCAATGCAAGCAGCATAGTGTCATAATTGTCATTATTGTATTAAGAAAACTTGCATTGGACAATTACTTCTAATTGCCACAATCTAATCCTATGCATCACGTAAATTTCTGAGGTCACTTCAAAGGTTTTATAACCAGTATTTTTCGTTCTTGTAAGCTGTTTCATCCATCATTATTTAGAACTACAAAATATGGAAAATTGAAGAATGCGAGTAAATACTCAAATATCCTTTTAAAACAAAGACAGCGCCTTCTAATCCTTACTATTTCTACTAAATCAAAGGAAGCATAAGTATTTTTTTAAGCTTGCTTTTATTTGAATGTTTTTCTCTGTTATTTTACAGTGATAGCTTTCGAAGTCAAGTACATCCTTTTCATTCTACAGTGCAATAAGTCATTAGCATTGCAATTTTCATCTGTTCATAATTCACATGTAGAATTCTTGACCATGTTAGTCCAAATTTGTTTTCGCTGCTTGGCGACTGTCCTAGAGTGAATCTGCTTAGTCAATTATCAAAGAAACATTTTTTTTTCTTTCGAAATGATTCAATTGTTATTATTTCCTTCTTACAAATATTCACACCGCGGCTTTGCGCC
This sequence comes from Maratus speculifer, assembly GCA_964019185.1. Lineage (NCBI taxonomy): Eukaryota > Metazoa > Arthropoda > Arachnida > Araneae > Salticidae > Maratus > Maratus speculifer. The sequence goes on along the minus strand of OZ025295.1, from coordinate 277,975,915 downwards.
TATATTTCTACATGTACGCTGAGTCATAAACAGTAAAGGTCATTTCAATAGTATTGGTACTAAATATAAAAAAAATGCTTTTTAGAATTTTTTTTTAAATTGCTGCGCCTACAAGTTTATTTCCGTCTCTTGTGGCCATCAATATTTATTATTTTATTAAATTTGTTTATTTATTTTTTTCAATTTGCCTATCACATCTAGATCATCCGTCTTAAAATATACATAGCGTATTCGTGCTTACTCGACTGTGTAGCCATTTCACGGCGTCGATTATCGGAAATAGATCTTGCTCGTTGATCTTCACGAAAGCTTCTCTGCTGAACTCGTTCTCCCAGACAGAGAGAGAAAGCAAGCAATTAAATTTCACTTTGTTCTTCTGCCCTTCTCTCTTTCTTCATTGGACTTCACAATAGTAACTCTCCCTTTGTCCTCTTTTCTCATTCAACCCTTTTTTTCTGAGCGGAAACAGCTACTAGGTATACATCCTTGATCGCCCGCGATCGCCACTTAGTGGACGCGATGGACCGTAGCCGTCACGTGATGATGGTGTCGAAGGTTACTGGGTTTTGCTGGCGCGCGTAGCAACATCCTCAGTAATTCCCTCCCATCCCTCCCCGTAAAATGAGTCATGCGCTGATGACAGTGTCTCTATTCCCCCCCCCCCCTAGTATTGGTGGTTCGATTTTGCGAGCGATTAGTTGGAAATGTATTGTGAACAGGGGTGGATCGCTAGTGCGGATTTCCTACGCAGCATGGTTTTTAAACGAAGGAGTCACAGAAAGAGAAAGGATGCTAAAGAATGGTAGATTGTAAAATCAGTGATTCAGATTGTCCTTCGGATTTTTATTTTTTCCAGGAAAGAAAAAATAGCCCGTTAAGGTAAGTCCTAACTATCTCATATTTCATCGTGTTAGAATTGTTTTTCTTTGGTGTTATCCCGCGAACAAGTTTTGTCCGTAGAGAGAGAAAGTTAAACATGATTCGTCCCGACGAGGTCACGTGTGTCCACGTGACTCAGGGAAAACAACACATCTGGAGCAGAGCCGGGATTTTCGGAAACACGGGAAATTTCAAACGGAGTTTCTGTTTCGCATTTTCTGATATAAATTTATTGGGAGTAAATAATAACCAACATATTTAGCTTTTTAACGTTAACAAATTCAATTAGCACTATTAACCCTCCACTGCACCGTGTGCCACATCTGATACATACCTAAAAACACTATATTTTTCATTATATACCATTAATTTGTCCAATATGTTCTGTATTTCTGATCAAGAACAGTCCAAAGAATGGAATAACAGTTATTTTGTCCATGTCAAAAGGCTGTATTTAACCAAAAAAAAAAAAAAAAAAAAAAAAAAAAAAAAAATAGAGTTTGTTCTTCAGAAACAAACAAACAAACAAAGAACAATTTAGACAAAACTTATTTTCTTACGCATTATATACTTTTACTGAATGCATAAAAATTAATATAAAAAAAAGTTTCAGACTGTTAAACAGATAAAATTAATTAATTTAAGCTCATTTGATTGAAAAATATAGCAATACAATATTTAAAAATCCTAATTTTGTACTTAGGGTTCATGCCATAAAATACACTCGGACCTCGTTAACATGAACTTCAAGGGAAATCAAAATTTTGTTCATGTTAACAGTAATTCATCTTATCAGTATCAAATCTTTGTATTCGTCTTTATAGAAAACTGTGAAAACAATTCATGTGAAAAGTAATTCACGTTAAGCGTGTTCATGTTAACGAGGTTTGACTGTATCAAATTTTAGGTCAAAATATGAAAAAAAAATTTCATATTTTTTCATTACAACTCCCCCATTTTCTGTCAAGGGTGCTTTAAATTGACCGTTTTTTCCTTTCTTTAAAAATTTCCGATCAGAAAATTGACTATAATATTAAATGTTCTAAATCCATAAAACTCATTGTATCCTTATCTTTTATTTAATTTGTTCGTTTCCTCATTGACAAATTAATTTTAAATTATTATGTTTTTGAAATGTTCAGACAAAGAATTTTGCTCAATGCATTTCAACTGAATTTTGCATTGTTCTAATGGGAAATTATTTTGATATATGTAAAAAAGATTGATCTTTTATATCTGCGATTAACCCTTTCGGATTTGGGGAACCATTAATTGTACATGTCTTTTAACCCTTTCCGGCACACTGTGCCCGGTCTGAGATACCTAATTTTAATTTCAAACTTGCAAACGGCACCAATAATATTTTAGAAAAAATTTTGCTTTTTTAGTAAAAGCTTAAATTAGGGGTTTGAAGCCTTTAAAAAAATTCATTTGTGAATTCCAGTGTCAGTCGGTAATTACTCATTTTACTAACAGATTTGGCCCGTGCTGGAAAGAATTAAACCAGTGTTATTTTGTCTTAATAATTACTTAGTTACTTCCTACATATAGAAATGATAGTATGTGGCTATGCCTTTCTTATTATGACTTCATTTAGGTTTTTACATTTAGTAATGATAATAATAATAATAATAATAATAATAAAATTTTACTTAATTATCTTTCCACCGTTGACGATTCCTTTATTTTATGCATATATTTCACTCTTTAAATCTTAAATATAAGTAACTTTCCTGAACGAATTATTTCTGATAAAACGCAAAAAACATTAGAAAGTTGCAATACCCTCTCAAATCCTGTTGTAATATATTATTTTCCAAACGTTTTCAAAAACTCTCTCTCAGTCTATTATAATATAAATATGAATTGAATAGTACGCAGAATAAGTACAATCGTTGCATTTCAGATGAAGAGATAATTATCAAACTTCAGAAAGTCCACTTGCATATTTATTATTAACGTTATTAAGATAAAAGTAATTTTGTTCTCAAAATGGAAAAAAAATTCGAACCCGAAGGAATTAAAAAACTCTACTTGTAAAATGCGATAAATTAAAATAAAATAAAATAAATATATTGTTTTACTGTGTTACAGTGTGTTAAAGTATAAAGAAATCTATTTCATTGAGTAGAATATCCAAAAATATATAATTATTTATTGATTTTTTCTTCTTTGAAGAACAATGTTGTTTTATGAAACCGTACCAGGCATAAACGCTCTATACATTTTACTGAACAGCCCTAAAGTTAAATGTTCTATAAGTAACTATAACAGAGGCCAGCCAAAAATTCAAAGAAATAAAAATCCGTATTTGACATTTTGCTTAGAATCCATTCATTCAATGATATTTCATAATACTGAAAAAAAATCTGTAAAGTTGCTGAAAATTTTCTTTTAAATTAGGATTCCTAAAACTTTTTATTTAACGGCAACAAGAAAATATCATGTAACAGATGCACATTTGCATTATAAATTAAACAATCTGCTAGGTTACTAAGAATTTTTTAGGAAACTGGGGTGCCTAGAACTTTTCATGCAACTGCAGTCCTTGTTACAGATAAAATTTTAGTGATTACTGTATTTTTAGTAATTTTTTTTTTTTTTTTTTTTTGTAAAGCTATACAGATTTCTGTAGCTTTACAAAAACAAGTACAGTGTATAGATAAAATTTTAATAAGCATACAGATTTCTTTAGCTTTACATTTGTAAAGTTACAGGGGTTTTTTTTTTTCTGCAAATGTCTAAATAAAATTAAAAACTGCAAAGTATTTTTAACAAAATATTTATTGAAATAAATTAATTTTTTATTAAATTGAATGAAATATAAAAACTGAAAAAAAAACTGCTAAAGGTAGTTGTATCAAAAGGATTAAAAAATATAAAAAAATATTTACATGAATGATTATCCATTTAAACATTCGTTTACATTATTTTCCCTATTATTTGATAACGAAATTCAAAATACGTATTTTGTTATTGTGACTTTTTAGAATCATAAGCTCTATTTATATTCTAGAAATCAATTATGCAGAATCAACATGCATTTTTTATACAAAATATTTACAATAAATCAATTATACTAGTATCTAAAAAAAAAATCACTCGAAAGTAACATTATAGTTCAAATTTGTAAATGGATAGTTCTTTGAGAATATTTTCTTATAAAAAAAGGGACCGGCAGACCGTTCCACAAACACCACCACATCGAATTGACAACTGAAATTTCACGATTAGCTACAACTAGATTGATTCATTTATTTAAGTACAACTGATCTCTCTCTCTCTCTCTCTCTCTTTTTATTTTTTTTATTTTTTTAATGATTAGAAAAGCATACTAATTTTGATAATCATTCTGTTAAACCTCTTAATTTTGCTATGCAAATATTAACTACTCACATTTTTCGTCCTATGTTTGTTTCGATCATTTTTTATGACTGGAAAGCTGTCAGGCTCTTGTCAAATCTTAATTAGCTATTTGCTGACACAACTCTGATTATTATTATTAGCACTATTATTACATTTATTTATTTATTTGAAAATGTATTAAATTGGCATGTGTTATTATTCATAAATTATGTATTCAAATGACGTCTCCGGCTTTATTTTATTTTATTTTTATTTATTTATTTATTTATTTGTAAATACTGTAAACCTTAATTGCCGTTACTTAAATAGTTCTAAAAATCCGATTTTCCTAATAAATTCTTAGTAACCTTATAAATCTTTTGATTTACAGTACAAATCTGTATCTGTTACATGAATTTTTGCTGTTGGCATTACATAAAATGTTCGTAGAATACAATTTTCAAAAAAAAAAAAAAAAAAAAAGGTTAGTAATTTTTTTTTCTTTTTTTAGTGCGTAGGCTCTCTATACCGATGTTTTCATTATTTTCCCCAGTGATTTCTAAAGTTTGGACGACATGTTCTCGACAAAACCCCTATCTGATTTTTATCAGTATTAATACAAACACAATTTTATTAAAATGAAAGATATTAAACTTGAAATTATTTTTTTTACTCTGATTTTGTATTTCATGTAAAGGAATCTGTATTTCGTAATTCAATTCGTTGTAATATTGTTCATAATATAATAATTAGGATGAGCGAAGCGAATCCTCTACTAGGCCACTCAAATGACACTTTGTCGTACACTTTACAAAAAAACTATACAGTATTTTGACTTGAAACTAAACACAAATATAAATTACGATCTGTAGATTTGCAGAATATTTTTTTTTACAGAAATACTTTTCAAAAAATTATTATTTTAATTAATTTTTTTTACATGTTTTTCCATTACGAACGCATTTTTTCAAATAACAAGTGAAACACGTACGTTTTCAGAAAAAAAAAAAAAAAAAAAAAAAACTTAAATCATGGGGTCAGTAATTATAGCTAGAATCATTATTAAATAAATAAAATATATTTTCATTATTCTGACAAAATATCTCAAAAACTGCTTTCAGATTTTCAAACTATGCTCGTTCCTTTTAACTATGTATAGTTTCATGATTTCTTTTATAAAATTTATAAAATACTTTTTTTTTAGAAAAATTATAGCATATTTTTAATGAATTAAAATTTGTGAAAATTCTCTTATTAACATTCAATTATAAAACTATTTTTCTGTGTTAGGAATTGAAAGACACAATTTATTTTTATTTTGTGAAATCATTTAAGCAGACGATATTTATGAATTTTAAAAGAGTTACATTATGTTTTTGTGAAGTGGCAATAAAAGAATTGTAAACAAATAAAATTAATATTTTGTATAATTCTACTTCGAAAATATTTTTATTTATACCAATCAAAAATAAACAATCTGTGGATATTCTTAGTTATTTGGTTGAAATGCATTTTAAAATTAAAATGATCCGAAACATAAAATTACATTTTTGCTTAATAAAGATGCAAAAGTAATTTAAAAAATATATTATTACTTTCAAACATTTATCTTATAGCATAATACTTCGCGAATCCAAACAAAGCTCGGCTTTTGCTAGTTCTAAATACAAAAAAAAAAAAAAAAAAAAAAATGCATTGAGTTGAGTGTTGTAGTTTGCTTTAATTATGCAAAAAATATCGGTCTTAACGAATATATGAAGTTTTAAAAAGAAAATTCCACAAGAAGCAATTACCTAAGTGCGATCCAAACTTATTTCATTCAGTTTTATGTATTTTATAATAACATTACTAGGTTTCATCAGTTTAAGTTCAGATTTTGATTTAAAATATTTTTTAGTCTTTATATCCAAGAAAATGTCTTATATTGCGTATTCTATTATAAAGAAAAAAAGTATTTTAAATGTATTGAATTTATCACATCTAAGATTTATTTGAACACCGCAATTTTGAAATTGATTTCTTTGCACATAGTGGTTTGTTTACAATATGAGATAGTACACACAATATTGCCGAAGAAAATTTTCATACGTATGGATATTTGTTTTAGCTATTCATCACGTTATATCAAAACTTTAAATTTTTACATTATTAGTTAAAAATTCATATTTTAAATAAAATTAATTGCGAACAAACATGGAATTTAAAACAGAAAAAATAACAAAAAAGGCTAAAATTAATGTTTTAAAATATATACATAATTTGATTGATAATACACAGACGATTTGTTTTATTTATTTATTATTATTACTATTATTCCTAATATGGATAGATAGACATGATAAAAGAACAAATTTGGTATGAATGTAAAAATACTTGATTAATATAAAAATGTTTTCAAACAATTATTATTTTTTTTTTATTCCATCTATATATTTTTAATTATAGATAACATTCAAAAACTATTACAAATTACCATCTAAATTAAATATAAATAATAAATTAAATTTTAAGACAAGTTTCAAACTTTATGAAATTTTAATTTGGAACAACAAATTATTAAATGACGTATTATAAATCATTTAATTTATTAAACATTTTATCAAAAATTTATAAATGAAGCTTTAATTAATATCCAAACATTATAAGTTTTAAATTTGAAAAAAGAATTAATATGAACAGAAAGGTTGAATACATTAAAAATATGGAAAATAAAAACAGTTGACATAGCAAAAGTCAAACTTATTTTGTGAACTATCATTTTTCTCCAGTCTTATAGCTTTTTACATGTGACTAATTATTTGGTGATACGACAACATTACATTTTAGTCTAATAACTAAAATTCGATATTATAAATTAGCTTTTTCATTGCATTTTATTTCTAAAATGTTCTTAAAAAACTGTCAAAGTCTGGTTTCAACTTTTTTTTTGTACCATTAAATATTTCAAATAGTGAGAAAAAGGGAAATTTTTATTTTATTTCCCTTATATTATCTTTTTAAATCAAACCACAAACCTGAATCATCTTTAAACAATTCTGTAATAATCTGCATTACTTCAGATGAAGCTTATTCATTGCTGAATTTTCAAGAATATTTTGAAAGTGTAACATTTTTAAAATGCAATCATCTTTCACTCTTATTCTTTACTTACTGAATTCAAACGATGATGATTTATTAATTTTTAATTAAAATCCCCATTAACTTTAATAAAAAATCTATATCTTAATTTATGTTCGTCAGTTTTAAGTTCTTCTTGCATCAAAAATATTCAACTCAAATGTTCGGATAAATAAAATTATACATAAATTGAGGAATTATATAAGTCTGAAATTTGGCTCTAATTTCTAATTTTCTCTAATTTGGCTTATTTTAGATTTTTATTTATTTATTTATTTATTTTTGTTGTTGTTGTATTAAATATTTTGATAAGCTTTTTAATAGACATTCAAAAAAAAAAAAAAAAAAAAAAAAAAAAAAATGTTAATATTTATATTTACTATTTTCTTCGAAATGACTTTACTTTAATCGTACAGTACTGTTTTAGTCAGGTAATTGTTTAGTAGAAGAATATGCTTCCTTTTAGTAGGGGAAAATATTAGAGAAAGGAAAACTAAAAGGAAAAAATAAATGAACAAATGAATTGTCTTGAGACATTATTTTTAATTATATAATTAACTGATATTATGTTAATTGAATTATGCAAAATATAAATTTCTATGAGTTTCTGACACCAAAATCTCTCCATATTATCCGTAAATTAAAATTTTAAATGCGGTGAATTGGTTAATTAGACATTCTTTCATAATTTTGATTTTTAGGTCCCTGAAAAATAATTTTTATTTTAGTACGTATTCTTGGGATTTTTCATTTCTTATATTGGAAAACATACCATTGCATGACTATTTAACAATATCATACACAAGTTTTGGACAATATTGGAAGTCCAAATGTACCACAAAATTCCTTACCGTCCCGTGCCCGTGATGCCGATTTTTAAGTTTGGAACTGTTTGTATAAAATTGTTTCAATTATAGTGACTCAATGTGCCTTTTTTTTTTCGAAACTGGGACTTTTGTTTTATATATTATCTCGCAAAAAATTAACCTGCATGCATTTTTTACGGTTGTTATTACTTTTTGAACTCTGTCCAGGACCGTAGTTAGAAGTGAACAAATAGGGCTCAATAAAAGTAAGGAGGGCTCATATTTTCTCTCTCTCCCTGATGTAAAAACATATATTAGTGCATATTCACACTTTAGGTAGTATGTTTCTTATTAAATTGTTGTAATAACTTCATTAACTTGCTAAGAAAAGAATATGAATATGATGAAAAATTCGAGTGTATAACTAGCGCAACATTAAACATCACATAAGCTATACATGTGCAAATTAGAATGAGCGAGTGATGAAACACTTATTTTAGTTACAATTTAGTAACTCTACAAAGCTATGAAAGGGCCTCAAAACTAAATTATATTTTTGAACAGAATTTCATTTGGATTTTCGGAACAGAAATTCATTTAGTGACCCTGGAATCTTTTCCAGGGGAGGCTCAAAATACTTCAGGAAGGGGGGGGGGGTGAACTCAGAAATAACACCCCCTTAGCTACACTGTTAAAAATTTCACTCTAATATGAACCAAATTTTGGTACTCAGTAGCTGCCACCATAAGTTGGTGAAGTCTCGTATCAACATTTGGAACTTCCTATTTCAACCTTGTTCCAACTATTGGAACTATACTTGAACAGGAGCTCCAAATATTGGTTCAAGATTTCACCATCTTACAGTGGCAGCTAATGAACACCAAAATTTGGTTCAAACTAGGACAAGATTTTTAACAGAGCATGGCCCTGACTCTGTCCCTGGATTTTAGGTTCCTTACCATCCCACTTGCTAAAATTATGCAGAAAATCACTTCAGATGCAGCCTCAGATTTTTTTTTCAACCTTTTTCTCTTACAGAAGTCATGTTAGAGAAAGAATGGCTAAATTTCTTTAACAGGCAATTTATGCAGAATTTAAATTAGCATATAACTATCATTTTCAAGCATTGTGGCTTTATTGGTATTCTTACCACATCACTAAGATTTATTCCTGCACTTTTCGCGATACATTATTAATATTAACCATTTGGAAAATGGTTGCTACTTTTAGTCTAGAAATATCTGAATCCTTGTGATGGCCGGATTTTATTCGTTTTCTGATTGATCCATGTTTAATGCCCAAAAATGGAATACTTCTAGTACCCCGATGACCCCCCCCCCCCAAAAAAAAAGTAATAAAAAAATAAATAACTCAGAAACAAATTAAAATGCAGCTTTCAAACAAATTACATTTAAAAGTAATTTTTTCCCCTATACGACGGTGTAAAAATGGAAAAATTTCAATGTTAAAAGTTTAAAATTTTGCAGTTCTAAAAATTGAAAACTGAAATTTCATTGAAAATTTATTTATGATTAATCCAGGAATATTAATGTTTAATCCATGGCGCACGTAATATATGACTCTGTTATTACGTGAGCCACGTTTGATCATCATAAAAAGTGTATTTAATATTTATTTTTTAATATAGAATTAGTAATAATAATATAGAAGTTGTTTGTTATTTGTTACTAAAAGTCTAAAATGTTAGTCTTTGAAAATATCCTTTTCGAAATGATAGTTGTAATTTGGTAAATTACTTTTGTTTTTCAGATAGGAATAAGTAAACATTTAAAAAAAAAATAATAGATTTTTAACATCTGTAACTTAATTGTCTCTAATTTGGTAAATTACTTTTCTTTTTTCAGATAGGAATAAGCAAACATTAAAAAAAAAAATAATAGACTTTTAACATCTGTAACTTAATTGTTTTTATTTAGATGGGGAGGGATTGAGCCCTACGAGCTCCACTTGTCTCTATTCTCTTAAACAGTATTCTGCTTTCTGATTTGTTTCATTGATTGCTAGATTATAAAAAATGCAATGCAGAGCTGTAAAAATATTTAATTAAAATATTGACGGGTTTTTTTTTTCATTTAATCCAGTGTAAATAACTGCTGTTAAAAATCAATCAACATTGTGGCTATCACTTATAGCCTTAACATGATTTGCCTAAAAATAGGTGGTAATTTTCCTTACCGTCCCTGCCTTAACTGCCCTTTAAGATAATGTTATACCGAAATTTTGCATTAAAAACCATACATTGTTGTTATTTCTTATTTAAATGTTCTGTGGGTGCTATTCAAGTTCATTATAAGCAAAAATTTAGAATAAAATAAAAATTTAGAGAAGTAAAATATTAAAGAGACTGTATGTAAGTCTAATTTAAACCTTAATTAAATAATAATAATACAAAAAAAGTTGTCACTGCTTATCATTTTTTCTTTATTTTGAAACTTTAAGACATTCATCTACATGGAAATCTTATTTTATAAGATTCATATAGAATAAAATGAAAAATATGGAATAAAAAAATTGGAATGAATTTTAATTATCTATTTTTTTTTCTTGTATAATTACTCCTCCTCTTTCTTTCTCTTCCTCTTAAAAAAAAAGAGAGAAAGGGAGGAGAAATTTCATATTTTGGTATTCATGTTGAGTAAAAAAATGACATTTAATAGTGTATTCGAAAAAATGTTTTTCCACATTCAAAAGCTCGAAATTTTCCGATACATTTTCAGACTCGTTTTTAAAAGTAGAAACATGAATCTTGCTGGGGTGATTTATGAAGTGGTGTGTAAAAGGCCGTGTGATGTCATTTTTCGCTGAATTAATTAGAATTTGATTTATAAACAATTATTTTCTCAGTTAGATCATTTTTTTTCGTTCAGTTCAATTTGGCAACTTTGACAGCATTTTTTTGCAATATTTTCTACATTTACCGAAAAATCGACAAACACGGCACATTATGTGGTTTCTAAATAAGATTTTTTGAAAGTTTGGTGCATTTGAGAGCAAAAATGAATTTAGAAATAAATCTGAAAATAAGCAGTTTTGATCGGATTACACCTTTAACCTCACCAGATCTAGACTTTCAGAGAGTTTAAATACCGGAGCTCGGGTCGCGTTTACCCAAACATCCTTAAGGCCGCTGTTTTTGACATCATATTTGGAAAGATTTTATATTTTGGTATCAAACGTAAGTGATAAAAATTCAAAACCGTAGAAAGCTGCTGTTTCATTATCAGATGCTCTCACAGCAGATTTAAAATTTATCAAACACTTTATGCCTTAAAAACTTGATTGGATTACAATAAGAAATTACTTGTCACACTATAATGTATAAATAAATAAATAAAACAACGTTCAAAGCATCAAAGTACTTTATTTAGTGTTGTAAATTAATCTCGGCAGATATAGCTACTTGTACTTATTGGCAACAAGAAATAAGGTATATATTTTGCATTGATGACGATATGCTATGGCTACCTATACCAGTTTGCAACAAGAAATAAAGTGTATATTTTGCACCGATGACGCTGTGACTATCTATACTAGTTTGCAACAAGAAATAAAGTGCATATATTGTGCACGGATGATGGTATGCTATGTCTAACTATGCTAATTTGCAAGAAAAAGTAAAGTGTATAATTTACAGTGATGACGGTATACTATAGCTACCTATACTAGTTGGAAACAAGAAATAAAATGTTTTGTTACCTAAACGTTGTTTTTTATTTATTTATACCATATTGGATTGTTTAACTTATTCATATGTATAATTCCACCAAAATTAGAAAAAAAAAATTGAATATGAAAATAAGTACATTAAAACATTGGAAAGGATTTTAATTATAGCTTTAAAGACTAGCCTTTTATAATTCCTTCTCCTCTCTTTTTATATCTTTTTTCCCTTTAAAAAAAAGGGGGGGTGAGAAGAAAAAATCCAATCAAAACAAAATATATAATCCTTTAAAAGATGAAAAAATAATTTAGGCAAGTGAGTAAAGAATAATCAAAGCATCTTAAATTACTCGATTTCAAATCTCCATAATAAATCAAAAAATCAGCCAAGCGAATAAAAAAGGAGACAATTTGAAAGGATTATTCGCGAATTAAATTATTACACACAAAAAGACCCCCTCAGTGTGTTTTTGCTAAGAAAAAAAATCATATCAAAAAAGGAATATAAAAAAAAACCTTCCACTGTTTTAAAAACCATTCACCCAAGGAAAAAAGCCAAGATTATGACTGTATTTTCACAAACGAGATGAGAAATCGTCCGAGGGTGAAATTTTTTGTTTGAGAGAAAAAAAAATAGTTTTTCTATTTCGTTCATTTCATAGATATTGGATATTAAGTGTTCATATTAATCCAAATTTGGACATAGCAGCCACTTTGTGAAGCACACACTTCTGTAGGAAGTGATGCATTGAAAAATATCACTCTTCTTTGTGTTGAACGCTCCGTTGCTTGTCATTAATAGTTGTTGCTTTTTCTCCCAGACAAATCCCCTTTTCCCTCCTTTTTTTTTATTTTTTTATTATTATAAATTTTCTCTCTTTTTTTTTTTTTTCTATGTATAGCGGGGGGTATGGTTAAAGAACTAATTATGACCCTCGGGAGATGCATAAGTAGTTTTAGATGAGTATTAAAGACTTTTTTCACAACTGAGACAAGGTAGAAACTTCGTTTGGGGATCAATAAGTAGGGGATCTGGGAGGTGGAGTTGGAGGGGGTATCGTCATTATTGAACTTTTTTTTTTAAATATATATATACATACTTTTTTGTTGTCCCTGTTTGTTCGTATATGTTGAGGGATAGAGAATCTCCCTGTTCGCCAATAAATTTTTCTCGTAAAAATCAAGTCTGGAATTGAATGGGAAAAGAAAGTTAATGAACGATATGAGGATGAAAGCTCAGGTATATAAAAATAAGAGAGAGTATAGAGTGAAAAAGGAGAGTTATTTTATATCTTAGGAAATAATTGATTTCGACATTTTTTAAAGAGTAACTGCGTTTTGAGATTAAATGTGGGAATTTTCGAAATATATAGAATGTACTTTCTAATTCATATTTATTGATTTTAAATAACTTTTGTCAGTGATACTAATTTTGAATTAAATAAAAGTACTACGCACTCGTAATATTTCGAACGATTGATTTTTTTTCTTCTTTTTTCAGCGACTTTTTTTTCTTATTATTCTTTCCTAAAACACCAAAAAATTAATATCAGTGAAATAGTGCCAGCTGTTGCTCAAAATACTATAATGTCCCTTTTGAAAATTTACCGAGTATTATCCGTATTTTGAATTTGTGAAATACATAAAATACTTTCGAATTCATATTTATTGATTTAAATAACCTTTGTCAGTGTTATTAATTTTGAAATAAATAAAAGTACTAAACATTCGTATAAACGATTGATTTTTTTTTCATTTTTTGGAGACTTTTTTTTATTATCTTTTTTTCTTTCTTTCTTTTTTTTTTTTTTTTTTTTTTTTTTTTTTTTTTTTTTTTAAACACCAAAAAATTAATATCTGTGAAATGGTGCCAGCTGTTGCTGGGAATATTACAATGCTTCTTTTTGCAATTTACCGAATATTATCCGTATTTTGAAGCTACAAATAATCTAAAACTATCGAATCCATGAAAAGGAAAAATAAACTGTTCTCCGTCTAAGATTATTAGTTTCTGTCATTCTTCCTATTAACTGAATTATACAACATCAGTTATGAAAAACTTTTATATGCTGTGCACTGTTCGGTCATTCCGCAATTGTTACGTTAGTTGTATGTATATTTGTTTTCCATTGGTTGAGAAAAAGTAAAATTTTATTTGAGATCTTGTGATCGTATGATAAAAACTACTTCGTCAATTGGCATTTTATAGTTCTTCAATATTTTATAAATGAAATTTATTCTTATGCTAATGACTTTGCGTTTGCATAGCATGGAAAAAGAAAAATTAATGTTATGATGGATTACGATGATTTAAAATACTCCTTATTTAATTATTAAGGCAGCTCATAAAGGCTGTCAAGACTCAGCAGACTCTAAAAACACATTAATTTGCCTTTTAAGATTAGGCGACTACGGAAAATTAAATGATATTATCACAACCAGTGTGAATCTCCTGTAAACGGGTTGCCATTTCATTTCATTATTATTCCTTTAAAGATAAATGTAATTTTATTATTATTATTATTAATGAGTATGGCGATATCATTCTTTGAGCTTTTTAAATATGACGTATTTTTTTTCTTTAAATGCTTTTAACGTATAATAATTTAATCATTTTAAAGGGGTTTTCTTTTCTTTTTTAATATTTACATGTAAATATCTTTTTCAATTGAAAGATGTAAATGATATTATTTAGGCTTTTAAAAATCTAATTGCAAAAAGCTAAAAAAAAAAAAAAAAAAAAAAAAAAAAAAAATTCAGATAATGGAGTTTGAAATTAAAAATTAAAGAAAATGATAATAATAATTATACACAATTTAAAAAAAAAAATGATTGAATCCTGCACACTACAATCTCACCAAACCTGTACCGCCAAACTATGGTTAAAATGTTAATGAATGGTTTCGTTTCTACATTTTTTTTTTACTTTAACTGGACTTTTCTCACAGATTTCAACATTAAATGACATTAAAACATGTCTTCTATTTAAAAACTGTCTTCTTTAGCAAGTTTATCATATATTTTTCATATAAAACTATTCTTTTTCATGTTTTTGCATGGAATCGTTTTTTAATACGTATTCTGAGAAAGAGCTCGAAATAAAAATTAATTGAATCTGGGCAGTAACTACACTTACTTTTTTTTTAGTCTAAAAAGATTATATGCGCATGCACATGTATTTATTTAATTAATTTTAAAGTTGTAATTTTCAATTTCAACGTAATTCTGCGTAATACATATTTGCAAGGGCGTGCGAAGAGAAAATTGCGCCTGGGCAAAGTTCAAATTTGGCTCCCCCTCATCTTTTTCTTGCGACAGGCCAAAAAGGGTGTTGATAGTATAAAATTGGTTCCCCCAAAATTGCCGCGCCTGGGGCAACCGCCCCTCCTCCCCCCTTTCGCACGGCTCTGTATATTTGTTGCTTGTGTTCCAATGTAATTATCTATATATTTCAAAGTCCAGAAAACAAAAAAGGCTACATAATCTTTTCTCTGCATTTAAGAATTGGAATGACACACATTAACTTTTACACAAAAGGTTATTTAGATTTACTAAGAATAATAAGATGAAAAGGAAGAAAAGTGGGATAAAATATAGTTTTGATAGTACAAAATCTTTTAGAAAGTCATTGAATCTTGAAAAGGTATGAATTTTCTTCCAAAAAATGAATCAAATTTTATTTATATTTACATTTATATTTTTTATACATTTTCCAAACTATCCTTATGTGGATTATCAGAATAACAAAAATAAAAGAATAGAAATAGAAATACAGAATAGAATATAGATCATTTCTAGTCTGGTCCATGTCAAGCTGCAGTTGTAAACAATTGAATTTAATAAATAAATAATAAAATTGAAGTAAATAAAGCAATGATTTAATTCAAGGTGCTAATAATTTTTTTTTCTCAATTCCTAAAAAATGGTATGCCAAATAAATGTACTGTATCTTGTTCAAGGCTTAGTGTAGTTCATTTAGATATAGGAACTTACAACGCTAGTATATGTCTTAAACTTTCTTAAAAAAAAAAAAAAAAAAAAAAAAAAAAGAAATAAATAAAAAAGAAAACAAAGAAAAAAATAAAAAATAAAGAAAAAATAAAAAAAGAATCCATTACGATCGGTTAAAGTAAAAATCTTAAATAGGTTTGGGCAGGAGCCAGACAAGATTTGCTTCTATTAAATGATCAAATGAAAATTGAGTTAAAAAAAAAAAGCTCTCAGGCTACCTTAATATTGCATATTACGCAAAAATAACACATATTTTAGAGCAATTCATTGCATGCATCAATTATATATTTAAATTGTAAAAAAAAAAAAAAAAAGTGTACAAAACTTTTAAAATATTTATTATATATATATATATATATATATATATATATATATATATATATATATATATAATACCATTATATAGGGTCACCCGGGGTAAAATGGGTATAAAAATCAGCTTTTTTAATTTTAATGTTTCATAGCAGAAATATTATGAAATAAATTCATGTTTTTGTTCAATATTTTTGACATTGTGTATCTTAGGTCTAAATTAAACATAATTTGTGTTTACTGTTTTTTTTAATTTTTGTGTAAAACCCTATACCTATTTTACCCCGGTGTATACCCATTTTACCTCGTGGTTCGGGGTAAAATGGGTATGCACCGGGGTAAAATGGGTATATGCTGGTTAAAGTTGAATAATAAATTAAATATACTTAAATACACTATAATCAATGTGTAAACCATTTAAAAGTTTTGTACTTTCATCCTCTGAATCATGTGTAAACTTGGAAGGTGAGGGGAAGGGACTTCAAAAACTCCCCACTTCAATTTGCTTACTTTTTTTCTTGACATATAAAAACACTGTTATGAAACTAATGTAAATAAGATAGAGTACTGACAAATCCTATCCTTCACCACATCAGTTTACGCACATGCTGTGAATCGTGTTTCTCTTTAAAAGTATTTTTTTTATTTAATGAAATTCAAAAGCAGATAGATATCAGCATGAATATCTGTAGGGAAAAAATGAGAAATTAAATTACACTGGAAAATCAATGTTTAATCAAAAGCAATTTATGCAGATAGGTATAACATAATAAAAATTTACATGCAAAGTGTATATTGGCAAGGACTATTGCAGCTCTGTTGAGATAGCTCTCTGGCAATTAGGATGTGTTCACATCAGCAACATAGTCTTTCTCAGGAAAGATATAAAAATAATCCAACAGATGACTTTGTTGCAAACTTCACAGTATTTTCACCTTCATCAGGGATATCAATAAGACCTGTGAATTCTTGAGCGGACTTCTTTACATTAACTTTTACAGGGACTCAATTGCCAATCACTGGATTCATTGCAGTGAAAACCTTTGGTTTAACTTCTATTTTATGGGTTGCTTCGATTCTTTTAACTGTTTGTACTTTTTTAGACTTGCAGCTACCTGCTCTGTAGTTAAAACTTCTACCTTTGCTTGTACTCTCTTGCGTTTTCTCTGAGTTTTTTTTATAGCCTCGCCAGTCCTAGAAAATGTGTTTTAATTTAGTTTTGTGATATTTTTCTTACCTTGTGTTCCTGTACATTTAGTCAATTTGCATGTATTATAATGTCACCCGAAATAGCCTAATTTATAATATAAATGATAAATTGATGATATAAGTAATAGCCTAATTTCATATAACAAAGCATAATTTCAGTTTAAAACATAGGATCAATAACAATTTGCCCTCAAAAGTTTCTTTCAACTTTGATCAATCTTCATATATTCATATCTTGACCTATACCCATTTTACCCCATATGACAAAAAACGCTATAAAATTTTTGTGAGTAAATAAATTTACTTAATTTAACAGTTTTCAGTTAGAAGAATCCTTCTTCTGTAAATATCAAACAGTTTATTCCTAAAATTCTTCCTGTATATTTTTCTGGAAAGAAGTTTTTCAACCACTAAAAACACTTTGTTCTATCTTCTGAAAAACAAAATGGTTGCTAAGCCCATTATATGCGTCGCCAGTTTGTTTTTATAAGGTTTAAGTATTGCCTGATATGTAAGCACTTTGTTCATAATATTAATTTATTTTAAAAATTTGTCTGGTAAAATAATAAAATAAATAAATAAAATATACCCATTTTACCCCGGCTACCCATTTTACCCCGGGTGACCCTATATATATATATATATATATATATATTGGCATTTTGAATGTTTGTTTTTATGCAACATTGATGACAAACAAAATATTAATTGTTAAATCAGTATTTTAAACATTTCTTTTATTTAAGACCTATTATAAACCCGTACCTAGAGGTCTGCACGGGCCCGGGCCGGGCCGGCGGAATCGTTTCGAATTTTCTAACGGGCCGGGCCGGCAGATTTATAATAGTTTTTTCAACGGGCCGTGCCGGGCCGACAAACAACATAAACGGGCCGGGCCGGGCCGGCAAAAAAATTTAACGGGCCAGACGGGCCGGGCCGGGCCGATAAAAAAATTTTCGGGCCTGCCGGCCTGTTCTGAAGATTTAGGCAGAAACGATAAAATATGAGCTATTTTCAACGGAAATGGTTTTAACGAGAATAAGTATAAATGTGGCCATACTAGTTTGACAGAATCAATATAAAAATGCACAGTGTATCAGCATCGGAGAATTACATTATGTGTAACCCGTTTTAATATTTTTTTAGCTGACTGATGCCGGTCCGAGATCACGCTTGCATTATTTTTCTACATATAGACTAGCCGGACCGGTAATATACTTCATTATTGGCAGAAAACATGATTTGTAAAATTATTAACAGCGATAAAAAACTTATGTTAGCTTAATCTTTGGATCTATACTTCTTGATGATTTTTAAAATAATTTCCCAATAATGCGAAAGTTCGACACATTTTCTGATTAATTTTAAATTGTAAAAGTATAAAAGTGATAAGCCTAACTATTGAAGGGATTTGGAATCGAATAGCGTTTTCATTTTTGGTAAATAAAATACTTGTATAGCCTTGTTGAGATATAATAGTTTCTCAAATGATTGCAGGTTTTTCTCCCTTCCCTTGCTATTGCTTCCGGAAATTCTATTCAAAATGCTAATTATGACAGTATTTTATTTGTTTGCAGTATTCTTAAATTGCTTGTATCAAAAAATGGATAACGCCATTCGATTATATAGTTTCTGAATAAAGATATCTGCTAATCTTACGCGTTTCTGAGGGAAAAAAAAAGAATTTAGAAATGTATCAGAAAGGAGCTTCTTTGAATTTAAGAATGAATTTGGATTTGAAATCTATAATAAAATGATATAGAAATATATTTATAAATCTTCTTTTATTAAACAGCTTCAAAATTAACGATGTTTTTAGCTGTTTTTCTTTTTTCTTTTATTCTAAGCCATGTTATTTTTTTAATGAATCTTTATTCGAATGTTGAAAGCCTAAGAATCTAAGTAATCATTAATGTTGTTAATGTGTATTTGCTGTAATATATACTGTAAAATCATTCCATAGATATGTATGCAGTATTCTATAAAGGAATCTTTGTTATATGATAAAAATCAGATTTTTTTAGAAATCGTAGAAATTGTAACGGGCCGGGCCGGGCCGGGCCGGGCCTGTTTTTGCTAATTTTTGTACGGGCCGGGCCGGGCCTAAAACATAAAAATTTAAACGGGCCGGGCCGGGCCCGGGCCGAACTTTTGAGTTTTACAACGGGCCGGGCCGGGCCGAAATAATTTTCCTACGGGCCGGGCCGGGCCGGGCCTGGAAATTCCGGCCCGTGCAGACCTCTACCCGTACCATCTTTTGTGATATTTCATTTTATTTAATTTCAATAATTGCTCGCTATGTAACTATAAACACAAAGATTAACCTTATTTTAAAAATAATGTCAAACAGATTCAATAAATCTATTACTTGGAGATTGACAAAGTCGGGCGTGATTTAAAATAAAATAAAATAAAATAAAATAAAAATGAAGAAAAATTCTTCACGTGCTCTTCTTCACGAGTGAATTCATTGTTTCGCACTATCTGCCTGTGACAAAAGAGGGTGACTCCACATGAATTCTGTTCCGCTTTTTTATTTCGACTTTCACTGGAACTGTATTTTAAATGCTTTGTTTATTGCCATTCCAGTTTTGCAAATTCCGTTCTGACCCAAATTTTATTCAAAATTCGTGCTCGGTTAGGTTAATGTTTTGCGAGAATTTGCCATTAATATAGATTCTCTTTCATATGCCACAGAATTGGGGGGGGGGGGGGGCATTCTTTTAATGTTAAGATGTTATGCTGCACACTCCTCCATTATCCCCTTCCTCTCTGGATGAAATCTTAAAATTGTAGGTGAAAGCTAATAAATATTTGTTGTTTACAGACTAATACCACCCCATAACCATAAAAAACCTCTTGATAACCCTTATGTCCAAGGAATACTCAAGTGACTTGACAATCTCATTCTTAAATAAAAGTGTCCTTTGTTAGGAATATAGCCGAAAAATAAGCGATATTGTCATACATGTATAAATATCTAATTTCAATTAATTTCAATTAAAATATCTCAGATGACAAAAAGTAACAAAAGTGTAATAAAAAAATTCAAAATATTTCACCTTAATTATTTTATTAATATGTATTTATTTAAAAAAATTAATTCGTATTAGTTCAATACAATAGCTAATTTACTATTATAATATTTCAAGGAATATGTAAAACTGGAGGAATTTATGTATTAAAATCATTCATTTAAAAGACATTGTCTTGCACATGTCTTTTAGATTTTTTTTCTTTATGTTAAGATTACACATTCAATTTAAACAATTACTGACACTTATATTAGTAAAAAATAACTAGACTTAACAAGATAATTTTGCATTATTTTTACATTGTTTATTAGTTTTTGAATTGGCTGATTATAATATATATTTTTATTGAAGTTATTATTATTATTTCTAACATGGTGACTTTACATTAAAAAAATCATTAATTCTAGTATTTAATTTTTTTTTTTCTTTGAGACAAGAATCATTGAAAAAGCTATTAATGTTCTTTAAATAATGAGTCTTTTTATTTAGATGCTAAATACTCAAAACTCCCCTTATTTGAACAGCGATGGATAAATATTCAATATTAAATCAGAAACAAAACACATATGTATAAATCTTTAACATTCTGTATATACAAAATATATTTTTAATGTTAAATAGCACATGAAATTTAAATTATGTACTCATAATCTTGGTGTTGTGCTTAAAATCTTGGCTTGTAAAATATGAATTTTTTTTTCAAGATAAATTTTTGCAATTATTTCTAAAAAATTGGTGCGAGCAAATTTTAGCTGTTATCAACAATTCTAGCCATAATTTTTTACCTTCAGTTCACTTTGGTTAATATTCAAAGTTATACAAAATGAAAAAATATATATAAGTAAAGTTTATTTTTAGTTACACACGCACACATATAAGAAAAAAACACTATTAAAACAACTTTTTCTGTGAATTAAGTGTCTATTTTAATAAACAACAGTATCCATTTAAAGCGACTAGTTCTCGTTCTTAACACGCAATAAAAAATGCTGTAACTTTAAATAATTCTATCAGAAATTGTAAATCCCTTTAGGAAAAATATTGATAAAGCTATCGATTCTTAGTAAAAAAAAGTTGTTTCGCAAAATAAAACGTTTTCAGGAGTATTGAAGCTCAAGTTAAGCAACATCTCCCTGATCTAGCCGCCGGAGAATTTTAATGATAACCCTTTCTTCTCTCGCTGAGCCAACCTCCTTTTCCCCAATCAAATTAAAACTTTCGACAAAAAGCTTCCAGGAAAGATAAAGTACTTTCTTAAGCCCACTAATTATTCTTTTTAGAAAGCATTATTGATTGGTGAACGACGTAAAAAGGAGCAGATAGGAAATCGCTCAACTTTTCAACTAAAATCGCGCCCTCGCCGACCGTAATTATGAATCCCGCGGCGGAGGCCCGGTATCATTATTCACTGGGGCTACTTGTTAACCTCACGGCTCCAATTTGTCGAAGTAAAAATGAAAGACGGGGGATAAAAGAAAAAAAAATTAAAAAATTAATAGCAAAATCAATAATTCTGGTAACGACCGTCATTGGATGAGGAGAACATACTCCGTGGAACAAGCAGATGGTTGCAGTGAATCCAGTTCCGGTCTGTCTCCACTTATACATACACTGCAGATAACTAACAACAGAGGTTTAATCAATTTGCTATCTTGTCAATGAAGAACTATCTTTTGCTTTAATTGCCCATTGCGAAAGTTCGTTTTTTTTAGGGGAACTTCTTCCTCCCTTTTTAATTTATTCACTTATGGAGAGCTTTTTTAAAAAGTTGCCATCGGACGTAATTTATTTGACAAAAGTTTCTTCCAAATGATGGTTTAGTGGCTAAATAGAATTTTTTCGGAAAAAATATATGCATAAAATGGCGAGAAGTTCGATTTCGATTATTTTTCGTTGGTGTAGCGATTATGATGGAATGAACGTCATCACTCTTACTCTATTGTTAAATGGGAAACCCACTTCTAACCACCCCTATGGAAGTGAAAACTAGAGAAAAAAAAAGGTGTATCAGATCATTTTGAATTTCCTCTTGCAGCAGTTTGCCTTCCTGCTAGATGAAGTCGGGAAAAAAAACTGAGGAAATTATTGGAATTTTAACCATTTATTTATTACGTTATATCCAGTTAATGTAGAAGCTGTATTCCTGCTATAGAATGTTTTAGTGAGTTTGGAGAACATTTTATATGTATCACTAAAAGTTGTGAGGAGCATTTTTGTTCAACCGGAATATAGCTATTAAACTAAAACTGTTCGGAAAAGTTCTTTTTTTTTAATCGATTAAAGCAATATTATTCTTTAATGTAGGATTCAATTAAATACGCATCCATTAATCTTTCTATTTTTGTACCAAACTTGAAAACACCATTTAAATTTCTTTACGATTCCTGCAAAAAATCCATTTACAAGAAATGAATAATATTATATGAGTAGACCTGTGTCTACACTATTAATAGAAAATAAACTCGTACGATTTTTCAACATTTCGCTTCTTCTTGAAGAAATTTGTTACAATTTGTTGCGCTTGTACATGTGTACGATTTGTATTAATTTTTTATGTATTTGAATTACAAATAATTAATCGAAAGTTATTTTAAAAAATTAGTCTTTTTATTTAACTTCTTTAATTCCGACGCTAAAATAATAATACAAATATTTTTCATTGTTTTTTTTCCAAACTAAATGACATTATAAATGACGGAAAAAATAATATTTTCTGAAATTGATCCTCAAGCCGCTTAGTAATTTAGGATAAAAATTATAGATCTAAAAATACAAACTCCCTTAAAACACCGATTTAATAACCATTAACCTAAATTTACGCAAGACATTTTAGTTTTTATAAGTAAAAGAACAGATATCGCTGAATGGTACCAAGAAACTGAACAGGTTAAGTATGAAAATGTATGTGTCTGTGTGTGGAGGGAGGGGGGGGGTCTACATTTTCCTCTTGTTCTTCATTTCTTCTTCAGTACTTTTTAGTTTTACGCCTTTTATTAATTTTTATATACATTCATATACCATTGAAAGAAAAAAAAGGGGGGGGGGAGTTAATAGTCACGTTTAGGTTTGAATGTATGTGTTCACAAAACATTTAATGTCGTAAAATATACATATATATATATATATATATATATATATTGTTTTCATTCACTTGTTTGATCTGAACCTACTAGAATACAATATATTTGAAACGAAGTGAAAGTTAGTTTCTATTCTTTGAAGTTCAGCCATTGTGGTGGCTTTCCAGAAATGATTAGAATAGAAATGGTTTACATTTGCCGTCAACATTTGCAATGCTTTCTGTGCTCAAGGTCATGAAAAATGTTTGTCGTGTTTTGATCGACACCTACCTAGAATAATTATGATTCAATATAAGAATTCTTTTGAATATTCTCCCAAGAATATTCTTCCAGAATGTCTCAGAGAAATGTTTTTAGGTGCGTTCATAATTATATAAATACGTAGCATCTACAATCGTTGTTCAATTCTTCCATCTGTCCATCCGTCTTTTCGCTTATCTGTCTGTCCGTCCGTATTAGTGATGGGCGATTTCGATTTTTTAAATCGATTTAATCGATACTACGGCCAACTCGATTTAATCGATACTTTAAAATTTTTAATCGATTTCTCTGAAGGTAATATAATTTTCATTTTCCTTCAAAAGTCGAAGATAAAATAGACGGATGTGCCAATTCCAAAATTTCAGTTTCTAAGATAGAAGAATTAAAGAAACCTTAGAACCCCCCCCCCCCCCTGCAAAATAGCATTTTTTGTTGAGTGATGTACACCAAAAATTGATCAGGATCAATTTTTATTAAGTACCAGCTGAATCTGAATTTTGATGAAAATCCATGAAAGCGCGAGATACAGCTATTGCGAAATTATAAAAAATGCAGCATATCAGCGCCACCTGTTGGGCAATTTACACCAAGAACTAAATAACACTAATCTATGTCAGAGATTTACTGAATCTGAATTTTGATGAAAATTCGTTCTTGAGATAGTGCTATTGCGTTAATCATGAATAATGCAGTATAGCAGCGCCATCTCTTAAGCGATTTCCACCAAAATGTAATTAGCATAAAATAATATCAAGGACTAATTGAATCTAAATTTTTATCAAAGTCCGTGCAATTAGTTCTTGAGATAAAGCTAAAATGGAAACAGGGGCGTGCGAAAAGAGGACTGCGCCCGGTTCAAAGTTCTAATTTAGCCCCCCCCCTTTTAACTTTTTCTTGTGATAGGCTAGAAGTGATGTTAGTAGTAAAAATTTGGCGCCCCCTAAACTTCCGTGCTCGAAACGACCGCTTTCTTTCGCCCCTCCCCCCTTTCACATGGCGCTGAGTGGAAATCGTGAAAAATTCAGTATAGCAGCGCCATCTGAGAAGCTATATACACCAAAATGCAAAAAAAACATCAATTCATGTCAAGGACTAACTGGATCTAAAATGTGATGAAAATCCGTTCATTCGTTATTCAGATATAGCTGTTGCGCAAATCGCAAAAAATGCAGCATAGCAGCGCCACCTGTTAGGCTATATGCACCAAAAATTAATTAGATTCAGTTTATATCAAGGTCAAACTAAATCTAAAGTTTTGTGGAATTCCGTGCATTTGTTCTTGAGATAGAACGGTCAGAAATTTTTGTCGTATACAGACTCACAGAGTGACAGACACACCTACAGACAGATATTTCTTAAAAACCATGAAATCGTGTTAAAGACCTTCTAAAATATATAAATCCATCAAAAACGGGAAGTCAAAATTTTTCACGAATCTAATACTCTCTTCTTTTAAAGTTACAAAAGAAAATAAAAATGTAAAATCGATTTTGCCCGTAAGATCGATCTTTAGATTCGATTTCGATCTTTAGATTCGATTTCGATCTTTAGATTCGATGTCGATCTTTAGATTCGATTTCGATCTTTAGATTCGATTTCGATCTTAGATTCGATGTCGATCTTTAGATTCGATTTCGATTTTTTTTTCTTTTTTTCTAGGCTAAATTAGTGTTGAATGCAGGTATTTTTCTGCGACTCCGGAGGAAAGCATCATGTTTTACAGCTCTGTAAGAGAGGGGGAATCGCAATTTGTGCATTAAAAAGCATAAATCTCATAACTTCTGGGGGGGGGGGGTAATCCCCTGCGGGCCACTTCATTAATTCGACACTAGGTTAAATCGTTATATTTTTGTTTAGAAGTCCAGTTATTTGAAGTATTAGTTTATATTGTTTTATTTTTCACGCTCGTCTCTTCTAATCCCCCCTTCCACGTCAGTTTTAACTTACAGGGCCGTTCGAAATATGCATACAGTTTAAAAAATGTCCAATTCTCGGTCTATTTTATTTTAGATTTACATTTTAAACCCTTGACAAAAGATAAATAAAGGGCCGCCCTTCCGAACGTTTGGGGTTTATCTGCGCCCCGCCGGGGGGCATATTTTTTTGTTTCTTCAAAAGAAACAAAAAAAATTTTGAGGGGGGGGGGACTTGCACCCTCTTCCAATGTACACCTTAAAATTTTGCTCATTTAATTTTCTACCATTTTTAACTTAAAAGTTTAAGCTACATGGCACCTCCATAGCTGTGGACCCTCCCCCCCCCCCCTGTCGATCACTCACCTGATTTTGCTTATTTCTTCACTTCATTTCAATCTTTAAAAGGCTATAACTTTGCTTCTATACGAGTTACAGTTATGAGAAAAATTCTAGTATCGCTAAACATTTCTCGACGTTTTTTTTTTTTTTTTTTTTTTTTTGCTTTTCCAGTTTCCCGGTTTTCCCTATAGGACCTTTTGGGGGGGGGGCAGAGGGGGCATTCCTTCATACAATATGTCTATTGATAGCTTAGGCTTCATACATTACAAATCTAGCAAAATACATTACAAATCTAGCTTTTCTCCCATCATTTCAGGTCACGTTACGGACCCATATTGTGTTAAAATTTTAATTTTTCAAACTTCTTCAAAAAAAAAAAAAAAAAAACATTGATAAATATTAGCGAAACTGGGGTTCGAACCCGCAATCGTTTGATTGCACACGTAATCCCTAAGCTTATTGGCCACCGAGTACTCAGCAGCGCTATTATTACTTACCCATCATACGTAGTATAGGGTAAGTCTTGCAATCGTTTTGAAAATCGAAAAAAAATTTTTGACGGATTTACACGTTTTAGATAGTGGAGATTACGAAAAACATATTTTTAGAAAAAAAATTTTGCCGTCCGTCTGTCTATCTGTCTGTCTGTCTGTAAACGCTCTATCTCCCGAACAAATTGAGATAGAGACTTGAAATTTTGTATGTAGTTAGTATGTAAGAATGGGACGAACCCTATTTAATATCAGCAACCTCGATTATCCGGAACTATTTTTTTCGGACTCTCGAAAAATTCGTTCTGATGAAAGATATATAAAAATTTTTGATTTTTTTTTCTAAGGAATGGACGTAAAAGGCAATAAAATAACACACATGTTGCATATAGAACGAAGTCGATCGGATTATTAGTTGCCGAGATATTTGTAATCTTGTTTTCCACATTCTTCGATTTTTCATGACCCTGTATTTCATTCAAATTTCAATTCAGAAGTATATTTTAATAGGATATGAGACGCTTAATCCGACGCAGTTAATTGTTAGTTAATAGAATTGTTATTTTTGGAGTTATAAGGATGTTTCTTTTACGCAGTTCGATACTACTTGAGTAGTTTGGCGTTTTATATAATTTGTCGAAATTGGTACATCAGCAGTTCTTTAATATAGCATTACTATGTATATTAACGATATTTAAATTTTGTTTATGAATTGCAATGCATTGTATAAATAGTTTCACATGTTTTATTTTCATTTACATATCCATGATGGGTAAGTATTACGGTGGCCCCCAACGACTAGTTTCTTTAGATTGTCATCTTTAAATTCATAATATCTTTTGAATGGAATGTCCGATTTGAATAATTCAAAAAGTAATCTACAGATATTGTAACAGGCATTGATACAAAATGATTTATTTGGATAAGGATTAAGGTATCGATAGTATGGTCTAATTTTGGCTGATGTATTTATCGCGTTTTAAAATGTAAGAAAGTAGTTATAGTGAGTTAACTACAATAGCTGGACATATGGTATCGCACGGTTTTTTTTTTTTTATAGACATTAATATCTTCTTTAATATTATAGAATCTTTTTTTATTCATTTAAAAGTATTTCCTGGCGATTCAAAATTATATATCTTAACGATTTAAAAACACACATGTAATTGTTCAAGGTTTCACTTCTATCGGCACTCTCAGAGTACCACTATTTTTTTTTTTTTTTTCATGTTCGTCCGTCCTACCGCCCCCCCCCCCCCTTCCTCACCAATCTTAACTTACAGGTTCGTTCAAATTATGACCGCGATTTTTAAAAAGTCTAATCCTCGTTCTATTTTGTTATAAATCCATATTTTGAAACCTCAACAAAAGATACATTTTGGCCGGGGTCGTCCTTTTGTCCGTTTGGGATTCACCTTGCCCCCCTGGGTGGGGGGCATATTTTTTGTTTCTTCCACACCATCTCATGTAACATATCGTTATAAAGCTTTTATCTCCTCGTTTTTTTCTGTTACTACCTCTCTCTCCACCTAGTTACATGCTCTTGGCACTCTTTATAGTTTCAAAGATTGCATGTTCCCCGCAGGCCACCCCATGAATTCAACACTAAGTTAAACACTATATTTTTGTTTAGAAGCTCAGCTATTTGGGTTATTAGTTAATTATGTTTTTTTTTCAAGTTCGTCCGTTCTAATCTCTCGCCCCCCTCCCCCTTTCCTCGCCAATCTTTACTAAATGGGCCGTTCAAAGTATGCATGCAATTTTTAAAATGTCCAATTCTTGTTCTTGGGCTATGGTCGCCTTTCCGTCAAGAGTGGGGGTTACCTGCCCCCTTGAGAATCGGGCATATTTTATGTTCTTCCAAACTATCTCGTGTAACATTTGGTTGGCATTAGAAAAAAAAAAGTTTTTTTTTTTTTTTTTTTTTTTTTTTTTGTCTATACTCCTTGTTTCCCATCCTAGTTACACGCTCTTGGCACTCTTTATACTCGGTTTAATGCCAAGTTACTCAGTGTTGTTATTAGTTGAGTTATGTCTCTCAAATTTTTCAAAGTTTTTGTGTAAGTGAAAACCATAAGTGACAATCATTTTAAAATTTAAAATTCTTAATATCCGACTCTAAAATCTGTAATAGCTTAATTCTATGCCTCCCTAAATGGGGATGGGGGGCGGGAGGCGGTAATTACGGTCCTGCTGATTGTCTAAGTTTTGGAATTAGTAATTTGGATCTTCTCTGTGTGAACCTAAATATTGAAATATCGATTCTAGTATCGATTCTAGAACTGAAAAATCGATTCTTATTATGATCGATGTTGTTTTATACGATATCGATTTTAATCGATTCTCAAAATTTCCAGAATCGCCCATCACTAGTCCGTATATAACAGAACAAAAATTACCCAATCGAATCGTTTGAAATTTAAAATATATATAATTGTTGCATAACTTTGTCGAGTCATTTCGAATTTTATGAAAATTGGATGTACAGTTTAATTAAGGGGATAATCAAGAACATTCCGTTACATTACGGTCAATGGGGAAAAATAGTTTCAAGTTAATTTTTATGATGTTATACCCTGGCCAACTTTATTAGAGGCCACAGAAGCTTTTGATTCTTTAGGCGGGTCTTCAGACAGAATTAATGATGTAATCTCCGTCTATCCAATCTCGTGGGAAAGTTGTCCTAGCAAGGGGCGTTACAAAAAATATCTGTCTTTGCCGATTGGTTAAGCATAATATGATGTCATCAATTTCGTCCTAACAACCAAGAGCTTCCAAGGCCTCTAATGAAGTTGGCCGTGGTTATACGCTTTGAACCATAATAGAATTGATATGCATCTATGCAGTATATACTAAAAAATACATTCTGCACAATCTGTGATGCAAAGAATATTTGTTATTAAATTCAGGACCACAAGAGTTTTTACCTCCTACAATTTTTAATTTATTTTGGGATGAAGAATTTCATCTTCGATAATTATTTTGTAATAATTCCATATTATCTTTCCATTCAGTATATACATTCAATGAAGAAGTAAAAAGGTGTGGGTATTTACATTTAAAAATTATTTAGTATTTAATCCTTCATTGCACGATTTTTTCTATTTTTATGAAAACAAAATATTTGAAATCTATATATCGGGATAATAATGGGAAAAAATAATTTAAAAAAATTCAATTTCAAATTTTCAGCTAAAATTTCACATTTTATGGTATGTAACCTGTATATACAATTAGGGTTTTTAAATATTATATTGCTATATTTTGCAATTAAATGGACTTAAATTGTTTAATTTTATTTGCTTAATACTTCGAAAATTTTTTATATTAATATTTTTAAGTATTCAGTAAAAATAATAAAAATAAATTTTGCCTTAATAGTTTCATGGAAAATTTTTGTTGTTGTTTCCGAAGAACAAATTTTAATTTTTCGTCAAATGCAGCCATTTGTCATTAACAAAATCAGTGTTATTCCATTCTTTGGACTGCTCTTGATCAGTTACAACGATCAAATTGTCCAACATTTCTGTTTTTCAGTATTTTGATAATTGTTGAGTCATAAGGATGAGTTTTTTTATCCATTTGTACGAGCTCATATAAAGTTATATTATTGTTGTAAAAATTGATAAAACTAACTATTTCTAGAAGTATATAGTTTATAAATTTTAGTATATTACATTTTTTTATGCAAAAAAAGCTGTTATACGTTAGTGCAAACATGCAGATAACTAATAATAATGTAAAAGCAACTGTTGAAAGTGAAATCATTGTAATGAAAACGAAGAGAACATTTGTTATTTTCTACAGATGTATTAGAATCATTCTTGAGCTCCAGAAAAATCTTGGTTAAATTTAATATGTTTCGGGAATTTCTAGCGTAGAGATTCAAAAATCAGTTCTTTGATTGACGTGAAAAATTTAAAAATACAATCGCTCATTCCGGTTTTTGGATGGTATGGTAAAGAGAGGAGGGGGAAAAAAATGTGCTCAACTTCAAAATGTAGGACGCAGATCAGCGAAAAGAACGTTGCCCGACAAACACGCGCATTCACATTTTCCCAAATCCGTAAAAAGTAATTTTGATTTCCTTCAGGATGGGGAAAAGGGGAAATATATATGTATAAAAGTCTTCACCCAGAATTCGAAATGCAGCTTCAACAAACATTAATCGTCATTTCTGAAGTACAGCAAGAGCTGCAACAACGTCGCTGCAAGCTTTGGCGACAGGTTAACCCCGCGGTACACGATCCACGGCACAAGTAAACGGGAATAATTGTTAGACCAAGATTGTTTCTGATTTTTTTCTTCTCTGTGCCTTCTTTCACTCAAATGAACGAATATATTACTGCCGGCAGTGCTTCGCCTTCCCCGTGGGCTTTATTGAAACTTTTAGCTTCTGCTCAATATTGGATACAGATTAAAGGGCAGAGGGAGTAAAAAAAAATGCTCTTTTTCATGCAGACATCTGTTGCAGTTGTCCCCGGAGGTTGGATGACTGCAATAACACGAGTGCACATTCTTCTCATCACCCCCTCCATCCTCGACTTTTTTTTTAGTGGCGTCTTTTCTCTGCAATCTTCTTTTATAGGCGCTGAGTCCTAAACGAGATTAAAGGTGGAGCAGAGTTGTCACCAACCTGATTGGGAAGTGTAAGCAGGTTAGCGGGTGCCAGCTTGTTTGGTGGAAGAAGTCACGCGCCCTCTCTCATCTGTTGCATTAAACATTGGGAAAGGAAAGGCTTGAGCTTTTGTTTTTATTCTATTTGTTTGCCACCTGAAGATCTTCGCCTCACAATTTCTTTCCGCGTGGCCAGTGAGTGAGAGGAAATAGCATCATTTTTTTTTAGGCACGTCTTCGCTGATCTTTTTCTATGCACTGATGAATGACGAAAATTGTTTCTTACAAGGGATTTTTGCTACACATTTCGGAATTATAATGCTCACGTACAAGACGTGTGATTGGGAATGGAAAACGTACGGATTGAATTTAGACGTACGCAAGTTTCACCGTTTGAAAACTGAGACGCAATCAAATAATGGGTTGATTATTTATGTATTGGTGTCATCTGTTTATCCGAAACAAAACGAGAATACTAAAATACTTCGTATGATTCACATTTTGGCTGCTTAATGTGCGTGGACACTTTTAGTAATGGATTTCTGTTTGAGACATTTAAAGATTTAAACAACTTCTGTAACTTGTTATCTACTTGTTTTTCACTTAATTTTTTGTAGTCGCTTTGATTTTTCAGCTTGCTGAAAGAGCTTACAATTTGTATGCAAAGACATTCGCAAGCCAATGTGAAACCAATGACAGCGTTTTTTTTTTTTTTTTTTATTTATTTATCTATTTAGCATTTCAATATTTTTAAAGGATATTTTTAAATAAAATAGCTGATATCGATTTATAACCGTGTCCTCCCCCCCCCCCCCCTTGTATGAGATAAAATTATAGAGGCGTTTCAGTTAGAAAACATTTCTATATTTCTGTTGTAAGAACATGATATAAAATGTTGTATCCATTCAAATATTTTAAATTAAATATTTGAATAGAATTATAAAAAATGCACAAAATCTTTACACATTCAAATTTAAGTAATTAATTTTATTTGGTAAAATCCTTCTAATATTTATTAAATAATTGCGAAAACTTTCTAATGTAATTAAAAAATTAACAAAAAAATGGTTCAAAAGATAAAATTTACACGAATTTCTAATTCAGGATATAAAGGGTTAAATGAATTATAATTCTAATGCATATTTTGATTATGAACGTAACTGATCTAAAAAAAACACACAAATTCCAACCTTTTCCCAAATATTTTATTCAGCCAATGAGTCATATAACCGACATAATTTTCATTATTTTTGCAATTATTTTATTTATAAAGAAAAAAAAATGCATTGTAAAAACAAAAAACACAAATTGGGTTGTAAGATTTTTGGGTACAGCAATGTTCAAATTAAGAAAGTTCATTTTGTAGCCTAAAATAATTTTAAAAAATGACAGATCCTTAATAACATTAAAACAATCAAAAACATCTTAGATAATATATACATTATATCTAAGAAATTTTGACTGTTTTAATGTTCTTAAAGATCTGCTCTGTTTTGTAGGATTTTAGATTAGCTGTTTTGGGAATATCACTGCATCATTTTGGGAACAATACTGTACAGGGCTGCCACAGACGACTATTTTTTTTAATTTCACCTAAACCACTTTTAAAAAGCAAAAACTTTTTAAATATGCTTTTACAACTTTTGTAAGAAAAATGTATTTGAAAATGTATTTAAAAAATATATTGGTGCGAACAGAATATAAAATTAGTTGCCTGTAGCAGCCGTGATACTGTACTATACCCAGAAACCTTACAACCCAATTTGGATCTTTAATTTTTACATTGCATATAACCGACATAATTTCCATTCTTTTCGCAACAATTTTATTTATAAAAAAAAAATGGCTGATTCAATAAGCCAGTGATCCATAAAACCGAAGACTACTGCTCTGAACAAGATCTTCGATTTTCACCACCTGTTAAAACAGCACGCTTAATAGGAGATATCCCTTGCTCCGCCTTTAGTATTGCTTACCTCACCGAGAACCTTAATTGTCACTATGTCTTCATTAGATACAATTCCTACCCGTTTCTGTAACTGCTAAGCTCTCTCCGCAGCAGCAGAGAATATCG
Organism: Maratus speculifer; assembly: GCA_964019185.1. Classification (NCBI taxonomy): domain Eukaryota; kingdom Metazoa; phylum Arthropoda; class Arachnida; order Araneae; family Salticidae; genus Maratus; species Maratus speculifer. The sequence continues at coordinate 277,942,742 of OZ025295.1, read as the reverse complement.
TTTCGAAAACGACGAATAGAGAAAAGGCTTTCTCCTCCTCAGGACGGATGCCCGAATCAAAGCGAAACGGGCGCAATTAATGACAGCATTCGAAGCGCAGAGGGGGCCCCCCGATAATCTTGCAAATGGAACAATAAATGTAATTACCGCATTCCAGACCTCCCGAAACAAAATGCAAACAAGATCGAAAATTTCGGCTTCGAAGGAGAGAGGAGCGGAGAGAAAAGGGGTAACCTTTTACCCTCTTTAACAAACTCCCTCAAATCAGAACAAATGTAGACGGATTGTTTTCCAGGACCTCTATTGCAATTTGCGAAATCACGGAGTTCATTTTCTAAAGTAACCCCATCCCTAACGAAAGGTCGTCCATCTTTTCTCCAGCGAGTGTGTTTACTACATGTGTGCCTTTGGCTCCCTTAGCTGTAATTGTTCCACCCACTAAAGCTGAACATTTGCCCTAAGATTTATGGGGATCTGTAATGAAAGCTAAGGCGTTTTGTTCCCCAACATGCAATCGGTGTTGCCTGGAGAATTGATAGCCCCGGTATTACATCTCTAAAAAGGTGATTTTTGGAGTAATTTCTTACTACGAAACTTTCGATTAGATTTATGGTTGCCTTGATTGACTGCGGGAACTTGAATATGAGCGTATAACGAAGCTGAATACCTGAAACGCTAGGGATATTTATACTCATTAGATAGGCAGATAGAATCAGAGTAAACAGATATTAGATTTAACGATTTGTTTTTCTCTCTGAGAGAATGCTATTTGTTTAAGGTGTTCATTTTAAACTGTTTTAAATCTAATTTGAAGCTATTTTGATTTCAATATGTATCTTCCTTTTATAATATGTTCCTCAGTCCATTATTCCTCATGATTGCCATTTATTCTTCCATAAATATTGCATATTATTGCTTTTCCTGGACGTATTGCATAGTTATAAATACATTCATATGTTTCAATTAAATTTTTAAATGCATTGATTTCACCATTCGAACCATGTTTTTTAAAATAACGAAAACTGTTAAAATGGTAATTTGTTCCCTTAAATGTTAAAATTTAAATTGATGAAGATTTCAAATCTCATTCAATCTTGTGTTTTAATGAATAAAGGCAGTAAGTTTTTCGAAAGTATGACTGTAATATTACGTGCAAATTGGCAAAAGTTGTTGAAAAATCAAGATACTAATTTAATCGAATAAACTTATTTTAATCCTTAATAAATAAATAAATAAATAAATAAATAAATAAATAAATAAATCTTTCATTTTCTTCAAAATGATCCACAATTACTTTTTTGCCAAACCTTTTCTTTTGCTGTTAGAGAAAATAGTAACCTTTTTTTATGCGATCAAAAAAGATAAGTAAAATTTGAAAACCGGTTAGTTAAGGAAGAAGAAAAAAAACACTGTAATACAAATCTAATACGTAAATGTTCAATGAAATAGCATTTATAATTTCTTAAGCAATTTAATTCCAGTAAAATTTTAACCGCTTTAAGCCACATTTATAAAAATAACATAAAAGAATGTAAGTTATTTTTCCGGTTTAAATCATTTAAATTCTTTCTGTAAACTGAATCACTAAAAGATTAAGCAAAAAAGAAATACTCGATACTAGCAAAATGCAACTAAATCTAGACAATTATGCAAAATAGGATGTATTTTGCAGAAATTCTATTTCATTGAAAAGAAGAAAAAAAAAGTACTTTTCTATCCTCTAAAGTATTAAACAGCTTTTAATCTAAGCTGTATTATGGATTTGCGAATTGATATAAAATTAATTAAATGACAAACTCCATTAAAGGTAAGCTTCGATTTTAAAATGATCCTCTCCAATTCTGAATTGAGTTCTTTTGTTAAAAAAGAAAAGAACAAATGAACGAGAGTGATTAAAGAATCAATGGCAGACGTAATGCATGTGCAAGCTACTTAAAACTTCACTGAAAACTTCAGTTGTAAGTACTCTCTTGATTTATTACTGAAAGCTAATAAAATTGTGGGTTTTGTTTGAACATAAGCAAATCTGTGATTCTGTTCCAATTAAAAAGGATATATCCGATTAAGATGATTAAAATTATGAGGACATATTGAATGTTTTTTTTTTTTTTTTTTTTTTTTTTTGTTTTTTTTTTTTTTTTTAAATTGAAATATTTAGAAGAAAGTAGTAAGTTCCCAAAGGGTTTAATTAGAATATTATAAAAATAACTTTTTTAATGTATCCAGTGAGTATTAATCACATTCATTTAAAAGAGCGTACCTATGTCATTATAAAAACAATGACGTAAAACTACTCTACAAATTCTCAAACACAAAAATAAACACATTTCAGAACACATTTTGTCCCCAAATTCACAACACATTAATGTGTTGTGAAACTTTTTGTGTTGTTATTGTGTTCTTAATATATTGCAAAATTTTTGCTCTTAATACGTTGTAAAAGTATTGCTATGTAGAAATGTATTCTAAAGATAGTGTTGTTAATTGTGTTGAAATAGAGTTATGAAAAGTGTTGATGAAAATAGTTTCTTAAAATAATGTTGTAGAACACCTTGTCCCTAAATTAACAACATATTGTAAACGCCACACAATTTAGAACACTATGAAACAACACATGTGAAACATTCTCAAAATGTTTTTTACATGTGCCTAAAATTACGCAATTTTAAAAACGAATGTTTAATTATTATTTTTTTTTTTTTTTGAAAACACATTTTTTTTATTGTAATTTTTAACAACACGTTTTTCACAATCTTTTCATTTCGTACAACACATTCCCAACACAATCGCAAACGATTTAAGTTGGAAGTGTTAATTTTTATGTTCAATTAGCGTAGCAAAAATGTTTCACGCATTTGCAGTGCAGTCCTTCCTGTTCAATCCAATGAATAGCTTAATTTCTTTCTTTTTACTGTTTTTTTTTTTTTTTTTTTTTTTTTTTTTTTTTTTTTAAGTACATAAACACGCCTAGTTGAAATTTCCAAAACTTGATCTAAATCCAAGTTAGCTATTTTGACGCAAAAGGTAATTTTCAGAACATTTTTAAGTTAGACTTAGCAAATATAATTGATTGAATATGAGGCAATTATAACAAAAATGTTAAAAATTTGTTGAAATCATAATTTTAAAATCGTCCACAGTCTGTAATGTAATCCAAACCATTCAATGAATGCCTTCGAACTTTTAAGTGCCTAGTGAATGAATAAAAAAATTAATCATACTTGATTAACGAATCCATGTAAGATATTTGTAAGATATCCCAATTAAGTGTGAATTAATTCATTATTTCGGACGATATCATGATGACAACTTTTGCATATTTTTCTTTGTATGTCCCTGTAAAATAACTATAAGGGCTACATACTTGATTATATAACAAACATACTTGCAAGATCAATGCTGTTCCGCAGTTAAATTTGAATTGGTTCAGTATTTCGGATGTTATCGTGATAACAAATTTTGCTTTTTTTTGGGGGGGGGGGGTAGGGGATTATGCCCTTATAAATCAACTATAAGAGTTAGATATATGATTAAGTAATCAATCCACGATACTTTCTAAATCAATACACTGTTCCAATTGTAATTAAATTTATTCAGTACGGACGTTATCGTAAAGACAATTTTCTTTCTACATGATCATTTTGTGTGGTTCTGTAAACAAACTATAGGAGCTACATACTTGATTAATTAACTGATCCACGATACTTACAAATTAATATACTGCCCCAATCAGATTTAAATTGATTCAATGCTTCGTGCGTTATCGGGATGATGATTTTTTCATGTATTGTGTTTTTGTGTGGTCCTGTAAAAAAACTATAAGAACTACATACTTGATTAAGCAAATTTTCCTAGATTCTGTCAAAATCAATATACTGTCCCAATTAGATTGGAATCAGTTTAAAATCTCAAGCATTATCTTGATGACACATTTTTGTGTATTTTTTTGTGTTTTTGTGTCCCTTTAAACGAACTATAAGGTCACCTATTTAATCAAGTTAAATACTTGATTAAATAACTGAACCCGATGCTTGCTAGATCAATGCACTGTCCCAATTAGATTTAAATTAGCTCAGTATTTCGGACGATGTCATGATGACAAGTTTTGCATGTTTATCTTTATAGGTCCCTGTAAAGGAATTATAAGGGCTACATACTTGATTAAGTAACAAATCTAATATACTTGTAAGATCAATGACTTCTACAGTTAAATTTGAATTGCTCAGTATTTCAGATGTTATCGGGATGACATATATATATATATATATATATATATATATATATATATATATATATATATAATACCATTAAAAGTAGACAAGATTCACCAATGGATTTTATCAATAAAACAATAAACCAAAACGAAGAATTAGAATTGAATTGAATTATAATAAAATAAAAAAATAGTGTAACGAGTAAATCTGAAAAAATAAATAAATAAAATGAATGCAAATAGAATTTGTAGCTCCAAAAGCAGAATCATCAGGCCCCAAATGCTCTGGAACTGCAAATGAAGTGTGCGGTTTCATCCACGTATTAGCCATGAAATAGCAAAATAATACGTATTTGGGGATATATATTCGTTTTTGCGTTTTTGTGTCCTTGTAAACGAACTATAAGGTCACTTTTTTAATCAAGTTAAATACTTGATTAATTAACTGATCTACGATACTTGCTAGATCATTACAATGTCTCAAAAAATTTAAACTATTTCAGTGTTTCGGACGTTATTCGTAGTGACAATTTTTTCATGTATTATAGTTTTGTGTGGTCCTCTAAACAAACTATAAGAACTACATAATTGATCAAGATTAACCAAATCATCCTAGATATTGCCAAGATCAATTATTGTTTCAATATCTCAAACATCACCATGATGGTATATTTTGCCTGTTACTGGCATGCATGCCAGCTGTTTTTGCACTTTTTAAAACTGTATTGTCTTTTAATTGGTCAAAGATCACGAAATTTTGAATGTATAGTTAAAATACAGAACACAATATATCTTTAAAAAAAAATCCTCACATCGTGATATTTATTTTATTTTATTTCTCTTTATTTTGACAAGTTAAAAATTATTATAGTATCATTTCCTTGTGTCTCATAATGAACGATACTGGCCAAAATGTGATTTAAAATACATACAAAAAAAAAAAAAAAAGTCGTACAAAATTACTCATATTAGACTGCGGTAAATAGAGTTCAACAAGTACGTACCAGTGTAATAAGCTAAAAAAAAATCGTTAAAAGTCGGTTTTATTTATTTTTCCTTCAAAATTAATTGTTTCTGTTTAATACTTTAAGACGGCATGTGTAAATAACTCCTATATATGCATTTCTCCCTTGTAGATCCCGTTCCCGCCCTCGAAAATTATCAAGTGCTTCTGCAGCGCACGATGCGAATCCAAGACCTGGAGATCGAAAACCGACACCTGAGGGAGACCATCAACGACTATAATCGGGAATTCAAAGCAGTACGCAATCAAGGTAAGACGAATTATTACGGATTCATTTTCCTTGTAAACTACTACAAAAAAGTCTCCATACGGGCATACTGCAAAAAATCTGAAAAACATTACAGAATGTTCTTTTCATGAGGATGTATACGTTTATAAAAAAAATTTCGACGGTTTCCGTAAAATATAATGAAAATTTTGTTATTTGGCGATTTATCATCACATGGGGATAGAATGCAATTTAAAGAAATACTTTTTTTTTTTAATGTCAAATACAATATAAGGGGAAAAAAAGTATCATGTTGAACTTGTTTAGATAAATTTAATTTAAATAACTTTAGTCTTCTCAGTTTCAGTTTGTTTGAAGTATAATTTTGTTACACAGATTATTTATATGCATTTATATTTAAATTTTACCATCAAAATTTGCTGTTTAAAATTAAATTCATACCTTAAATTGATTAAAATTGTTTCAAACTGAGAGTTCAATTGAGCATTGTCGATTCAATTTTGTTGCTCTGGAAATATCTGGCTTTTATTTTTGGATATGATTAAATGTATGAAAATAATTTTTCACAATATAATTTTTTTTATATAGGAAAATATTTTTTCTAGTGATAAATTGAATAATCACCGCAACAAGCAATATATAAAATTCTAACAGTTTTTCAGTTGCATTAAAGTCGTTTGCTTTTTGCGGCGAAGAAAAATGTTGCTCGCCAAATCACCTGACGTTTTCGTCTTTTCACGCCAAAAATTCAGACGTATTTCATTTTTTTACAGGCTTTCTATTGTAATTCCGCCGCTATTTTTGACTGATCCTTTATTTCATATATAAGTAATTTATTAGTTTTTTTTTTTTTTTTTTTTTTTTTTTCAAAAATTTTTGAGTATGTCCAGTATGGAGACCTTCGTTGTAAATGATATAACAAAATATTTATATAAAAAGCAATACAACTGAAATTATTTTACAGATTAAATGTGTTGCATTATAGCCGTCGATGCGTGTGCATAATCAATACTAATGAAAAAAAATAATTTGTCTGTCTCTGTGTTTCTGTTAACTGGAAAAATCTATTGTATGTAGAGGTCGGAAAATGTGGATGAGGATAGTGCGAAAAAAAAGTTCTAATGGCATGCCCTTGAGGCTCAGATTTTTCTTTTTTGATATTAATTCGCTCTATCAATTAAAATGTAGTTGCCGACAAAACCAAAGCAGTACGCGTCTGAAAGTCCGTTAGAATGCAAAAGCAGAGATGAACCAAAATTATGAGTGTGATTTTTCATTTCGGTCTTTTTTTTTGAAGCGAGCATCGGCAAAACCGTTAGAAATACAGAAAATTCCGAAGAGATATTCTTAAAATCTTGCTTCTATGTTTTAAAAGTCGCAATCCATTCGAAAAGTATTATTACTAACTTAAGAAAAATAATGCATAAAAATGTTCGATTTCGTGATATTTACCCCGTCCCTATTGTCGTAGCTCACATCGGGCTCAACTTCAGAGATACGGATTAACAAAAAATACCCACTTGAAGTAGACACCATCTTCTCTATGACAATATAATTTGTTTTTAAAAATATGAATGTTAGTCCTTTAAAAGAAATTCGCTATTGCATGTCACTTCGCGCATCGTTGAGACACTCTTTTTTCTTCTACTCAAAAAGTAATTAAATATCGGTTATTTAACGAAAAAAAAAAAAAAAAAAAAAAAGCACTTAGTATATTAAATTTACATTACCTATAAATATTTCAAAGCACTCAGAATTTTGAAAGCACGTGAAAGAAATTAAAAGAAAAAAAAATCTTTAAAATTTTCGTTCAGTACGCGAACACTCGGGTGGCTTCAGTTCATGCTTTTAGGACCAAATATCCATATTTTGCCAGACATTTTTAAACAGGCTTTAAAATCGTCAAATTTATAACAAATACAAATTCAAAAGTGTTCGGACAGTAAAAATTATTATTATTTTTTGTTTGTTTGTTTGTTTGTTTATGTTAAAAGAACCGACGCGAAATAAATAAAGAAGAAAACACGGTTCTTTAGAACTGTGTAAATATTTTTTCACGATTTTACTACACAGGATTAAAAGTCATTACATTTATAACTGATAAAAATTCCAAAACGACATCCTTGTGTGCTGGTTAAAAACCACTAAAACAGTTGAACATACAATTCATGTACTAAATATATCTGAAATATATACATTGAATATGAAAAAGCTGTTTAGTAAGATGTACTTTTCAACTTTTCCCTTATGAAAGAGAGCCCGAAAATGGTATAGTGCTTCTTCTAGATTCAGAAATTGGTCGGGTTCCTGGGATCATCTGTTAAATTGATCTATCACTTAAACAGTTTCGAAATTATTAAAATTCATTATTATAGCCAATAGATGACATATACAATGTTTTCACGCTTTAATTTTTCAAAAAAAAAAAAATGTGGGATAGTCCACTCTAGTTCTCAACACTTCAATTATAGTATGTTTTATTTGTTTGTTTTTTGTTTATTTGGAGGGGGGGGGGGGTTTCCTCTTTTTTTTTCTTTTTAGCCATTAGTGAATAATTTTTTTTTTTTTTTTTTTTTTTTTTTTTTTTTAAGGTTATTTTAGACTATAATACTAAAAATCTTGCTACTGCATTCAAGTAATCTAAATTCTCTGAATCAAATAGCGTTGTTTTATATCTTGAAAAAATACAGGGAAATATTCCTCAGAGTTCATAATAAACGAATTTTGTTTTTAAGACATTTGTACAGTGCTTGCCATGTTTGATATTCATAAAAATTATAGGGATTTTTGGTTCTGTAGTTAAATAGAAAAAAAGAGAATCAAGAATAATATTCGAAATTCTGGAAGGAAGAAATACTTAAGTATAGGGTGTTTCGTATACAGTTTTGCTTATTGGATGGGCATCTTGCGCGTCCGAGCTATTATGGGAATATAAAAAGGAACAACTGGAGGTGTAATTACGTAAGTATTGAATCTTCAAACTAATAATGTCGCACTTATTGTTAGCATTATGGATATTTAATTTTATAGTTTGGCGATAGTTTTTTTTTTTATCATCGTGATAATCAAGTGATACCAAAACTTCTAATTTCAACTTTGAAAAAACACAGTGAAATCTTCCATAGAGTTCATAATAAATGAATTTTGTTTTGAGACATTTTTGTACAATGCTTGCCATAGTTGATATTCATTAAAAAAAAAAAAAAAAAAAAAAAAAAAAAAAAAAAAAAAAACATAGGAATTTTTAATTCTATGATTAAATTTGAAAAAGGTGGCAATAGGAAAAAGAGAGCTAAAAATATTCCTCGAAATTCTGGAGGGAACAAATATACTTAAGTATAAGGTGGTTCGTATAATCTTCTTAAACAGGGTTTTGCTTATTGGATAGGCATCTTGCGCGTCTGGGCTATTATGGGAATATAAAAACACCAACTGGAGTTGTAATTACGTAAGTATTGAATTTTCAAGCTAATAATGTCACACTTATTGTTAGCATTATTGATATTTAAATCTTTTAGTTTGGCGATAGTTTTTTGATATTCGTGATAATCAAGCGATACCAAAATTTCTAATTTCAACTTTGAAAAAAAAAACACAGTGAAATCTTCCATTGAGTTCTTAATAAACGAATTTTGTTTTGAAACATTAGTACATCTTGCCCTGTTTTATATTCATAAAAATCATAGGGATTTTTAACTCTCTAGTTAATTATGAAAAAGTTGGCAATATAAAAAAGAGATTCAAGAATCATCCTTGAAATTCTGGAGGAAAAACAGACTTAAGTGTAGGGTGGTTCGTATGGTCTTCTGCAAACAGGGTTTTGCTTATTGGATGGGCATCTTGCGCGTCTGGGCTATTATGCGAATATAAAAAGGACCAACTGGAGGTATAATTACGTAAGTATTGAATCTTCAAGCTAATAGCACCTTTGTATGAACCTCTATTACGTCGTGGGTTGCACATTATGAAGCAGAAAAGGGAGGGGGGGGGATGGAGAAATCCTCCTTTCTCTCTGTTCTCCTTTTATTCATCTGCTATTCTCTTTTACTCATCCTTTTAAAACCACTGACGCGTTCACTTCACACTTTTGTTGAAATTGTTGACATCAGATGATGGCTTGTGAAATATAGTTTATAGAGAGAGAGAAGGAGGAAAACACAACTCTAGGGATAAGTTTGTTCTAAGGGGAAGTTGAAGAGCTCTAAGTGCCTCTTTTTTATTTTTTTTATTTTTTATTATTTTTTTAAAAACTGTAATGACATTACATAAGCGAAAGCAATTGCACGGTCAATTGAATTGCGTAAAAAAATAAGCGTAATATAAATGTTTAGAAGCGCGTATAACTTTGGAGGTTGAGCAAAATTATAGAAAACCGTCTTGTTTTACATTCACTGAAAATTAATATTTTTTTTTCCATATAAAAGATTATTTGTCCTATCATAATTATTATAATCAGCAATAATAATTTGTATTCATTCTCTTTTTGATGCTATATATTGCATTTTGATGCTTTTTGTTAATCGTTTTTCAATTTTGCCTGTAGACTAATTTTTTAGTATTCAATTTCCATTGTGTCACTAGTAAAAAAAAAAAAAAAAAAAAAAAAAAAACCTATTTTTCTCCAAAATACTGTGTCGGTGGCAAATCAGGGTAGAAACCATTCTTTGATTGAATTTCATAATAATAATCGGTACTACTTAGTTATCCCCTCAACCAAAAAAATATCGCCAAACTATAAGATTAAATGACAATAATGAATGATCGTGAATGTCACATTCAATGGTATTGAATACGATACACATGTTTAAAACGTCAGTAAGTGATATTTATTTCGACTTTTCAATTGTATTTTTATTAATATTCTACTAATTATCTAATTTTTCGTTTTTTTTTTTTTTTTTTTTTTTTTTTTTTTTTTTTTTTTTAATTTTTTTTAATTACGTCAATATGTATAATTTGGCTATTAGTTTGGCAATTTCTATAATTTGGCGAAATTGATCAACGGGATAACCAAGTAGTACCTAATAATCAATTATAATTTTTTTATTGGTAGTTAACCTTGTATCTTGTTCTTTTTAACACTTTCCAACAAGTTGAAAAGTACCTATGTATTCGGCTTGTCTGTTCGTCTGTTCACGCTCTAACTCCTATATGCTCGGATATGCTCGCTATGCTCGGATTTTCATGCAATAGATAAAGCTTATTTAGGTTCATCAAAGAATGTTTGGTATAGCAGATGAAGTATGTACGATTAATGGTTCATTTACAAGTTCACTCAAAAGAATTCGATTACTTTATGACATATGGAGAAAAATTGTTAGGAGAGTATTTTAATGACATTACACTATTTCAAATGTATTTAAACTGATATAAATCACCGAATTTCCCCATGATTACGTTAAAACAGAGCATTCATAGCATTTTTTGTTAATTTACAAGGACACACAAGGGAAATGTTATAGTAATGTCTTTGCGTAACAATTTTTGGAGAAGACATTTTAAAATTCGGTATGCGCTTTTTAAAATTTAATTCGTTTTTTGCATATTAGTCTTTATATATCAACTTTATATCACCTCATATACAGGACTGCACAAAAGTATTTGCACATTAATATCCTTATTATTGGAAGTTGCTGAAGGGGAATTTTCGACTAAAATATATGTATCTAAATTTTGGAATGCATGTTGATAATAGATACAAATCTTTGTATCACATATAGAGCTTCTAAAAAAAGTCGGATAGTTTTCTTATTGTAGATGAGAACAGCTGAAATTCGATTTTAAAATGCATTATACATTTCATATGGTGAAATAAGGCATAATATTTAACTTTTTTTTTAAGCCGTGCAGTTTTGTTACATTATTCTGAATGTGTTGGAAAGCTCTTCATAATCTATGCTTGTCGCATGATTTGTTTCCCTTGTTTTTCCTTACAAAAGATTATTTTTTCTATGAAAATTATTAGAATCGGTAATAACAATTTGTATTCTCTTTTTTGATGCTATCTTTACCCGTTCTTCAATTTTCCCTGTAGACTGATTGATTATTAAGTATTCAGTTTCCATTGTGTCACTAGCAAAAGAAAGCCCAACGTCGGGGGGTAAATCAAGGCAGCAATCATTCTTTAATTGAATTACGTAATAATAATCGATTGTAACTTTTTTATTGCCAATTAACCTTGTATCTTGTTCTTTTTCTTTTATTTTTTGGCAGATGAAAACTATAATCTTGCGGGCTTGCTGCTGCAAAGGAAAATTAAACTATGATTACAGCGTCGATTTTAATAAATTACAAAACACTATTTGAATGCATAATTGATACTTTTGACCAAAAGTAAATCTTTTTTTTTTTTCTTTCTTTCTTTTTGAAATCCCAAATGATTGAGCTTTAAAATAAAGAAAAAAATCTGAATTTTTGCAAAAACAGCGAATATCCTTCTATAGTAAAAAAAAACTAGCCTTAAAAGGAATGACTCCTGGAATGATGCTGATGTGGAAGATTTCCGGAACTAACGAATCCGGTTTGTCCACTCCTTCCATGAGTCGAATAGACCAATCAGGAAAGGACTCTGTCTATGCATCGCCGTATGGGTTACCATAAAGAGAGGAAAGGTTACCATCGTCAACAATCGCCAAGTTTGTCGCCAACTTGGCGATATATCGCCAAATTTGGCGACCAAAATTAGTTGTCAAAAGTGACGCCAACTTGGCGATAACTGTAATATTTCGCCAAATTTTTAATTTCTTTACAACACCAGTCGTTTGATACATCATTTGAGAGGTTTGCAACTGCTTATTCATATAATGGATGTCTTGTGTGTTATCCCCCATTCTGCTCCCCAGGGGGGACACATTTTTAATTTCTTTACAACACCAGTCGTGTTACACAAGATTTGAAAGGTCTGCAACTGCTTATTCATATTATGGGTGCCTTGTGTGTCACCCCCACACTCTGCTCTCCCCAGGGGGGGGGGGGGTCACATTTTTGATTTCTTTACAACACCAGTTGTGTGACACATCATTTGAAAGGTCTGCAACTGCTTATTCATATTATGGATGTGTTGTGTGCCATCTCCCACTCTACCCCCCAGGGGGGCACATTTTTAATTTCTTTACAACACCAGTCGTGTGACACATCATTTGAAAGGTCTGCAACTGCTTATTCATACCATGGGGTATTGGCGAGCGCAGCAAGCAGGGGTAGCCAATAATTTGGAATCGCGAAGCGATTACGCGGGGGGTTGGCGAGCATAGCGAGCACGGGGGGCGGGGCCCTCCTAGTAAGGTAAACAATAGTAAACACATACATTAATCCTTTGAAGGGTGATGATGTTGTCACGGTATCACATAAATTTCATACCTAATTGCCACATTGCCACCTGAATCTTTTAAAGAAAATTTCACCTTTATTAAATACGCGAAAATACACTTTTACTAGTTTACAAATAAATTTTCTTGTAAATACTGGTGTCAATCAATTATTTCAAAATTTTATGAATACAAGCACCTTGCCCCTGAAAGGGTTAAATAATATTCATGTTATTCATTATAGTCTGCATGTTTAGGCAAAGAATGGGAAATATGTGGCAAACTCACGAGAAAGTGGCATAACAAGTTTAAGTTTTCATAAATACAGGATTTATTTATTTATTTTATATTTAAAATTAGCTCTATGTTTGCTGTTAAATTGCTAGATTCACATACACACACAAATAAAATAAAATAAAATAAATAAATAAAAAATAATTGTAACTTTTTAACTTTTTTTCATATTTTACTTTTTTAAACTTTTTTAACATTTAACTTTTTAACCCCTTAACTGATTTGCCCGTACGCCGTTCGGGCAAGACATTCGTCTTGCCCGCTTAGCCTTCTTAGCCCGCTTATCCCGCTTGCCTTCGCTTAATTCATCATTTAAAACTTTTTGACGCCACAATTTTTTTAAAGATTCATACTACTAATAATTTCATACTATTTAAAAGTGGAAATGTTTGCACTAAATATTACTAATACTTTATTTAAAAAAATTGTGGTGATAATTGATTATTTTCAATTTAGTGAACGGAAAAGAAAGTGCCAATTAAGGGGTTAATATAATTGTGCTAATTTTAATAATTTAATTATTAATATCTCATGGCTATTTTTAACCGCGAAAAATGTAATACTATTCATCATAGATACATAGATAGATAGATTTTAGATACAACCACTTACACACACAAAAAAAGTCTATTTTTGTGTTTTAACTTTTTAATATAATTATGCTATTTATTATTTTGGTAATTTAATCATCGATATTTTATCGCTGTTTTTAAAGTTGAAAAATACAATGCCATCTAAAGTTTTTATTGTTCTTATTATTTTTGTGCAAACCAAACCGTAGTTTATATCTGTAGCCAATGACTTATCGATATTTGGCAAAAGAAATCTTGACACAATTCTATTGTTTCTTTAGTCACTCGAAATAAGTAATAAAATATGTGAAATTTGATTTCAAGGATTTGTTCAGGTGCAATTCTTAGCACTACAGAAAAGTTTTCCCTGAAATAAAAGTTTGTGAAACTAAAAGGAATTATTTTTGGAACAGTTATTTTACAGTGTTTTTTTTTTTTCTGTTTTTCTCAAGTGCAAAACATATGGCTTTATAAAATGTGATTATAAAAAAGAAAAGGAAAAATCTGGTATCTTTTTACAATTGATTGCTACTGTCATTTTATTACATTTCTTAAATCACTATGAATTGTCTGCCTTATTAATACAGTAGACTCCCTCAAATCCGCACTCCTAAAATCCGCAACTCTCTAAAATCCGCACATATTTTATGGATGTAAACAATGAAACATTCAATTCAGATGTAGGTGCAAAAATTGATTTTTTCAGTTTTATATCAGTTCCATACATTTTTTAATTTATAATTTTTGTTAAGGTTATTGAATTCATGTTTTTCATGAAAAAAGAATAATTTATTTCTGAAATAATAAAGATATTGCTAATATCATTGGTAATCACAATCTTACCAAATATATTTATGTATTAATCAAGCTTTTTTAGTTATTAGATCTGGCTAAACCTGAAGTAAAGTTTCATTATTTTATGATCCTGATGTGAATTAGTAATGTACCTTTATGAGGCAAGTTTCATTGAATAATTTAGGAAAAACACATTTCCTCTTTTATAATGAATATTTAATTGTACATTATTGATTATTAACTTGACCTTTCCTTTTAGTATTTTAATCATTTTAAAAAATATCTAAATTTTTGTTATTTTAGTGTATTACTTTTTTTAATATTTTAGTATGTTGTATGCATTCATTATACCTTTGATTTCATTATTAATTACATTCAAATTATTTAAAAAAAATGTAAACAAAGCAATGACCAGAAATCCGCAAAATTCTAAAATCCGCAAAACCTCCGGTCCCAAGCTGTGCGGATTTGAGGGAGTCTACTGTATAACCATCTATTTATATAATACGCCAGTGTGACGAATCCGGGTTTCACACATCTTTGAGAAAAGCAAATTTGATCTGCCATGCCGATTGTTCAACATATGGAAATATACATATTATCTGCATTGTATCGCATTTATTCTCCTTCTTTTTTTTAATCAAAATTTTCAAAAACTGTCCAATTATAATTATTTAAATTCTAAATTAAAAATAATGGATAACAATCTATTATGAACACCGGATAATCAGACATAAATAGAGCAATATTATTTTGGTGCCATCTATTAGCAATCGATATAAATAAAAGAAGTTATTGGTTTAAAAAATTAAAATGCAGAGCGTAATGATATTATTTGATATCTATTTTTAAAACTTCCGTTACATAATTATAGAATTTTTTTTCAATGTAAATAAATTTAATATTATAATTTAAATTTAGTTTTATTATTTTTTTAAAAGCTCAACACTATCCGATTATTATTTTTTTAATTTTGTTTGCAGAAATATTTCCGAAATGAACTCCCCGCCCACACACACACACAAACCCAATCGTTCGACGTCAAGAAAGCTAAAAAATGCAAATGAAATGTTTAACCAATAATGCTTCTGGAACAAGATAAAGTATCTGTAACTCATTCTAACCTGTGTTACTACTAATCGTTATGTTAAATGAATTTTATAAAAAGTTATTTTAATGGTACTTTAAGGATGTTCTTAAATTAAAAAGGACAACTTTTTTACACATACTTTAACTTATTTTTGTTCCTATTTTGCTATTTATTTTAAATGAAAATAACAGATGTTGATATTCAGAAATTGACTATTGCACTCATTTTTCTGTTGTTTATTTTATTTTATTTATTTACTTATTTGTTTATTTATTTTGGAAACACAATAGATCTTTTATAACAAACCTTCAAAGTTGACGTTTTTAAGCATGTTTCCCGACGAAAGCACAAAAACCTGTCAAAAAGCAGAAGAAAAACGGGTAAGCAAGTGATCGAAATAGCTTAGAACTGGATAGGTAATTTAATTATTAAAGACTGGAAAATTAAGTTCGATTCAAAATCGCTTCCATAGTCAGGCATTCCAATTTTATATCATTGTGTTAAAAAATGAATTTGTAAATGTGTCAAAACGTTTTGCGCTTGTTGAGCGGAGCAATTGAGTGACCCTTAAAGTACTGTTGGGACATAAAGGGTCGAATCGCTTTGTTATTAACATGCACATCATCAAGATAAAAAGTTTGCTTTTCAATTCACACCATGCGACTAATGTGAATAAATGAGGTGAATGAGCAAAAATTTCAGACTTACATCTAAGAAATGAGAATTTGAACGCTTCGTCTTCAAACAGATTTTACTATTATTTTCACTACACAAAATCCTTCTCGAAGACGGGCCCCGTGCAATTTAGTCCAACTTGGCTACTGCCACAACACATTTGCAGAAGCATAAAATACACATTCATAAAAATACACATTCAATGATCCCAGCAACAATGATCCCAGACTTCTCCATTCTCAGAAATGATATTTCGTTGCTCGATGTTTGCGAAAATTCAGATTGCATTCGTAAAGATTACAACTTTAGAAAAAAAAAATTTCTTTTTCTTTTAGTTTTTATTTAAATTAAATTTTAATTCTCCTTCCCTCTGAAACTATGAGGAGAAACCCCCCCCCCCCCCAAAAAAAGGGGGGTACTAAAAAAGTTAGTAACACAAGATATTTTTCGAATACTAAAAAAACCACGTTTCCTTTACTCATCATATATATTTCGTATTTTATTAAAGTAACGCCGCACCTGTGAGGATTCTACTTTTGTCGATAGCATCTCATTGACCTTACTTTAATCAAAATTTTCTGAGATGGGTAGGGTCCCTCATTTTTAATGTCTTAAGATGCCCGTTGTAATTTAATTAATATCAACGATAATATGGAAAATGATATTTTCAAACACTAAAATTTTAAAGACTTAAAAATAAATTCTATATTTAAATTAATAATAATAATAATAATAAACATCATTTTTAGATGATCACAACGAGTCATATACTACGTACGCCGTGTATTAAACATTCATATTCCTAGACCAAAGATTAAAAAAAAAAAAAAAAAAAAAAAAAAAAGACAGTTTATAGATAGACAACTTTAATTATTTAAAATGTGCTTTTTTATTGGATGGAGTTAATCAGACTGACTTCTGAACGCCTCCTATTATGCACGACATGGATTAAACATTAATATTTCGGGAACCATCACAAACAAATTGTAAATGAAATTTCAGTTTTACAATTTTCAGAACTGTAAATTTTTAAACTTCTAATTATCGCACATTTTAAATTTTTACATTGTTGCGTAGAGAAAAAAATACATTTTTTAGTGAAATTTACTTGAAAACTTTATCACAACTAGTTTTGAAATTATTAATTTTTTATAAAGTTTTTTGTACTCTTTTTGTCATCGTTTCAACAGAAGTATTCCATTTTTGGACTTAAAGTTGGACCAATCAGAAAACAAAACAAAAATAAAATAAAATAAAATAAAAAACAGAAATATTCCATTTTTTGGACATTAAACTTGAACCAATCACAAAACGAATAAAATAAAATAAGTTGCGAAGTTCAACCAATAAAAAGAGTCAAATATACTTCGGATTTCCCAATTATCTAACCGAAAACAACAACATTTTTTTCAAATAGTTTAAAAAAAATTAGTTTTCTAATTTGTAAATGCCGCGGGGTACATTCTTCCATAAAATATGGTATATATATATTAAATGGTATACGCTAAACAGAAAAATAAATTTCAATAGAACGTAGAATGCGGAATGGGGCAACACACATTTATAAATACCTGTAGAAAACAGCTAAAGTACTTACCTTTTTCTCGGAAACTGCTGAAGCGATTTCAATATATTTTTCAATAGTTTTGTCAGTCACTAAACTATAAATTGATGAATGGAGAAGCTAAAAACAAAAAATGAGAAAATTACAAGCCTGTAATCCTAAAAGTTTTTTAATTTATTATCCAGAAAAATAAAACTATCGAAATGTAATAAATGTAATAAATTATGACAAGGCTTTTTTTTTTTTTTTTTTTTTTTTTTTTAAAGCGAGAGAGAGAAAGAAAAAGCAATAGAAAAAAATTGCATCACTATTTCCCTAGAAAAAATGTGGATCAATATCAGCTGATTTCCATCGCATTTAGCGATTGTTGTTACCTACTTAACACATGCAACTCAAAAAAAAAAATGGTTGAAAAAAAAAAAACCTCTTATTAAATGTATATTTCATTTTTTGTTTTTTATTTTCAAACTACTTCTTTCTTTTTTCTTTTAATTTTCTTTTAATTCATTTTTATTTTTATTTTCTTATCTTTCCTGGCAATATTTGACAATAGTCATTATTCATGTGTTCGACACATCACCCCACAATTTGGAATCATTCAGATTTTCAATTTCCGTAGAGATTCTTATGCTTTTGGCGACATAAGCTTTTTTTTTTTTTTTTTTTTTTTTTTTTTTTTTTTTTTTAATGTCATTGCGAAGAAAGCTGAAATAATATTTTTCGCAACCAGAAGATGTGTAAATCTATTTTACGATGCTCCTCCACCCGAAGAGTTATTCTTACTTTTTTTTTTCTTTTTCTTTTTTCAGTGTTTCTGCGGTGACATGTGCATAAATATTTTATTCGTAACGAAATCAGGGGGCAGATCTACATGTGATTTGCTATATTTTATACGGGCAATAAAATATCTATTTCTGTAGATATAAATATCTTCTTATTTTCTGATACTTTGGATTGCTGCATGAGATTGTCATTATGCAGCTGAATTTCATTTCTGTAGATGTTTTCTTATAAAATAAGAGGTAACCTCGTAAATAGAACGTGTAAATTTCGATTCATTTTTTTTTTTCTTTATTTCGTGAATACCATATTGAAGACATTTCTAGATATCTCATGTGGAAAAGTTAGTTTCAAATGAAATATGATAAAATTGTAGGTGTTTTTGCGTGTGTATGTTTTAACTCCGAGTGCTGAAATAAAAACTTGGTTTTTGGTTGCTTTAAAAATCTATTGGAGCATTAGATATACATAATTACATATCATAAAGCTTCGTATTATATATACAGACCTTTTTTTTTAAATATATATATATAAAGTATTTCATTACAAAAATCTGTATTAAAACTTATTTTTAAAATTTCTCATAGTCATTGTAATATAGTTTCTACACTCATGTTCATTAATATATAAATTATATGAAATCGAAATTAATACATAAAGTTAATGCAAAATTATTACGTAAAATCGAAAGCATCCGGCAATGGGCCTAATAATTGAGCCTTTTGATTTTACACGGTTTGTCACATATCTGTTTAAATTCTTGAGAAAGTGTATGGAAATTCCTTGAATTGCTAGTATGTAAAGAATATGTTTTAATATTTTTCAGTGAAGATTTAGTCGCAAGTGCCGTTAAAAGGGAGACAACAGAGGCAAAACAGTGAACATTTTAAAGTTCATATTATGTATTTTATGTTTGAATCAAGATGAATATTGCGTTTCGTCTTATGGCTTTATTTATTATTAAAAAAGGTTTTAACATAAATTTGTCAATGTATTTATTTTATATTCAGTACAATATAGTTTGCAAATTTCACACACAAATGTTGTAACAAAATCAGTAAATTTTATTCACGCGTAATTTCTTCTTTTTTTGTTAATGTCTGAGTAGCAACCCCGATCAGAGCTATAGGAGTTTTTCTCTAGCTCTGAACCCCGATACTGTTGTCGTCACGCTTTCCAGTGCTGATATACTCCGCAACCAGAAAACACTTTTACAGGCAAGATTGAAACTTAGTAATACAGTCGAATCTCGTTAACATGAACCTCAAGGGGAATCAAAATTTTGTTCGTGTTATCAATGCCAAATCTTTGTAATCGTCTTTATAGGGGACTGTGGAAACAATTCATGTTAAAAGTAATTCACGTTAAGTGTGTTCATGTTAACGAGATTTGACTGTATTTCAGTAAAAATTGATGAATCCTACGTCCGACGATGTAAAAATTGCTTAAATTTGTTAAAAATTAGAAAATTTTCTAAATTTTTCTCAGCATGTTTTAAATATTATTTAATATTCACATTTTTAATAATAATAATAGTAATTAAGGATAGACCGAAACAGGTTTTGAAGGTCGAAATCGAAAGCGAATTTCGAGGATTTTGCTATTTTTCAGCAAAAAACGAAGACGTTCAAAGAATGTTTAATGTAATAGTACATTCATAAAGATACATAATTATTAATAAATTATTTGCATTTATTAAATGCATATTGATAAAATATGCATAATTATTAATTAATTATCGTGTGGCTCAAGTTTGGTCTATGTCTTAGACCCAAAAATTTTTATTTTCATACAAAATTAAACTTAATTAAATCATCAACAACTCAGAAAGATTTTCTAACTCTATTTTTAAATTTACTACCTTCGCAAAATTTATTTGTGTATTTTTCATATTCATATTAATATTTAAAAAATATTTTGAAGTGCATTAAATTATTAGTAAAAGTATTTCCAAACTTGATGACAAGTTTCCCAGCTAAAATTTTGCATGTGAACGTTCGCTTTCTTAACTTGAAGTGCCGACGAATCCAGAAATTTTTTGTTTGAGAATTATAATAATAATAATAGTAATAATGCATTTAGTTTAATTAAATATTTAGTAAAAATATTTAGTTTAAAATATTTTTTTAAATATTTATTTTTATCAAAGACAATGCGTTTTTCATTTTCGCTATGACGTCATTTTCACTCAGTGAGGCCCTCTGAGATGAATGTCTCAATCTCAGAATAACTGAACGAAAAAAAAAAAAAAAAAAAAAAAAAAAAACATTGAAATGTAACAATTTAGTAAATAAACATGCGTTCTTTTTTTCTTTTTTCTTTCTTTCTTTCTTTTTTTTTTTTTTCATTGTGGCCTTATTTTCTGCAAAACAATAAAAAGGAAAAGCTTCATTTTCTCTTCAACTATGAAAATAACCCGATTGCAACAAATGTGAAGAAATTTCATAAAGGTCTTTTTAAATTAAAATATAAAAATGGGATTATCTTTAAAAAAGAGAATGTGGGCATATTTACAAATAAATTACTCTCATGCAGCAAAATAATTATCAAAGTCGGTTCAGTATAGAAAGCTCAGGCCAGATGTCTAAAAATCATTCTAGTTTCCTAGTAGATAGAATACATTACTAAATAAAGAATGCATCACAATAAATATAATTTCATAACTAATATTAAAAAGTGTGCATTTTTTTTTTTTTTTAATTAAAGGAACAATATCAATCCTGTATTGAAGGAGCTTTTCTATGTAGTAGAATGAAACACATCTGTATACGAAGAAGTTTATTTATAGATTGATTTTTAATTACTAAAAACAGTTTAAAAAGCTTTGTTCTCGATCTTTTTTTCTTCATTAATATTTATAAAAGTCTCTTGTGATTTTTTTGAACAATAAGTTCTAAGCAATAAACATTAGGTAAGAAATATTATTTTGAAAAAAAAAAGATTAACACTTAATATTTATTTGTCAAAATATTTTTACTGCTTACCCAGTTCTTCACTTTTACAGCGTTTCATAAAGTGGAGTAAATGTTCAATTATCTCATAACTCATTTCATACTTTATGAAAGGCTTAATATTTAAAAATAAAAACCTGTCGCTAAATGTCTGCTAAATATTATGTCTTTGTGAAAAACATTAGGCAAGCATTTTAAAATTGATGATGGATAAATAATGTATTTTTTGCCTTCCATAAAGCATATACCTCTTTTCAAAAATACCCGGAAAGTTTTTGTTGTAAAATAAAATACGCTGTTAAAAGGAGTACATTTTAATACATTTCTCATTGATATTAACATTAAAAAAGATTTCTTATTATAGCCTTATTTTTGGAATTATAGCTGCAATGTAAATCGGGAATAGCGAAATATGCGATTTGGGAAAAAAGAAGTGAAGATAAAAGTGATCACGATAAATAAATTTATTACTGCGCTTTAAAAGGCATCATTTCTATAATTTTTTTTTTTTCCAGAATAAATATTCTTCCGTTAACGATCACAAAAAAATAAAGAAAAGAAAAAAATGCTTTTAAAGAATATTCGAGGGGGGGGGGGGGGGAATCGGAATTAGAAAAATAAAAATAAGTAAAATAAAATAACCTCACTTCTTCAATAAAGATCTGATGCACGCCGGAACTGAAAAACTCATTCCGCAAAAATTGCCCGGGTATCGTTCGGTCTAAAAAAACTCTTCGCAGACGATGTGTTAAAATCGACTTAAAAGAGCGGGGCCGCTGCGCTTCAATTGGGCGAGACTTTTCCGACTTTTCTCTTGCTTATTGTTGTGAGACAATAAAATTGCGACATTCGTGGCAATATTTGCGCGAACCATTAAAATGGGTGGGCATTAAAACTTAACACCTAACTCAGTATTAGCATTTTTCACGGCTACTTCCCCCCGCACACATACTTTATCGCTTTCATTGCATTAAAATAATTGTCATAAATATAACCCCCTCAGCGACTACACCAATCAATACTTAAAATGGAGACTTTTGTGCGTGGGGGGGGGGGGGGGAGGATCGTCATTACTTCTTGCTTGAAGTGATTGGTGCGTAGAATTAGAAGCAAAAGGGGCGCCACTTGAGGGCTTTTGTGGAGGGTCGAAATGGCACGAATATATATAGATGGAAAATATATATATAGGAAGCATATATATATAGACGAGGGAGCCCTATGCAGATGAGATCTCGCATAAGAGAGAGAGGGAAGCGGGAAAACTCTTATTTCGCGTTACGATATTTTAATGTTATTCTTCTAATATTTATAGCTGTAATTTCAGGGTAATGAGAAGCAGTTAAAGCCGGCGAGAGGCTGCATTCACGGCTATCTTAATCATTAGGCCTAATGCCGCATTAAAATCTTTTCGTACCTCTGTAGCTTTCGAATTCCCCCCCCCCCCCCCTGCCTCACTTCTTTTCATTTCTCTTTACGTTTTTCGAGTGAAAGTTTAGAAAATACCCGAGTAAAGAGAGGTGGTGTGTTAGAGAGATTTCAGAAAGAAATAAAATTCAATCATCTGTTTTGTTGTAAATGGGCTCGAAGCCAAGCCGAGGGATTTGGCGATATCCGAATCCAGTTGTATTTCGCTCTCTATTAACTGCGACTGACTTTAATCGAGGGGAGAGAGTGAGCTTTATTGGTAAAAGAGTACGGTATAAGAAGAGGTGCAGAGGAGTATTAGAAGAATATTGGTTGCAATTTTGGAGTGAGAATAAATTGGAAACGGTTAACTTGTCACTCGCAGCTTGAGATATTCAGATTTTTTCGCTGCAAGCATGTGTTCAGAGTAAAAAAAAAAGGGGGAAAAAGAAAAATAAGAAAAATTTTTACTACGACATACTGTTAAAGCATTTTTCCGTACGCAAGAACATTGAAATTTTAATAAAGTATTCGGAAAGTAGATACTTTATATTAACAAGAGTATATTTTGTTTTATCATAAATACTTCGTTTTACCTGAGTTTATTGGCAACTTAAAACAGAAAAGGTACGGAAATAAGTGTGCATATTTTACCCTTCGAAAATATTCCGCAATTTTGTTTGGTTTATTTCCTTTTCATTTTTTCCCTATCTTATTTCTTGTTCGCTTTTTTTATAAATAATTTTTTTAGATAGTTTTAAAAAGAAATTAAGATATATTATCGACTCATATTTAGCTAAAGGGTCAACATGTTAGTAGGCTTGAAAAAGACTTCCTTCTGAAAGAAATTGGTTTAAAAAAAATCAGCGTCTAAATTAAAATGATATTTCAAACATGTCAAAAAAGCTATTTTCTTCTTTTTAAAATTATAATATTCCTTTGTTTTATCTTAAAAACCAGTCGTTGGGAATCACCTTAATACTTTACGTCATCATTACGACATCAGGGTTATGCATACTATAAAATATAAAAATAAAACATGTATAAACTAGAGGTCTGCACGGGCCGAAATTTCCAGGCCCGATCCCGGCCCGAAAATTAAAATGTCGGCCCGGGCCCGACCCGGCCCGAACGAAAGAAATATTGGCCCGACCCGGCCCGGCCCGAAAGTTTAAATTTCGGCCTGAGCCCGGCCCGGCCCGAACGAAAAAAATATTGGCCCGACCCGGCCCGGCCCGAAAGTTAAAATTTCGGCCCGAGCTCGGCCCGGTCCGGAAAAAAGTTTAAAATTCGGCCCGAACCCGGCCCGGCTCAAGTGAATTTCTACAGAACATTGATCTTTAATCTTATGGAAGAGTTCTGACCAAAAAAAATTATATTAGTCTTTTTTTTTTCATGTTTATAATCTCCATTTATGCAGAAGTGCCGTAGGCTACGATATTTACGCTTTTAAATGAATCTTTGTTTGTTGTATGTAAATGTTTCAGTTATCACTAGTATTATTAATCCATATTCCCTGTAATGGAGACAAAAAGTCGAAAAAGCGGTATATGGTAAAATTTCCAAAAACAAAATCGCTTTGGAACAAAAAAAAAAATATAAATAAATAAATAAATAAATTAATTAATTAAAAAAAATACATTCCTTTCTTAACAGATGTAAATGTTTAATATATTTTTTTCTCCCGTATTGTTGTATTCATTTTGCATGGATGAGCATTTTAAAAGAAACTTTCAGTTTTCGGTTTAAAAAAAAATTCCGTCATAATGTGTTTTGTGTGTGTGTGTTTAATTCTATTTTAAAACGCCTAGTAATCTACGATTCTTTAAAAGGAATAAATTCTAATGTTTAATTGTAGAATAATGACGGCTTAAAAGTATATGCCTTTTTTGCAAACATTTTTGGCCAAAGTCAAATATTACTGATTTATAAAAAGTCGAGAAAAGGATTTTCATTTAGGAAGATTCAATAGGAACTGATTATTTTGGTACATGAAAAGTAGGAAGAATGGAATCAGTCTTGGCTTCGTACGGAAAAAAAAGTTAGGCCCGGCCCGTCCAGCAAAAAAATTAAGGCCCGAGCCCGGCCCGGCCCGAAAGATTAGTGACTAGGCCCGGCCCGGCCCGGCCCGAGTCTTCAGAAGTAAGGCCCGAGCCCGGCCCGGCCCGAATGCCATTACTGGAAATCGGCCCGAACCCGGCCCGCGGGCCGGGCCGGGCTCGGGCTTCGGGCCGCGGCCCGGCCCGAGCAGACCTCTAGTATAAACTATTTATAAAATGCATTGCAACTCTAAAAAAAAAAAAAAAAAAAAAAAAAAAAAAAAAAGATTAAACGTATATTTAGATATTTTTAATGCATAGTAATGCTCCTTTATGGAATTATGGGTACTACTGATTATCCCGTTGATCCATTTCTACAAATTATACAAATCACCAAACTACTCATACTTAATAGAAAATGGCATAATTTTTTTTAAATAAGGAAAAAACAAATAAATTAGTAAAAGACAATAAAAGTACAAATTAAACGTTAAATTAAAAATCACTTGATGACATAACAAACACGTGTAACGTGTTTAATGTCAAGTGAATGTAACATTTATGAAAAGCCATTATTGGCGTTTAACTTTTATAGTTTTTCGGTCGACAGGTTAATCAAGCAGTGCCAAATTGCGTAAAAGAAACATCCTTTTAACTCCAAAAATCATTATAATATTAGTCAACAGTTTACTGTCTCTGATTAGTCAGTCATTACTTGGTCTATAAATTTCCTGACCGGTATGAATCTTATATTTTTAGTTATTTTAACGGATACGTAATGCATTAGGGTATACAGTTATCTAAAGTAAATATAGAATTTTCAAAATGTTTTTAATTTTTCTTTCAAAATAACAAAAGAGAAACTTAAAATGATATATTTAAAATAAAAGACATTTTTAAAAAATTCAAACAAAATTTGTAGAACATAAAGACATAGGTACTCAAGTGCCATTCCAAGGTACAATAGTTCATAATTCATAATTTTTATTTTTTAATTAATTTTTACATAGTTTATTCATTTATTTTATTTTGTTTTTTAATGAAAATAAAGCCATCATATTTTTTAATCGCATTCGTGGATGATTTTTTCTTTCGTGAATCACGCTGTACTTTTTTTCAGATAGAATTTTTATAAAACTTATGAGTTAAAAAGAATAAAATAATAAAAAAATACTAAATTTTATTTATTTATTTTATCATAAAATTTTTCTTACCACCCACGCATGAATCTACCACTTGTTGCGTGAAATTTATCCAAGGACTTTTTTCTAGTCTACAGAGACTAAACCAAGTTGAATAACTTTTGTTTCGAAAAATATATTTTACAAATCTTGAATTTTTTCAAATACAAAATGCATGTTTTAAATTGGAGAAAAAAATACTAAAAAAATGGCACTTTTTTTAAAATTAGAAAAAATTTTCTACCATACACGCATGAATCTTCCACTAGTTGCGTGAAATTTACCCAAGGACTTTTTCTGCTCCACAGACTGAACCAAGTTGAATAATTTTTGTTTCGAAAAATATATTTTATAAATCTTGAATTTTATCAAATACAAAATGCATGTAGTGAATTGCGAATAAAAGTTAGTAATAATAATGGTATAGTTTTGCCTCTACTAAAAAAATGTACTATTTGTATCTGATGTCTTTAGAAACAATCTTGAGAACTTTGCATCCGACAATGTTCAGTTCTCTTATCAAGAAGCATTGTTTATCCGAAATCTTTCCTGATGATCTCCTTGAAGCCCGATATCTAGACTTGTTAGGATTATTGCCTACCTTATGCTCTTTCCTTGCTGATTTGTTGACATCAGAATCGATCAGCATCATACTATTACAGTCTTTATTGTTATACTTGAAGGTGCGATCATACATCGTCATCACAAATTTCCAGGGCAATTCGCCCTGAACATACTCCAGAAATCACCGTTGCTCTTACTAACTTCCTTTTCTTTCGACGCATAACTGTTATCAGAGCTTAATAATTAAATCATGGCCTTACGAATTACAGATTTTCAAAATTAATAAGAAGAAATACGTAAAATAAAGATAAATCAATGCTCTTGCCAGCACTATAAAAAAAAAAAAAAAAAAAAAAAAAAAAAAAAATTAACCTTACTTCATAAAATTGGTGGCAGATGCTGCCTCCAATTTTATGGAGTAATGTTAGACAAGATTTTTACTGTGACTCTATTACGCACATCCTATGTATGTACATGTATGTACATGTCTGTCATTGTTATTTGTTGAAATATAATTATCTAATTATATGCTTTAGATCAAGATTGAAATTGTTTAAACATTTTTTGAAACTCAAAGTATTTCTTAAAACACGGATAAAATTTATCCTACTAGTGGAATATTTTAACTTTCAAAAACCTATAAACGGAAACTGTTTTTTAAAAAGAAAAGGAAAAAGAAGCTTTTTCATTGTTTTGTTTGATTTTATTTTCGAAGTGAATTCAATTTTATTGTTTCTTATATAATTTTTTATCCTATTCGTTATGACTTATTTTCTTCCATATCTGGACTCGCACGCCACCTTACCACAAAAGACTTATCTCCCTCAGAATTACAAATAGCATAATGTTCACAAATCAAATCTTTCTTTCCCCTTAGCTAAATAAATAAAAAACGGACATGAAAAAGCCACTTTCATGCCCGAATCACTGCTTACTATTTTTCATTGAGCCATTCATTGCGCGTTTGATTCTGGGAAAAAAACATCTCAAATTCGGAACAGAAGGTTGAATATTGGTATTTTGCCATCGAAATCTATGCAAGTGCACCATAAATCCTTGCCCCATTATTGTCACTTTTTTTATCGGCTAGGTGCCAAAGACAAAGACAGGAAATCGCCCCCGGACCATTTGAATACGATCGGTCGGAATTCATGAATACGTAATATTCGAATCTCTCAGCCATTGGATGCCTGCCTGCATCGCTATGTTTTTTGATTGCCGATTGTGCCTAGCGGATCGGGTTCCTTATTGTTTGTTGGGCTCTGTGTGGATCTCTCCTCCTTATGTAGGCCAGTAGAACTGCTTCGACCAAAAAACAATGGTGACACCCTGTTGCCCAATTTTATGGCCGTACCTCGTGCTCTGGGTGCTCGAATTTTATGGATGATAGATTTCGAGGCGAAAGCAAGAGTTCTTTAAAAGAATAAAAGAAAAGGTTTTGAAGGATCTCGTGGTTATGTGGACTTGAAGGTGAAAGGGGTTAGATTTTCCGTTGTTTTCGAAGAATGGTATCTTGATGGGCCATTACGTAATATGTAACATATTACGTAATAACATTCGACATTATGTCTGCAGTCAGTTCGCGACAACTAAATGTAACGTGTTTTACCACCATCCCCTAAAAGATAATTTTCATGGTAAACACCCGGGCAAACAATTTCCAATAATAATTCCATTACCTGTTATCAATATCACCGTTTTGGACTGATGTTGTTCGGTAGCTTCTTCGCCCCGAGCACAACCCTTCCCGCTTTCCACTGTCTTTAATTCGTGTAATTTTGCTTTTAAATGTGTCCGGTATCATTTTTTCAATTTTTTTTTCTATTTCTCTAAAGAGTTGAATATTGTTTTTTAATTGTGTCTCTAAACGTGTATATTATTTCATAGTGCAGTAATTTATTAAGGACGCATTTATAAAACAGAAGCTTTATAGTAGAGCATTTATATAAAAGCAAAAAACTCAAAGAATGAGTACAGTTTGCTTATATATTAGTATACATTTTTAACAATTTAGCCTTTTCAATTCCACCTACATAGAATACTTCAGTGTATACTTTTGTTTATACTCACGCAAGAAAATGAGCGATTAAAAGAGGAAGAGAAAAAAAAAAAAAACTTTTTTTCTTCGGCATTTCCATCCTATATCTTCAAACTGCTCCGTCAGAATTTGTTTTTCTTTGTTCAGAATTTGATTTAAGATGTCCGCCTCAGTTTTCAGCTGAATGGTTCCGTTACACCATTCTAGCTGCGTGACGTAATCATTACCCGCAAATACTTGCTCGAAATCGTAATTGTCATTGAAAAACTGGCAGGCCCACGAAGAAAAAAGAGAGGAATAATAATAAAAAAAAAAGGTAGTGCTTCATCTGTGCAATCGTGAACTGCGGGTTTGGTTTTTGTTCATCCCCGTCAATACGCTTAATGACGCTTAATGATGGCGCATATGTCATCAACAGAAATGAAGTCGAACGCAGAATTAAGAGAAAGTAAAGAAGAAGAAAAAAAAAAAACAACTAAAAATCCTCTATATTGTCGTCTCTATTTTCGCCTTTTAAACCGTACGCCTTTCCTTACATATTTCTTGGCAGAAATTCGTAAAGTTCTGCATCTATGTTCTGTAATCGACCATATCGGTTATTTGTGGCCACTTATGTTTATGGACCGGGTTTCGAAAGCGATTTGCGTCGGTCATGTATAGGCCATTTACATCTTTGCTCTCAACTCTTACATTCGTATTCTATAGCTTTTTGTCAGATCGTGGCTTTCACGGATTAAAATTAACTTTTCATGTTGGTGGCTCCCTTTGTTTATTCTAGCTTAAATCTCTTATCGCTGTCATTTGCAAGTGTAGTGGAAATGTTTTTGGAAAATTTGTGCCAGGAATTAAAATTTAAAATGCAGTTCGTGAATTTTCATGCGGCATCAACAGCTATCCGTATATTCAGATTTGCTTTATAAATTCTGCGAACGATAATTTTTATCAATTTCTCTATAAAGTTAGCTCATTCACTCATTTTCATCTTCTTTTAACAAAACCATGTATTTAAAATTAAACACGCATTCTTATAAAAGTATTATTAATATTTTTCCTTCTTTTGTTTTGTTCCAGAAGACACTTTTATAAGCAAAATTCATACAGAATTCCTTATATGATAAATTAAAATATAATAAATTATTGTATTACTCACGTATTTGTAAAAAGAAATTTTACTGAAATAAGTGATTTTTTGAGATACCCAGATATTTTTATATGAAGCATGTTTAAATATTTTTTAAATGGCCTCGGATTAATCCTATTAATCCTTAACTACTGTTACGTCAGCAATCTCTGAGACAGCGTGACCGAATTATAAATAAATGGCTTGTATAATTGAAGGGATACTGTTTCTTATTGTAATTAAAATTACCCTTTCACAAATCTCAATGACAGTAACAAGTCGGAAATCGAACGTCATAAGTAGCAAATAAGGTGAGTTCGTATATATGTATGTTTGCATACTTTCCAACTGCAACTTAATTTGATCCAGATTAAAGACACTTTGAAGAAGAAATATTCTTAAGAAATAAAATCAAATAGGTTGATTAAGAAATAAAATCAAGACAAGGAAACAAAATTAAATGTATGATATTTCATCAAATAAATATTCTGGTTAGAAACGACTTTAACCTGGATCAAATTAATCGACATTTTACGGAAGTTAGTAAGTTGAAGGATGACAGGTATGATGTTCGAAAGTAAGTTTTTTAAGCATCCGTAAATTGTTAATTTTACACTTTAAACAGAATTTTTTTCGTTAAATTGCGGAAAAAAATCGAAATTAAATGAGTTTGAATAATAATATTGACTCGAGCTCAAGGATTTTTTAATAACTCAATTCAAATTCGCTTTTCAAAAAATGAACCAAACTCATCTCAAAGTTTCTAGAAATTCACGAGCTTAATTTAATTCATCAGTTTTAACTGAATAATTTCGCACCTAAATCGAAACTGTGAAAATGGGTTTTTTGCTGTTTTAGTTGTTAGAGCATGACAAAAGTCTTAGTAAATTTAGCATATAGAACCTAAGTCTAGGAATCATTTAAAAATTTCAAGTTTTCAAAACATGGTTGTAAATGATTTTTTTTTATAACCGGAGAATATTTACAGGGTTCGTACTCATCAGGGGAATATGGGATTCAGGGGAAAATTCGGGGATGAATTATATCTCAGGGGATAATACAAGAAATTTCCGAAGCCTGGGAAAACCTGGCAAAATGACCGACTTCTCTGGGAAATTAAGGACAATTGCTTCTGTTCACACACTTTATGATGCCCTATCTATTGACATCCATTGAGTCACTACACTGTTAAAAATTTTGCTCTAGTTTGAACAAAATTTCGGTACTCAGTAAGCTGCCAACATAAGATGGAGAAATATCGTACCAACCAGTTGGAGCTTCCAGTTTCAACTTCGTTCCAACAATTGGAACTATGCTTCAACAGGAGCTCCAAATATTGGTTCAAGATTTCGCCATCTTACAGTGGCAGCTATTGAGCACCGAAATTTGGTTAGGACAAGATTTTTAACAGTGTAGATATACTTCCTAACATTGTGAGGTTTAACAGTACAAGAGTAATTTAGGAAAAAAATAAAGGACTTTTTAAAACTGATATTTGCACTTGTAGCTTTCATATTATTCACAATGCTTTTCAAAGATGTAATAAAGTCATAAAGTGAAAATTAAATTCTTGCTGCAACCTACCACATTTTTAAGGACAGCTTCAACTTATTTTTATTTTATTTTATAGAAGTGGGATTGTCATTATACTGGTTTTAAAAATGTTGTTAATTGTTGACATAAAAAAAATGTACATTCCGGAAAATACAACAGGGGATTCTCAGGGGATTTTTCTTGAAAAAAGAATATGAACCATATTTTGCAGTTAAAGTTCTATTTTTAAGCCCAACGGTTTAGGAATAAGCTGTTTATCAACTATAAGAATGTATAATATGCAATATATTTTAGACAAATAAAAGTATGCTATACGATATAAATTATTACAATATTTTCAAATTGTAAATTGAAAAGTAAATCAATAAAAAATTTACTTAATGTCTGCATGTAAATCGATAAATATTTGTTAATTGAATTTATTTCTCCTCTTAGCTTATGAATACATCATCCACTGATTTAATTAAAGTAAAATGTTCTACGTAAAAAAAATGCATATGAATTTATGCTATATTAAAAAAAAAATCCATTGTTATGAATAAACATTTTATTCTTGTACTACTTCTCAGCCGTTTGAAAACCTCACCATTAACAATCTAAAAAATAGAATCTTCAGAGCGAAAAAAAAAAGCTCTTTGTATGTGCCGCCTTTTCCCCTATATTATTTATATAGATCATGAATTAGAGTAAAAGGTACGACCAATTGCCTTCACATTGCCATAACAGGATCTAAGCTTTTAAAGCTCATTAGGCGTACCCCTTAACTCTGCCCCCTGTTGTTATAATTCCACGTTCCAGAAAGAATGCAAAGAAAAGAATATAAATAGATAAAGCTTCTTTAAAACATCTATTCCTTTCTCTTTACCTTTTATTGGTACTTTATATCACGAAATCCACGATAAGATTTACTCCACCTGGTAGGGAAAAAAAAGAAAAATATGGCAAAAAGATATTTTTCCCTCCCATCTTCCCTCGATGCAAGCGATTATTAGCATTTATTTGCAAGCCCAGGTGTTAAAATCCCTAAATCCGGGTTCAGAATAAAAAAAGTATATCACAAAATTGAAAAACTGGGAGGGGGTAGGGATTCGAATAAGAAAGTAGGGAGATAATTATAGATTTATTTCTTAAGTTCGGCTATTTTAAAAGAATTCCTTAAATTAAAATTTTATTCTAAAGTTTTGTGGAAGAGATTATTATTGTTATTATTTTCTTCAACAGGTTTGCCATTTTAACTCATTTGAAAAATTCGTGTTGCTTGTTATTGTAAAAGTTTCTTTCTCTCTCTCTCTGTCCCTTTACGTTCTTTAAATGAAGATGTCTATATTTTGTTTTGTTTTTTAATCTTCTTTCTTTCTTTGAATTTTTTTTTCTCTTCCATCCTGCAGTCAGTATTTCACATATTATATACATAATTTTTTTATTATTATTTGTTTAAAAAATAAATAAATGATAAACTCTATTTCAGTATTTTATTTTTATTTTATTTTTTATTTATTTAAGTTCTGTTCGTAAAATTGAAAAATGACTGATTAACACCAAAATTTACAGACGAATTTCTTTAAACTAAAAACTTACTTTCCTAAACGTATATTATAAAAGCAGAATTTTATTTAAATATACTTCATGCGGTTTGGCAGCTTGTAATTGGGCGCTAACGCCTTTCCTTTTGCTATTCACCTGTATTTTTTTATGTTATTTATTTACGAACAAGAAACAATTAAAAACTATGCACAGATCACTGCAATTCCTCCCTCACCACCACTATCACCCTTGTTTTCATCTTAATATGCATATTATCCTCTTCCTTCCTCAACTGTAGAGTATCCGCGGTGTAAATCATGCATTCTAATACAAAAACAAATCCCAGTAAAATCCGCATTTAAATCATCTATAGAGATCTTAATTCATGGATTGCATCGGAAACAATAGATAAAGTATGACGCAATAACGATGCTTCAAGGTTTCCTTCGCCATCTTTGTGCGTGGAAGGGGTGAGAGGGTGGAAGATTTGTTAGCGGATTGTCTCTCTCTTTTTTTTCTTCATTTATTTCAATGAATTACGAGATCTGGACAGGTGGCGTGCTGGTTATTTACCGATTTGTTCTCAAGGTTCACGTTGTTGAAGATCGGGAAAAGGTGAATTTATAGGTTTAAAAGTGTTGATGTACACTCCTGTGTTAGAGGTGAGACCTCCAAAGAGGATGGATAAAGTGAGGAATTATAGATTTTTTTGAAGAAATATTTAATATGTGTCCCTTTGTCATTTAGATAATAAACATACATTTTTTTAAAACTATGTAGACATATTAGACTACTGATGGTCTCTTTGAAATAGAATAAGAATTAATAGCATTTTAATTGCGAATTATAAAAAAGAACTTATAACTGTTTTAGACATTTTTTGATTAAAAAATTATAAATTTAATTTCAGATTCAATTTTTATCAAACTGATTTTGCATGTATCTGTATCTCTTAAATGAATAATAAAAATTAATTGATTGCAGTATATGGGTTAGAAAATTTTTCTAAAAGAAATGTACACCTTTTCAACTTCCCAACCTACTTTATAGGATATGATTGATTGGGACAGTCTCAGGTCCCGCAGAAAAACTTTATGCCCTTTCCCATATTTCAATTAAAACATAGATAGTCAAATTTTCTTTCTTTCTTCCCTCTGGTTTTCTTTGCATTTTTTCTAACGTCTGAGACCTAAGATTCAAACTTTCATAATCCAGATTTGTCGCCATATCTATCCAAAGGTCCCAGATTCTGCTTTTGACACAGACATTTTTAACTGAATTGGAATTAAGTTATATTGTTTTACGAACAGAAATTTTATTAAAATAGAGTTTCTCACCAGAGAAAATTATACTAAAACTTTTAGAACTTCTGTTAGCAGGCGCATCGTTAAAAACAATAACAGGCAAAAAGGAGAAGATTCTCATTATAAACAAGACGGAAAAAAAATCAAGAATCTATTTCAATTAAAAGCAGAAGAAAGGGTGATTTCTAAGATAGTCTGATGAATATAGGCTTAGCGACCTTTCAATCACTCTATTTGAAAACATTCCTAACGACCTATTGTTTCGAAGTATCTTTAGTGATACCCAGATCTCAGAACACCCCAGTCGTAACAAAATTAATCCCATCCCGTGAAAAATCCACATCGTACGTCTGGTGTATATTTAAAGGGTGGGGAAAAAATAAGAACCTAATGTCATTACATCTTTTCTTTTTTTCTTCCACTTTTTTTTATTTCTATTTCTTTTATCTATTCCAGGGATTGTAAGTAAGTGCAACGAAATCGTGATTACCGATTGCTAATCTGGACTTTATCAAGACTCAGTCTTGATGCCATTTGGTTAGAGATTGCTTCATTTGAGCGAGTGCATACCCAACGTTTTTTAATTGACTCCCGTGTGCCCCTACATGAAGTAAATAGGGGTTATATCGGTCATTACGTTCAAAATGGGATTTTTGAGGCTCTTTCGCAAAAAATGTATAGCGCCAGCTTCTTCTCCATCTACTTTTGAAGATTTGAGTCTTCAGTTCTCTCTTTTCTCTTTATATTTTCACCGGGACTGCTCCTTTTTTTTTCTGCCCTTCTTAATGGTGAATAAAGGCGCCCTGATTCCGATTACAAAGACATGAATATGCGATCCTATCAGGAAGCGATGGACGGCCGAAATTTATTGGTACGTTGGAATCGGAGAATGTGGTGTTCGCGGGTGGGCTCTGATGCCGCATGCTAATGCGTCAGCTTTATTTCTATTTTATTTTTGCGTTTTTCTCCCACCTCTGTCGGCTAATGCATTTTCGAAGAAATGTATCTCGACGCAGAAAAAAAAAAAGTAACCAATAAAGTAACAAACAATCCAAAGCCAGATCCAAATAAGATCGATTGTCTAAGAAGGATAGGCGCTCGTGATTTCATTCACC
Organism: Maratus speculifer; assembly: GCA_964019185.1. Taxonomy (NCBI): domain Eukaryota; kingdom Metazoa; phylum Arthropoda; class Arachnida; order Araneae; family Salticidae; genus Maratus; species Maratus speculifer. The sequence continues at coordinate 277,907,405 of OZ025295.1, read as the reverse complement.
TCGAATGAATATTATCTACGAGCAGCAGAATGTCGCTTGTAAATTGAAACATTCGGAAAAGTCTTTCTTTTATTTAAAAACTTAGGGGCCGTTCAAGTATTACGTGAGCATATTTTTAGTCATTTTGTATCCCTCCCTACCCTTTGTAAGGAAAAATAAATACTAGACCCCTCCCCCCCCCCGCCTTTGCTTATATAAGATTTTATGACATTCTTCCATATTAGTTCATCAAATTTACACATAAATAGGCATATAGGGGTTGTGGTATCGAAGGAAAATAAAATTGGTTTAATATACTGTTGCTTATTGCATTAAACAATTCATTGAATACATAATGCCTTTAAGCATATTATTTATCACACTGAATTTATATATATTTAAAAAAAAAATTAAGAAATACAATGGGCCTTACTTATTTAGGAACATCACTAAACATTTCATCCATAATCATAGGAGTATTATGTGTTTGGCGTTCAGATTTCCAGTCTGGTGTCAAAGAACTTTGAATCCATATTTCTGCATTATATATTATGATGTTTTGAATGTATTGGTTGACTATAATGTTCCACTTTTTCAGACCTAGTTTACTCCATACCTTTTTTCCTCGAGTGGTTCAGCATCCGCAGAACGCTTATCCAAATCATGCTCTTTTTGCTTTTTCTTGTTAAATAATGTTTCTTCACTACATAATACTTGCGTAAGCACTCTCGTGACCCCCTCTCCCCCTTGTCAGCAAAAATAAGCAGACACTGGACAACCCCCGCCCTCCCTCCTTTATTGATTACGTAATACTTGAACGACCCCTTATTTAGCTCAGAAGATAGAGACATTCGAAACACTCTAAACTAAAGACTTTTGATGTTGACTGCTTTCAGTTTCTCTCTGTTATCAGATAAGTAAGAAAAGAAATTTTTTAAACCAAAAAAGAAATTTCAAATTGTACTTTATTGTATATTTTTTAATAAAAAGAAATAACAGATTTTAATATTCTTTTAATACTTTTTTTTAGATAAGTCAAAGTTTTTCATTGAAAACTATTTTATATATTTAAAAATAAAATAAAATAACATTATAAAAGACTTTGTTTTTCTCTAGTATAGCAAATATCTTCCTTCGCAAAAATTCAGTGAAACACAGTGCTTCCATGTTTTTCCGTCTTTTTGAATATCAGTATTTTAACACAGAAAATGTTTTATTTATTTGGAACATTTGAAGGATTTAAAAGAACAAAATTTTTTCTAAAATAATAGTGGTGTTAAAAAATAAATAAAAATAAATATAAATAAATAAATAAATAAATAAAACAGAGGGAGGGAGAGACAGACAGAGAAAAAGAGAGAGAGAGAGAAACATGGCAACCCTATATACATTTTCATATCCTTCCTCAGTCACCATAAATAGAACTTTAAAATTGCAAATATAACTGCCATATATGTGTCGTAATACACATACATATATGACACGTAGTTATACGTGTCGTACACATATAACTGTGTATGATACGTTATACACAGGTATCATACACAATGTATAACACGTGTTTATACACTGTGACACGTAATAATATATGAAATCAATCCTTAAGTGCTTAATATCTTTCCCCTGATGTTTTTCTTTCTTTCTTTTTTAAATATTGACATATAAATAAGACTCTGAAGTCAACCTCAAATGATATCCCACTTTTGAGCAACGAGATGCTGAGTAGGAATCTAGGAAAAAAAAGTGACCGGAAAAAAAGTTATCGGGAAAAAAGTGACATAAACTACAAAAGCGGAAAAAAGTGACACGGAAAAAGTGACGTGGAAAAAAAGTGACAAGGAAAAAAAGTTACCGGAAAAAAGTGACAAAGAATTCATTTTAGGGATTTATTATTGATTTTAGGGATTCGTTGTTTAAGTATGAAACAGGGATGCCACTTTTCCGCCAAATGGCGGATTTCCGCTTTTTTTAATTTTTAAGAATCCGCGATTTTCGTTAAGAGATCACAAAATAAAATAACGATTTTCGTCAAAAGATCGCGAAGTAAAACGGCTATTTTCGTCAAACGATCGCGGTATAAAACGGCTATTTTTGTCATACGATCACGAAGTAAAACGGCGATTTTTGTCAAACGATCGCAATGTAAAACGGCGATTTTCGTCAAACGATCGCGATATAAAATAAGATGTTCATCAAACGGTCGTGAAATAAAAAGGCGATTTTCGTCAAACGGACGCAAAATAAAATGGCGATTTTCGTCAAACGATCGCGAAGTAAAACGGCGATTTTCATCAAACGATCGCGATATAATGCGGCGATTTTCGTCTAACGATCGCGATGCAAAGCGGCGATTTTTGTCAAACGATTGTGATGTAAAGCGGCGATTTTTTTCAAACGATCGCGATATAAAGCGTCGATTTTTGTCAAACGATCTCGATGTAAAATGGCAATTTCTGTCAAACGATCGCGTTGTAAAACGGCGATTCTAGTATAAACGAACGCAGTAAAGAAAAAAAATTGCAATTTTTGCTATTTATTTGTGGAATAATTATTGAATCTATTGCCTGGTTACCTAAATTAATTAAAAATGATGCAATACATAAAATCCCTCACTAAATCTGTTGCTGGGTCAACTTAATTGATCTAAAAAAATCATTTTTATTTACTAAGTTTTCACGCACAATGAATTAACAGCATATTTCAAAATTTTGACAAATGCACATTTAGAAAGACTTCTGTTAAATGTTTAAAAGAAAGGAAAGAAAAAAAATTGTTATAAATTTAATTTATTTAGTTTATTAAAGACAATAAAGTTAAAAAAAAATTCCCGCATAAATGTTGTGAAAAGACGATAAAGTTAAAAAAATTCCCGCATAAATGTTGTGAAAAATGTCGTAAATTTTACTTTACGCATAATTTCCTCTTTTTTGTTAATTTCTTAGTGGCATCCCTGATGAAAGGGGGATCGGGGAGGGGGGCTCATAGTTTAGGTAAATGGGTTTTTCATTGTGAATTAACTGTTTTGGTTCAATTTTTGGATATACGTTCATCCTGAAAAGACGCTTGCCTGATTAGTTTAGGGAAGGTACGATTACCCCCCCCCCCCCCATCCGTTCTCAATTAAATGAATGGGTTTTTATGCAGAATTGTCCAACGTGTGTCAAATTTGCGTATAGGTTCTTTTCGATAAGGCTTATATATAGGTTCTTTTCGATAAGGCTTATATATAGTATACAATGCCTGAAGAGATTTAGGAGTTCTAATGGTTAAGTATAGAGAAGGAACGGGGGATAACCTTTCTAAAATTAAATTAATAACTTTTTACGCATAATTATCCGATTTGCTTAGAAGTTTGGACAAAGGTTCATTGTGATAAGACGTATCTCTGATTAGTTATGGGGTTCTTCTGCTTATTATAAAGGGGGGCGAGCAATTATATCCCCTTAAACTAGAAAAATAGGTTTTTATGCAGAATTATCCCATGCATTTCAAATTTTAAATATAGGTTCTTTCTGATAAGGTGGATCTCTGAATAGTTTTAAGGATTTAATATCTAAGTATAGAAGGGGAATAGAATATAAACCACCTTAAATTAAATTACTTTTTACGCAGAATTATCAGATTTGCTTCAAATTTTGGATTATAGAACCATTATGATAAGGCGTATCCCTGATTACATATGGGGTTATTTTGCCAATTAAAAATTGGGGCGGATGATTATCCCCCCCCCCCCTTAAATTAGATAAATTGCTTTTTATGCTCACTTATCCGATATATTTCATATTTTGGATATATGTTCTTTCTCATAAAGTGAATCCCGGAATAATTTTAAAGGTTTAATGGCTAAGTAAACACTGGAGGAACGGATGATACCCCCCCCCCCCCTCTTAAATTAATAAATGGCTTTATACGCAGAATTATCTGATTTGATTCAAATTTTGATTGGGCGTTCATTATGATAAGGCGAAGTCCTGTTTAATTGTGGGTTATCCTCCGTTCATCGCTCTTTACTTAGCCATTAAACCCTTAAAACTATGCAGGGATTCACTTTATCAGGAAGAACCTATATCCAAAATTTGAAATACGTTGAACAGTTGTGAAAGAAAAAAAAACAATTTATTTTATTTAAAGAGTGGAGGATTAATCGCCCGCTTCCCCTATTTAATTATCAAAAGAACCCCATAATTAATCAGAGATTCGCCTTCTTATAATGAATATACATCCAAAATTTGAAGCAAATCGGATGATTCTGCGTAAAAAGCCATTTATTTAATTTAAGGGGGTTTATCCCCCGTTCCCCCTCTATACATAGCCATTAAACCCATAAAACTATTCAGGAATTCACTTTATGAGAAAGATCCTATATCCAAAATTTGAAATATATCGGATAAGTGTGCATAATTTTTTTAATCTAATTTAAGGTGGGTATAGTAATCACCCGCCCTCCTTTTTAATTACCAATAGAACCCCATAACTAATCAGAAATACGTCTTATCATCATGAACCCATGTCCAAAATTTGAAGCAAATGGGATAATTCTGCATAAAAAGCCATTTATTTAATTTAAGAGGGGTTTCCTCCATCTCCCCTTCATACTTAGCCATTAAATCCTTAAAACTATTCCGGAATTCACCTTACCAGAAAGAACCTATATTTAAAATTGAAATACATTGGATAATTCTGCATAAAAACATATTTATCTAGTTTGAGGGGGAGAATTGCTCGTCCCCCCCCTTTATAATAAGCAGAAGAACACATAACTAATCTAAGACACATCTTATCATAATGAATTTATTTCCAAAATGTTAAGCAAATCGGATAATTATGCGTAAAAAGCCATTAATTTAATTTAAGAAAGGTTATTCCCCGTTCCCCCTCTATACTTAACCCTTAAACTCCTAGAATCTCTTCAGGCATTTTATACTATACATAAGCCTTATCGAAAAGATCCTATATGCAAATTTGACACACGTTGGATAATTCTGCGTAAAAACCCATTCATGTAATTGAGGACGGATGGGGGAGGGGGTAATCGTCCCTTCCCAAAACTAATCAGGCAAGCGTCTTTTCAGGATGAACGTATATTCAAAAATTGAACCAAAACAGTTAATTCAGCATGTAAAACCCATTTACCTAAACTATGAGCCCCCCCCCCCCCCGATCCCCTTTTCATACTTAACCAATGAATTCCCAAAATCAATTCCTTCTCACTTTTTTTCCGGTATCTTTTTTTTCTTGTCACTTTTTTCCCGTGTCACTTTTTTCCGCTTTTGTAGTTTATGTCATTTTTTTCCGATAACTTTTTTCCGGTCACTTTTTTTCCGTTTACCGCTGAGTAGATGTACAAATATTGTAACTATTTTGCCTGTCAAAATACACGATGTTAAAGGCGTGTTTATGAAGATAATTTTTATTCACCACCGTTCGACTGATTTACCATACTTTCCCTGGCAAGCACTACATTAAGTGATCGATTTCTGTAAAAAAAAGTTTGAAAAGTTTTATGACATTATGAATTGCGACTGATGTCACGTACAAAACCCTTTTCTAAAAATATATGTAAAGTACAGAAGTATTTTTTTTTTCATGTTTTATAAAATTGTAATATTAACAATTGAAATATTTCTTATTCCACATAATGATCCTTATAAAAATGGCTTTAATTTTCTTTAAAAATCAATTTGTAACAAAAGTTCTTGATGACTTACTTGATGGTTTTTTGCAAAATAGTATAGGTATTTGAAATGATGCTTGTCACATAAGGATTTTTCACATTCTTCACTAAATCTTTGAACCATCAATTTCACCCCCCCCCCTTTTTTTTTTTTTTTTTACTTTAGTCATTCGAAATTTTAAGATGAAAGTATAATGATATTAATCTTCCAATGATCCCTCTGAAAAAAAAAAAAAAAAAAAAAAAGTTACTGAACTGTCAATATTTCTAATGTCTGGTTATTCAAAATAAAGTGCATTAAATATATGTTCAATTACTATCCAATTAGATTACACTTCTTTCTTACAAAAGTTCTTTAAACTTACTGGGTTTTTCTATCGATGCCCATTATTCTCTCGAAACATAAGTAGTGAAAGCTTTTTATTATTAGATTGGTTCATAATAAACATTACAATAAAAATAAATCGGTGATCTACATTTTTAGGGATGCAGTTCTACTTTTAACTATAAGTCCATAAAAATAAAAGGAATTGTGACATCTCCCTATTAACTTGCAATTAACTCAGCTTGTCACGTCAAACAGCGGGCATTCCATATCAACAAAAATCGTTTCGTTTCGACATTTGTTGAAACTATGTCAGCCATAAATTCCTTTTAATTGACATCTCTCGGACAGCTTGTGTCATTGATATACATAAAGTGATAGAGCATAGTCGATATTCAGTAGCAATTTCACATTCACATCGCTTAGTCCAATAATTTGTGACTAATTGTTTATTAAATCACCAGGTTTAAATTCTCAACTCACAAATTCTCTATCTCATGCTGATCACGTATGTCGTCACGATAAGGTTTAAGTTGTTAGGTTTAGCATTTTTTGAGAGGTTTACTTATCTATGCACACTCATATTGAAACAAATAAGTAGGAAATTTCTCTTGATAGTGGACTAATGAGGAATGTACTGATCTATTTAATTAATAGTTCAGACTTACTTGTATTTTATCCTTATCTACAATAAAAAGATCCAACTTGCATCTACCTATTGCTCTTGGGCATAAACAAAAGGGAAGGAAAACGTATTTTTATGGAAGATGGCAAGTTGCTTTGCTTTCTTGCTCTTTCTTTCTTTTTCTTGTTTTTTAAAGAAAACAGCATTATGGAGAGCACATTTTTACAGAGTTCGTCTGTGTACAACATTCCTCTAAAAATTAAAAAGAGCTGTGTTTTTTTACTTTTTGTTCTGTTGTTTTTTGCCATAATACATGATAAGAATCTGTTTTTTCACATCGTTCTCCCATTCATAATAACGAAATTACCAGCAAAGCCAGAAACTCTGAAGGTGAGCTTTTAGTAGAATAAATGTTTCAGGCCCGAGGAAAAGCTTAACCCTTTTGAACTCTTTGTCAGGTCAGCAGACTTAAAATCCCGAAGAGTCTCAATGTTTTAAACCAATTCTAAGTTTTTAAAATTCTTCAGACTCAATACATGTAAGATGCGGTTTTCACAGATCTTCATGATAAAGGATTTTCTATTCAACCGTACTTTCATGGATGAAAAAAGACAAAGGTTTTATGATCGTATGTATATATCCGTACGATATAAGTATACATACTTTCTTCTTTTTAATGAAGAATAAAAAAAAATATATAATAAATCCAGAAATAAGCCCTGAAATTTTTGTCGAAAATTTGGTCTATCCTATCAATTTAATTTTTCATAAAAAATTTCCGTGGAATCAAAAATTATTCATGGAGGAATCCAAATCAATTTAAAAGACAAATGAAATTTTTGCGTTACAAAGTTGTTTTAATTTTGTTATCAATAATAATAAAAAAAATAAAAATAATAATAAAAAAGATTACATTAACTATTGGTGAGTTTCTTTATGTTTCCTTGCTTCTTGAACAACGCTCGTTAATTAGAATGATTTCAAAAAACTGAATTATTATTTTTTTTAAATCCCTGATTGCAATTATGTTTGACATAATGTAATTTAAAATTATGTTTGACAGTAATATGATTTTGTATATGGGAGAGAAAGGGACTAAACAACTTGAACAAGTCTGTTATCAATTGAAATTTCTTAGTATTTTATTTCATTTCATTTATTTATTTATTTTTTCAAATTGACAACATTTATATACATATTTCTAAGGGCAACTGAATGACAACACATTTGATAGTAGCAGTTTATAAAGGAGGGTTTTTATAGTGTAAAAGTAAGTTACTAATCTGTCTTTACTGCTTTGCAACATATTTGAAAATTGTTTATGTGAATTCGGTTTGTCTGGTCATATGTCCGTGCCCCAATATACTTAAATACATTCGGATTGTCCAGTAATTGATATACGTTATGGAGGTTTACCCAGGCATGTTTGGTTTAACAAATAAAGTGCTTTGCATTTTACAGGGATATTCAAATAAATACCTTAACGTTTTGGTCTAAAGGGGGGGGGGGATCTTTTCATTGTATTTTAATGATGTTAAATAGTTTCATATTTATTGAAATTGATACACATCGGTAAAATACGCTTTGACATGCTTACTTTCCAATAGCAGTTATAATTAATTTACAGAGGCACTCAAAAGAATTCCATTATATCATGATCTAGGTATATTCGAGCTATGCATATTCGTGATGATATAATCTATCAAACAATGATGATAACGAATGATACAATGATTTAAGACGATGATGACAGTGAATGATATAATCTATCAATCATTACAGATGTAGATCTTTCATTAATGTCAGACCTACATCTGTAATGTTTTTGCATAAAAATGTTTTAAGTTGTATACTTTGCTCAGGATTTTTTAATCTTTTCACAAAATCTGTGATTTTCTTCGGGACACTTCCAGAGACAAAAGATCGTTTAAGATCTGCACTAACCGCTCCAGATGAATTTAATGCACTCTATAGTTAGAGAAAAAATTCAAATAAAATTCATTATAGTCAATGTTTAAAATTCGTTGAAACAAAAAAAATTATAGTCGTATTAAATAGGGAAAAGAGAAGGGAAACAAACATACCTTTCCAATTCTGAACTGATATTCATTTTGATATTTTATTGCATTTACAATGTAGAATGCAGCTCCGTTTTTATATTGCCATATCACAACTGTGTAATTTTTGGAAATATTTTTGAAATATAGAAAAACATCAATAGATGTATATATGGGTGATTCTACGATAAGAGGTTCAAAAACATGGAGAATTCGGCCAAAAAGAAAAGTTTGAGTTTGATCAAAAACCTTTAAATTGTGATTTTTGTCCCATTTACTTACTTTTTCATATAAGGGCAAGTCACTTTATACATATTTTATAACTTTTTCTGGTCAGTGACTCGCTCCCCTGGCAGTTATCGTGCCAGGGGAAATACGGCAGGGGAGAGACATTTTCGTGTAAATTCAAACTTTTTAACTGACTGAATTAGTTTTTCGGTTAATTGTGTATTTCACTTTAAGTATTACCGTATTGTTTAATTAGGGCAGTAAATGCAATCGAATTAAATGAATATTATAAGTTTTATGACTTACCAGGGGAGATACACGATCACTGTGCGAAACCACTACAAAACACGGTCGCGTCGCAACAACTAAAAATGGCGACGCTTAAATGGCTTGCGCGTTTAGTATTGCTAACTTCAAGCCAATAGATGTCCTTAAACACTACTTCCAATATAGCCATCGTTGAATTTATATTTGTTTCAGCGGAACGAAATTTGACAGGGGAGAGACACAAAAAAAGCGGGACAAAAGTTAATTAAAAAAATTATTTGAAATTAACAAAAATATTTTATTTTTTATTTTATAATACTTAAGTATAATTATTTAAATTCCAATTAAACATACTTTAGCTAAGCATCTGACGGAAAAAATATATGTATTGTTCGAAAGTTAAATTGAAACCGGCAAGGGGACATGCCAGGGGAGGGGACTTTTTAGACTTTGTAAGAAATTTCAGAAAAATGTGTTTAAATTAGGCATTCAATAGTGATGTTATTTAATAAAGTATATTAAGATGATGCGATTCATTGCAAAAAAACAACATATAGAATAAAAAATCTGTTTTAAACGGATTGCCGTACAAATTACCTCTTATCGTAGAATCACCCATATATATGTATAAGGAATAATAATAAAGGACAAAAATTCGAAAGAAAGCTAATTTTCTCAGATAAAGAACACGGGATCTGTCAGTAATTTCTCACCATGAGCACGGCGTTGTAACCATCGTAAGCATGACAAATTATGATTGTTTCTAAACTCTTTAATTTGTACGCTTTTGTTCCATGGAGAAAGACACAAAAGAATCAAAATTCATCAACATTATTTTCCCCTCGGTCATGAAAAAGAAAGAAGAACATAAAAATTTCTTTTGTTACTTCTCATCTCAACTTTTATGCATAAGTAATATAGAAAAAATACCTTTTTTATTATTATTCCTTTCCCCTAACAAATGTTTAAAAAGTATTTAACCCATTTAAAATATTAACTTGAAAAAAAATTAGAATTATTAAATAGATGATTTAGAGCATAGGCAATTTGTGAATATTAAATGAAATTCTACACTGAATTTTTAAAATGACTTTTTTAATTTCTTTTCTGCAGAAAATATTGCTGATTATTTGCATATATATATTTTTTTTAATTTTATTTATGTTAAATTTATAATTTATATTAAAAGTCTCAAGAGTTTCAATAATTTTCATACTTAAAAAAAAAAATACTGAATTACAAAAAAAAAAAAAAAAAAAAAAAAAAAAAAAAAAAATCGAATATTTTAGAGCTCATTATAAAGTAACTTATATTAATGGATTCTAATTAAAGCATTGAAGAGATTATTCCCTTTTCCTCCCCGTTATGAATATGCGGTGATAATTGAGTTTAATAACTTATATTTTCTAGTCATTTGTTTATTAACAAGTTATAAATACATAATAATATTATTACATAGTCATTTTTAATGCTGTCAAACGAAAATGTCTCACTAATTTGCATTCAAGGAATTTTATTTGTCCTAATTAAATTTATTTTGATCCAAAAAAATTAAAAAAGTTCTTTTATGTATTTAAAAACATTTTTTTTTTCATTTTGTGAACGCCTTCCATTAAAAAAAATCTTTATTATTTTTTCTGCTATTTCAGAGTTGCCGTTTCGATGCTGTGTTATAAAAATACGTCTATTTATAAAGAATGCTTTAAAAATGCTGGGAAAATCATAAGTATTCTTGTACAAAGAAAAAAAAAAGAAATGATTTATTCCGTTAAAGTAATACTACAAAGAAGGCAAAAAAATCATTGTTAACATAATGTATTAATGGATTAACATATGTATATCAAATTCAACAATAATTTGTAATTATTTTAAATAATTTAATTCATTTTTACTTATTTTATGTATTTACAATAAAACATTTTTAACTTGATTATAATAAGCAAATGTTCTGATCTGTTCATTTTCATTCTTAATGAATTAACATTATAATAATCTTTAAATATATTAAAACGCTGCGAAAAAAAAAAAAAAAAAAATCAGTTTAGTGCAAAATTGATATATTTGCGCATGCGTGAAGTTAAATCAAACTCCTATTTAATTTTAGAGTAAAGTAGGATGAAATCCGGTTAGCCTAGTTATCTAAGACTGCAGTTCAAAGCTGTGAGTTTTTGTAGAAAACGCGAGTTCGACGCTAAAGCCAGGAAGAATGATTTCTGTAATATTTTTGGCTATATCATTTCAATCGTCATATATTATTTCAGAAGAAGTTGTTCGAATACTTTATAATTAAAAAAATTAATAAACAAAGTTTTTAAAAATAATTTTATATTAAAAATATTTGTTAAAATTATTTATTTGCGTATAATTCTCTGTATCATTCTTTTTCGTAAAAAAAAAAAAAAAAAAAAAATAATAATAATAATAATAATAATAATAATAATAATAATAATAATAATAATAATAATAAAACAGAAGAAAAAAGATATATACATAAAAACTATAAAAGAAATTACTTTGACAATTGACATATATAGTTTAATATTTAAATAATGATTGAAAATGCAAACTAAAATTCAAGAACTTAAAAAAATATATTATAAATCGTTAGTTGCAAGCATCAAGTTTTAATTTGGACTTTTAGAATGAGGTTGATAAAAATAAAATTATTGAAAACTTTTAATGACCATTTAATTAATATACATTTTATGTATATAAAATGCTAAATATTGTTATTTAAAAAAAAGAAAAGAAAGAAAGAAAGTAAAAGATACTGTAGTAAGAAAAAATAAATGCTCAACCCAATAATTTTAATTACATTTTTTGATTATAAGCAAACATACTTGATTATAAATTATAAACTTCTTCATTAAATATGTTAGACTGACATCACCATCTAATACCTTAACCTTTTCGCTCCCTTAGTCACATATGTTCCGCCTTTAGTGTTGTTGGATTATTCGAACATATCGTTAATATTGCATAAAAATAATATCAGTTATATTGAATATATAAAGTTATAATAATTCGTAGAAATTAAAGACATTTATTGTTAACTTTTATTTTATAAGGAATCATTCTTCGAATAAATTACCTTTAACTCTCAGTCTTCACAAATGCGAACTTTTTTGTGTGTTTGTGAATATCTATTAATAAAAAATAAAGAATTATAAAAGAAAAAACATTTTCAAAACATTTTTCAAACAAAAGTCTTTACATTATCACATTAAGCACCACAAAAAAAGTCTCTTAAGAGATTAAATCTATAGAAATAACTTTTAAGATACCTTTATAAATCCTTTAACGTATAAAACCTTTAACACTCAGCTTTCACAAATATGATATTTTCCCCCCTTGAATGTGTGTTTGTGAATATCTTTTAATATAAAACAAAGAAATTATAAAAGCAAAACATTTTTCAAACAAAAGTTTTTACATTATCACATTAATTACCATAAAAATGTCTTTGAAAAGATTAAATCTATAAAAATCACTTATAAAATGTAGCAATTCCTCAAGATTTCAAAATTAAATTTAAAGCAACTTATTAAAAATTCAAGCCTTTTTTAAGTGAAATATTTAAATTATTTTCTGTCAAATCTGGACAGGTATACTATCTATTGTAGCTGTAATAACAGATATGCTAAAAAAGTTTTAGTGATGTTACATCGTCAGTATACTTTGACTGACATTCCGACAGCATTTATCCTATTAATTGCAACTTTGTTGTAGTTTTATAAAACAGTACAAGAAAGTTGAAGTTTTATTTCCACCATAAAATAAGCTAAAAACATCCTCTATTTATCACGGTGCGATTCCTCCATTCAGGCGTTAAAAGATTTCAGGCATTGTTGTGAGAGCAAAAGAAAGAAATGAAAATTTATATTACACCCATAAAACAGAGGAAATTCCAGAAAGTGTTTATGGAAAATTTAAACTTTGAGAATGTATACATCACGTGCGTTATTAACGAAATTAACTATCGCGCTTTCAACATTATAAGAAAGCAAATAAGTAGACTTTTAAAACGAGTCTAGTTTTCTTTATTTAGTATGTGTTTTACTGAAGGGGAAGTACTTAAAGAAAATTTTATTTTGAATAAAAGCAAACATTGTTACATTCACAAATTGTTAGTGTTACGCGTGCTTTTGAGTTTGAATTTGATAAATGAATCACTTAAAAGTCAAGAGGATTATTTCAATGCAGAACTCCGTTCTTTTTGAGCGAAAAATATAGAAAGTAGTTCTGCAAATGGATATATGACTTTATACCTTTCACGTCAAATTTTGTACGGAAATTTTTTTTTCTTTATTTCTACCTTGACGGAATTTAACTTGAACTAAAAAGATAATTATAATAGTATTATACACACACACATATATATATCAAACTGTTTTGATTAAGTTTGTTCAAATGTAGCATATTTGCTGTTCATTAAAAATGAAATACAATTTAGTTTTGAAAAAAAAAAAGTCTCATATTTTTCAAATAAAGCAAAAGTTCTTAAGAATATTTGAAATTTTTATCCAGGACAATTTTCCATTTTTAAATGCTAAATAATACTATAAAAATATTTCGAATTAATGGCCTAAAAAGAAAAGTAATAAACAATTTTTTTAGTTTAAAAAAAAAAAAAAAAAAAAAAAAAAAAAACATATACTGGACAATTGCATCATAAAATATAACTACTAAAAATGTATTTGTTAAAAATACATAACCTTGCTCATTGGTATACAAAAACAAGAATTACAATATGAACTTGTACAATGAAAAATAAAATAAAATAAAATCTAAAATCGACGTTTCGAAACCGTCTTCTTCAGCCGTCTTCGGGAAAATATGATGGTTAAATTACAAAAAGTTCAGAGATGATTGCTTCGTGCGCGAGAGATAATATTTCAAAATAAAATCGAAATGAATCAAAAGTTTGAACATGCTGTCATCTAAGCTCTAGGAAAAACTAAACTATTGCAAACAGATACAGATTTTAGACTTTATGGTGTTGTGCCAGATTTTTGATCTGACAAAAATCTTAAAATACGTAATAATAATAACAATAATCATAACAATAATAATAATGGTTTTAAAATAACTCCCTCGGTTTTTTTTTCTCTACTTTTCACAAAGTTATTTGTATTACCTTTGCGTGAATAGTAATTAAAAACAAATCTGTAGATTGCATTTAATTCTATTGTATTTATCTATTTTATTCAGTTACGTGAATGGCAGCATTTGGAGTTTACAATATTATAAAAAATCATCAATCAATAAATATTAAGCAGCATAGAATTTTCTACAATTCTTGGAAAACATCTCTAAATCGTGAACGTATATCAACATCTCCCCCCCCCCCCCCGAACCAGAATCACTTCTTGAAACACAACTTTAAAAGAAACGGCTTGAATTCCAAAATGCGTTAAATTGTCATAAAATATTACCTTCACAAACAACCTTTTGGGCTTATTTACATGTCTAGCTGCGTAACTCGGTAATTTTTCCTTCGATAAAAGAAAAAAAGAGTGTTAAAGTACCCAAAAGAAAAAAAGAAAGTTTGCGGAAATTCTTCTGGACATGCATGTACTTCTACATCTGCATAATTTATTACTCCCTTCGGAGCTAGACAGCCTATAAAATCGAAACTATTGCCGACCTATCAAAAAGCGAGAGATGTTGGGCCATAATCATTCGTCAAAGTTCGAAAACAATCACTCCCTGAAGAACAAGACAGAAATGAAGATAATAATCAAAATAGAAAAATAAAACAGCATCGCCATACTAAACAATGATTTGCTACGTTTGACAGGCCCGTGTCCTTGTGAAACAGCTGTCTCTTTTCCATTGTTCCGTGAGATACAATCCTATAGTCATATTTACGACTATTTTCTTCATTTTTTTTTTAACGCGTATGATTACCTGCTTTGCATGTGCCATATTAAAAATCATATTGGAAAGTGAGGAGGGGGAGATGATGCAACCTCCTTTCCTTCAATAATCAAGAGACTCATAAAAATGGAATCAAACGAGTCCTTCACATCGTGGTTCTATTTATTTTTTATTTTTTTTTATTTATTTATTTTTTTTTTCTTGTAAATGTTAATAATAAAAATCAGGATGTCTTGCCAAGCAAGTTGTGATTCTTGCCGAGAAAGGATAATGGTTCCCAGTAGATATTAAGTAGTTCCCACAAATGAGATTTGTCTTGTTTGTCAAAACAGATTATTTTATGGCAGAAAACAAAAATCTAAGCTGAAAGAAAAATGCATAAATATAAATTAAAAGATCTTTGAAGGACATTTTTGAGTGATGATACAAATAATTTAATCATGTATACTCGACGAGGCTGTTATTAAAACATTATTAAAGAGCGTGTTCAATATATATCGTGAAAATCAGACAGCTTCATCAGAATTTTTTTTTTTTAATCATCCTTTCAACTGAAAAATAATATTCAGTTAAAGCTGGTTGTCACTCATTTTCCGGATTCCACTCGGTAATGTTATATCAATGGGTGTTTCATGTCTTCTTATATATGTAAAATATCTCCTCATGATATTAATATTTTTTATTTCTGTCTTCTGTGTGCTCTTCTTAAAGAATATCTTTTTTCTTAGTTTTCAAATTAATTCTAAAATCTATGCTTAACCCATAACAGGGAAAGTAAAAAAAAAAAAAAAAAAAAAAAAAAAAAAAAAAGTGATATAGAAAAGTAAGTGTTGTCGATCTCTGAAACCGCACGTCCCCTGTTACGGGTTGACACTATATGAAATGTTAAAATTTTACTCATAGTTCATCTGTTTTTCACACATAAAATACTAAATTAAGCATAGATTTTAAAAACATTTTGGCAACTAAGAAAAAAAGCGAGATTCTTTAAGAAGCCATTCGCAAAGTTATTTTTAAGAAAGTCCATCATTTCCTACTAAATCGAGAAAGTTTTACAACTGGGTATTTGACTTTTTCTCGTATTGCGTATCATTTGTGAGATAAGAACGTATACTCTATAATTTGCCGCTAGATGATGCTGTAAACAGATTCATCATGTAGTACATAAATACTTCACAAATAAAAAGCTCTTGACTATAGCTGTCACCATCGCCATTCAGAAGCTTTGGGGATGAACAGGGCTTTAATGAGCACCCTTTATAAATCTATCATCACAAAAAATGTCTAAAACTATCGAAGATCCGTGAATTTCAACAACAGCTTTAATGGATTAAATTAAAGCTCACGACTTTATGGTTAAAATCCACACATATATATATATATATTTTTTTTTTTTTTTTTTTTTTTTTTTTTACAAATTTAACTTAATTTTCTTTGTTGTTATTTTGCTACTTAATCTCATTTAACAAGACAAAAGTCCCCCCCCCCCCGCCGGTCATTCCCTTTTATCCTCGTTTTCTTTCGTTAAATCATTTCAAACTTATTAGAAAAACAATGAAATTTTTTTGCGATTCGTGTAAAATTCTTTGCTTATACACACAGCAATTTTGTTTGACCTTTACAACCATAGAAAACGCACTAACTCCTTTAAATATTACCCTAATCGCTTAAGATACTCTCATCAAGCAAGATGACGACGTTGTTCACATATAAGAAAACATGCATGAAGATGCTCTCCGCAAAATGCAGCAAGTTAGATGGCCTGTGATAGGAAAGGTTCTGCTGCAAGAACTATGCTTTCATTATCAAAAACATCACATATTATTGCAAATAGCCATGTGCAATACTAATATCATAAATTGACTAACTACTAACAGGAGTACTCCAATTCCAACATGTACAATCACAACAAAAATAAACTGGAGAGAATAGATTTGGATTAACCACACATATTTTGTTACATTACAAAAATTAGACATACAAATACGAAAGAAGCATTCACATTGTGAGCACCTTTAGCCCCAGAGTGTTGAATGCACCCGTTAGAAGCAGATGTGAGCTAAACAAGCTTTATTAAAATTTAGAGAATAAACAAATTCTTGAATTCAAATTCTGTTACCGCTAAAGTTTCTAATTCTCCAGACACAATCAATTCATACAGATAGAGGAAGTGCTTTTAGGTGTACGCAAATTTACATCAAAATGCGCGTACTAAACACAAGGACAATCCCATATAAGTCGTCTCATACAATAACATCAAACATTAAAATTTCTATTCGGGCAGTGAAAATGTTTCTGACTCTAAAGTAAGTTTTGGCAATTGTAGTGCTGTTTCTTGTTTGACATGAAACTAAAATTGGATTCGTAAGTTTTGGTTAATCAGAATCTTTGGTAATTAAAAGAGCAGTTACTTTTTCCGAACACACTAGGCTTTTTTACTGCAACATATAAAAGAAAATCATTAAAAATTCAACACAACAAGAAATCAATTTTACATTACTATACAGGGTAGTTCGTTTGACCGTTAACCCCTAGTTTATTCCTAAATTGTTAGTTTGAGAGGTATATCTTCAGTTGCAAAAATGCTTCACTAAATGAAGTTTTTGGAAACCAGAGTCGATTATCTGACATTTTTGTGAAAAATAAGTATGAAAGTGCCAAAGTATTGTATGTCATGCCATCTACTGGTTGTATAATGAAATTTATTCCTTTTGAAACAATTCAAATGATAGAAACAGTTTAAAAGATGGTTAAACGATACTTGTATATCAAGTTGATAAAGAGAGTGGATAAAGAGGCTTTATGTATTCTGACAATATCGACTTAATCTGCATATGCTAGTTGAAGAAACTTGGTCTCTTCTGGCATTGGCAGAACTGGCCTAAAAGAATATAACAAAAAAAAAATGTACAAAATTTGGGAAGAATTTTCTGAAAATAACAGCTAGCAAGGCTGGTTCAATCTAGTTCACAACACCTCATATTAAGAGACATTTCTGTCGGATTTTTTTTTTCCTCCTTTTTAAGTTATGAAATTGAAATTTTTATACATTCCTGGACCTTGTAAGTTATATTTAGAAAAATTTTCTCCATATTCTGACAAGTAAAACAGTAAGCTTTCTTTATTTGCACAAAGAAAATTCATCTAGTTAGGATACTTTGACTTTTATTAATATTCAGAGTTTTGTGACATTCAAAACAGTTGTTGTGCATGTAAAATGCTTTTAAAATTAAAAGTCAAACATACGGGGGGGGGACATCTAACTCTTACAAATAAATAATAATAATAATAAATGATCTCCAGACAGACTAAATAGATATCAGATTATTGTAAACCCTGTATCTTCCTTGCCTTGCATCTGAATCATTCTATCTTTCCTGGAAAGAGCTCTTGAGAAAGTATTTAAATTTTTCAGTTGTTCTAACATATATATTATAAAGCGTTCATCATTGAACGTTCTGTCGTTGAATCTCCATATTATCTTAATAACGAGTAAGTTTTAGCAAAGAATAGTAATTCAAATGTGAACTTGATTTAGCTATTTTTTTTTCTTTCTTTCTTTTTCGGAAGTGCTATTCAGCCTTCCTTTTTTCTTTTATATATTTCGTTCTAAAAATGAGCGATGATACGACTTCTCTTAGTATGAGTTTAGAATAGGAGGTTACGTTCTTGAAGACACTGGATTAGAGAAATGTGAAAGGTCATGGGAAAATGTTCTTCAGTTTTTGAACATTCTTCCACTGTTTGAATGCAATTTTCTCGAGGGTTATTGTAAAGCTCATGTTTTTAAAAACTGCTCCGGACTCATCTGACTCGATATTATTTTCAAATTTCCATCCCTAGTTCGTCTCTGGAATGTCACAGTGACATGTCAAATCAGGCAAGCAAAATTATACACTTCTGGTATAATGTTAAATGGAGTCGCTCGAAAGTAGGTGGTCAATGACCAAAAAAATATTAATTTCTTCACCAGATGTCATTGACCATGAAAAAGTGCGTGGGAATTGGGCATCCGTTTACAATAGCTGTTTCTTAAAGTCATTTCAATTATTTATTTTTTGTAGATTTTTTTTTTCAATTTATTTTTAAATCAATTTAATCTGGATGTAACTGAATATTTTAATCAGTTCGCGATGTTTTGATTGCTTTGTTAATTTAAAAAAAATGTCTGTGTTAAAAGGCTACTTCAATCAAATTAAAGACTCGTTCGCTAATGTTAATCGTAAGTAAAAAATTTGTAAAGATATCTTGAGAACATCACAGTATTTTTAAACGATTTTTTTTCTGTGTATGTGTGTGTTAAATAGTTGAGATCAATCTATACAAAGGCTTTTTTATTTTGTTTGCAAATATTTTAATGATGACACTTTCATCATCAAAACCGATATATAAAGTGAAAGCGTCCCCATATTAAGCGAGTGAAATATTCATATTGGCAAGAAGTAACACATTAACAGATCTGACAATAGTCATTCTGTCGCCTTTTAGTAATCGAGTACCTTACTTCAGATTGGATACTGACCGCAAAATAGGTTCATTTTAAAATAAGTAATTTCTCGGAAATTGATTATACGAATTTTATTAAAATTTGGATTTGGGCTAATTGAAAGTGTAGAATCTATTTATGGTATCAAAATTCAATATTCTATTGAAGAAAACAACGTTTGGGCTCGTTTTTATACGTAGATTTCCCCCTAAGAGAATTTTCTATACACCATTTAAAAGTAGACTTTATTTCCAAACGTTTGGTACCCTTATGGTTCTTCTACATTAATTTGTGCAGAGTTAGTAGAGGCTCTTTACTTTTTTTCCCACGACTGTACCTTTTCTGTTAAACCAATCATCCGATCATTCAAGATTTTTTTGTATAACTTTATTAAATCTATATTCATCAAATAAGTTAAAGACTTTTCTTATTAAATATATTTTATTAAAAATTTGAAAAAAAATCTTATGTACTGTTGTCCAATAAAAAAAATAAACAAAATAAAGAAAGAAGGGAAAGAATGAAAAAAAAAAGTTTGTTTGAAATTCCCTCTATTCAAATGATGACCAATGAGACAAACGTTATAAATTCTTTTTTTTTTTAAGATAATGCAAGTTTCATTTCCTAAAATGAAATAAGCATAAATAAAAGTTTATTTTACTATATAATAATAATCGAAAAATAAATATTTTGTAGTGGAGGTTTTTGTAGTGGTGGAGTTGGCAAAAATTGGAACAATATTGAAAATGTGGTATCTAGCTCGTTGTCAAGGGCAATGCTAAATAGACACATTAATTGCGATTATTTTCTGATTAGAAATCAGAATAAACCTAAAAATGATTTCTAAATTGCCCTATTAATCGCAATGGAAAACATAGTTAAATTATTTAATAAAGTAAGTAATTAATACTAAATCTCACAAATAAGTTTAAATAAATATTATTTTAACCAAACTAATTTGATAAATAATGCACTTATAAAGTCGCGCCACCACGAGTGTCACGTGACAATACATGAGCCATTCTTGACACATAAAGTACCCAGAATCCTTGAATATTCCCATTAATAATTTTTAATTGATAATGCTGTCTTGTTTAATGAAAATATTTCTGTGATTTCAATTACACAAAACTTTCTATCTCTGAAAACCGGTGATAAAATGTAAAAAAAGAAAATTGTAAGAACGAGTGTCACAAAGTGTTGTTAAAACGTCATAATCATCGGTTCCCAAGAAAAGAAATTTAATGAATTTTCACTGTATATATGTATTTATATATAGATATTTTCTTATTTTTCTTTATAATTTAAGACTTATAATTTATTGTATATAATTTTTCTACTTTTAACACTTTTTCAGCACTACGTATTTCATACAGTGGGCCTTGGTCATTTTTTTTTTTTTTTTTTTTTTATGTATAGGAATAACTGTTTAAATTCAAATATGATTTTTTTTTCAATTATCTACATAATCCACTGTATGTAAGATGTTTCAAAATACCCGGTTTAAACCAAAAAACCTAGTTTAAACAAAAAATAAAAAACCGTTTTATGTTTTTTTAAAAAAGACCTGTTTTTTTTCAACCCAGCATTAAACCAATAAGTATTGTAATTTGTAAACTTTTGTTTTTACAGAGTTAATCAATTTTTGCATTAATTTATTGTGTTTAGAAATTAAAGAGGGCGCCAGTGGCGCTTTGTGTAGTAAATTCGTATTCATTTTACATGAAATCAATATTCATCGATATTTAATCGATTTAAAGTAATTCTATAGTTATAAATTAAAATTTGTTATTAGTATAAAATAGTTTAAGTATTTTTATTAAGTTCATAATAATTTTTGTCTACTTATGTTTTGTAATTAATTTTTTTTTAATAATAGTTAATTTATTTATATATTATAAATTATATCTATTTGATTTCTAATTTCTTTGTTAACTGTCTACTTTGACTGAATGCAAAGTGTTATTCCTATCACTTGGTAGCAATTGATTTTTGTAAGTTTAGCTTTTTGATAATTCAATTATAGTCTAATTATTTTCTTTGAAATATTTTTCCAATGAAATTAATCTATTGTCTTATTATTTTTCTGATATTTTTCTTTGAAACATGTTCTGATCGGTTATTAATCTGGTAGTGATTGATATTTGTAAGTTTATCTTTTTGATAATTCAATTATAGTCTAATTATTTTTCTAATATTTTTCTTTGAAATAGTTTTTTCATTGCAATTAATATATTGATAAATCAATTATTGTCTTATTATTTTTCTAATATTTTTCTTTGAATTGTGTTCTCTATTGCGATTGATCGGGCAATATGGAAATCATTTTTAGGTTTATCCTGATTTCTATTCAGAAATTAATCGCAATTAATGTGTCTATTTAGCATTGCCCTTGATAACGAGCTAAGTACCACATTTCCAATATTATTCCAATTTTTGACAATTCCTCTGTTTGTCATTCCAATTTGTCATTAACGAGTTATTCCACATATTGATGTTGATTTGTAGTATTATCTAATGGTTATATATATATATATATATATATATATATATATATATTTCACACACAAAATTATTTTTATTTCATTTTCTCATTCAATTTTTTAAAATGTATTTTCACATTAAATTATTTTGTAAATTTTGTTTTTCTTATTCATTTCTTTTAATAAATTATATTCACAAAATTATTATTATTATTATTATTATTATTATTTTCATTTAATTTTTTTAATTCTATATTTTCACACAAAAACTCTTGTAACTGTTCTTTTTTTCATTCAATTCTTTTAATGATGTATTTTCCTACAAAATCATTATTTTGTAAGTGTTCCTTTTCTCATTCAATTATTTTAATAATATGTTTTCTTCTACTATATTTTATGCTACGTATAGACACCATTTGTTAAATAATTTGATTTTTAGCTGGGCTGATTGAAAATATTATTAATATTAATATTTCATATAACTGTTATAATTTTAATTACGGTGCTCATTAAAGAAGCTACGGCAATTTTAAGTTCAGAAATCATTTTATGCTCCGAGATGCTATGGTAGATGGTCAAGCTCAACCTATTACGTTAAAAATTAATTGATTAACACTTGAGATTAACACTTCAGTAAATTTAATTCAATAATTTCTCCATCAGCAGTCAAAATAATTTATAAAAAGGCACTTTCGTAATTAATTAACTTAATTAATAGCTTATTTTTTCTACTTAATTGCTAATATTTCTAACTGCATTAGTTTTATGGTATTTCATACTTATAAAGAAGAGTATATATTAAGATATATGGAGAGACACTTTTTGTATTTATGGTAATCCCAGATCGTGCATTTTTCCTCTTTTTTAATTATAGCTTTCCAATATATTTCAATGAGTTTTTTATGTATATATTTTTTTCTAAAACATGCTTTTTTATTTATCTGGTTTTATTTTTAACATTAAAATCTAATGAATCGTTCTAAATTTCTGGAGAATTAATAAATTAGATCTGAAATCTTAATTAATCCAATTTTATGCATTTCAACAAATTCATCACAGATTCAATTTTCAATATACAGCTGGATCTTGCTAATTCCAACTCTTCGGGACCAGAAAAAATGTTCGAATTAACCAGAGTTTGAATTATGGAAAGTATAATGAGAGGAAAACATGTTTAAAGGAGTACTATTACAAAGGAATCAATGTTATAGCATTTTTTAATTTTATTTCAGCCGTTGTCATTAGAATATTACTTAATATTAAATTAAATGATATAAATACATAAACCAACTAAGAAATTGGGAACAAGTGCAAAGGTTGAAGGTGCCTTTAATGGAGAGATGAGGCATTAAGAAAGCGGGTATCAAATGAATAGGATTATATGGATGCTAGTTTGAGAACAATGCTGACAAAAATGAAAGTTATTTTAAGGATCTGAAGTCCGTGGGAAAATAAAGAAAATTGAAAAATCAGAATTCTCGTTAATTCGAATTAAACGAAGTCAAGAGAAAATGAGTTCGAATAAATGAAAAATTCTGCCCTTGAAAATTCTGGGACTTCATGTTTAGTTCGAATTAAGCGAAGATTCGAATTATTTGATTTCGAATTAACAAGAGTCGACTGTACTTAGTAGTATTCGTCAAAACTTTGTCGTATACAACTTAAAGGTCCCACAGACCAATCAATCAATCACAATAAATAATGTACTAAATTGTAGATTATTTTCAATTTGTTCGATAATTTCAACTTATTTAATCAATATATACATGCTTAAACTCTTAATTTAAAATTTTCAATAAAAATTATTAGAAATAACATCGGGAATGATAAATTTTCCTTAATAATAGTAAAGAAAAGAAATTGTAAAATCCTTCGTTAATCTAAAATATAGTTTTGTATTATTGAACTGAGTTATCAGAACTCTAATGATAAGAAAAAAACATCTTATACTAGGAACACTGGGTTTCAACTGGCGTTCCTTTTAGAGAACCAAAATTCCTATTTCTGGCGCCTTAGACCACTCGGTCAGAAAAAATTCCTTCATTCAAAGGCCCTCTGAAATAAGCCAATTTAAAACTGATTTCCCACTCCATTTAGAGAAAGAAAAACACGCTCAGTACAGGTAAAATCGCTTTTAAGATATTTTTACTTCCATGATAAGATCTGTTCTATTTTACAAGAGAGATATTTAAATATTTTAATGATCAATAAATTTTATCTCGCAGAAATTTTTCTTGGCTATCGAAAGAGGATACATCTTTGATTAAACCTTATCTTAAAAAATAATTTTATGTTAAACTCTGTTCAACTAACAGTTATACTTGATTTTTCAAGTTTTTTTTAATTAATTAAAAATTTTGTTTAGACTATTATAGAAGCATTCGATATGACGCGGCTAAAAGCAATTGATGCTGCGGCTATTTATTACTGTTTACACATTCTTTTCTCATTTTAAATTCACACATTATTTTTTAGTTTTTTGTTTATTTTTCTTGCACCCTACATACTATTTCATTATTATTCAACACTTTATTGAAAGAAAAAATATATTACACAGAGTACTATTTGTTGCTTAGAAATGGCTTAGCTTGATTAATTTTTCTCCAAGGAGGACATGTTAAAAAGAGTTTGTAATACAGTTACTCTTCGTACGATCTAATCTAAGAGCCGAAGAAAATAAATATAAATTTTGGAATAAGTGAATTCTCTTCGACGGCATTTATTTGTCCATCGATTACGTATTTGACGTACCGAAAGAGTGAAAACAGAGTTGCCTATAAAAGGTTATTATTACAAACGTCATAAAGAATGAAGGGAGGGCTTCAATAACGATTTAACCGAGTTCATTCCCCACTCTCCCACGTTCATAATGAGATATGCAGCTGGCCGCCGAACCCACTTGTCCATGAAGATCAATAATCGGTAAATGACGTTGGTAATAGCCACCATGTATCACTTCGCTATAAAAAGCGAGGTTTTTGAGATTATCGCTACTTACCCCCCCTTTAATATTTCTTTTCGCTTCTGGAGTAGCCCTCTTTTCCGTGCCATGTGCTCTGGCAATGCTCTTTGTGGGGGTCATGATTGGCTGAATCCCTTTCCCTCACCCCATTCCTACGATATCATTTTTGCTCCCCCCCCTCCATTCCTTCCGAATTTCTTGTATGTATGTGTGTATGGCGTGTGTCTGTGTGTGTATGTATGTACACCTTATGTTTCTTTAGCTATTATATTATCCCCCTCCTCTACTATCCAAGTGTTGAACCAAGAGACGTTCAAGCGATTCCGTCGACCATTATGGTCGGTAATACCTATAAATCTGTCACCATTTTTGTAGTTGCTTAATTGGCAGGAAGAAGTTAATGGGAACTCTGTGTTCCTCCTTTCTTTTTCGCTTCAGCTCCCCCCCAACCCCCCTTACACGGGGGAGTTGCAGTTTCAAACATCAGACTTTTCGCGCCACCGAGGGAATTAAAAAAGAGAGTACCCCTCTTTGTTTCAGTTCTGTAGTAGGTGATGTGGATCATTGGTTTTTTGAGATACCCGCTTCTTTCTGATGTCAGTACTAGTACTGCTCCAATATATATTTATTCGTTTGTCAGATAATTGGTCTCCCCCCTTTCCCCATCGAATTTATCTGAAGCACGTTCCTAAATGGGTTTAATTAAAATTGGCTCTCATAAATCAGGAAATGGGTGACATAGCTTTTCCGGTCGGTGTCCAACATTTCCTTTTTTTTCTCTTCTTTTAGAGTTTAGTCATCATCTTTATTTTTGATTATTTCATTTTTTAAAGCGAGTCTACTGTTACATAACCTTTACTTGTTGGATGCCAATAATATAGCCCTATTTGCAATAGATTAATGACAAGTAAATGAGTCCATAGTATGTAAAACAATTAATGATAAAAAATTGGAAAGTGATTTTCCTGTAATTCGATATAAGTTTTGGAACTTTCTGAATTGACAATATAAAGTGCAACGTTTTAATCATATCATTAACATAATTGCTAATTCGTAATTCTACAAGTAAGCAATATGAATAAGTAACTTACTTTGAAATGCAATTTTTTTTAGTTTTTCCAAGTAAGCAGGCCGTGTATGCGCGTTATGTCTGATATTCTTAAAATGATGTATGCCTGGGATGTAATCCATCGAGCAGTTGATTGATATAATATTAATATCAACCAATCCGTAATGAATGTGATAATAATATTTCATTGCTAATCCGTTGAACAGTAATTAGTCTTTATAGCCTATCAATCATTCTGATTGTTCTGATCTCACTTCTGCAAGTGAAATAACAGAGTATTACATTTTCCAGGAACGTGAAGGTGTGCTTCAATTTATATTAAAAAAATGATGATTATAAATTTAACATTTACTTTAAAAAAATTTAATATATAGTGATTTTTACTTTTCTCCATACAATTTTAATCCTAACAAAAATATTTTCATCATTTTAACTTCTTGCACAAGTTTTGTAACTGTGTTTTCTCTAAAGAAATGTTGAACTCCCCTAATAATATTAAATGAATTTTAACCTAAATAGTTTTTCTTTGTTTAGCTGCACCTTAATAAGACAAATTTTAATGATTCCAATTCAGGAAAATTATCTTTAATTTTTTATTAAATTTGATCAATCTCTCTTCGAAGTTCTATATAAATTCACTTATCAGCAAAACTAACTGATTCTCTCTCTTGAAGAAGTATTCTGGCTTTAGGCAGATCCTCGATTTCTCCTATTTCGAAGGATGCAGTAATTATAACATTATGAAAACGTTTACAACTAGCTTTACTGATTGCAGATTTTCTCGCAAAATAATACAAAAATTAATGTTAATAACTAAGCTTTATACGGTTTTCTTTTAACTCATAATCTAAATTGTTTGCTTTGGGTCCCAGCAATTCCAATACATATGTTTTACAATGTTTCAAAAACTGACATGACTCATAGCTTAAACGTGATTTAACTTATTGTAAAAAACAATACAATCTCATATTCGCAAATATATTCTCAAAAATGATAGTTTAAATGAAAAATAAAATCTATGGGGCTTTTGAAATTTGAACAACACCAATACGAATCCTTAGCTTTGATGATAAGTTCAAAGAAATGTGTGATTAATAGCTATAAAGCAAGTTTTCACTTATTCAAAAGAATGCAGTATTTGTAATATTATAAAGGATTTTATTAACTACCTTTACTGATTGCCAGGGTTTGTGATTTTTTTAATAAAAATCAAAACAATCGGATTTTTTTATTATTTAAATCGGATTTTTTTTTATTTAAATCAGATTTTTTTAAAATTTTTTTTAAGAATGCCACACATTATTGTTATTTTATGACTTTTTGTTTAATTTAAATAACAAATTTTACACACATAGACATGTATGTTATGAGTATTATCTATTAATAATATTACACAATTTACATACTGCACGAAAACTACAAATCAGATGTCAAAAATTAATTCAAGCTTCAGTACTTTAACTATAATAAAAATATCCGCAACACAAAAAATTTAAACAAAATTGGAAGTAAACTAAGTTGTTAATTTTTTTTTTTTTTTTTTTTTTTTTTTTTTTAAGTGCTGGGTGCTGGTTGAGAAAAATGAGTTTAATTGCTGCCATCAAAATACTTAAGGGTGTGTTTCCATTCAAATTGCTTACTTTCCGATTTATTTTTGAATTCATTTTTGCTCTCAAATACACCAAACTTTCAAAATCTCTTATTTGGAAAGTACATAAGGTGCCGTGATTGTCGATTCTTTGATAAATGCAGAAACTATTGCAAAAAAAGCAATCAAAAACGGCATTTCGAACCAATTTTTCCCAAGAGGGAGTTCTGGGAACGAAAAAAAGGGTCATACTAAGAAGGTAATTATTTATAACTCAAATTCTAATGAATTGAACGTAAAAAGACATCACACGGCACCTCATACGTCCCTTCAAGAATTCCCTCAGCAAGTTTCATAGTTCTACTTTTAAAAATGTGTGTGAAATTCTATCGAAAATTTTCGAGCTGTTGAAGGCGGAAAAGCGTTTTTTCGAATACACCCTTAAGGCAAGAGGATACA
Organism: Maratus speculifer; assembly: GCA_964019185.1. Classification (NCBI taxonomy): domain Eukaryota; kingdom Metazoa; phylum Arthropoda; class Arachnida; order Araneae; family Salticidae; genus Maratus; species Maratus speculifer. The sequence goes on along the minus strand of OZ025295.1, from coordinate 277,879,323 downwards.
AATTGAGAGGTCATCAGTAATCGACTGACTTCTCGGCAGTGTTGGAATTTACAAAGGAAAACTTTGAATAGCAGTTTTATTTTATTTGTGGAATATCCATCATCTTATAAAACAATATTTAAATTTACTGAGAACTTAAAATCCCTAAATAAATTCGGCCAGAGATTGAATGCTGCAGTGTTACCGCATCTGGCTGTCTTTTTTTTTTTTTTTTTTTTTTTTTTTTTTTTTTATCGGGGGATACCAAATTCTCATCAGTAAGTTCAGTGCTTTATAAGATGATAGATATTCCACAAATAAAATAAAAGTAAATTACTATTCAAAATTTTCTAGTGTGAATTCCAACACTAGAGTGAGAAGTCAGTCTAGAGTGAGAAGTCGGTCTAGAGTGAGAAGTCGGTCAATTAGTGAATACGTCACAATTTGTATCCTTTGGCCTTGAGCATCTCGATGGCAGCGGTTTAACAGTTTTATCTGTTGATTTCTAATTTCTGAAAGTACCAAACCGAAGGCAGAAAACATTTGTTCTACTGAAGCAGATAAATCTATTGCAGTAAAAAGCTAGTTGATCATTAATTCTTTAAGTTTTTATTATCAGCCTTTTCGATTACTGTAACAAAAATACCTTTCACTATTCTAAAGGGCTGAGTTCAATTATATTAAATTAAAATAAATAAATAAATGACTGATTCAGATTTTGCTCAAATTTTAATATAACATGCCTCACCGAAGTACAGTACATAAAGTCATACAATTTTATTTTACCTCGACTTGCAGAAGTTTTTCTAAGTACCGATTAGTAAATATTCAAATATTTAATATATTTCTGCTTAGATTTCTTTACTGTTGCAAGATTATTTTATAATTTGATTCAAATGAAATTTGAAAGCATTTTTTTTTCTAAACTTTACATTTATTTTACTTTTTTACAAAGCTTAAGCTTTATCTTTCCGAAAGTTGTTTTATTATATATATTATATAAAACTAAACTATGTTAAAGCACATTATTATGTTTGTTTACATCTTAAATTTATTAAAAAATAACTTAAAAGAAAAACTGATTTAAATCAATGATTTTTTAAATCAATTGATTTAAATCATGATTAAAATCAAGCTGATTTAAATCAACGAACCCTGCTGATTGCGGATATTTTTTCAAAATTACGCATAAAATAATGTTGATAACTGAGCTTGATATGGTTGTTTTTTCTTTTAGTCCATAGTCCCTGTAGTCGGATCTGGATCCCAGAGACTCCAATGCATATGCTTCATAGTGTATCAAAAATTGATAACATGGCTTACAGGTCAATCGTGATGTAAGCTACTGTAAAAAGAAATAATTCAATTGCATATTTGCAAATATGTTCCGGAACAAAATGAAAATAAAATTTATGGGGCTTTTGAAATTTGAACAACACCAATACGAATCCTTAGCTTTGATGATAAGTGAAAAGAAATGAGTGATTAATAGCCATAAACCAACTTGTTATCTCCACTGAACTGATATATTTTATGTTGCACACGACATTATTTGGACTTTAAAAATCTCGATATTGTTCTAGTAAGTATTCACTTATTCAAAAGAATGCAGTAATAGCAACATTCTAGAGGCTTTTATTAGCTAACTTTACTGATTGCAGATATTCTTTCAAAATAACACAAAAAATAATGTTGACAACTGAGTTTGATACGGTCGTTTTTTCTTTTAACCCGCAGTCCCTGTAGTCAGATCTGGGTCTCAACGACAACAAGGCTTATGTTTTACAGTGTATCAAAAATTGATGAACCGACTTACAGGTCAATCGTGATTTAACCCTTTGCGGCACGGGTAAATTATGTTAGTTAAAATGAAATTATCGACATCGGAATTTAGAACCAATTTTCTGAGATATTAAGAACCCCTTAACTTAAGCTTTAACTGTAAAAGCAAAATTTGATTAAAATATTATTGATGCCATTTGCAAGTTTGGAATTAAAATTAGGTACTCGGACTGGGCACAGTGTGGAATAAACTATTTTAAAAGGGATAAACTATTTTAAAAAACAATACGATTGCATATTTGCAATTATGTTCGCGAACAAATAAAAAAAAAAAAATTATGGAGCTTTTGAAATTTGAACAACTCCAATACGAATCCTTAGGTTTGATGATAAGTGTAATCAAGTGAATAATCAATAGCCATAAACGAGCCTGTTATTGCCTTGGAATTATATATTTTATGTTGCACACATCTTTATTTGGACTTTAAAAATATCGATGTTGTTCTAGTAAGTTTTAACATATTCAAAAGAATGCAGAAATTGTAGCATTATAAAGGTTTTTATTAACTTTACTGATTACAAATATTCTTTCAAAATAACACAAAAAATAATGTTAATAACTGAGCTTGATACGGTTGTTTTTCCTTTCAACTCGCAAGTCAACAAGTCAAGTCGCTGTGCTTATGAGTACTTACAGTGAGTCGCAACCCCTGTTAAATTTCCATTGAAAATTAAAAAAAAAAAAAAAAAAAAAAAAAAACATAAAAATACTATTAAATACAATGCATGTTAAAAAATTAGTCGGACCTGGGTCCCCAGTGACTCCATTTCATATGCTTCATAGTGTATCGAAAATTGATAACGTGACTTACAGATCTTGATTTAAACTACTGTAAAAAAACAATACAATTGCATATTTGCAAATATGTTCTCGAACAAAATGAAACATAAAATTTATGGAGCTTTTGAAATTTGAACAACACCAATACGAATCCTTAGGTTTGATGATAAGTGTAAAGAAATGAGTGATTAATAGCCATAAACCAACTTGTTATCTCCACTGAACTGATATATTTTATGTTGCACACGACATTATTTGGACTTTTAAAATCTCGATATTGTTCTAGCAAAGTTTCATCAACATTCTGTCAACTAACAGTCTTCTCTTTTTTCAGAGGTGACAATCAAACTGTTGCGGAAGAAGGTCAGGGAGTTTGTAGACAAAGAAGAGACGACTACGCAGGTAAGAATATGCGTTCTGTCTTATTTGTTTGATATTTGCCTTGAATGAAATACCTGAGGGTGTTATTTATGTCTTTAAAAGTTACAGTTAATGACTGACATATTTATTTAAAAGAAATAATTAATGAAACAAAGTTATATTATGCGCTAACGTAGGATTAAAACTTTAGTCAAGTAGAATAATTTACATTCATATCATTATATATGAAACAGAAATTAGTGTGTTAACCAACTCTGGTTCTTGGCATGATTTAGCTTAGTAAAAATAAATATGTCAATCGCTTGAGGGATGGTAGGATATATTTTATCTCAAATTATTTAAACAAAATTCGCACCAGAAGTTTTTAACGAAATTCTTTATTTTTAATTTTGGGGGCAAAATGTTGAAAAATTGCTTTTTTTTATTTTAAAATAAAACTTTTCGATAATTCGGTTGAGAATTTAGTAGTACAGAGACATTATTACTTGCCCCTCAAGAGCTTAAGATAACAATACTACACTTATATAAATTTTATATAATTATATTTATTTATTTATTTATCTATAGCAATATGCTTTTTTTATTTATAATATAATTTCGGATGGAAATTCGTCCCATATGTTCATGATAGATTAATGCAGGGCTTCTTTAATTTTTGAGGTAGATTTTTTTTACCATCCGCAATGGAAATATACCACAAGTTCATTTCTCATTACAATGGCAGCAAAGGTAAACAAAAAATAAAATAAAAAGCGTTGCTATTTTGGATAAATGTATTTTATTTGAAACTAAACTTAAATTGGGAATATATTACACTGGGAGACGGCAGCACAGACAATCATCTCATCGAATTCACGGCTGAAATTCCAGAAATAGTTAAAACCCGATTCGCATATTAAAACGCAATGGGTCTTCCAAGTCACATCTTGGTGAAAAACACCCGAAAACCCGATTTTAGCGGTTGATGCGTAGATTTACCACTGTGTTTTCCTGCTCCATGTTTTCATACCTTCGAGTATGACATGACTTGGCAGACCGATTGCTTTTAATGTGCGATTCGAGTTTTAACTAATTCTGGAATTTCTGCTGTGAACTCGATAAGGTAATTGTTTGTGCTGCCTCCTGCCGGTCTAAATTCTAGATCTTCTGTTTGTGCAATGCATTTTTATTTCTTTAAAATGAATTCTTATGCATAGTCAACGGTTTAAAATTATCTTCTCTAGCCCGTCCCCTACCCCCAACCATAAATAAATTGGCATAAGATTTTGTCGAAATACATTTAACATTGTCTTGTCCTTTAATTATTTTGCATAACAGTAGCCATTCTTTTATTAAGTTATTCATTTTAATCCGAAGTTTAATATTTGAATATTTCTGGATGATATTGTGATATATTTTTACACTGTTAAAAATCTTGTCCTAATTTGTACCAAATTTTGGTGCTCAATAGCTGCCACTGTAAGATGGTGAAATAATGAACCAATATTTGGAGCTCCTGTTGAAGCATAGTTAACGAGGTTGGACTAGGAAACTCCAAATGTTGTTACGAGATTCCACCATCTTATGGTGGCAGCTACTGGATACCAAAATTTACTTCAAACTACAGCAAAATTTTTAACAGTGCACCATATTAAGTGTTATTAATGCTGTTGGTTAGTGATATTTTATTTTATTAATATTGTTATTAAACTGATCTTAAAGCTAAACTGGTTGCTTTCTCACACCTTTATAAAAAATATTTTCAATAAAGTTAAATTTACACTTTAGGTTTTTCATAATATTTTATAGAAGAAATTTTTCTTCTTGACATGAATTTGATTTGGTCAAAATTTCCATATTTGATTTTTGGCCCAAATAATGTCAGAAATAACAAAATCTAACAATTTGTTTTGGATACTTTAATGTTTTATTTTCACTTCTGAAAATAAAAATTAAGTTTCAAGAGAAATAACTCAAATAAAATAAGAAGAATATTAAACAGTAAAATGTTGATGAATCACAAAGGTAAAAACTTTAATATCCAATCTACTTATCCATAATATACACTTATCCTAATATCCATATACTTTAATTACCCATCTTTTCCAATTTTAATTAAATGCTATTTATAAGTTTTTGTACGAATATAGAAACAAAGATAATATTTTTCTCCGTTTTAAGCAGCCTTACCTATTTATGTTATAAAATTGTTCTGAAATTTAAACTTGATACATTCTTACACATTTACGAAAGTATTTTATTCATAAATGTATAGAATTTGCACCTATTCTTATTCCAATACCAAGAAAATGTAAACCGGTTTTTATTTTCTTCTTATAATCATATATCAGATACACCAAATAAGGCTTAATTTTAATACTATAAATGTATTAAAAGATTTATCGATCAAAATGTACAATATTCTCTACCTTACCCCCTGCTAGAGGTCTGCGCGGGCCGGAATTTCCAGGCCCGGGCCCGGCCCGGCCCGTAGGAAAGTTATTTCGTCTCAGCCCAGTCCGTTGTAAAACTCAAAAGTTCGGCCCGGGCCCGGCCCGTACAAAAATCAGCGAAAACAGGCCCGGCCCGTTTTGGCCCGTTACAATTTCTACGATTTCTAAAAAAATTCAGATTTTTATCATATAATTAAGATTCCTTTAAAGAATACTGCATATATATCTATGGAATGATTTTACAGTATATTTTACAGCAAATACACATTAACGACATTAATGATTACTTAGATTCTTAGGCTTTCAACATTCGAGTAAAGATTAATTAAAAAATTAATATGGCTTAGAATAAAAGAAAAAAGAAAGGAAGCTAAAAACATCATTAATTTTGAAGCTGTTAAATAAAAGAAGATTTATAAATATATTTCTACATCATTTTATTATAGATTTCAAATCCAAATTCATTCTTGAATTCAAAGAAGCTCCTTTCTGATACATTTCTAAATTCATTTTTTTCCCCCTCAGAAATGCATAAGATTAGCAGATATCTTTATTCAGAAACTATATAATCGAATTCGTTATCCATTTTTTGATACAAGCAGTTTAAGAATACTGCAAACAAAGAAAATACTGTCATAATTAGTGTTTTGAATAGAATTTCCGGAAGCAATAGCAAGGGAAGGGAGAAAAACCTGCAATCATTTGAGAAACTATTATATCTCAACAAGGTTATACAAGTATTTTATTTACCAAAGATGAAAAACGCTATTCGATTCCAAATCCCTTCAATAGTTAGGCTTATCACTTTTATACTTTTACAATTTAAAATTAATCAGAAAATGTGTCAAACTTTCGCATTATTGAGAAATTAATTTAAAAATCATTAAGAAGTATATATCTGAAGACTAAGTTAACGTAAGTTCTTTATCGCTGTTAATAATTTTACAAATCATGTTTTCTGCCAATAATTAAGTCTAGTACCGGTCCGGCCAGTCTGTATGTAGAAAAATAATGCAAGCGTGATCTCGGACCGGCATGAGTCAGCTAAAAAAATATTAAAACGGGTTACACATAATGTAAGTCTCCGATGCCGATACACTGTGCATTTTTATATTGATGCTGTCAAACTAGTATGGCCACATTTATACTTATTCTCGTTAAAACCATTTTCGTTGAAAATAGCTCATATTTTATCGTTTCTACTTAAGGGGTGTCAGGAGTTTTAAATTTAACGCACTTCATGAAAATGTGCTTCCGCTTCGAATTCGCATAACTTCATAAATATTCAAAGTATTTACTTAATTTTTTGTGGTATATTTGGGATAGGGTTTAGGTCTAATAATATCTTAAAATAAAGACTCACAACAGACTAAAAAAAATATAGCCTCAAGAACATTTAAGTAATGAAATTTTCATGTATTTTTCAAAACAATCCGTAAGATTAAGAAAAATCTATTTGAAGTATCATCTGGAAATTTCTCACATATGTTTATATTAACATTCTCTATAAAATGAATTAATTTTGTAAAGATAATTTAAAATTTAATTAATTTTTTAATGATTAATTAATTGTAATTTTAACGATTTTTCAAATTTTCAAATTCATATGCCATTTTAAATTAGTTAATTTCAAGCAATGTTTATATCCTTAATTCATTCTATAAAATAGAGTTTAGAGATCATTTTAGTCTATGAATGAAGTTTATAGGTCTACTCAAAGTTTAATTATCTTACGGATAGTGATAGCCTTTTTGAAAAAATACATGAAAATTTCATTACTTAAATGTTCTTGCTATATATTTTTTAGTCTGTTGTGAGTCTTTATTTTATGATATTATTAGACCTAAACCCTATCCCAAATATACCACAAAAAATTAAGTAAATACTTTGAATATTTATGAAGTTATGCGAATTCGAAGCGGAAGCACATTTTCATGAAGTGCGTTAAATTTAAAACTCCTGACACCCTTTAAATCTTCAGAACGGGCCTGCAGGCCAGAAATTTTTTTTTATCGGCCCGGCCCGGGCCCGTGCAGACCTCTACCCCTTGTGGGTAATCATAATAATGGCATAATTAAAAATATTTATGCATGAAATTTCATTGATTACAACTAAAATGTTTAAAATATACGTTAATAAGTTATTTGAATTGCATAGAATTTTATCAAATTTTCTCTGCGTAAAACTCTTAATTTAAAATTATAGTGCATTCAATTTAGAAAATGTATATATATATATATAGCACTTTAAGAATAATGTGTAACGGCAGATCCAAAGTCCCGTGCCATCCCGTGTTGGATCTGCCGTTACACATTATTCTTAAAGTGCTATATACATAATTTACGTGATTATTGCAGCTATAGCGCTGATCATGTGGATTTTTCGTGAACTTAAGTTCACTCAAAACTTTAAAAATTTTTGGACTATATATATATATATATATATATATTTATATTTATATTTTTTAAGTATACCAAATCAGCGGTAGTTTCATTTTAAATCAAAAATGGTGGCAACTAAATTTCGACCAAAACTAGTGTTTTGTTACACCAGTTAATTGTTGGTGTCTCGTTACATTAATTTTCTGGTGGTGTTTTCTTACGCCACTTTTGGGGACAACTTAATTGCTACCATTTTTGTTGTAATTTTTTTTTTTTTTTTTTTTTTTTTTTTACAATTTAAACGAAGTAACATTTAGAAAATATTGTTAAAATTGATATACTAAATCGGTTTTCGGGGCGCGACTTTCCGGGAATGGATGCCATGAGGGAGTACAGTGTGTCCCACACAAATAAAGCCACCATGATTTTGTGCCGTAATCGGAGAAGAAACAAAACCACGGAAACGAAACTAACATATTGAGAAAGACTATATAGAAATGCACATTTACAAGGAATAACTCACGCCCTACTTCACCTGGTCAGGAAAAAAAATGAATGTATAAATAAAAGAAAGGAGAAAAAGGTGTCCCACCAAAATAAAGCCACTACAGTTAATAGCAATTATATCCGCCATGCTTACATATGACTTGAAATATAAGATGCGGCATACCAGTTACCTGTCTCTGGAAGACATTACCATCATTATTATCCCAGGCCTCAATGATGGCGATCTTCAGCTCTGCCATAGACTTGAACTGCCAGCTATTAGCATTTAAAGTTCTACTGGGGATCTACTGGGGATCTACTGGAGGATAATCCACGTATTTTATTCGGGATTGAGATGAAGGTTTGAGAGGAATTCAGGGCAGGCCATTCCATGAAAGGTCCCCAATTATTCAGAAAACACTCCTAGGAGGATTTTGCAAAGGTTATGGAGGCGTTTTCCTGCTAGAAAGTCCAACTTAGGCTATCAATTCTTCAGTTGGCAATAAATGGGTTTCTAGCAATTCTTGGTAATTGGTAGCCTACATGCGGTCTGGGGGAAGAGCCAGGTTAAGTTTACCAATATAGCTGAAGCCTCCCAACACCTTTAATAAGCCTCCATCGTGCTGTCTTTTGGAGAAAATTTCCTCTCCTTTCCTCTCATACCAATAAAAAGCAAGACAGCCTGAGGCATCCAAACTAATTTTTTTCTTATCTGAGAATATAACTAGATGCCATTGGTCCTTTAAGGTTTGATGATAGTTGGCCCCATCGACGTCGCTTTTCTTGGGGATAGCTTTCAACATAGCCAGCTCAACATGGGTAGATGGAGGCTTATTAATGGTGTTTGGAGGCTTCGACTACGGTGGTAATTTAACCTGGCTCTTTTCTCAGACGGCATGTAGGCTACCATTTACCAATAATTGCTAGAACCCCATTTATTGCCAACTGAAGAAAGAATTGATGGGTTAAGTTGGATTTTCCAGTAGAAAAACGCCTCGATAACCTTACAAAATCCTCCTAGGGGTGGTTTTGGATAATTGGGGACATATCATGGAATGGCCTGCCCTGTACCTTCATCTCATTCCCCAAGAAAATGCGTAGAGTATCCTCAGTAGAACCTTAAATGCCAATAACTAACATTTCAAGTCTGTAGCAATACTGAAAGTCGCCATCATTGAAACCTGGGATGATATTGATGCTGATGTCTTCCAGGGATTGGTAAATGATATACCAATTCGTGTATTCCAAGTCATGTGTAAGCATAACGGATATAATTGCTATTAACAGTAGTAACTTTATTTCGGCGGAACACTCCCCCTCCCTGCTCTTATTTTATACATTGTTTTTTCTTCTGATCAAGTAGGGCAGGGAGTGAGTTATTCCTTGTAAATATGCATTTCTATTTAGTCTTTCTTAATATATTTGTTTCATTTTCGTAGTTTTGTTTCGTCTCTGATTACGGCAAAAAATCATGGTGGCTTTATTTGTAATTGATTTAAACCAAGATATGTGTCATAGATGGTAAAATGAAAAATTATATCCGATTCTTAAATAATCATAATGGTATCTTCAAATTTCCTGTAAAGTTTTAAATAAAGCTCGTAAATGTGCCAGAAAATTTTGCCTTATTAAGCTAAGGAAATTAAATAAATAAATAAATGGGAACAGTCTCAATATTATTATTTTATCAACAGTTTTTGATCATCATGTTTCTATAATTATAACGGATGAATTCATAAAACCAAAGCATATATATCACAAATCAAGAATTTCCTTTTGATAAACTAGTTTCTATCGTTATTATTTTTTTTTTTTTTATCCTTATTTAAATGAAAATGCATGTTTTGCGTTTGGTTTTTCTGAAGACCTTCAAATAAAAAATGCGTGCTTAAAATCATTATTACCTTTTTAAATAAGGAATATAAACAATATCGGGTAATTTGTATGATTAATATAATGCCTTCAATTCTATAATTAGAATTAGTCTAAAACTGTCTCCTAATTCATTTAAACTCTTATCGACAGCCTTGCATTGTTTTAAAATTTGATTATTTCCGACCGAATGTCATTTGCGAACTTCGTAATAAGGCGCCCCGCGAATTGACCGAAAGCCCAGATTCTTTCTGAAAAGAGAAACGATAATATTATCTCGGTTAACTAATCTCTAATAAATTTCCTTGGGTCATAATTTTAATTTCACAATGAAATTTTATTACTCGCGCTCGCCCAACATTGATAAACAATAAAGCTAATCAAAATTCTTCTCAGCGTTTTCTCCCAGTTGTTTCCGTTACTCTTTCCTTGGAAAACACGGGCAACTCTCCCCTAATTTCCGATATGTGGCTAATATCTTCGTTGTAACGAGGCATCTGTCGTCAACAATTGGGTTCCAGCTTCCTGGGAAAATGATGTTCGGGAAATTATAAATTTCTGATGTCATTGCTTGTTGTCGCTTCATTATATTCCTTTGGAAAAGCAGAGAAGTTAGAAAAGAATTTATTGTTCGGTGTCATATCCGCAAGTCTGGATCATCGAGTATTCAATTAAAGGACTCTAATTTGATGAATCGAATCTTCGCTTATTTTAGTGGCTGATTAGCAAAGATTGAAAAGATGAAAGATAAGAACTATTACTTTGTTTTTCATAAATTGATATACGATTCCTAAATGACCTATAGTAATGCATTATACCTAAAATTAAATTATTATATTACGTACCGGTGGATTTACAGCAGGGATGTAAGACCTGCGCCAATTGCGCCAGACTGCGCCAAAACCGCTTTCTTGCGCCAAACTGCTACAAAACAGCTATTTTTTTCAATTTTGCGCCAAACTTGCGCCAAAAGGCACTTAGTGCCAAAACGAAATTTCGTCGATCCAGGAAACAACAACAAATAACTTTTTTTAGGCTGTTAATTTCGTCGAAAAACAAAAAAACATTGCAAAAGATCTCGAAAAACGCGCAAATTTCGCCGAAAAATTGCGAAAAACACGCGATGTTTTGTGGAGTTTTATCGTGTCTCCGCAAACGACCGGAAGTTGTTTTTCCCTCGAGTCACCGTACCTTCATTTTCATTGCAGCTGATCGCAGAGTTCGGAGCGTGACGTCATGTGATGTCACGCCGCGCGCTTTTGGGGAGAAACCTGCTTCAATATGTTTATTCCCAATTAATCGGAGTTCGCCTCTTACGTCAGGGGTAATTCTCGTCCGAAATTTCCGAAAATTTAAGGCATCCTCTTTCGAAAATTTGGAATTAGGTTATCAGTTCCACATAGCTGCCAACTTCTACGGTTTTGCGCACGGAAAGAACAATCACGGAGAAAAGCAAATTTCGTGAAAGGATCGCCGAAAACGCGCACATTTCGTCAATATTTCGCGGAAAAACAACGATTTCGTCAATGTCTTTGTCAATGAATTTTGTCAAAAAATCGCTGAAAAACGCGAATTTCTTTTGCGGATCGCGGTAAAAACGGCAATTTCACCAAATATCTCAGATAAACGCTGATTTCGTCTCGAAGCCGCGGAAAAACATCGATTTCGTTAAAAGATCGCGGGAAAAAACGCCGTTTTGATAAAAGATCGCTTAAAAGTAATTTGTCAAAGGGTCATTGAACAAAAAAAGGCCGATTTCATCAAAAGTTCACGGAAAAAACGCCGATTTCGTCAAGAGATCGCGGAGTTTAAAACGCCGTTTTCGAGAAAAGATGCTCAAAAATGCAAATTTTTTTCTAAAAATCATCGAAAAAAACGCAGTTTTCATTAAAAAAAAAAAAAAAAAAAACACCACGGGAAACGCCGATTTTGTCAAAAGATCGCAAAAAACCGCTGATTTTGACAAAAGATCGCAATAAATCGCCGTTTTTGCTAAAATATCGCAGATAAATCGCTGATTTATCTGCGGAAAACGTCGATTCCGGAAGACGATTGCGGAAAACGTCGATTCCGGAAGAAGATTGCGGAAAACGCCGATTTAGTCTGAAGATAGCGGATAAAACCTCCCTCCCAAAGGGGTAACTCGTGGATTACCCCCCCCCTCCCCGATTTCCGAAAATTAAAATTTCATCCAGAATCAGCCCTGCTTCATACACTTTTTGATGGTAAAATAATAAAAATGCCACAGACATCGCTGAAAAACGCGAATTTCCTCTGCGGATCGCGAAAAACGGCAATTTTATCAAATATCTGCAAAAGCACTGATTTCGCCTGAAAACTGCTGGAAAACGTCTATTTCTTCTAAAGATTGCGGATATAATGCCGATTTCGTTAAAATATCGCTGAAAAAAACGCCGTTTTGGATAAAAGATCGCTTAAAAATATTTTGCCAAAAGAATATTGGAAAAAAAATGGCGATTTCAGCAAAAGATCACGGAACAAACGCTGATTTTGTCAAAAGATCGCGGGGATAAAACGCCGTTTCCGAGAAAAGATCGCGTAAAAATCGCCGAACAAACGCCGATTTTATTTAAAAAAAAAAAAAACACGGGAGAATTTTGATTTTGTCAAAAGGTCGCGGGAAAACCGCCGATTTCGGCAAAAGATCGCAATAAATCGCCGATTTTGCTAAAATATCGCAGATAAATCGCTGATTTCGTCTGAAGATTGCGGGAAAACGCCGATTTCGTCAGAAGATCACGGATATCCAGCCTTTCCCCGAAAAAAAAAAAAAAAAAAACCCACCTAGAATCGCTTCTGTTTTATGTATTGTACTTATTTTCTGTAAATTAAGTATCTTCCTGTTCTGCGTCTTTCCCGTGTCGGTGGTGGACTATTTCACTCCTCGGCGAATCCTGCCGATAGACAGCAAAACTGAAAGCAGAATGAAAGCGCTTATGAAAATCCGCTACAAGTGTGTCGAACGATTACAAGAAAAATAAATAAATTAAAAAAAATAGAATTTTGTCAAAAAAATTGCTGTTTTGTCAAAAAATGAACAAATGCAGTCAAAGGAAAACAGTGTTGAATTCAGACACTTTTCTCCGGGAAGGACTTCTGTAGCTCCATGGGGGAGTCATGATAGAGTTCTTGGGGGGGGGGGGGGAATTGCACTTTTTGATCATTGAAAACCCAAAATCTCAAAATTCCCGGGGGAGGGGGGGGTGTCCCTCTGGGCCATCATCTGAATTCAACACTGTAGGGAAAAAACCATAAATTTCGGGGAAAATGCTCGAATTTCGTCAAAAAAACATAGAAAACACACGAATTTAGTCGAAGCCTCTCAAAAAACATACACGAATTTTGTCAAAGGATCTCGAAAAAATAAAATGTGAATTTTGTCAAAGGATCTCTAATTTCCCCAATAGATCATGAAAAACACTTGAATTTCATTAATAAATCATGAAAAATTTGTCTATAGTTCGCGAAAAGCTTGCACATTTTATCAAAAAACACTCGAATTTCATCAAAGTATCCCGAGATAAATATGAGTTTTGCTAAAGGATCGTTATTATCAAAAAAGAGTGAACAAAACACAGCCAAAAGATCGTGGAAAAAACATTAATTTCTGGAAAAGATGGCAAAAAACCCCACAAATTTCTCTAAAGGATTCCGAAAAACAAGTGTATTTCGTCAAAAAATCACAAAAAACATGAAATTTTGTCAAAGGATATCTAATATTGTCATAAAAAGAACTAAATACGGTCATAAGATCGTGAAAAAAAAAGTTGATTTCTTTAAAAGATCGTGTGAAAAAAACGAGAATTTCATCAAAAGGATCGTAAAATCTGTAATTTTCGTCAAAAGATCTCAGAAAACGTACAAATTTCATCAAAAGGTCGTAAAAAAACCCCTGCAAATCTAGTTAAAAAACGAAAAAACAGGGTCAAAAGATTGTGAAAAAGCATGAATTATGTTAAAAGATCGTGAAAAACTCCAAATTTCATCGAAAGGTCTGAAATATGTAAAGAAATTTAATCTGAGTATTTATTCTTTCAAATGAAAATTTTTTTTTCAAGATTTTGTAATTGTTAAGAGTTTATTCACATTAGAATATTTCAATCTGCTCCTAAAATAGCTTTTATTGCTGCAAAATTATACTTTTGCTGCTACAAAATCCGATATTTACTGCTACAAAAACTAGTTTTTGCTGCTACAAAAATAGATTTTACTGCTCCAGAATTCGATTTTTGCTGCTCCAAAGCTGCTACAAAATGGCTTTAGCGCACTTTCATCCCTGTTACAGGGTAGTTACCAGCATTGCCAATTTAGCACCCTTTTTCCGTTAACCGTCGGAACGCGCGTAAAGAAAAGTTACTATAGTCGGGGAACGAGAAAGAAGCGAGTATTGTACAAGCCTGATAGAGACTTTTTACTCCGTTGGCTTAACATGGTTGCAATATCTGGTATTGTAGCACTCTTTTCGGCGACATAGTATGAATTTTGAATTGTGTTTGCAAAAAGCTGATTTCAAAGATTTTTTTTACGTCGTTTTTTGAAAGATTAATATAATCGGTTATTGACAATTTATTATCAAAGCACATTATTTAAATTAGAATAACATACATATACTCCAAGAATTTTTCATCTTTGAAAGTAATCTTTAGAATTAAAATGTTTGAAAGTTAAAAACAAACATATTGTTACAATTTAATATCACCTATATATATATATATATATATATATATATATATATATATATATATATATATATTGTAATGGAATCGTAATTTTTTCTTTGATAAATGTTTTTTAATAATCAGATTTAAAGTGATATGTGTGTAATTTGTACCAGGTACCTAACATTCTTCAATGTGCAATTTTGAAGAACCACACGAATTCACATTTGTATTTTACATGAAGTCTTTTCATATTTTAAATTAAGATAAGAAAACATACTATTAAAACAAAAAAGATTTTAAAACGAATGAGATATGATTTATGATTGTGGTTTGCAGCCTTGATCACTTTTTTTTAATTTTATTTTTTACAAAAAGTTCATTATAAAGAGGGCATAAGATAAGCTATTTATTTTCTATTTATTTAAAACATCCGCGCAGGAAATTTTTTATAACATGCCAATAATATATATATATATATATAAAACTTCAAATTTTAACGTAGAAAAAGAAAAAAAATATTCAAACTTGAATTTCTCTACTGGCATTAAAAATATGAATAAATAAATAAAAAATAAAAAGAAAGAAAGAAAAGACAGCAATTTCTTTTTCGTTAGGGAAGGCCACCCCTCCTAAAATTCCGTTTAAGATACATTTTTAAATATTGAATGTAAAAGGAAAACAAATCTAAAGGGAAACAAATTATAGAATGTACACACTATAAAAATATGTAAAGTAAACTTTTAAACTTATTTTTGTAATCAATATATTTTTTCTTTTTATTTATTTATTTTATTTTTATTTTTATTTTATTATTTTATTTTATTTTATTTTATTTTTGTTATTCAATCCCATATTCACGTTAAAACTTCTATACTATATTAGCGTAATTATGTAATTTTTTTATTTCTACTATTGCCTCTAAACATAAATAGCAATTCGTTGAATGGATTTCGGTAGAACGAAATCCAGGGAAAATAAAGACTTAAGAACAAAAATTAGGCTCAAATGAGACTATTTATTGCTATGAACTTCATTGTTTACAATTGATCCAATTTACTATTTACAATCATCATTGATTCAAGATGTGAATGCGAATTATAAAGCAAGCAATTCATATGTGATTATTTTTATGTTCTCATTAAAAGCTGAAAACTTAACTAACAGTAATAGTAAATTTTTATTTTGAAACTGCAAAAGTGCTTCGAATACTCTTCGAGATAGGCTCTAGCACAACAAACGATCATTTACAAAAATTGTTATAAAAGATAAATCGACCTGTGTATGCCTAACACTAATTAAATAAATATTTTATATATATAAAAAAATAATAATAATAAAATAAATTGGTATAATAGAAAATATTTTTGTGTCGTTGTTCAATTATATTCTATTTTATGAAAATAACAAGTGTTGGGTTTAAGATACAGCGAGTGCACTTGAGTCACACACATAATTAATTAAAAATTGTGTATAATTAATAAATATGTATAATTAATTAATAACTATGTACTGTTAATAAATAATTATGCATATTTAATAAATACATTTAATTAAAATAATTGTGTATATTTAAAAATATGTATAATTAATTAATAACCATGCATATTTAATAAATACATATAATTAATAAATAATTATGTACATTTATGTATGGCTTACAATTTTTTTTTTCTTTTTTTTTACATTCGTTTTCAGCCGAAAGTAGAAAGATCACCGAAAGTCCGTATCAGTTTCAACCTTAAAACCTGTTTCAGTCGATCCTTAACCTCAGCACTTAAATAAAAACCTTTTCATTTATTTAATTTTACTTTAATATTTTATTGTCATATTTGGTATGCATTTCAATTAAAATTTTCCGATAAATTCAAATCCACAAAAAAATTTTCTGTATTTTAAAAAGTTTCAAAAATGAAAAATATGTATTGCAGATTAAGTACCGCGATCTTTAAGTAATTATCTCTTAACTGACCGGAAATTCGGAAAATGCGGGAAGCCGTTATCTGTAAAAGGTTTGCAATTTTTGTACAACACATGTTTATTAGCGCCAAAATCTCGCCAAAGCGAATAAATACATTTTTATATAAATTTTATATGTATATATCATAATATTGAAAAATTTAAACTTAAATCAGTTCCATTTGGTGAATAAATCGTTTTTGCATTAAAACTTCGAAGAAAAAATAGATACTGGGTAAGATTTTATTAAAATAGTCAACGCACTTTTTCTTGTCGCGGAAGTATAACATTCACAGTATAAACTGTACTGTCAACGTGAACGTTCCCCAACTATAGAGAGGACGCGTAGGGATGGAGTATAATACACCACATGTGCTTTCCCGGCGGGTTAAAAATATCTATTAAAATATTTGAAAACTAATCTGCTTTTCATAGTGATAGATATTTAGTGATTGTATGAAGATAACTATTTAAAAATTCTGGTAGATATTTTTCATTTAAAAAAGCCACTTTAAAATAGCAACTCAAATAACTGTCCATTGCAATGCGTGATACGTCGTTCCAACATATGGGCATAATTGGAATGAAATCTTCTATATCATTTAAGAGCGACACGCAATTCAGTATATATATTTTTTCTTTTTGACCTAGATTTTGAATTTATTTTTCGCATTTACAACGTTGGATAACATATTTCAATAATTTAAAGCTAAATTATTTCTATTGTGATATGCAATATGCAAGTCATCCATTTCTTTAAACTTAAAATTGTTTAATTCTTGAAGAATTCGAGTAATTCGAAAGTAAATCTTTTGTAAACTGTCATTTATATTTTCCTCCTGTTTCCCTTTCACGATAGTAGAAATGCTTGTTAAATATTAAATTTTATTTTAGTACTTTCGGCAAATGGCATTTCTTTGAGACAAAGAAGTTTATTGCCATCACCTGTCATTTTTAAAGAACAGAAAATTGTCTATTTTCTCTGCTCTAAGGAAGCTATTTTGTTCCAGAATAGCTTAAGCAACGTGTCATTGATGCCTGAAAAATCGCCTGAATGAACAAAATTTACTGTATCCGGAATTTCTATCCAAAGTATTCCTGACAATGCCTATTTGAGCCATAGAAGGGGGCATTAGGATGGCAGAAAATGAAGCCAGGATATGGTTTTCCTTGCTGTAGGCTCCGTTCACTGATTGGATTAGAGGCAGAGATTGGCGTGAAAATGGCGTGCAAATGGCCGACCGGAGGATAAAAACGTTCTTTTACCTCCATTCCCACCCTGGTGCCACCTTGGAACATCGAGCGAAATTTCCTCTTACCTAACTGTCCAGGGGACAATCTGCTTAAATAACTGATGAGGCACTGCTCGCTATCAATATCTTCAATCCGACCAAGATGCCTCTCTTTGAAAAATTCATCGCTGATATAAATTCTGCACTCGGAGTACAAAAGAGAAGTATGCGCGGGGAGTTGAATCAAAAAAGGGAAACGAGATATAGGTTATAGGTATGTGAGCTCGGTGTATTTTTCATGCTACAGCATGCCCGGAGCACACGACCTGACATGAGCGGATTTTGTGCTTTTGGTTCGCTTGTTGCACTTTGCCGCGTTCCTCTTTAAAACGAACCGGGTCCACTAACAGCCCTATCGAAAAGCAGGATTTACCGACGGGGGGGAGGGAAGAGAGGAGTAAATGTACGCGTTTAGTGAATTTTTTATCGGGGCTTTTTCGCAAAAAAAAAAAAAAATATATCTTCCATCTTCTTCCTTTAACTGCACATTTCAGTCAGCCTAAAGTCCCTTGGGGGCACTCCGAACAACGAGGGCTGTGGTGCGAAATAACAGAATATAGAGGGTGACCGGAGGTTATCTGTAACATAGACAGACTATAATAGAGAGAAACTCCATTTTCCAATAAAGTATTTACGCGAAATATGCAGTAAGTAAAAAATATATATATTATAAATAGGATCAAGAAGAAAATACTTAACCATAAAATTGGCATCAACTATAAAGATATACCGTATTCTGTCTGACAGATATCGTTATGCTATTTAAATATTAGTGTCATGTACATGAGATATAGATTCTGCTTTATGCGTGGCTGCAAAAGTTTATTTTTGAATAATATGTGTGTCTTTAGATACACGATCAGACGTAAATATTCGGATAACGCGGTACAACTTTTTACAACTACACGTATATATCGATTACACGTGTATATCTTGAATTTTTCGCTTTACCCCACACCCTTATATTTTTTATTACATCGATTTCGAGACATTATGCAGCTTTTTGAAAAACTCACCCATTGACAACAATTAATTTTTCTCCCAAACCACGCGTGCGCATTTAATAAAAACGTATCCTATGATATGTTGTACCATAATGCTTAGTAATTTTCTTTAAAAAAAATTAAATCCACGAAACCTTTAATTTTTACACATAGTTCTAAAATTTCTGATTATGGGGACTACATGATTGTTTACTGACATACTCTATCTCATTTTCACGATTTAACTCCTTCGCAATGGGAGGGTTTACGAAATTTTTAATGTTCTGTCACCAGTTTTAAAAAACAGATATTTGTGCTTATTGAATCAAGAAAATGCACTGATTAAATAAGGCAAATTTTGCAGTAAAATTTAACTGATGGGAATAAACAAAGATTCTTAAGCCTTTTTGAGGTACGTATACTAAAAATATAATATTTTTTAATATTTTTTGATTAAACATAATGCAACTGTTTAAAAATACCTTGCAAATTTTAACGACTGCACGTATTATTCCAGAAACTTAAGAACTAATATAATAAAAATTTAACTGTCTGGCTGATAGCTATAAAATTCAAGATGTAATACATGTGTAGGCGGCAATGGTAAAAATTTCATTGCATTATCTATCCAAAGTTTTATGTTCAATATCGTATGCATCTAAATACACACATATTATTCAAAAATGAACTTTTGCAATCACACATAAGCTGAATCAATATCTCATGTACATGTCACTCATATTAAAATAGCATAACGATATCTATCAGACAGAATGTGGTAATATATTTACAGTTGTTGCCAATTTTATTGATTACATAGATGTTTCTCGATCCCATTTATAACTTTATTTTTCATTTTCTGAATATTTGTCATAAATGTTCCGTTGGAAAATGCAGTCATTCTCTGTAATAATAAGTCTATGTTATAAGCATAACCATTGCGATAATTAATAGATTAATTATTTCTTTTAAGTTCAAAAAGTTGCATACAATTCGAGTCTTTCGTATAAAGGAGTACACTTAATTTCGGTTCAAAGGAGATAAATCAGTAAAATAAAATGTATTTAGTATTAAGCTTCAGACATATGGTTTCATTTTAAATTGGGTGAGTAAAGCTTATGTCTGTACGTTTCATTTATATTTATATTTTATTTTTTACCTGTATATGTATGTGTGCTGTTTTTAAAACAATAGTGTTTCTGTCTAATACATATTTAAGATGTAATAAAATAATAACTATGAACATGATTCTAAATCATTAGTTGATTAATAATTTTTTGTTACCGAACTTAGTTTTCTGGTGAAAATAGTTTGTTAAAAATGCACTAGAATAGAGTTAACACTAGAATGACGGCGACGGGCTAATTTGTCCCCTTCTAAGGGTATATATTTTGGTTCGAACCATAAATTTCTTCTTAAAATATGTTTAAAATAAACAAAGAAATAACGGGTTAATTAAATAACTTAAACAGTTTTAAATAAAAATATCGGTGTTAAATATTTTTCATAAAAGTTGTGTAAAAACTCCCGTAGTGTTAAATTGAATTAATATAAATCTGGTGAGTATGAATATATTACTGTAAAAAGTGGACCGTTATATTTTTTTAAGTTCAGAAAATTATAAACGCTAAGAGAAAAAAAAAAAAAAAAAAAAAAAAAAAACAGGCGATTTTTTACAGAAATTATACTGGTAATCTGGACGCCAGTACAATTTATTGTTTCTCATTTTATTGTAAATTCCAGAAAATGTTTCAAAGAAGAGGGAAATTGTCTGGAATTTACGGGAATTTTTCCGTTAAAAAACATTAAATTGCATTTGCATCCCGATTACCAGTACAATTTCCGTAAAACAGTCCATTATTTTTACAGAGTGTAAATTGAGTTTTCTGCATAAAGGAGTTCACTTAATTTCTGTTAAAACCATTTAATCGGCTGACCCGGATTTTTCCGTTTCTAAAAATCCTGTTAAAATGGCTGTATACAAAAATATTTTAAACCATATATAGAAAGAAGTTATTTTTAAGATATTATATCATTAAATTGCTATTAAATATATGTATATAGGTATTCTTGAATTTACAAGAATTCTTATAAAAAACATATTAAAACCTTCGAAAGGTTAAAAAGTTAAAAATTGGCTAAATTAATAAAATGAATCATAAAGTACCGTGAAATATCTTCTTTTCATCAAAAATATTGATTTTATTTAAAAATCATCTAAATATATACATAAGCTGGAATTTTAAGCAAAAAATGCTTGTAGGTCCAGTGGTTAACATGCCGATTACAAAATGAGGGAGTTTGGTTTTTGTTCACGAGTTGGAAATCAGTGTCACGGGTTCGAAATCCGTGATTAGGGCGATGTAACTATAAAAGTTTTTTTTTTTTTTTTTTTTTTTTTTTTTTTTTTCGAGATTGATACTTTGGGTCATCTTCTCTTCAAAAGTTCTCCCTGAAGGCACTCCTCTTATAGCAATGTGGTAAATATTTGTTACACTTAACAAAATTCCTTCCTCATGTGAGTAAATCTTAAATTAGCCTTAGAGTATAATAAAGTACCCGCTCTTTCCAAAATTGGTTAGAATATAGAAAATGATGTTGTGTGAAACTAGTATATGTTGTTTAACATGTAAACTCATGTATGTAGTTAATTTACCTGTATTTGCGACCGTGTAACTAAAATTCGTATAATGAAATTAACGTAAGACCAAATGTTAATATATGAATGTGTGTATACTTGTCTGTGGGTAGAAAACCGAAAAATAAGTCGTGAACGATATAAGGTACCCTGGGGTAATAACGCCAGGCGGGGTAATAACGCCAAGTGCTTATATTTTGCATAATTATGAAATAATCAGGTAAATGACACCCATGTGCTCTGCGCAGAAGGTTTTTGAGTCATATAAATCGCAAAAAACAGCTTCAAGTTAATTTGTTTCATTTTTAGGTCTTATTGTTTTTTCAAACAACTAAAATTAACGCTTGATCTAAAATTTGCGAGATACGTTTTGTATATGTGAAGACTATCTTTTTATCCGGAAATACTTTGTTAATTACATAAATTTGTAGTACATTTCATGTTCTTTTAAAATGTTGTTGAAGATTTTGGATATCTTCTCAAGATAATTTGTAATTTAAAATGTACTGCGCAATAACTATACCGGGGTAATAACGCCAATCCTTGACATTAATACCCCGGTTGATTGCCTACAGTGGCCGAGCTACATCCTAAATACTGATTCAAATAAACACAGTTAAAACTGTGCAATGTTTCTCATATTTCTATTTAAACGGTCCTTTTTAAGCAAAAAGAAACTCACAGTCTGATATTCATTTGCCTCATCCCCCCCCTCCCACACCACACCTTTATATTTCTTACACTTTCACAAAAATTGAACATTTTCAATATCTTAGAATGCAATTTGTCAATTTCTAAGTTTGTAGAGTTTGTATTTTTAGAATTGGGCTATCTACATGCAATTATTTCATCTTATTTCATAGTTTTGTTTGCATGGCGTTATTACCCATATAGGTGGGTAATAACGCCAAATAGCATGGGTCAAGAAAAAACGCCATTACATTTTATGAATACATATCTGTTAAATTATTTTATTTTATATAGATAGTCAATGAGTTGCTGTATCAGATCCTATATTTGTTTGAAAAATACAATCTAAAACTAAGCCGTGAAAATTGGTAGAACCTTAACGTGGCGTTATTACCCCAGGGTACCTTATGAAAATCAGCATAAACATAAAAAAAAAAAAAACCTGAGCTTGATAGAAATTAACCTTATAGATATTAAAAATAAATTGTTCATCTGGGAAATATTCCTGTTCTATGCAGGAATGCTTTCTCACTCGTTCAAATGTTCTTGTATTTCGATGATGTAAAATTTTAATATTTTCGCATAATTTTTTTCTATAGGATAGCTGAGGACGATCTGCAACTGGGCTGGTTGTTATTCTTTTGATTTTGGTTACAGATTAAAAGAAAAATACTTTAACTTTCAGAACCAGTTTAAACCGTGAAAATAGAGGATAAAAACGATCCAGTATTCTAGGATTAGAAAGCTTAGTAAATCGTTATTAAAACAATTAGTTATCGTATTTCTTAAACGGATATTGTTAAAAAATAGTTAAATCAGTCTGTTCTTATCTACTGTTAATCTGTGTAAAATCTATCCTACCTGTATTTCGAAAAAGAGTATGATTTCCGAATAAAATCGATTTTAATTCTGTTTAATTGTTTTATATTCTGTTATATTAGGACATTAGTGTTAATTAAAATTTATCCAAGCTATTTTGAACAAAAATAAATATGTACAGAAAAATAAGTAAATAAACTAAAAATAATAATGATAATTAATTAATTTTCTAATATTTTTCATGAAAAATGTTTAGTTCAATTTGTAATTTTAAAATACTTTGCAGTTGCTATATAAGTTAAACCTAAAATTTTCGTTAAAATAAAAATAAATAAATAAATAAAAAGATTAACCCTTTCCGAACTAGAGGCTGCTGTAATTTAAAAAGAAAAAAAAAAAAAATCAATGGCTGTTAGGGAATGTTAAGTAGGGAAGCAGGACGTTTCGGTCCCGCCATTTCGGTCCGTCCATTTCGGTCCCAAGACATTTCGGTCCCTTGCCATTTCGGTCCCAAGACATTTTGGTCCCTTCTCCTGCAAACTGAAATTTTGTGAAATAAGACATAATTTTATAGGGAACATTGCAGAGTTTTTAAACTGAAGACCATAAAATTTTAGTATAATGCGATTATAAGTGCCCAAAAACCGCACACACGTATAACTCTTATCCAAAATATTAAATCACACAAATTTTGTATGGTAATCCTAATCATAATTGGTAATCCTAATGATAATTAATAATCTTAATTCCGAAAATAGTTAGTAATTTTAATATAAAAATCAAATTAGTATTTATTAAATATATTTATTAATTAATAACATTATTAATTTACATAATTAATTTTACTTTAAAATAAACTCAATGCATAATCCATTTTATGTTCAATAAATCATTATATTTCTTAGTAGTTCTAAACAGAAATTTATCTTTTACTTGTTTATTTATTGTAAATTTAAAATTACAGAAATTAAAAAAAAATTAGTATAGTTAAAAATAAAAGTAAAATAAGAATTATTATTAATTTTTCCGGGAAAGTAGGAGCGAAAAAGTAATACAAATAAATAAATAAATAAAAGCTTAGTTTTGTCACTTAAAAATTGAAAATAAAATTATTTAAAATATTATTATATTACATTTTAATATATTTTATTAAATATATTATATTTTATATATAATATTTATTACTATATTTATACATAATATTTATATTATTATATTTTAAAATATTATTATATTAATTTTATGTAAATAAAAAAAATATATAATCTTATTAGAATGAAATAGGCCCAGTTTCAATAAATTAACTCACAAAAATTGTCTTCATGGCGTGAGAAGACTGTGAAAAAGTGCAATCAATAAATACTATTATAAATACTATTATTATTTTAAAAAAAAGTGGCGGAGGCAAATTTCTAAAAACAATTTTTTTTTATAGCATGCCCAGTTACAAATCACTATTGCTTTCGCAATATTAATAATGGAAAGTAACTTATGAAAACAAATTTATAAGATGTAACTTTGTATTATAAAAATAATAAGAAAAAAAAATATTCTTAAATAAATATATCTCAATTCTGAATTATCAAATAAGAGGGTGTAGATGGGTGATTTGAGGAAATATGTATATATTATAACTTATAACTGTCTAATTGAATTATTAAAGACATTTTTTATTAAACTAATTAAAAGAAAAAAAAATAAGCACAGTTTTTTATTATTTAATTAATGCTAATTTAAAGGCTCTAAAAAATGAACGTATATAGCTAAAAAAATATTTATGGCATTATATATATAATACTTTTTAGTTTATAGTAGTTTACAGAAGTTTATATAAAATACTGATACTAATAATTAATAATAAAATTTTAAATGTTTATTCTGATTAATAATAATACTACTAAAAGCAAAAGAATATATCCGTAAACTTATATCACATTGTTTAATCAAACAAAATTTTCAGCTCGCTGTGATTTCATTATCACGAGTTATATAAGTTTAAATTTATCGGACTCTTACATTCAACTTTTTATAAAATTTGAGGGGAGGGAGAAGAAGAATTAAAAAATAAAATAAAAAAGCCCGAATAATGTTGAACTTATACCATTGGCAGACCCACAACAATTGGAATCCGACTTATAAGGTAGCGAACAAAGGAATAACAAGGGACCGAAATGACTAAGGACCGAATTGTCTCGGGACCGAAACGGTGGGACTGAAATGTCGTGTACCCGTTCAGTGGAGGGGCAGAAATATGTCAGGTTGGTAGCACGCACAAAGCCTGTTTTAGATCTCTCCTTTCTTTCAAACTAAGGGAATCATAGGTGAATTCCCAAAAAGGAATGATATGCCTGAAAACTAAACAATATCTTTATTAATATTATCATTTTGTTATTATTATTATTTCGTTAGAGAGGCACTGCTTTCTGTCTATTTTTAGTTAAATTTTTCTTTTTGCTTTCATAAAATTTATTTTTTTATTATTATTTATTTTATTTTATTTTATTTATTTTTTGGGGGGTGGGGATTAATAGGGCAGAACCTCACGACAAAAAAATAAAATAAAATATCGTTTCAATTACCTGTTTTTAAAATTCTGGTGTTGGAATTTGTTTTTGAATACTTACTGTTTTGAAATTGTTAAATTAGACAATTCTAAGGAAATCCAGAAATATTTTACTTTAAAAATGTGTTTGAAAAGTTAAGAAATTCAATTGCTATCTGCCATTCCTCCAACGCACTCCAATGCATGTTTCAATTAATTTCTTCCTCTTCCTCTTATGTTCAAGGCAAAAGCTAAAATTCCCCTCTTCCCTTTGCGTCGGATTTTTGAATCTATATTGCCTTAACATTGTATGAATGATTCTCTCCAATATTAATCCTCTACATACACACACAACAGCATATTTCAAGTCATTTATATTTGATACGATAGCACTATTGGGTTGTTAAATATTTCCAATCTTCTAAGGATCTGTCGCCTGTATAATATTTTGATTGCAATTTATACATAAGTGCATGAGCGCCAACAAGGGCAAGGGGGAGGCATAAGGAGGTCGTTGCCACTCATTGAATTTTGAAATTCAATTAACTAAATTTACTTTATGAGTGATTTTTAGAAAAAAAATAATAAAATTTATTCTTTATCAGCAACTTAACCCTGTAGTAGACGCGTAAGTAACATGTCACTTATAATATTTGAAAATTTTTAAATTTTTATTCCCTTTCTCAGATTTCTTTCCTCTTCTTCATAATTGTTTTATTTTTAAATAGCTATACAAATTTATTATTTATTATTTATTACTTATTTTGAATATGTATTTTGTCGTTTTAGAATGTTACTTTATTAATACTTTTTAGGGTTTCGTTCATCTGACGAAACCCTATTTGTCTCTGTCCAATGTCTGTCCCTCTGTCCGTCTGACACAGGGTCCGTTCACAAAAACTATATAAGTCTGAGAGTTCAAATTTTGTGTACTTCCAGCTGAATACCTCTTGTCACACAGCAAATCATAAAATTTTGAAAAAGTCTATTATTTTAATTAAATTAATTTTTATCAATATCATCCATTCATTTTTGCGATTTAAATTTTAAAAGGGAGCCTTAATTTGCACTTTTTGCGTGTAAACATCACAGTTTAGAGGTGAAGCGTCGTTAGTTAACTGAAGGTTCTGAGTTCGAGCCCCGGTGCTGAAAATTGAAATTTTCATATTAAGATGGATTTAATTTAAAGAAAATTCTCATTTTTTTTTTGCCAATCTAAGGAATTAAATTATTAGGGTTTCGTTCATCTGGCATTCATAATACTGTTTGGAAATTCAATTTCCTTTCTATTTAAAAAAATATTGTGATTTATTAATGATTCAGCATTTTAATTTTAATTTTAATTTTAAACAATTTTTTTTTCTTTTAGATATTTAAAATTTTATTTATATCTCCGCGATATATGTGTAATTTTTTTTTTTTTTTTTCGAATTAAATTTTTTTTTTTAATTTTTATTAAATATTTTGATTTGAACATTTTTTATTTGATTAAAAATAAATAACTTCCTTTTATAATTATTTTAAAATAAAACATATTGTGCTACCACCATCAATGTAACATTTAAAGGTTAAGAAATTTAATATGTATCTATCATTCAGCATGACATACTTCTATATATATTTCTGCCGAATCAATTTTCCGGTTCTCATCCTGTTATATGCATATGTCCAGGCAAAGCTAACTCGATTAAAGATTTCCGCCCTCCCCTTTTGCATCGGATTTTTGAATCTATATTGTCTTTTAACATCTTACGAATCATTTTCCCGAATATTATTCATCCACTCTCCGGCACATTTCCAATCATTTATCTTTGATACGACCACACGTGTTATTGGCGTGTTAAAATATTTCCAATCCTCTACAACCCCCCCCCCCCCCCTCTCCCATTTTGCCTTTGATTCCAGTTGTAGTTGCTACTCACCAGTCATCACGTTCTGCTTCTAAATATTTGAGTAAAGGAGCGGCCACTGATAACGGGAATTTTATTAGCGACCTATGCACAAAACCGGAAATCAATAAAACCTTTATTGCCCGATAGGTTGCCCCGTTCGGAGCCATAAAAGGCAGAGAGAAAGTCTGTTTAAAGGCATTTGCCGATAACATCTTTCTGTTTCGTATGGTTTTCTATAAGGGTGCTGAATATGGTTTTGATCTGAGGTTTTGTCGTGTTACGTAATGTTTTGATTGTGTTTTATGTATAAATATGAGGGTACAATAATGGACTTTTAGGGGGTTGTAAAAGCATATTCAATTCTGACCCATCTTAGGTTTTATCATAGTTCATTTTTTTCTCTCCCCCCTCCCCCCAATTATTGGGATGTTTCAATAGGAATTTCACAGTTATCTCCGTTCTATAAAATTATTGTTGATTTTTTTTAAATTGGAATTTATTTTTATATTTTCTCAAATACAATAGAAGCTGCATATTACGAGCCCGCATTTAGTCAGAGTCTGGTTTTAGCAAAATAATAGTAATTGTAATAATAATAATATTGTATCAAATTTTTTAGATGTATTAATTTTTTAATACTCCATTGGTCGAGGAAAAAAATCAAAGAAAAAACATTTAAAATAAATTTCATCTTGTTGAAATATAATATTTAGTACGAAAGTTGAACGGTATTTGCTATGCACTGCTAAATGATTTCGTAAATTTAAGCACAAAATTACCACACAAATATTTTATTCATATTATATTTCACAAATATTTTATTCGTAGTCATAAAGAGGTCAGACATCTTTCTTCCAAATATTCATATCATGCACTAGTAGCACTAACTTTATAAAAATTTCGGGTGGGAATAAAAAGTTATGAGTAAAATGAAACATGTATTTTCCCCCTTAGTGTGCATGTGTGTGTGAGAGAGAGGGTGGAGGAAGGGAATGGCTAAAGATAATAATTCAAAATTAATGTGACCCATCGTCCCATGCCTAGGTAGTGTTTTTAAAATGAAGAACATAAACATAAACTAAACTAAACTGAGATTATTTTTTTTATTCATAACAGCCAGTGCAAGAGAATTTTAATCTTATAAATATAAAAGACATTGAAGAAATGTAATAATTAATGAATATTAAAAATATAAATATTTCCTCTACCGACTTTTTTAAAAAATCCAAATGCTTAATTAAAATAGTTTATATTCCATTTATTTATTTATTTATTTATTTTTAAGGCCTTACCTCCTGAATGCCCGGTGCGGTGTCCCTAAAAAAATACACCTCATTTTAATTTTACTGGAACCAAGAATATTTAATTAAAATTTTCTTTTTACAACATACCTCCCCCCCCCCCCCCAAAAAAAAAGGCAAGTTCCTGTGTTCTAATAAATTCGTTTATAAATTTTAGTGGAAGTTAAATATTTTCCACGCCGAAAAGGGTTAAGATAGTTTTTGAGCACATAAAACATTAAAAGAAAATTATTAAAAATTGTCTTCCAAGTGGAATCTGACGAAATATATATATATATTTTCTTTCTCTTAATGTTAAGTTGATTTAAGTAATTTGAGAAGAATACATTTTTATTATATTTTTCGAAATTCTCAGAGAAAAGGGAAAACTCGTTTGTTAAATCTGAAAATCCCTCATGTAAAATTGTCCCAATCTTCCCCCTCCTCGCAACCTCTTCGCGACATGCGGACACCATGCCATTTATGCGTTTATAAAAACAATCTTTTTGTCCTTTATAATCATAAATTTCTATGGTAAATTGCTTCAGTCATGTATTATTTTATTATTCAACTTTTCAATTGTTTTTTCCTCCCATACGGTACTTAGTTTTTCTGTAAGATTAGGAAATTTAAGAAAAACGTTAAAACAAAAGAAAATTAGATTGTAACTATAGAACATTTAAATAGTAGTGGAAATAAAGATTAACTCATGAAAAATAAGTCATTTTGACGCCTACTTCGATTAACCCTTTCCGTCAAGGACAAATTCTGTTAGTAAAATGAGAAACTATCGACTGACACCTGAATTTAGAAACAACTTTTTGAGCAATTAAGAGCCCCTTGATTAAAGTTTTTACTGTAAAAGCAAAATTTTATTAAAATATTATTAGTGTCGTTTGCAAGTTTGGAATTAAAGTTAGGTATCCCGGAATGGGCACAGGTTTCCGGAAAGTGCGAAAGTAAATAAGAGATAATAGTGATTTTTTCATTCTACGATTAACCCTTCGTTTATTTGGGTTGGGAAAAATATACGTCACATTAGAGTATTTTTTATTATTTTTTAACCAATAAAATTTATTTGTTTTGTTTGTTTGTTTCTTATTAAAACAATTTATGATGAGTTAGATGACCAACTGAAACTCAGTAAATAACCAATGAAAATATTTTAAAGATTGCACAAGCTATTCATAAATATTAAACTGATTTTAAAAAATAAAAGAAAATGAAAATAATAATAATAAAATTTTTAGCACAAAAATACTAGAAACGATCATCAAACATTTAAAACTTTTAACCATCTGTTTCATTATTGACATCTTTCTTTAGCTGACTTACTGCGCCATCTGTCGCGGCCGTTTTCGCCTCCGATTCATGACCTAAATATTTTAAAATTCTGGGAAAGGACCAGTCGCATCTCATTATCATAAATCATCTTATTTTGAATAAAATCCTTCATGTGACAATTCCACGGAATTTGATTTTAATATAGAATACATAAAATGACAAGTATCGACTAACAGTTACGAAGCCAGAATATTTGCATTGGATTTTTCTACGTGACCAGTAGCCGGAGAATTTAGTTCTACATTTTAAACAATCTTTTATCATTTAAAAAAAATAGTTAAAGAAGTCGATACTTAGCAACTGTCGAGAGGTATGTTTGATATTCATTGTGTACTTTTTACGAGAAGAGAAGGGGCAAGGGCGTTGGAAAGGGAGGGGATTCGTGGCTCCTAAGTCCTCCCCATTCACATAAAGACATTTTTGCAGGGGAGGGAGGGTATTTAAATTAAAAGGGCAATTTTGTGACTTAAGTTTTTGGAACCGGTTTTGAAAGCGAAACTAACTGTATAAAAAATATCAGTAATCAAAATCGAAAAAGTGAAAAAGAAGCGATGTGGAGAGGGACCTCAGCCATTCAATGCAGAAAAATAAAATTTAAAAATGTCGAAATGCAAACGAGTTTTTAGAAAATAAACTCCCCATAATAATAGCATTATCTCGCGTGTGTCTTCGCTAGCAGGGAAAAGAGCCTTAAATCATAGAATACTGCTACTGTACTAAACTTCATATAAGAACTATTATAATTTTCAAACCAAGAAAATTTATCTAATAATATCTATAATTTAATTGAAAATTTCAAGTTGACCCTTTACTGTTGTTTTCAGTGTAACAAATTGCCTTTTTTTTTTTTTTTTTTTTTTTTTTTTTTTTTTTTTTTTTTTAAATTAATTTTTACAGTTTAATTTCTAATTTGTAATTTACCTGTAGCTATTAGTGAAATTTGTTCCGTTTAAAGAGTTAACCCTTTTATGTCCCAAATGATGAAATAATGAAAATTTTATCTTATGAAGATAAATTATTATAATTTCTCTGAATTTTTGCAAATTCATTAGCTGATTTATGTAATCAATTTATAAATTTTAAAAGGATATTGCCAATTAAAATTAACGAACAAAATATTTATTTACAGGGATTTTATGGAATATTTACAAATTATATCAAATTTTCTATATAAGATATTTTTGAAAGTATGCTTTATGGAATTTGGAAATGCATAAATATAATACCCTTACAATAGAAATATAGAAACATTTAAAAACGGACATTTTTCATCGTCAACCAACAAACCTCAACAAAGTTAACCTTTAACTGATGTTATCGGTCTCACACACCGGTGCTATTTTCAATTTTTATAGTTTAACATGTAACTTTCAGTTAACTACAAATACTACCGAAATTTGTTTCGTTTGGAACTTTTGTACTATCATCGGAGACTTCTGAATAGGGGAATTTTAATCATAACAACCCTGTGCAAAAAGTTTAGAACAAAAATACCACACTTTTGAGTTAATTGCGCCTTTTTATTCATCTTTCGATGGAGCAGTCTCACAATACCGCCTTCACCGTAGCTATGTGGCAATTTCTATCACATCAATTAAAGGTTAGACAGATTGAAATGAAAGAGAAATCGTCCTTTTAAAAACACTTTTGTTTTGTGCAACAAATAAAGCTTTTGGAACAAGTTAAAGTAAAGTATATGTGACTCGTTGTAAATTTTATTACTGCAAATCGATGTATTGAATTTTATAGCAAATTTTTTAATGGTTTTTTGAAATAACGTCGAGTCATAAAGGGTTAATCGGGTATCTGATAAGATTATGTGGAGATTATTTCCAGTGAAATTTCAGAGAATGTTCTGATGGACCACTGCTTTTTTCAGTCTTCAAAGCTTAACTTGTAAATTTCAGTTTATTTATAGATATTAGTAAAATAGTTTTCCTTTTGAAGCTCTAGCCCTATCACTATAGATTTCAGAAAAATTGAATTTTAATTATAATAATCCTATATCTATGATAATAGCCTAAATAATGTGACTTCATCAACAGTTCCGGGCTGACCGTTTTTCTTTTCAATAACCTAGAACGATTAATACATTATTGATACTGTTAATAATACTTATACATAAATATATGTGGCACAAAACATAATAAATAAACGCGCATATCTCAAAAAATTCTGAATATTTTTTAATGAAAATTTAACAGTATATGTTTTATGTTAGTATGCATAAACTGAACTTAAAATTTCCTTTTTATTGTCCAAAAAAGTTTAGGCCATTTTTTTAGGTGTTTACGTTGTTTAATTTTTTAATGTTTTGTATTAGCTAAATACAATTTTGTATTAAAAATATAAAACTGCTTTAAACAAAAAGTTATTTAAATTCTGGGTAATTATTACTATATGAAATATCAGTAGGCATAAAAGTTTTCATTTTAGTTGCAATATTTTATTTGTAATCTTGCGTCTAAGCTGTTATAGCAATTTTCTGCTCGTCAAATGTCTGGCAGTTTGGATACCCCTTCAAATATTAATGACCCACCTTGAACTTTTTTAAGTACATGAAATAATATATACATGAACATACTTATATCGTTTATCCCAACAAAAATCGCGTTTTAAAATAATATATATTTTAAGATTTTAAATGTTGAAAATGATCTCCCCCCCCCCTCTTTTTTTCTTTTTTTTTTTCCAATTGCACAAGAGTTTTGAGACCCCTTAAACGAAATACACTCAACTTAACCAGATACCCAGTTATCGCAATTTCACAGTTTTTGTACATGTAATAAATATAATGATTTTTCTTGAGTGTTTCTTTATACAGTGCTTGAACCCGAGCATCATGGAATGTGTAATATCTCTCCTCCTTTTCCCCATAATCTACTTTAAAGAGACTGATTTTTCCCCCTTTTAAATGTTAAATAATAAATAAATAAGTGAAGAAACAAAAAAGAAAAAATAATAACATAAATCGACTTATTTCCTGCATTAAGTATGTGCCTACCTTGCAAATCGCTGTTTTTGTGGTAAATTTTGATTTGGTTGGTATTATTATTATTTTAAATTAAAGTTAAAACATTTAGGATTTCAAAAATAATTTTGGTTCAGCGATAATTAGATGCAGAGTTATAGCCCAAAATGTACACTGGGAATGAACTTTCTGAAACGGGAAGTGAAACAGCCACAAAAAGGTAAACAATACATTTTAATCCACAAATATAGAATATATAAACAAATGTATAAATACCTACAAATATGGTGAATTTTAAATTTTTAAATTTTGTGCATAATTTTTAATACTACATCAAAATCTTCATTTGCATTTCCTGGAAAACTGCGTTTTTCATTGTGTACCTTTACGAAAAACATCATTACTTAAAATGTTTTTAAGGTATTGAAGTAAAATTTTTTAATAAAGTTCTGTTCATCTACTGGTATGTTATGAAGTAAAATATAATTTGTAAGTTTGTATAGTAATTGAAGAGAAAAAAAATCCATTTCTTAAATAAAAAATCATGTTTTGTATACAAAATTTGCTTAATGTTAATAAATTTAAGAGGCATCGTAAATATTTTGCTTCATAACACATTAAGTGGTTTGCTAATACATTATTTTTTGAAAAAAAAATGAAATATATTGAATAGATTTTGTTACAGAAGGTCCTGCATAAACGCAATTCTTTATTAAAAATATAACTAAATATAGCCTAAATTTCAAAAGTTAATTAAAATGACGTTAAAAATTTATGTGAATTCATAGTTTTATTTCCTGTTTTAACTAAAATCACATGTGTTTGATAAAAATTTCATACTTAAAAAAAGAAAAAAAAGTATCCCGAAGATAAGCGCATACCTTAAAATATTTGTAAAACTTGAAATTTATTATTTATTATAATTTTTTTTCATGAATCGAGTATTAAATTTTATATATTTTCTATTTCTCCTAGGACAAAGAGCCTGAGTTGTTTCCTCTCTTCGACACCAAAGAATCCGATCCCTCAGAGTCCCGGTTTCCGCTCACCAGAAGTGCACACTCCCAAGAAGCCGAGACCAAAGTTGCCCAACTCCAAAGTGGTGAGTTAATACTAACTAATCAGAAAATATTTCACGTACCGGAAAAACTAAATAATAAATGAAAAATATGATTTTAAAAACTGCCTTATGTACCCGTCAGATTACCCACTCTCTTTTTTTAAAGGGCTAATTGTATTGATTAGTTACTTACTACATCTTTAATTCTCTACATAAGTTCATTAAAAGGCACTACTACTTCTACTTCCAGCTACCTAATAATTATAGATTTTTTCATTTCAAATGAAGTAATATACACTGGTGCCCAAAAGTTAAGCATAATTGGTAATTAAGTAATTCTTTTTAAGTAATGAAAGAAATATAAATCGAAATGTGGTAAAACTCCAGGTGTGTAAACAAAATAGTACGCGTCATATATTTTCACGAAGAGTTTTCTCCGAAATCAAACAGGGGACCGTCAACAAATTGAAAAAGAACGAAGATCTTTTGGATAACCCTGTCAAAACTAATGTAGCAAAAGTGTTGAAACTGCACATTATGATTAATTGGCTTATTGTAATGTACTGTGTTTATTTTTATAAGGATAGCATGTACACTCGTAGAGAAATTAAGGTTTTTATAAAAACACTCCTAAATTTTTCCAAGTTTTTTTGCTTATAATTTGCAGAGTTCTTAATATAAAATAATGTTCTTTTCTGAAAATATGACAAACATCATTGTACACAATACCCTGTCATCAGAATTTAAAAATAATAAAAATTGTATGAAAAATGAGTATGTTTAGTAAATAATTTTTCTTTGCACATGCGTCAACGATATCAAAATGTCATTTGCATATTGTGTTAGCTAAATGTACAGAGCAACTTGTGTAAAAGTTTCAAAAACATAGCTTGAAAATTCTGAAAATGGGAGCCTATAGAATCAACTCAAAATCCGTTATTCCTAAAGGAAGCAAAAAAATCAGGGGTTTTACCTAAATATAGTTGTACGTGCAATATTGTGTAGGCACTAGTGATGGGCGATTCTGGAAATTTTGAGAATCGATTAAAATCGATATCGTATAAAACAACATCGATCATAATAAGAATCGATTTTTCAGTTCTAGAATCGATACTAGAATCGATATTTCAATATTTAGGTTCACACAGAGAAGATCCAAATTACTAATTCCAAAACTTAGACAATCAGCAGGACCGTAATTACCGCCTCCCGCCCCCCATCCCCATTTAGGGAGGCATAGAATTAAGCTATTACAGATTTTAGAGTCGGATATTAAGAATTTTAAATTTTAAAATGATTGTCACTTATGGTTGTCACTTACACAAAAACTTTGAAAAATTTGAGAGACATAACTCAACTAATAACAACACTGAGTAACTTGGCATTAAACCGAGTATAAAGAGTGCCAAGAGCGTGTAACTAGGATGGGAAACAAGGAGTATAGACAAAAAAAAAAAAAAAAAAAAAAAAAACTTTTTTTTTTCTAATGCCAACCAAATGTTACACGAGATAGTTTGGAAGAACATAAAATATGCCCGATTCTCAAGGGGGCAGGTAACCCCCACTCTTGACGGAAAGGCGACCATAGCCCAAGAACAAGAATTGGACATTTTAAAAATTGCATGCATACTTTGAACGGCCCATTTAGTAAAGATTGGCGAGGAAAGGGGGAGGGGGGCGAGAGATTAGAACGGACGAACTTGAAAAAAAAACATAATTAACTAATAACCCAAATAGCTGAGCTTCTAAACAAAAATATAGTGTTTAACTTAGTGTTGAATTCATGGGGTGGCCTGCGGGGAACATGCAATCTTTGAAACTATAAAGAGTGCCAAGAGCATGTAACTAGGTGGAGAGAGAGGTAGTAACAGAAAAAAACGAGGAGATAAAAGCTTTATAACGATATGTTACATGAGATGGTGTGGAAGAAACAAAAAATATGCCCCCCACCCAGGGGGGCAAGGTGAATCCCAAACGGGCAAAAGGACGACCCCGGCCAAAATGTATCTTTTGTTGAGGTTTCAAAATATGGATTTATAACAAAATAGAACGAGGATTAGACTTTTTAAAAATCGCGGTCATAATTTGAACGAACCTGTAAGTTAAGATTGGTGAGGAAGGGGGGGGGGGGCGGTAGGACGGACGAACATGAAAAAAAAAAAAATAGTGGTACTCTGAGAGTGCCGATAGAAGTGAAACCTTGAACAATTACATGTGTGTTTTTAAATCGTTAAGATATATAATTTTGAATCGCCAGGAAATACTTTTAAATGAATAAAAAAAGATTCTATAATATTAAAGAAGATATTAATGTCTATAAAAAAAAAAACCGTGCGATACCATATGTCCAGCTATTGTAGTTAACTCACTATAACTACTTTCTTACATTTTAAAACGCGATAAATACATCAGCCAAAATTAGACCATACTATCGATACCTTAATCCTTATCCAAATAAATCATTTTGTATCAATGCCTGTTACAATATCTGTAGATTACTTTTTGAATTATTCAAATCGGACATTCCATTCAAAAGATATTATGAATTTAAAGATGACAATCTAAAGAAACTAGTCGTTGGGGGCCACCGTAATACTTACCCATCATGGATATGTAAATGAAAATAAAACATGTGAAACTATTTATACAATGCATTGCAATTCATAAACAAAATTTAAATATCGTTAATATACATAGTAATGCTATATTAAAGAACTGCTGATGTACCAATTTCGACAAATTATATAAAACGCCAAACTACTCAAGTAGTATCGAACTGCGTAAAAGAAACATCCTTATAACTCCAAAAATAACAATTCTATTAACTAACAATTAACTGCGTCGGATTAAGCGTCTCATATCCTATTAAAATATACTTCTGAATTGAAATTTGAATGAAATACAGGGTCATGAAAAATCGAAGAATGTGGAAAACAAGATTACAAATATCTCGGCAACTAATAATCGGATCGACTTCGTTCTATATGCAACATGTGTGTTATTTTATTGCCTTTTACGTCCATTCCTTAGAAAAAAAAATCGAAAATTTTTATATATCTTTCATCAGAACGAATTTTTCGAGAGTCCGAAAAAAATAGTTCCGGATAATCGAGGTTGCTGATATTAAATAGGGTTCGTCCCATTCTTACATACTAATTACATACAAAATTTCAAGTCTCTATCTCAATTTGTTCGGGAGATAGAGCGTTTACAGACAGACAGACAGACAGACAGACGGACGGCAAAATTTTTTTTCTAAAAATATGTTTTTCGTAATCTCCACTATCTAAAACGTGTAAATCCGTCAAAAATTTTTTTTCGATTTTCAAAACGATTGCAAGACTTACCCTATACTACGTATGA
Organism: Maratus speculifer; assembly: GCA_964019185.1. Classification (NCBI taxonomy): domain Eukaryota; kingdom Metazoa; phylum Arthropoda; class Arachnida; order Araneae; family Salticidae; genus Maratus; species Maratus speculifer. The sequence continues at coordinate 277,841,657 of OZ025295.1, read as the reverse complement.
TGGGTAAGTAATAATAGCGCTGCTGAGTACTCGGTGGCCAATAAGCTTAGGGATTACGTGTGCAATCAAACGATTGCGGGTTCGAACCCCAGTTTCGCTAATATGTATCAATGTTTTTTTTTTTTTTTTTTTGAAGAAGTTTGAAAAATTAAAATTTTAACACAATATGGGTCCGTAACGTGACCTGAAATGATGGGAGAAAAGCTAGATTTGTAATGTATTTTGCTAGATTTGTAATGTATGAAGCCTAAGCTATCAATAGACATATTGTATGAAGGAATGCCCCCTCTGCCCCCCCCCCCCAAAAGGTCCTATAGGGAAAACCGGGAAACTGGAAAAGCAAAAAAAAAAAAAAAAAAAAAAACGTCGAGAAATGTTTAGCGATACTAGAATTTTTCTCATAACTGTAACTCGTATAGAAGCAAAGTTATAGCCTTTTAAAGATTGAAATGAAGTGAAGAAATAAGCAAAATCAGGTGAGTGATCGACAGGGGGGGGGGGGGAGGGTCCACAGCTATGGAGGTGCCATGTAGCTTAAACTTTTAAGTTAAAAATGGTAGAAAATTAAATGAGCAAAATTTTAAGGTGTACATTGGAAGAGGGTGCAAGTCCCCCCCCCCCTCAAAATTTTTTTTGTTTCTTTTGAAGAAACAAAAAAATATGCCCCCCGGCGGGGCGCAGATAAACCCCAAACGTTCGGAAGGGCGACCCTTTATTTATCTTTTGTCAAGGGTTTAAAATGTAAATCTAAAATAAAATAGACCGAGAATTGGACATTTTTTAAACTGTATGCATATTTCGAACGGCCCTGTAAGTTAAAACTGACGTGGAAGGGGGGATTAGAAGAGACGAGCGTGAAAAATAAAACAATATAAACTAATACTTCAAATAACTGGACTTCTAAACAAAAATATAACGATTTAACCTAGTGTCGAATTAATGAAGTGGCCCGCAGGGGATTACCCCCCCCCCCAGAAGTTATGAGATTTATGCTTTTTAATGCACAAATTGCGATTCCCCCTCTCTTACAGAGCTGTAAAACATGATGCTTTCCTCCGGAGTCGCAGAAAAATACCTGCATTCAACACTAATTTAGCCTAGAAAAAAAGAAAAAAAAATCGAAATCGAATCTAAAGATCGAAATCGAATCTAAAGATCGACATCGAATCTAAAGATCGACATCGAATCTAAGATCGAAATCGAATCTAAAGATCGAAATCGAATCTAAAGATCGACATCGAATCTAAAGATCGAAATCGAATCTAAAGATCGATCTTACGGGCAAAATCGATTTTACATTTTTATTTTCTTTTGTAACTTTAAAAGAAGAGAGTATTAGATTCGTGAAAAATTTTGACTTCCCGTTTTTGATGGATTTATATATTTTAGAAGGTCTTTAACACGATTTCATGGTTTTTAAGAAATATCTGTCTGTAGGTGTGTCTGTCACTCTGTGAGTCTGTATACGACAAAAATTTCTGACCGTTCTATCTCAAGAACAAATGCACGGAATTCCACAAAACTTTAGATTTAGTTTGACCTTGATATAAACTGAATCTAATTAATTTTTGGTGCATATAGCCTAACAGGTGGCGCTGCTATGCTGCATTTTTTGCGATTTGCGCAACAGCTATATCTGAATAACGAATGAACGGATTTTCATCACATTTTAGATCCAGTTAGTCCTTGACATGAATTGATGTTTTTTTTGCATTTTGGTGTATATAGCTTCTCAGATGGCGCTGCTATACTGAATTTTTCACGATTTCCACTCAGCGCCATGTGAAAGGGGGGAGGGGCGAAAGAAAGCGGTCGTTTCGAGCACGGAAGTTTAGGGGGCGCCAAATTTTTACTACTAACATCACTTCTAGCCTATCACAAGAAAAAGTTAAAAGGGGGGGGGGGCTAAATTAGAACTTTGAACCGGGCGCAGTCCTCTTTTCGCACGCCCCTGTTTCCATTTTAGCTTTATCTCAAGAACTAATTGCACGGACTTTGATAAAAATTTAGATTCAATTAGTCCTTGATATTATTTTATGCTAATTACATTTTGGTGGAAATCGCTTAAGAGATGGCGCTGCTATACTGCATTATTCATGATTAACGCAATAGCACTATCTCAAGAACGAATTTTCATCAAAATTCAGATTCAGTAAATCTCTGACATAGATTAGTGTTATTTAGTTCTTGGTGTAAATTGCCCAACAGGTGGCGCTGATATGCTGCATTTTTTATAATTTCGCAATAGCTGTATCTCGCGCTTTCATGGATTTTCATCAAAATTCAGATTCAGCTGGTACTTAATAAAAATTGATCCTGATCAATTTTTGGTGTACATCACTCAACAAAAAATGCTATTTTGCAGGGGGGGGGGGGGTTCTAAGGTTTCTTTAATTCTTCTATCTTAGAAACTGAAATTTTGGAATTGGCACATCCGTCTATTTTATCTTCGACTTTTGAAGGAAAATGAAAATTATATTACCTTCAGAGAAATCGATTAAAAATTTTAAAGTATCGATTAAATCGAGTTGGCCGTAGTATCGATTAAATCGATTTAAAAAATCGAAATCGCCCATCACTAGTAGGCACTAAACAATGGAATATGGATACAGCCCCTCATCCTTTTGCTTCATTTAGGGAATAAAGGATTTTGATCTCATTCTATCAACGATAATTTTCAGAATTTTTAAGCTATGTTTTTGAGACTTTCACAAAAGTTGCTCTATACATTTAACTAACATAATATGCAAATGAAATTTTAATAGCGTTCACGCATGCGCAGTAAAACATTATTTAGTAAACCTGCTCATTTGTCATACAATTTTTATTATTTTTTAATTCTGATGACAGGGTATTGTGTACAATGATGTTTGTCATTTTTTCAAAAAAGAACATTATTTTATATTAAGAAATCTGCAAATTATAAGCAAAAAAACTTAGGACTGTTTTTATAAAAACCTTAATTTCTCTACGAGTATACATGCTATCCTTGTAAAAATTAACACAGTACATTACAATAAGCCAATTAATCATAATGTGCAGTTTGAACGCTTTTGCTACATTAGTTTTGACAGGGTTATCCAAAAGATCTTCGTTCTTTTTCAATTTGTTGACGGTCCCCTGTTCGATTTCGGGGAAAACTCTTCGCGAAAATATGTGACGCGTACTATTTTGTTTACACACCTGGAGTTTCAGCACATTCCGATTCATATTTCTTTCATTACTTAAAAATAATTATTTAATTACCAATTATGCTTAACTTTTGGACACCAGTGTATTTGAATCAATGTAATAGCAAAAAATTGATAAAATACTCCCTGACGATGGCCACGAGATTGTAGACCCAAAGTACTGGGAAATTTAAATAAAATCTACATTTTTAACTTATAACATCTATAATATTATTATTATCTTCGTCGCCTTTTATACAAAAACGGCGAACTTTTAAAGTTCATATAATGTATTTTATGATTAAAGCGCATTTCAATCTTTTGAAACATTCTGTAGCGTAACAATACAGCACCTACTACCTGCATTAACTGCGTTACAAATACCCGCAGCGACTTCTTGCATCTTACAGCACAGTTCTATTATTCTGTATTATTAATCAACATATACTTGCTTTCAATAATCTACACTACGTTTATGTTTATTAAATAAGGTAATGGAAGATTTAATCTTCCTACATTCGGAAACTTTTGCCAGTTGAGTCTTCAATCAATAAAAATAATCTAGTAATTGGACAATTTATTTTAATGAGCTAAAACTGCTTTTTATATCGATTTAACACCAGAATTTGCATCTGAGAAATTTTTAGACATAATGCGAAAATTATTTTTTGCTCACATAAAATAGATCATTAACTATCACATTATTTTGACTATATTGAATATGAAATTCGTCATTGAATAGCTTTGTTACTTCATTTAGTTTTTGCGCAATTTTACATCGTTAGTTTTCTCATTCTCTATTAATGATCTCTTCTTATATAGGATAATAAATTATGCCGTTAAAATGGCGTGAGGTTCATTTTAAAACCTTTAAAAGCAAACGGAATTCTGGATCTTATATTATTAATCTTAGCACGTAATTTATAAGTAGAGTATATTTACGCAATGTAAAATCCAATAATCTTAGAACAAACGCTTTTGTCACCTTAGCATTGGACAAAGAGGATTTAAACAAATTAATGCTTTCATGTATACATTCAACATTTTAGTAACTTTTATAAGACTGGAGCCTTAAAATAAAACTATATATTGTCTATAAATTTACTGTACTATTTCGATTTTGAAAAGCCGACTGTCATCGAACTGTCATCTGAATTTCTGAATCTATAGCAACTATTTGCCTTTTAGGATACATATCATTAATTGCAAATGATAAAATAGGGCTTGCTCTGTTGTAGTAAAAACATGTAAACTCAAATATTTAAACATATTCAGTTATTTCTTAGTTATCAAACCGTCAGATAGTATTGGATGCGCCTCTGTATTCTTAAAAGTATTTCAAAAATGCATATAATCTGGTTTCGTTGGATGATCTGTTATCCATCAGTATTTTATCAATATACAGGGTGTTTCTAAATTCATGGTACAAACTTTAAGGGGTGATAGTACACATCAAGACAAACGATATTAAATAGGAAACCAAGGGTCCCAAACGTCTTCCGAAGGAGATAGGCGCCATTAAAGTTTAGGGTCCAAAAATTCAAATGATTATAAAAAACAGAAAAATTAGTCGATTCGTTTGCGGTTTTCACTAAAATTATTCTTTATGTCAGTATTGTCTTGAAAATAAATTATAAAGATAAATTTCAAAAAATGACGATAGAGAGCGCTTTAGACTTTAGAGTAACGAACAACCATTTTTTACCGTTATTTTTTGCATCTCATTAAAGGTTTCGTCAGCTTAGACTTAAATTTTGAGCTCAAAATCTGAATAGTTGGAAGCAGTTAAAAAGCACAAACTTAACTGTGTTCAGGGAGTTTTAATTTCAAATGATTATAAAAAACGGAAAAATTGGTCGATTGATTTGCGGTTTTCACTAAAACTATTCTTTATGTCGGTATTTTATTGTAAATTAATTATAAAGATAAATTTTAAAAAATGCCGATAGAGGGCGCTTTAGACTTTGGAGTAACGTACAACTATATTTTACCGTTATTTTTCGCATCTCATAAAATTTTTTTAGAAGCTTAGACATAAACTTAAATTTTGAGATGAAAATCTGAATCGTTGGGGTTGGGAGTGGTTAAGTAGAGCAAACTGAACTGTGCTCAATGGGGGGGGGGGGGGGGGGGAGATTCAAATTTCAAATGATTATAAAAAACGGAAAAATTGTTCGATTCGTTTGCCGTTTTCGCTAAAACTATTCTTTATGTCAATATTTCCTTGAAAATAAATTTTAAAGATTAATTTTAAAAAATACCGTTAGAGGGCGCCTTAAACTTTACAGTAACCAACAAATGTTTTTAACCGTTATTTTTTGTATCTAATTAAATGCTTGTAAAAGTTCAAACTTAAATTTTGAGCTTAAAATCTGCATCGTTGTGAGTAATTAAGTGCGGAAATTTGAAATGTGTTCGAGGGGTGGGGAGGGATACATTTTAACTCCTGAACACTGTTCAGTTTCCGCTTCTTAACCCCTCCATCGATTTAGAATTTGAGCTCAAAATTTAAATCTAAGCATTTGCAATCATGTAATTAGATACAAAAAATAACGGATAAAAATAGTTGTTGGTTACTCTAAAGTTTAAGGCGCCCTCTAACGGTATTTTTTAAAATTAATCTTTAAAATTTATTTTCAAGGAAATATTGACATAAAGAATAGTTTTAACGAAAACGGCAGATGAATCGACCAATTTTTCCTTTTTTTAAAAAAATAATTTGAAATTTGAACCTCCCCCCCCCCCTTATTGAACACAGTTCAGTTTGCTCTACTTAACCACTCCCAACCATTCAGATTTTCATCTCAAAATTTAAGTTTATGGCTAAGCTTCTAAAACAATTTTATGAGATGCGAAAAATAACGGTAAAATATAGTTGTACGTTACTCAAAAGTCTAAAGCGCCCTCTATCAGCATTTTTTGAAATTTATCTTTAGAATTCATTTTCAATAAAATACCTACATAAAGATAAGCTTTAGTGAAAACCGCAAATCAGTCGACCAATTTTTCCGTTTTTTATAATCATTTGAAATTAAAACCCTTTGAACACAGTTAAGTTTGTGCTACTTAACTGCTTCCAACTATTCAGATTTTGAGCTCAAAATTTAAGTTTAAGTCTAAGCTTACGAAACCTTTAATGAGATGCAAAAAATAACGGAAAAAAATAGTTGTTCGTTACTCTAAAGTCTAAAACGCCCTCTATCGTCATTTTTTGAAATTTATCTTTATAATTTATTTTCATATCAATACTGACATAAAGAATAATTTTAGTGAAAACCGCAAACGAATCGACCAATTTTTTTGTTTTTTATAATCATTTGAATTTTTGGACCCTAAACTTTCATGGCGCCTATCTCCTTCGGAAGACGTTTGGGACCATTAGTTTCCTATTTAATATTGTTTGTCTTGATGTGTACTATCACCCCTTAAAGTTTGTACCATGACTTTAGAAACACCCTGTATATCGATATGTATGTATAGATAGATAGATAATATAGATAGATAGTTATAGATATACATAGATAGATACATAGATATAGATATAGATGGACAAATAGATACTGCAAGGAAAAAAGGCGCATACATTTTTACAGAGTAAAAACGGAATTTTAATGTACTAATATTTGTTACTGCTACTATCTTTGTTGTTATTATTATGATTTATTTATTTCATATCAAATTTTTATGTTTGTGGATGGTGTTATATTTAACGTGCATTTTCTTTCTTTTCAGCCTTTGATAGATCTCAGTCCGAAATTTTTGATTTAAAACCCAAATATGACGAAGATTCAAATGCCAAGTAAGTATTCTTACTTTTAAATGCTTTAAAAAAAGTGCATAAAAAACTATAGAGAAAAACTTCCATTATTCGTCACTCAAAAGACCGCCGTTATTACAATTTGACGGATAAAATAACCACAGCCCCCCCCCCCCCCTTTATCTTCATCCTCCACCTTTTCGTTATATGTTCGGAAATAAATCTTTCTTTTTTCCTAAATGATCAATAATATCTTGTTGCTAGATAGCTAAGTTTTTGTAATTGTTTATCAAACGCAAATTTTTCTCATAGAAACATAAATTTATTAATATGTCCATCATATCTGTCATAGAAGGAATTACGCAGTTGAAAAAAGTGTCTGTACTATTATAAATAAACAACGTATATAGAAATCAGCAAAAATAAAACTATACGCATAATATATATGTATACATATTTATATATTTTAATCGTAACTAAAGTAGTAAGTAAAGAAAAGTAAAGTAAAAGCAATTTTTCAGTTTGGGTTTTGCCATATTTTATTATTAGAGCAAAATATCGCAAGTTTCAATTAATATTTTATTTTAAAGCTAAAAAAAAAAAAGAAAAACTTTTTGTTGTTGTTGTTGTTTTAATTCAACTATATTGTATGTATTTCAATGCATACAACGTAATGTAATTTCTGTTGTTTTTCAATATTTTAAGCCGGTATTGTTCTATATAATATGTATGTATTGTTGCAGATCGGATGAAATGGAAAATATCGTGAATGATTTGGAAAGAGCTAATCAGGTAAGAAATTGTTTTCTTTCATTTACGCTTATAAATTAAAATTATAATTTTGGAAATAATTTGTAATGTTACAAAAAGTTTTCTCGCCTTGCATTTTCTAAGAAGGGGAAGGGTTTGCTTTTTTGTCGATAAAGAAATAAAACATAAGTATGCTGGAGAAAGATAAAAGAAATTTAAACCATCTGGTTAAGTGATAGGTAGTAAAAGCCATGACGCAGTAAAAAGGACAATAATAAAAAATAGTGAACCCAGAATTTCAATCATTGATTATTCATGTTATTATTCTGTAGTTTATTCTAAATTAAACTACTGCTTAATAACATCTTTAAAATTCAAAATAAATAAATAAATAAATTTCGCAAATATAACTTTTATTTTTACCAACATTACATTTCTAAAAAAAATCGACTATGAATGGGTGCGTAACAAATTTGGAATTGCCCCCTTAAAAAATGAAAATGTCCCACACTGGAAAGTATTGATATGCATGTATCTTTAATGCTGTAGGTGCACTGTTTCTGTTGCATATTTCGTGGATATTAGGTGTTAATTTGCTGGGATAAAGTCGTAAATCTATCTTTAGTATCTAGGGAAATTTTGCATTTTGTTTTTGAAACATTCAATAATAAAAATATTTTCCACTGACTCATTAAACTGCACCGCACCGATATCTTGTTCTTAGAACTTTTCATTACGCCCCCTTCTGAGAAACACTGAAATATACTGGTGTTAGAATATAGTAAACTCCCGATTATCCTCGGAATTGAGTGGCGCAGCTATCGCGGATAATCCACAAAATTAGGAAAAAAGGTACAAATCAAAATAAATATACACTTGAATAGTTTATATATACAATAAGTAACATAAACATACATTTGACCAATTTATACGCACAGTAGGTAATATAAACATACTTATTATTTAAGGAATAATAAAATTGTTCTCTTCTTACAATTTGTAGATTTGCTTCTTGAGAAATCTATAAGTTTCTTTTTATTTCTATTTTCTTTTCCTCTTTTTTTTTTTTTTTTTTTTTTTTTTTTTTGTATTGAAACATTTTTTATTTGGGACTGAAATTTTCTAGAATATTTTAATCACAAATTGACGCATCATCTTCTTCTTCTAAATATTGTATAAAGCTTTCAACGTTAGCTAATGCTGAGGCGTTGCTCACTTTCCTTTGTTTCTTACCATCTTCTTCATCGCTCTGTTCAAAATTCATACCTGGCGCTGCTTCTACAATTTCTTCATCAGTTACAGTCCCGAATCTTGGATATATCAGTTTTAATTTATCCTGAATTGTTAATGCAACTCTTTTCCTTTTTTGCGACATTTTTCAGAAAATTAAAGTTTAGATTTGCGGATAATCGGAAGTTTACTGTATTAGAATAATCTGGTTTTTTTTTTTTTTTTTTTTTTTCTTTTTTCATCTCTCACTTTTTTGATAAATAAAATGCATTTTCTACCATTTCAAAAATAGGGATTAAATCTTTTGATTTTTAACTGCGCAGAATGTTAAAGATACATAGCTTTATATTTTCGTAGATGAGAAGTTTTGTTTTAAAATTCAAGAATGTGATTTTTTAACATTCAGAAAACAAGTCGAATTTATCTACAAAAAAAAAAAAAAAAAAAAAGCAAATCCATAAAAATTTTAGAAAGAAGAAAGGACTATACTGAGATTTTTTTAAAGTTGCTGTCTTAAAAAAAAAAATCTTTATAGAATCTATTTTAAATTGCTAAAAAAAGAAAAGAAAAAAAGAAAACTATCGGAATGCTAAGTAATGATGTTTATAACTTACATTCTGAAAGAAGAATTTAAGAGGTGTGTGTATAAGCAAATAACAAGCAGGTGAGAATCTGCATCCTGTTATAGTTATTTAGTTAGCGTAAAAAATCATATTGCCTTGCAATGAGTAAAAGGTAGTAAACGTTATCATTATAAAATGGTACGCCCAGTCTGCCTGTCAAAAAATATAAGTTGAAAGCACTGAATAAGTTATCTCCCATTCCTTTTTTTTTTTTTCCCTATTCTCTCTCTCGTTAATTCTCTTTCTTTTTCAGTTTTCTGAGGTATAAATTGGATTCTTGTTTGCGGATTGAAGTGAAATTATATATCTAAGCATTATAGTTTATTTTGATCATTATATTTTCGATTATAATTCCGCTTGAATACTTCTCAAATGAAACGTATCCTTAAAGTTTTATCTCACATTTAAAAGTACGTAGAAGATACTTATTACGTATATATATATTACTTCGAAATAGATCTTTTTTTATCACTAGCAATTTTTCTAAATGCTTTCTGGTTTTTAAGAAATAACAAAAATATTTTGCTAACACTTTTATACGGAAATAGTTATTTCAGAGGGCGCGAATACGTTTTTTTCCCTGTGTTGTTTTAAGGTAATCATTTCTTTTAATAGAACATTTACATCCCGAATCGAAATTATGGAAAAATTGATTGCTGTGATTTCATGCAAATATAAATTGGTCAGGATTTTGGTTATTGTATTTCAACTTCATTTTGTTGTTTAAAAGAAATTTCATAAAACCATTAACTATATATACTGATTGCAAATAACCAATTTCCACTTTTGGTATTTTGAGGTTTTTAGCAGGAATATACATATTATCTAAATACCTCTCTATGCTAAGCTGGACGATGTGATTCAAAATTAAATAAATTTAGTTTTCGAATACCATTTTTGAAGTTTGTAATTTTTCTTAGCATTGTTGTTTATAGCACAGATGATCTGTTCGGATCAGCTTAATTGTTTCATGATAGTTTTAAAATTAATAATAACTTTTGGAGTTTCAATTTTGATAATATCATATCATACTTTTATAATAACTTTGAATTTTTGATCGAAATGCTTCGAATAAAGTATTTCGTTTTAGTTCCGGTTTCCATGCTTTTAAATTAGCGTTTTTCTTCTCAGACATTTTTAAAAATTGTTTTTCCCTTTTGAAATTGCATGCAATAGTCATTATATTTTATCCAGTTTTTCAGTTTTATCCTCTTCAGTTCCGAAGATAAAATAATAATAAAAATGCTTATTGATTATATTTTTTTCCAAACAAAATGACATTGTAAAGGACAAAAAAAATATCTTTTCTGAAATTAAACCTTTAGGCGCTTAGTAATTTAGGTTCAAATATATGGATCTAAGACTACAAACCCCCTTAAAACATCAATTTAATAACCATTGACCTAAATTAACGCAATCACAAATTTAAAAGCTTTAAACAAGTAAATAATCTACAAATACTTTTAAAAAAAAAAAAAAAAAAAAAAAAAAATTTAAAATATTTAAGTTAAATACTTATGAAAATGCATCCCTTTCTTTGTCACGCTCTCTTTTGGACATTTTTAAGCATTTTGTAAACTCCGCTAAAAAATAAAAAAATTTTTATTAGGGATTCAGCTTAGATGCAGGCATTTATTCGTTTGCTTTCAATGCAAAAAACATTCAGCTGTTAAGAAGTGATATAAAAAAATATATAAAAAAATTAGACATTTTAGTTTTTATAATTAAAACAACAGAGGTCTCCAGGGTCTCATGTTCTGATGACCAACAATTTTTCGAGTTCAGATTTCCAATCGTCCGACTCGAGTTGAATAATAATAATAATAATAATAATAATAACAATAACAATAATAGCCCATTCTCCAATTTTTATATCTTAATTAAGGCTGTTCTTAAATCAAAAAGGGAAACTTTATGACTAAAGTTTTAGTTTATTTTTGTAATTGGAAATGTATGAAACTACCAGTTGTTGTTGTTCAGAAACTATCTAATCGCACTTAATTTGCCACCGTCCAAACTGGGATGAAAATCGCCTTTCACGTAATCAAAAAAGCTTTAACTCAATAGGTAATTTATTAATCCAAAAACAAAAAATTGAGTTAGATTTCAAATCGCTTCCATGGTCAGACTTTTCTATTTTATATCTTTCCGTTAAAAAATAAATCTATAAAGTTTTCCGTTTGTTGAGCATAGCAGTTAAGAGCAGCCTTAATAAATGTCTTCATTTCTGGTAATTTAATTAGTTTAAGTATACATCTCATTAACTGTCGACATTCTTTGAATATCAAAAGTTAAAAGCCAAAAATAAGTTATTGTCAATTACTTGTATTCTTTTCTTTTAAATAGTAATTTTATCTTTTATTATTAATTTTTTTATTTATAAAATTAATTTTACCATTCAATTCCGAATTGGAAAAATTTCTCTCGATAATTTCTGGAATCGAAAAAACAATTAAGATTCAGTTCCGGTTTTTGTTTCTCGCTTTCGTTTTAGTTCTATTTCGAATTCTAGTTTTCGTTACAATTACTTGTGTTTTAAATGCTGAGCTATATGACGAATAATGTTTCATGCGAATACCGCAACGTACATTTTTTCATTAATATTTTCCGTAGTACTATTCATCGATGCAAGCTATCTTTCTTTATCTCTTTAAATGATTTAAAGAGCATATTGCCATGTATGATAAACATCAGTTGGAGAAACAGGTCTTTGTACGTAATTGTTTCTTCCACTATGCCAGCAATAAATCCTGCAAGCTACTAACACAGACCTCAAGTCAAGATATCTGTAGCATAGCAAACCGTTCGGGGATATCTACTATTCATGTCTCCGAAGTTATTTTCCTGGAATTGTTATTAGTGCAATCTATTGCCATTCGCAATCTCATATCTCAACGATTTACAGCCTTTACCAAAGGCCAGCCTTTGAAAGGACTTGTTCGCCATTTTTATCTTGAGGCCGGATACATATGTATACGGCCGCAATGTTTACTTTTTGATCATTTTTATGAGCTGCATTCCCTTGTCGTTGGTGATTATTACTAGGGTATTATTGTTATCTATTGGGTTCGAGCCCAATTGCGGCAATCTGTCATCGAAAACATACACATCTCCTAGGTCTTTAACGGGGAAAAAAAAAAAATTCTCCCTCTCCTACAATCACACATTATCAAAGTTTGTATTTACCTTTAGCATGCTGTTATTATCAGCCATAAAAAACGTAATTGAAATCTAATCGCTTTTAATAAATAAAATAAAAGTGACTTAAGGCAATAACATTAGTTGCATTGTGATAAATATTTCTGACCAATCTCCAAAGTAAAATGTGTCATTTAAGTGCTAAAAAGTAAAGGAATCGTTAAGTTATGGAGTGCTACACATGAAAATATGTATAAATAAATATCTTTATTACTGCGGTTCAAACATATTATCGTCGCCTTTGGGGTCAGAAAATTATTCTTTCCAGAGCAAATTGTTATCGGAAATTGTGAAACGAACACAGCTCTGGGCAGATAAATCACAGTCAGTTAAACGACTTTTATGAAAAATCAAATATTTCTGTTAAAAAATTAGGAAGTATTTTTTACAAACATTCTTTTTCTTAAATCCTCAAAATTACAACTCCGCCTGATTTGTTCATATTGCTATAAAAGAAATAACTTCAAGAATAACTTTGAAAGGAAGGTGGCCGCAATTATCACTTTCGCATACGAAAATTTTGAAAACCTGACAGGGTCATAACTCGCCCAAAATATACTGGTTTTAAACCTGGAATTTCTGCCCAAACTCCTCATTTGAATGTGTATTGTAGAATTATTAAAATATATATAAGTACTGTTTGTTGTATTTGATTTTATCGGTTACGCTCATTTTTATAATCACACCACAGTTGTGGAAATCTTAACATAATTATACGTTCCAAAAGCAGTTGATTTCCCCCGTAACTACCTATTAAAAATAAGCTTTTCTTTTCCGAATAAAGTTAATTAATTTGTTGATTGGTAATCCTTTTGAAATTTTGTCAGTGATTTAATTCAATATGACAAGAAACTTTTGAAATGTTTTCTAAGCAAAGTTTTTGAAATTCGCACATTTGATGGTACCACACCTTATACAGTCACATACTAATACTATACTAATGTGTTATACTAATCTTTCAATCAACAAAATTAAAATAAAAAATAAAATAATAGATTAGTTTAGATTAATTCATAACACGATTATTCAATCGGTAAATGAATTATAACAGATATAAATTTTCCAAGTGGGTGAAAAAGTCTTGGCCAGGATTCGAACCAGGGATGTATTGGCTCAAGCTGCCAATGCTCTTCCAATTAAACTATTCAGGACGAATACGGGAGGGCTAATTCATCCAACCAACCTAAACGATCACACAATCTGGTCTGATACTTTGTATCAGCTCAACAGAATAAATCGAAGGTTGAATCAAAGGTCAAAAGAATAAATCCTTCCATTTATTCTGTTGAGTTAATCCAAAGTATCAGGCCAGACTGTGTGATAGTTAAGATTGGTTGAATGAATTAGTGCTCCAGTATTCGTTCGGGATGGCTCAGTTGGAATAGCCTTGGCGGGTTCAGCCAATTAATCCCTGGTTCGAATCCTAGCCCGGATTTTTTTTTTTTTTTTTTTTTTTTTTTTTTTTCATCCACTTCGGAAATTTACATCTGTTAAAATAAAATAATTTAAGTCTTATTATCTGAAGAAGATTAATGTTATCATTTAAATGTTTGTTATAAAAATTTAACGCAATTTGAACTTTTGAAACGATTTCAGCATTGAATCGATAATATGCAAATGTAGTTGTTTTTACCACCCCTACCAAAAATAAAAGCTGCATTATTTATGTTTAAAGTGAATCAGTATCTATCGAAGCTGTTTATTTATCTGTACACGAAGATTCCATCATTATCATTAACTTATTCCAAACAATAAAATTATGTTTGTCAAACACAATCACGTCGTTGCTATGTCACCTAGTGGTAAATCAATTCAAATTTTCCGACTAAGTGCTTAAGCTTTTGTCAATAAAACAGATATTCGTCATTAGAAGTGGAGCTATCTTTAATTAATTGGATCGTATTCAACTGGTGAATAATTAACCGAAAGCAAATGTTTGACAAATTGTATCAATTTGAGTTGATTTTTTATCGGTAACATGTTGCGAAAGTTAATAAAAATCTGGAAATTAGTCGGTCAATATTCCACTCAACACGACTGTTCTCTGGAAAAAATCAATAAGTAAAGTCAAATATCGTAAATTTTCCACTTCATGTGTGTCCGGCCATGTTCGTGACTAGAAGTCATCGCGTGATAACCTTATTTTTGCAAGTCCGAAATTTCTGCTTTTCATAAATATTTGAATGCCCATTGCTGACTATCGCTATTTTCATTAAAAGGAAAAGTTCTACAGCATTATTCGCGTCGGATGACTTCATCAAGTGAAATATATTATGTCCGTATTCGCTCATTATTATTGACGATGGACATTAAACAATTAATAAAAATATATATAACATGGGCAAGATTTTTTTTTTTTTTTTTCGATTTTTGTTTTCAATTATGTTAATTGCCGCTAGAGTTAAAATATTCCTTGTAATGTATTTATAAATGTGTTTATTTGAAAAAAAAAAGGAAAATATTGTAAAAAAAAAAAATGATGAAAACCATAAGTCTGATCTGAAAAGAAATTCTTAACCCACCGTCAGCTACATAGACTTGATATGTAGCAAATGAATATAAGGAACTTTCAGCCAATCAACTCGCTAAGCATTAATGTTTTTAAAGGAATGAAGATTTTATTAATTTTATAGTTATGGCTTTATCTAATATTTAGCTGTTGATAGTTTTTTTTAGCTAAGTTTAGAAAATCTCTTTATTAACCCTTTGTATCATCGTGTTGCAGATCTGCAACATGCCCAAAAGTCAACTTACACAGTAAGCTTTAAAACACAATTTTATTTGTTGTTCCTATTTCCCAACACATCAGTTAATACAAATTGATCATGGAATCTTCAGCAGATGATATTGAATTAATTTCTCATATCAAAATTTTGAGCTTCGGGCTTGAGAACCAACCCTTTATTAATAAAGTTTTCAATTTTATAATTTATATATATATATATATATATATATTTCATTTTATATTTTTATATGCATATTTTCTTTAGAAACATGTTATAATTTTTATATATCCCCCCCCCCCTTTCCATATGGCTAATCTAAAAGATTTAATGTTTGATCCATGATAAAATAAGGACAAGGGGATAATTATAAGAAATTGCTATTTGTTTTAAATTTAAAATGTTAGGCCTTATATAATGGGAGGAACATAAGCGTTTAATACGAAGGCAATGATTTAGAAGAATATTTCTGTAAACGGAAGTAAGCATGAATTGAAATTAGTAAAGTTAATACATTAAAAGAAAAATAATTTTGCTTATCACAAATATTGTAAACAAAAAAAAAAAAAAAAAAATGTTATAGTATTAATATGTGAAATATGGATGTTAACATCCATAAAATTAATACTAGCATTATTAAGATGTGTAGTAGTTAGTTAGAAATTAAAGGGATAATTTACAGGAAGATATATAGATTTATTATCATTAAGAAAAAAATAATAATTATGCCATCTATATATCAAAATAACAAAACATTATTGTTAAGGCTCCTGTACTCGCTCAAGGAAACACTCGCGAGCTAATGCTATTCCTATGGGGAAGCATCTTTCGCATTTTGACATTTTTGAATAACTTTTTTGCATCGGATAGCTGAGGTGCATGCCGACAGCGCACCTTTTTTATTTTTTCGATTTTGGTTGCAGATATTTTTTACAAAGTTAGTTTCACTTTCAAAACCGGTTTCGAAACTGAAAGTGCTTTTTTAAAAAATATCTGCAACCAAAATCGAAAAAGTAAAAAAGGTGCGCATGCACCTCAGCTATCCATTGCAAAAAAAATTATTCAAAAATGTCAAAATTCCAAAGAGTTATTAGAAAAATGCTTCCCCATAGGAATAGCATTAGCTCGCTAGCGTTTCCTCGAGTGAGGACAGGGGCCTTAATAAACTTTCTTGCATAGAAGTAGCGATATAAATCCGAAATCATGCTGAAGATGGTTGCCCCTCACGGAATGCGTTGTATTTTTTTAAAAATATATTATAAATTATTTTGGAAAATACAATTATTCAATAAAACACAGCTTTTTTGCATGCTATAACATTTCGAAATTTTATTGATCAAAAATTAATGATACGATTTAGGTTACGTGAATGGATGTCCTTATAGCGTATATGCCGTTCATTTCCAATCGAGCAGAATCCGATCTAAAAATGGTCCAAACTTCAATAAAATATGGTCCTTTTAATTAAAAAAAAAAAAAAAAATGTAAAGCAAGATTGGTTTAATAGCTTTTACGTCTTGATCCCGCCCAGTTTGATAAATGTCATGTTGCATAAAATGAGCTTATAAGTACTCCAAAACGTTTAATCCAGTGTATATGTTGCGCTCAGACATTAAATAATCTACGAAAGGGCTTTCAACTCGCCAAATCATTTTACAGGTATCTAATAAACTAATCATGATATAAGAAACAGAAAAAAAAAAAAAGAAAGAAAGAAAAAAAATCGCTTTCTTTTTTCAATCAAAAAATAAAATAAATAAATAAAGTCTTCTCATTCAATTTTGGACATTGCAAACTTCTTTGTCCTTTTTTAAAAATATCAATAACCAGAAAATGTCCTAATAAGCTCAGATGGGTTTATTTTTCTTAATATCAGTTTTTAAATCTTTTTCAATTTTTTAAACAAGAAAAATATATCTTGTTCTAACAATTTTTTCTGACACTTTTCACTTCTAAAATATAGTATGTTATTTTTATTATTCCTTATTCTGTTAAAACTCAGCTTGAAAATTTTCTTAGTGCATAGTAATAAAATCAAAACGTGTTGAAAAATAATCATTAATATTCATAAATATTTTCAAACGTACATATTTCTCTTTTGCTAATTGGCTGGAATTATATATTTTGAAAACGCTTGCATAGTGTAATTTTCCGATATAGAGAATAGAGAATGAGAATGTTGATATAGAGATATAGAGAATGTTGAAAATGTTTAATACTTTTAAATTTTAAAAAGTTATCCTTTATTTAAATGCATCTAATATTTGCATAGTTTATCATATCTAGAAATAATTCTTAATTAAAATAGCTTGAAAATAAATATAGCATTTCCTCTACATACAAGCTTAATAGACATTTCTTTATAAAATATATTTTCTAAACGTAGTCATTAATAATTCTTGTATTTTTAATTAGGAGAGAAAATTACGAAATACATTCAGTTGATTCAAACAGATTTTGACAATTATAAACATATAAAATATAAAAGCAGTATTATGCTTCTGCAATTATAAAAATTATTCTTCATGCTAAAATTATTTTCATTTTCCCGGTTTGGTAAGCTTTACAATAAAGGAAAAAAAAAACAGTAAAATCGCAACCATTCTTGTTACAAATACATTAAAAAAAGAAAGTAAAAAATTAATTACGATAAATTATCACTTAACAAATGTTATTTTAATATTTAAAAAAAGTGAATTATATTACATTTGTAATAATACCCATTAGTTTGACCATTTCGATTCTTTCATTAAAATTTTCCATTTACTGAACATTTCGTTTTCAATTAAGTAAAGATATTTTTATTTTTGTCAGTTATTGGCTGCAGTAAATGAAATATTAGCTTTTAATCATGCTTAGTTCATTAATGTTAATGATAGATATCATAATGAGTTCTTGTTTATTAATACTGTTATCGCAATTAAAAAAAACTGTTTTGCGAACATGTCATCTGATTAAAGCACTTTCATGTCATTTTTCTACTAATTTACTTAATTTTTATCGCACATTTTGGTTTTTTAATAGGTAAGTGCTTTACATCAGCTACTCTAATTGCATTTTAAAATGCTTCGATAAAAAGTAAATTATTATTATTGCAATCTGATTACATTTCAGTAATCTGCGTAAATGATTTTTTTTTTTTTTTTTTTTTTTTTTTACTCTTTAGATAATAATATAAATTATTTATTAATTTATCTACTGGGTTAATTTTTTTTAAATATCCAAAACTGTTTAAACTATTTATTTTTTATACATAATAATAAAAAAAATAATTATTAAAGTTTTTTTTTTTTTTTTTTTTCTTTTTTGAGATAAATCGAAAATTTAAGCTTAGAAAATATGTTTCATTTATATTTCCACAATTATTTCTATTGTTTCATCATTATTCAGATTATTAGATGGTTTTTTCTTCATAATTTGGTTATTAAAGTTATTATGTTTATTAATTATGTGTTAGCTATTATTTAATTGAAAGTCGCTTTATCTTCAACAGATTTTTTTAACTAAGATTTTTTTTAATCAACAAGTGAATTTTTCAGTTATATCATCTTGTCTTATTAGTATTACGTTGCTAGTTACTAGTATTGGTTTCTAGAAAAATGTTTTAAAAGAAAATGTATGCAAGATTAATTAATGGATTCTTAGTATGATTTATTTATTAAATACTATTTCTTCTTCGATGTTTTGCTTTTTACCATTTATTTAATTTAATTTTGCATATTTTAAAAGTTTGCACTTGGAATCCGCAGATTTCACGGTTACTCAAGTTTTATTATTTTTTTTTCAACTTTTGAAATTAATTCTTGGTCTACAAGTAATAATTTGTCCGATGCTCTATTAAACCTAGTACTTCGTTGAAAAATGAACAACAAACAACTCCAATTTGGTTTGATTATAGATAAAATGCATTACCGCTAATTAACTTTACTTTCAGTTATATCTTGATAATGTTTTACGCACTATACTGTATGTCAATCTTTATTATTATTATGATTACTATTATTATGTAATTGGCGATTGACATTCATAATCGCCGTCACTAATTTCCATTGAAATCAGAGATAACTATATTTTTTTTCCCCACTCTTTTCGTTCTTATCTATAAAAGCTCTGTAATAACCTCAAATTCAATGTGAAAAAAAGTAACCAACTGGGAAATGCAGTACCCTTTATCAGAGTAACACCCTGAAGTTGGTACTCAACCGTAAGTCTTAGCGAAAACAATTATATAGATCAGGGCTGTCCAACGCGGCGCCCGCGGGCGCCATGGCGCCCTTTGAAGATTTCCTGTTATTAAACATTTTAAAAGTAAAATCCAAGTATAAAGAATACTTTCTTTAAAATCATTAATATTTTATCAGAGGTATTTTTGAAACCTATATTTGACATGTTGTTGGCTTGCCATTGCTCATTAAAAACTATAAATATACTTTAAAAATTTAATCATGCATATTTTTGCATTTTTTAGTTATTGTTTATGTAGTGTAAGATAATTAAATTTCTTAATAGTTGAAAAATTAATATTAAGATTTAATATTAAGAAGTAAGAGAGAGAGAGAGAAAAAAAGAAACGTTTTCACTTGTCCTCCTCCCCTTTGAAGATACATGTGCATGAAAGCTCAGCATTTTATATTTACTGTTGTCACACTGGCTCATTGGCTGTTTTATATGAAGGATGAAAGGGCTTAATTTTACTTTCCTGACTTTTGAAAATTTAAAAGGCTTTTTTTCTTTATTTTTTTAAATAAATTTTCTTAGAAAAATATAATAAACAGTGCAGAATGATTTCCAACTATGAAAACTCTTCTAGACTATCCCTCTGAAACCACCCACATGCTTTGGTCACTATCATACTTGTCTGTTTATGTACTTTTCATAAAACTAAAGAAACCTAGCAATATCTCTGATTTTCATATTTATTTATTTTTTTTTTATCATAGATGCGATTAAAGTTTCTAGTGCCTTATCCTACAAGCATTTTTGATATAGACTTCTCATAAAAAATGTAACATTTGAAATTTAATACATGTAACTCCAGAATTGTAGTGGTCTTCTGTTTACCGTAATACGATTTATTTGCATTATGTTAACATGTGCGTGTGTATGCGATAAGAATACCACGTTTTTAGTCACGTAAATATTGGCGCCCTTCATGAGTGCCAACGGCCAAGATGCGCCCTTGGTTACTGAAAGGTTAGACAGGCCTGATATAGAATAGTTGACAACGTTCCAGTATTCTTCCGAAGTCTCAACAAATCAGGTAATTATGTTTAAAACCAAGAAGTTAACTTGAGAAATGGGATTAAACAAATACCATGCGGGAACAAAACATATTGTATTAAACAAATTTTCTGGAACAAAAAGCATTGATATAACTCTTTTTTTCCCACTCTTTTTGTTCTTGACAATAAAAGTTCTGAAACAACTCAAATTTAATGTGAAAAATTTAATTAACTAGGAAATTTAGAACCCGTCATTAAAGAAACACACTGAAGTTGATGGTCAAACGAAAACCATTTAGCGAAAACCATTATAAATAAAGTTCAATAATTGTCAACATTCCAGTATTCTTTCGAAGTCAAATAAATATGTTTTAAGTTAACTTAGAAAGCACCAGAAAGTTAACTTGGTAAATGGGATTAAATAAATACCACACAAAAACAAAACATTTTGTATTAAAAAAAATTCTGGTTCATAAAGTATTTTTTGACTTGGTCAGACCCAGGAAAAATGCTAGAATGCTGGTACAGCTGGACTTAGGCCGCTTTAATCTGAACACCTCAAATAACCTCAAAAATTCTTCATCTAGAAATTAAATGCAAAGCGATGGCTACTCTGCCTAAAAGTATTCTTTTGTCTTGTGGAACAAACGGGAATAGTTAAATAAATGGATTTTTATCCTTTTCTCAAACGGAAGTTCGCCTTTACATTCCCCTTCGACAAGGAATTCGGACATAGCATGCATCTCTGCTGGAGAAGCGAAAAGATGAAACAAACGGCGCGTGGTAATTATTAAACCAAATTTTCTGAAGCGTCGCCCAGCCTCACATTTGATTTCGCAAAAGGACTAAGTTATTCCAATTCCTCGCGCATTATTCCGTGATTGAAAACATCGCGTGCTGATCCTCCTGAAAATTTCGCTACTTTTCCCAAAAATTCCCGGCTATTCGAAAATCGAGTTTTCTGAATGCTGGAAGCGCTGAATGACCGCCTGCTCTGACCAGGCTGGGCATTGCGTGTCGTCGAGGATTCTTCATGTATCCATTATTAATGCACTCCCAAAAGCTGCCTCAATGTTTGCGATTCGCTAAGGGTTACGGGCGAGGTTAAACTCTGCTGAAATTACCGTCCAGAAAACTTTTATGAGATCTTCAGCTCGCACGTGAATCCCCCATTGCATATCGGTTCTGGTAGCCATGGAGCTAATTGTCAGTGTGTGTGTAATGTCTATGGGTGCAATTGTGTTTAAGGCGAAAAGAATTCTGTCGATCGGAAGATGATATTCGTTCGATCTTGCGTGCGGAAGTCTCGTGTTTATTAGTAAGTAGTGACAGTGTCTTTACCGGCCTATTGTCGAGTCTGCTGTTTGCACCCATGTAATCTTCGATCTGTGCAGCCGTGTCGTCAGATTTATCGATATATGGCTAGGTCGTTTAAATTCCTCGACGGAAAGCGGGTGTTTTGTTTTGATGAATATAATGATGGAATGACTGGGCGGAAATATCTGACAGGTAATTTCGAATCAACGAATACCCTTTTCTGCGGATATCGTTTTCTCATTATGGAACGGTTTTGTTCGCTCTTAACTTCGGGATTGTCTTCGTTCTTGGTCAGCAGCAATTGCAAAGCGCCTGAACCGTATTTGATTTCTATAATAAAATGCGGTATTTCAGAAGTTTGCACGTTATTCCGATTATTTGGGTTGTTATCTTCCAATAACATCCCCTTCCATCCTCACGCACACTTTCCAATTTTATTGTTACAATTAAATAGCCTACGAAGAAAGATTTTCTTTTTTTATTTTGTGGAATGTTTTTTAAAAAGTTTGAAATAATTCCTGTAGTTCAAAAAACATTTACAAACATCAAGAAGACATTTTTTGAATTTATTAACAGCTAAAAATCTGGAGATTAACCCATTAACGCCCAGCATCTAGAGGTCTGCACGGGCCGAAATTTCCAGGCCCGGGCCCGGCCCGAACGAAAGAAATATTGGCCCGACCCGGCCCGGCCCGAAAGTTAAAATTTCGGCCCGGTCCGGTAAAAAGTTTAAAATTCGGCCCGAACCCGGCCCGGCTCGAGAGAATTTCTACAGAACATTGATCTTTAATCTTATGGAAGAGTTCTGACTAAAAAAAAATTATATTAGTCCTTTTTTTTTTCCATGTTTATAATCTCCATTTATGCAAAAGTGCCATAGGCTGCGATATTTATGCTTTAAAATGAATCTTAGTTTGTTGTATGTAAATGTTTCAGTTATCACTAGTATTATTAATCCATATTCCCTGTAATGGAGACAAAAAATCGAAAAAGCGGTATATGATAAAATTTCCAAAGACGAAATCGCTTTGGAGCGAAAAAAAAAATGCATTCCCTTCTTAACAGATGTAAATGTTTAATATATTTTTTTCTCCCGTATTGTTGTATTCATTTTGCATGGATGAACATTTTAAAAGAAACCTTCAGTTTTCAGTTTAAAAAAAAAAATCCGTCATAATCTTTTTTTTTGTGTGTGTGTGTGTGTGTGTGTGTGTGTGTGTGTGTGTTTAATTCTATTTTAAAACGCCTAGTAATCTACGATTCTTTAAAAGGAATAAATTATAATGTTTAATTGTAGAAAAATGACGGCTTAAAAGTATATGCTTTTTTTGCAGAAATTTTTGGACAAAGCCAAATATTACTGATTTATAAAAAGTCGAGGAAAGGATTTTCATATAAGAAGATTCAATAGGAACTGATTATTTTGGTCCATGAAAACTAGGAAGAATGGAATCAGTCTCGGCTTCGTACGGAAAAAAAAGTTAGGCCCGACCCGATACTCCAGCAAAAAAATTAAGGCCCCAGCCCGGCCCGAAAAGATTAGTGACTGGGCCCGGCCCGGCCCGGCCCGAAAGGATTAGTGACTAGGCCCGGTCCGGCCCGGCCCGAGTCTTCAGAAGTAAGGCCCGAGCCCGGCCCGGCCCGAATGCCATTACTGGAAATCGGCCCGCGGGCCGGGCCGGGCTCGGGCTTCGGGCCGAGGCCCGGCCCGTGCAGACCTCTACCAGCATCCTCATTTGAGGACGGTTACAAAAACAGCAAGAAAGCGGTTTTCCCACCAGTAAAGAGGAAGATAAATATATACCTTATTTCATGAGACAGAATCATCTATAAATTTAGATAAAAGTTAATTTGCTTTTAAAAGTGGTGGGAAATACAAAATTTAAATTTTAGTGAAGAAAATAATTTGGGCATTAATGGGTTAAATTGCTGCAAAATCTTAGATAACCTAACTGTATACACAGCATAGCTTTTTGTTCTTGAAGAAGAAACATCAATTCTTTCGATACGTGTTTGATCTTTGCAATTTATAATATATATGAAAAATCTGTTTCAGTGAGAATATATAATTATATAAATAACATTGTTGAATGCCATTATATATCCATTTCATTTAAAATGATATAATAATTGTGTGACTGATTGCATTTAGTCTCAAAATTTATACTTTAATCATTTTTTTTTAAGTACATAAGTAATTTTTCAAATAAATTGATAAAAAATTTATTTAAAAGTAACAATTAATATTCTAGTTATTGCAACGTATGTGTTGCAGTTGAATTTTTAAAACAATAATTAAAAAAATAGTTTTAAAAAATCATAACAATTTTTAAAAAGTTATTTTAAACAATATCGAACTTGGTGAATTCGTAACGCCTCTTTGCTTTAAATTTAAAAAGAAAAAACTCTTTTTTTTTTTTTTCAAAAATACAAACTAGTTAAATTTATAATTTTTCTTCGCAAAATATTTAAGTGAAACACTTTATATAAAACGTCAGATTTGCCTCTAAAAACTACCAGAAATTTAATATATGGAATTCTCTGAAGACATATCTGTGGCGAAACAAGGCAAAAAGATCTATCCCATTAAGATTTAAAAAGAAGTAAAATGCGTCCTATGTATAGGCTAAATAAAAAATAAAAAAAATACTTTGGGGGGGTATTCAAACATTCATAAGATGTACAGTGCAAAATCCGTTAAAATATTTGCATAAAGGAACAGTTTGAGCTCGTTTCAACGACAATGAGGAAACAACCTACACACTACAGGGGAAAAAAAATAAGATTGTGAATAAAAAAAGACAACCCATTCCTAAAGGAATGGGGACTAAAGATCAAAAGTTTGAAACTATGATAAAACGAAACATACATGGGTCTTGAAAGTAGTTTTCTTCTCAACGAAAACGCACATTGAAATCGAGGGGGAAGGGGGTGAAGGAAAGCGAGCTCTGTGTAATATATAGGCAAATATTATACCCGGTGTTCTTTTAAAACGCTTTCATATGCGGCGATGCGGTGGAATTTCTCTAACCGCCAATTTTTCAAGTCCACCCTCTTTCCTTTTGCAATATATATGCATGGAAGGGAGGATATTTCTTACAATCTTTTTTTTCTCAGAGGATAGATACTATTTGTATCCTATTCTTGGACAACAACAATTTTCCGGCACTAATCTTGCGGCCTGCATCTTGCATGGCAAATCTATCCATTCGCAATATATATATCTAACAGAATTTCCGCTTCTCTTGCTTCTTTGTGTAGACGTAACCTATATGCAAAAGTACTTTTTTTCCCCCTCTTTTTAAAGTCTATTATCGCTATATGCACTCTTACACGTTTTCTAGCTCCAATCTACCGCTGAAAACTCGAGTCGCCTCTCCTCTTTTTTTTCACCCGTTATGCAAATGGAAAATGCAGTAACAATGCATTCCAGATTATTTACTCGAAGGATGTCCCCATGGAAATCATTTTCCTTTAAACATCCTAGTCACGTGCTGGTCCCTTCGACTTTTTTTTAAGTTCCACTTTAGCACAATTTTTTTTTTTTACTTTTCTTTTTCGTTGTGTTTTTTAAATGTACCTATTCCCTCCCATCCACCCATTTTAGGAATCTCTTGTAATGAACTGAAGCGATTTAATAACAAATTCTCCCGCAAACTACCCTTTCTTTTCACTTCTGTTGAATACATATAAGCTCATTCAAAAAAGGTATTGGATAAATGTATACATATTATGATCACCCAGGAATCTTTTTTGTTATTAATGTCTGAATATGTAAACATAATGCATGCCGGGAAAATGGACAAAAAAAAAAAAAAAAAAAAAAAAAAAAAAAAAGAAAGAAAATGTTCAAATTTCCTTTTTTATGTCCATTGTTAGTGTTGGTTGACATTTTTTCGCATTGTGAATGATAAACAAAAATGGAAATCATCTTGAGTAATGAGTTGTTTTTATATTAAAAAAATGACATAAAAATGCCTAGCAGATTTATTAAAAACATTAAAAGTATGTTTAAGAATATTAAAGCATTGTTTATTCGGCAGAAAATTTAAGTATAATGCATGTCTTCCTGTGATACTTTAAATGTCAGTAAATACGAAGCTTTTTGAAAAAAATCAGTTACCATAAATCAAGATAACTTTGGCCTCATTTCTCTTCCCCTATCCATCTTCTGCTTATTTATAATATTCATTGTGCTTATATACTCCTAACGAAGAATCGTCTTTGTCGATGTTTATACGACAGTTACTATTATTTTGTTTTATAACAATAAATTTGGAGAACGTATTAAAATATAGTGGTATCAACTTAAATGTACTGATATTGCACTTGAATGTATTAAAATGCTCTAGCGTCAAACAACGTAATTCTAACAACACATGAAAGTGTGTCATAACCATAGTTGAAAGCTTATTAATAAATAAAAATATACGATGTCACTTTATGCTACATCAAGATCATAACTTCTACATACGACATCAGACGACTATTGACATTGCATAAAACTTTTTGTTGTTGTTGTGTGTAGAAGAATGAAACAAGTGTCTAATTTTCATACATTTCAGAATTTGTCGGTAAAACTTAGATTCGACAATTATTTCAAAAGTTTCATTACTTTACAAATTATCAAACGTTTACAATTTTACATTAATAAATTTTTGTTTGTCTAACGAAGTGAAGTAATGATGATAGAGGTGATTGACACTAGTTTGAATCTGCAAGGTTAAATTCCGGTGCGATACTTCGTAATAGGTCGGAATATACTTTAACCGAAGTTCTAGTCTATTTAGCATTCACGTGAAAAAGCACGTAAAACAGCAAGCCAAAACAACAAGATATAACGACAGCAAGCCAAAACAACAACAAACAACAGCAAACCAAAATAACAACAACCTCAGCAAGCCAAACCTACAACAAATAATACTTCATGTAAAAATGTAAATGAATGTAAATTATTTGAGTCTCACGGAAATTCAACATGTTCTTAAAACTTGGCTTATCTTTCGTAAGCAACCAAATTAGATATAAAAAATCTTTAGAATTACAAGCATTTTTTATACATAGAAACTAAATACACCTAAACATTTAGCTTAAAGTGGATTCCAAACATCAAACTTAAACTAAGATTTAACTAATATCTTTATCTTTGTACTAGTTAGCTAGCATTATCTATCTGTGTCTAATGTCATATTTGTATCACGTACGCTGCTGGACAAGATATTGAGCTAGACAGAAATATGAAAGATACGAAGATTTAATGGGAATTATGGGATATAAATAGACATTAATTATTCGTGATATCAATATACATTAGATTATTTACACTTTTATACTTAAAATATGGTTAACATCATTTTGTCCTCTTAGACTTGTTTTCTTTCCAAATTATTTTTATTCCATTATCGTAGTTTAAAATCTTTGTCAAAAACATGATAAAGTTTGAATGGAAACACCAAAATGGTGAATTACACCGATTAGATTGCTCTTTATTTTTAAAGCTGTTCTCAAAAGAAAAAAGAAATCAGTGTGAGGTGAATGTAAGTCGGACGATCATAAGAGCATCCATCTGAAAAGATGCTGTATAATGCCATTTCAAAATAATATCCACAAACAAACACAGCTCTTTTATAGCCCTAGCCACAATAATGTTCGGAAAGCGCAAGATTAACTCACTCCGAGCAGCGCATTTTCAAAAAGGCACAATACCTCCAACCAGAAATTAGAAAATATTTTTGGTGATTGTGGTGTTAATGGTTTACAGCTCATGCAGTCCCTTCGTGAGTATATGTACACAGGGTCGGCTGACCCCTTGGGTACCCTGAATGGTATGCAGAATTTCCTGAGCGAGAGGGTTTGGGAGCTGTTAGACAATGAACGAATCGTAAATAAAGCCGATAGAAAAGGGGCGAGAAAAGTGGATATGAAAATTGTAATTGAAGCGATGATTATGCTCTGCGAGCCCCGGATAGATAAGATGCCTTCTTTGTTGTAATGAATCCCTGGATAGTGGATACACAATTTTACAGTCTGCTGATTCTCCGGCAGCCTTTACAAAAGATCGAAGGGGAAAAGGAGGGAATTTTCTTTACAAGAAAAACCACTTATGAATGACAAATTCGGAAGTAATTTCAATTATTGTGGGAGCTGTTAATTAAAATTAGATTTGGAGCCTTTGATTTGTTCGTTTTCATTGGAAGGTGGCAAAGCGAGATTATACCTGGGATGTTTTTGGTTATTTCTTTATTCGATTGCTTTGTGTTAGACAATGGTTATAATCTGCATAAAGTTGAGAGGCGATGATTTAAAATCGAAACAAAAGAGAAGTCAAAATTATGCTTGAGCGCCACACTAAAGTTTTATCCTTCATTTGATTTTTTTTAACCTTTTTTTCTGACTCTTTTTATTTCTCATTTGGTATCTTTGCTATCTTTAATTTCACACATTCTATATATATATTTTTTTTTTTTTTAATGTATTTTCGTCATTTTGTTTTGTTAATTATTGTAAAAGAAAATTAATATGCAATGTTTCTTTTCTTCAATTTATGCGTCAAATATTTTTTTGTTTTAATAAAATGTGCCAATAATAAGTATTAGTGAAATTGATTATTATAACAGTCCTGAGGATGTATTAATTATAGGTTTGGTTTAGTTTGGTTTATTTTTGTCGTCCGATTATCTACGCTAGGGATATAGGACCAGGGGGGAGTGCCCTTCGTGGGGGTCTTTCTAAGGGAACCTAACCCGTATTCACGCAAGGTTCGAAGAAAACCACGAAAACTCCGAACGGTTAGGCCGACAGCCGCGATTGGGTTCGAACCCAGCACCTGCCGTCTACCAGTTGAGAGGTCTGAACCTCTCGGCCACTGGTGGGGCGCTATTAATTATAGGATAATGACGGAAAATTAGAAGAAATGTGGTATATACTTTTCGATAAACAGAAATGTGTGCATATTGTTAGATTTATAAAAAGTGTAATTTCAAATTTTAATTTTTTTTTTTTACATTTTATATTAAAGAATTTCCATATTTTACATAAATAAAATCCTTATTTGCTCACTATTATTATAATACAAGTTTAGGCTTAAATTTGATTGAAACAGATTGAGAATTAAATTGATACTATTATTTATGCATGGTATAATGAATTTACACACATATTATAAAGAGAATGCTATCTGTGATCTAGTAGTTCGTACTGATTAATAAACCGTACAAATTATGAGTCGAGTTATTAATGTATAAATGTATGTAACGGTTTTTCTCAAAGCTGTTAACAAGAAAGTCATTTCTGCTAACATTTAAATAGAAGTAGATTTATTCATATATTTTTATAGTTCAAGTTGGCTAAACGCGGTAATATTATAAATGCTTATTTTCAAAAGTTAGAAATTTTTGAAAAGATTATGAATATGTAGTTATCGGATGAACACGATATTACTCTTTAATGAATGTAATCTGGCATAAAAATTATTTTATTAATTCATTAAAATAATCCTGAATTCATCCTGAAGATTTTTCGAGAATTGCTTTTCTAGTCTTTTCTTTTTACTAAACGTATTCATTAGGTTTCATCGCTCAGTGTAATTTCTGAAAAGTGATTTGTTTATCAGTCAACTGCATCAAACAGCTCATCAAACAAAACCATGAATAAATAAATGCGCTAATTGCTCGATCAACATGTCCGTGTTTATGCGAAAAATTCTAAGGTTCTTGAGCATCTTAAAATTTAATGCTCGAATTAGCTCATACTTCCGAAATAATTTCGAAGAGAAAGCGATCTCGGGAAGTTTTTAAAAATACGCTGCTTTGCAAAACGGACCAGATTTCAAAAATAAATGACATCGCCTGGCGAAGAACTAACTCATTTCAGCTGTAACAGGGCAATTTAAATTTTTAAGCACCCCAGACTGCCATTTTTAAGCCAAGCAGATTAATTCCGGGAGCAGCCCGAAAAGCAAGATGTGTCGAAAAGCCCCACCCTCCAAAATGACTGATTAATTTCTAATTATCATCACCAGTTGAGCGCGCACCCTGGATGCTGAGTGATAACATCACTTGACACAATCCACACTCGTCCCGGGGGTGTTTATTTTGTAACAACAAAAATGGGAAAACAGCACTTGACTTGCTTCCCCCCCCACCTAAATCCCCTCCCCCCCCCCTTTCCCAACATACAACGTTTACGGCATTTAAACCAAAATCTGCCGTACCCACTAATTGCTAGAGTAAGAGCCGGCACTTTCTAATCAAGAGATAGCAATGTTAATTACAGCTACAAAGCCGACATATTTTCCCTTAATTTGTGCAATAAAAGGGGGGTTTGTGGTGTATCTGATACGGCGGCAGTAATTACAAAACCCTCATTTGCATGCGCTGTTCCCGTTAAAACGGGACTCCGGATCGCTCGCCCGGAAATTCCGGGAATCCGGCCCCCCCACGTCCTCCTAATTTTTTAGATTTTTCGTTTTGCCTTCTCGAGGCTTGACTCTGGGCGACGTTAAAACGTTTAATTGTATGTATTTAAATCTCGAAGGACTTTCTGGGCATTCTTTTTAATCGGCTGGGGATCTAAAGGAGCGAAAGGCAGATACCGATTGCTTGCTTACTCCCTCACTTGTTTGCTGGTGAAGGAGGTGGGGGGATTTTAAAAGGTGCCTTTCAAATTCTAATCTCGCTTTTAAAGGGGGATGATTCTTTTCGTCTTTTCTCTCGTTCGATGCCTTTTCTTAGCTACTATTACTTTTCAAAGAGCAAAAACTTATTAATTTCTCGCGGAAGCTTGTGCATGCGATCGTTGTTGTTTCCATACCTTCTCAAATAAAATCTAATGATTTTGTTGAATTAAAAATTATTTTAAGGATTTGTTTTTGAATCTTTTAAATAGTTTGAGCAGGCCAGAAAATTAACGTACCTTATCTTCTCATTTCAAACGGATAGAAAAAATTATAAATTTGAGAAAGGTTATTTTTCTTCAAGTGAAATAAATTGCAAAGGATAATCTTCTTCATTTGGATATTTTTAAAATGATCACACGGATTTATAAACATCTTATTTATAAATATTTATGAAACATATAATTAATCTCATGTTTCATGCATATAGATATGTAGCAAGAGAACCGCATCATCGCACGAATTAGAAAGACTCGGATAAAAGTCTAAATTCTTTAAGAAATTCTTTATTCTAGGCAAAAGTAGTTCTAATCTGCAGTACTAGAAAGTTAAGTGTTTTTAAAATTTAAAATTAGGGCATGAATAGTAGATTAAATTGGGGATAGCATTTAATGTAAATACGATCTTATCACAAATCTTATTGGCGCATCTCATTATAATTTAACTTACTACTCCAAAAAAAAAGTAATCTTTTTACTATTTTTTTTCTTGTTAAAAGAAAAATAATTTTGTAACTACTAATTTTTAAAATATTTTTACATTTTTCTTTCCTCCCTCTCCCCCCCCCCCCCCCTCCGCGCCTTCCATAAAGCTTTGTGAATCAGTTAAAGTAAATTACTTATTTATTTAATTGTTTTCATCCAAAACAGCATGATGCAAGAGATAATTTTGATAAAAACTTGTTAGATATTAATTATTTTATTTATTTAATTGTTTTCATCCAAAACAGCATGATGCAAGAGATAATTTTAATAGAAACTTGTTAGATATAATATATTTTAATACAACAAGACAAAGCTAGTATATTTTTTAAATGGCCAATCATCTGAGTGAATTTAAATAAAAACAACAATCGTTCTTTTTTAAAGTTAGAAAATTTGATACAAATGTAATTTTTTTTTTCTTTTACTGTATGTAATCTATATTTGTTGTCTATAAGTAGCCATAACCCCTATTAATTTGATATAAATTGTAGATAATTTAAAGTATCAAAAAACAAGGTTTTAAAATGAACTATGCTAGAAAACAAAGTTTACTTAAACAAACTTGTGGTAATTTTTTTTTTTTTTTTTTTTTTTTAAATACCCTTATAATCGAATCATCATTTCACTATTTCATATACTTTTTTTATTACTTATGATATTTGAATTTTAAGCGTATCATCTGTTTTTATTTGTCTTAAACTATTTAAGTTCATTATTTATTTGAATACACTTGTGGTAAAATTTAAAAAGATATTCATTGTAAAAGAATCATCGTTTTATTAATTTCATATACTTCGTGTTTGTTACTTACAACAGTTGAATTCTTAGCTTATCTTTTGTTTTTATTGATCGCTATCTACTTGAATTCATTATTTATTTGAATGCACTTATAGTAAAAATTAAAAAAAGTGCACTGTTAAAAGTATGGTGAAAAATTACTTAGTCTGTTTTTAAAGGCTATCTATTTTCTGACCTACTACATAAACGCCTATGGAACTTTCTTACTGGTCAGAAAATATATAGCCTTTAAAAACAGAGGTAGTTTTTCACGCTATTTTTAACAGTGTACCCATTGTAATAGAATCATCGTTTTACTCGTTTCATCTACTTCTTGTTTATTATTTGGGTGATTCTACGATAAGAGGTTTCAAATAGATAGACAATACGGCCAAAAAGAAAAGTTTGAGTTTGATCAAAGACCTTTAAATTATGATTTTTGTCCCGTTTATTTACTTTTTCATATAAGGGCAAGTCAATTTATACATATTTTATAACTTTTTCTGGTCAGTGACTCTCTCCCCTAGCTGTTATCTTGACAGGGGAAATACGTCAGGGGAGAGACATTTTTATGATAAATTCAATTTTTTTAACTGACTGAATTAGTTTTTGGGTTAATTGTATATTTCACTTTAATTATTACTGTATTGTTTAATTAGAGCAGTAAATGCAATTGAATTAAATGAATATTATAAGTTTTATGAGTTACCAGGGAGATACACGATCGCCTTGAGAAACCACTACACCGCATGGTAGAGTCGCAACAACTAAAAATGGAGACGCTTAAATGGCTTGAGCGTTTAGTATTGCTAACTTCAAGCCGATAGATGTCCTTAAGCGCTACTTCCAATATAGCCATCCTTGAATTTATATTTGCTTCAGCGGAACGAAATTTAACAGGGTAGATACACAAAAAAAAGCGGGACAAAAGTTAACTCTAATTTTTTTTTTTTTAATTAACAGAATTATTTTATTTTTTATTTTATAATACGTAAGTATAATTACTTAAATTCCAATTAAACATACTTTAGCTTAGCATCTGATGATGAAAAAAATATATGTATTGCTTTAAAGTTAAATTGAAACCAGCAAGGGGACATGCCATTGTAGAAACTTTTTTAGACTTTGTAAGAAATTTCAGAAAAATGTGTTTTAATTAGGCATTCAATCGGGATGTTATTTAATAAAGTATATTAAGATGATGGGATTCATTGCAAAAAATAGCAACATATAGAATAAAAAATCTGTTTTAAACGGATTGCCGTACAAATTACCTCGTATCGTAGAATCACCCATTTACGACATTTGAATTTTTAGCATGTCTTCTGTTTTTCTTGGTCTGTAACTGCTTCAATTCATTGATAAACATTTTCCGCCTATAACCTTATGTACAATTTATTCCGAAAGCAAGTAGTTTCATATTATTATCTCCTGCATACACTTTTTCCTGCATAAATCTCAATGACTCACTTTTAAATCGCCCTATTTTCTTTCAAATGTATGATTTACGCCCGTCTTTAGGAATCCTATTTTTGCCAAGCGCACATATGCCCCGAGAATATTTACGACTGGCATCTATATTTCCTCACTAGCCAACCAATTTCCCTACTGCCATCAATTGTCATGAAACGGTTCTGTTTTGTCAAATTTCTGTTGTTTTCGAATATATACCAAGTTGTAAGTTATTTTACAAAATGTTCCCTCCATTTCGATTTCTTCTTTTTTGTCACATTTTGTCTAACGGTTCTCTCTCTGACTCTGAAGCCATAAAACTCCTCATAGGAGGAGAAGTACCACAGTCTCTTCGATGCATATAATTCTTTGAAACAAATATTGTCATCAATATTTTATCCCGACCACACTCTTAAGAATCATTATCTTGTTTCAAAATCGTCCGAACTTACTGCCCGTTTTCTGAGAAATGTGAAATAAGCGAGATGTTAAGTTCTACTTTACTATACTGGAAAAATTCCAAAGCTCGCGCGCAAGTTGTTTCCTTTCATTGTTAATCACTGTTTACATCTTTACTCCGTTAATTACTTTGCTGGCTTTACTGAATAATGATAAAACTTGTAAAATTTGGGTATCGCGATATATTTTCACAAAGAGACGTTTTAAAACTCTGCTTGTCAATTTTGCCTTAAATTAAAAATATAGTGATTCTGAAATATTATGTAACATGAATATTTCAATTTTAGTTTATTTAACTACATATTATATTTAAAAAATCATGATATTATAATTCTTTTTTATTTTTAATCATTATTTAATCTTTGTTTCTCGAATTACCTTGCTACTTTACCAAATAACTCTAAAACTTGCAAAATCGTGTACTGCAATATATTTTCTCAAATAATAATAATAATAATAATAATAATAATAATAATAATAATAATAATAAATTTTAATGCCTGAGTTTTTTACTCTTTCCAAACATCAATTCAGAATTTTTACATAATGCGAATTATTAGTTCTACTTCAACCTTATCTATCTAATTATAATATAGGCATTTTCTGATTGTATTAGAAATGTATGCCTTCTTGAATTTCTAAATAATTACTTACATGTATGTTTCGTTAATTACCGTGCTGTCTTTACTAAATAAGTTTTAAAACTTATAAAACATTTTATCGTCATAATTTCTCGAAAAGACGATTTAAAATTACACTTCCTGATATTTTCTTAAATTAAAAAGTATTATTTTGAATTTTTATATAGCGTATATTAAAACGTTTCATGTTTAGCCTTATCTAATATAAACATATTCTCATTATAATACATACATATAATTCCCTTCAATGTTAGTCCATTTATCAGGTCTTTATCTCATTAATTATTTTTTCTCTATTGGAAAATGAATAAACTTTTAAAATTTCATTTCCCCATCAATATTATATTTCTTCCAATTAAAAAGTGTCAGTTCTGAATTTTTATATTACGCATATTGTGACATTCCATTTTTAAATTTATTTATTATAAACATATTATAACTATAATATAAACATCTAATTCTCTGCAATGATAATCGGTTTAGATTATATCTTTATTTTGTTAATTTCTTTGGTTGTGATTTCTGATTAACGATAAAACTTGTAAAATTTTGTAACATGACTTATTTTCTAAAGCTACTTTAAACCTGATCTCAACAATCGTCCTCAAATTAAAAAATTAGTAGGAAAATCGTAATTCGGAATTTTCAGAGCCGACAGCACAAAAGCCTATGTCATCGAGCATAAGAAGAAAACCTTTATTTTATGGAAGAGTAGAAATAGGATAATCTAATGATCCACGTCTTTCGAAAGTGAAGTGGCGCATAAGCCAAAAATTAATACCACTGGAGATTTATTCGTAGGTTCATTATTGTGGTTTTCGTACAAACAAAAGTATGAAAACAGTTAAACTGAGAGCAGGAAACACCATGCTAAACCTACGAGTGAACCAGTGAATCACTAATGGTTATCAATTTTTGGCTTATGCATTACTTCAGGTCCGGCAGACATGGATCATTAGATTACCCTATAACTACTCTTTCAGAAAATAAAGGGTTTTTTTTTTCTTATGCTCGATGACATAGGTTTTAATGCTGTCGGCTCTTGGACTATAATATCTTTATTTCTTCAATTATTTTACTGCTTTACTGAATAAAGAAGAAACCTAAAAATTTTTTGGCAATAATATCGTTTCTCGAAGAGACGTTTTAAAACTCCGCTTATGTCAATGTTTCTTTAAATTTTAAAATACCTATTCTGAATTTTTATACAAAGCACATTGTGATGTTTTCCCTTTAAACGTATATAAAATCTTTTAATTATTTTATGAACATCTTTTAATTGGAATATACATATTTACGAGACTTAAATTTCCGCGCTTCTTTAAATTTATTCGACAAAAATTTCATTTCTAAAATGATTCTACAATCGTAGTTTATTAATTTATTCCCTATCTTAAATAATATTCCATTCATTCTGTTTATTTAAACTAATTTTTATTTTAAAAGCGTATTTTAATGTTTTATTTCCCTTCAAAATCTATTCTAAAAAATATTTTCGCTATCATTATTTGCTTTCAATGTCCTTCATTTCTCTTTCTTAAAAAGCCGCTATGAATTCTATCAAAATTATTTATTTGTACTATTTTATTTTATTCTAAAAATCATTTAGAGCTATTTTTCCGGCAACAACTCATTATTCTGCATTTCTTACGTCTGTAAAACATAGTTTTGTCCAGCTTCGATTTGCTATTGGTAGTTTTCGCCATCTGCAGTGCAGTAAAAAACCCTACGCGCTTTATTATAAAACATCAAAATATGAATTTAGGTTCTCGTATTTCGTTACAATCATTGTTTCATAAAGCTATCTCTATGACCTGGAAGTGGGTCGTTGTAGTAATAGAAAGTTTTATATCGTCTTATCTTAAATGTAGTTTTATCTAAATTAACTACTAAGATACATGTTGTGGAGTATCGAAACAAGCTGTGATTTGTGCCGGATGCTTACAACTGTATTCTACGTGTAGGAACCAATAAATTTTCTTCTAATATAAAAGTTGTTCTTTTTTTTTCTCGGGAAATTGACAACATATTTCAACCAAAAGCCAAGCGGCATAAAAGCGATGACTACATAATGGTGTTATTTAATGTAGCAATCTCCGAGATATCCACTAAATATTTGATCGAATGGTGCTTTGCCTTTACTAAATATGTAGTAAAACGAAAACATTATTTTGAAATATTATTTTAGAGTGTTGAAGAGTTGTATCTGATTTATTTACTTCAAACTACATGGCATGCTATCAAATTATTGTAACATGTACATATCTTTCGTGGTAATTTTTCCTTACACCTTTTCTTCTTAAGTCATTTATTTTATGCTTTATTGAATAATAATAAAAGTTTCATTTTATAGCAAAACCCGAAATTCCAATATTTTATCAATCACATAAATAATAATAATAAGAAGAAGAATGAATGTATACTATTTTGATACATTTTTTTTATTATTTGTGAATGTATATATAATGAATCATATAAAGAAAAAATGCTCAAATTATGATGTAAAAATAATACACGTCCCATCTTCTATACGGATTATTTCAATTTTCTTTTAAATATATAACAATTTAAATAAAAGCTGGATACGAGGAACTAAAAGAAGAGCTATAAATATTTCATTAGCGGGATTTATTTTTAATCAAGCAGATTTAAATTCTTGTCTGGATTCCTTACATTAAATTGAAGTCCTATAACCCATGCAAAATAAAAATAAAAATTGGTTGCAGTGTTTGATAGCGCAGCATTAATTTTTTTAGTAATTTTTTTTTCTTATAAATAAAGTATTGAAATCGCAAAGGCGGTGGAAAAGCATAATCCTAGAAAAATATTTTTATCAAATTATACACCCTTAATAACGAAATTGCAAATGTTTAAAACATTCTCAGACTAAACAATTTCTGTTAAACATGTGGTTTTCAGTGGGAAAACACTCTAGAATCTAATTTGATATATATATAATAATTTTCTAGACAAGTCAACCATTGACCCCGTCATCTCCGTGGCCGTACTAAATGACTTTATGATAGATAAAAAATACAGAGGTTTAGGACTTAACTGTATAATTTTGCAGTTGCGATTTTAATCAAAAACTTATTTGTTTAGTAGACATTTTTTATTAAGAAATTTTTACGACGTTGTGGTATTAAGCAATTAAAATCTGCGTAATCTACGCTTATTGAAAAAAATTATCATTTAATTAAAGAGTTTCTATTTTTCAGAAGCAATTCTAAAATTGCTTCTCTGTTAAGTAACTTTTAACAAGGCTCTTTTCTATAATGAAATAAATACTTTTTACAGAAAGTGTCATTATTAAATGTATTTATTGATAGTATGCATGTACAACAAATGAGTACCAACGTAATTTTATATATGGCATGTTTTATTATATATTGTACTAAAAAATTGATTATTTGTACAGTGTATGTATGGTACTTTCTTTAAAAATATTCACAATAGATCGACTTTGGAAATTATTTCTTAAAAAGCAGTGCAATCTTAATGCAACTTTTTTCAATAAATGTAATAAATATAGATCGGAACAGTTTAAATAAATAGATAAACTAAAAAAAAAAAAAAAAAAAAAAAAAAATTATTAGTTTTATTGCTTTATTATTTATTTGAAAAACGTTTATTAATCTATTTATTTGAATTTGCACTTAATCGTAACTGAAATTTAACATTTGATGTAAGTTATTATTGTCTATACCAAACCAATGATGGGCTTTTTTACATGCATTCATAATTTTGTCATTTCAAATTTTAAGAAAATCGAATGTATAGTTTAATTAAAGGAACAATCAAAGGCATTCCGTTACATTACGGTCATTGAGAAAAAATAGTTTCAAGTGCGTTTTAATGATGTTATACTCTTTCGAATATAATAGAATTGATATGCATCTATGAAGTGTATACTAAAAAATACATTCTTCATAATCTGTGATGCAAAGGACATTTGTTATTAATTTACAGAGTCACAGAAAAGTATTTAATCCATTGCATAATGGTACAGGGGAGGGGGGGCACTGTTTGGGGCACATTGTAACACTATTAAACTATTTCACGTTTTATTAAATTGATATACGTTGCTGAATTTTACAACAAGATACTTCCTGTATAATAAAAAAACAAATAGCATTTACAGAAATACACAAAAATTTTCGGCTACTGTAGTGTTTCCATTCATCGCGTAACAATTTTTTTTTTTTTTTACCGTATAGGATTCTTAATAAATGAAATAATTTCGTATCCCCCCCCCCCCACACACACACACACATACACATCACCTGTCTTAAAATGGGTCAAACTTCCTTTAAAAAAAAAAATCTTTTTACCGCTATATCTTTGTGAATTTAAAAAAAGGTTAAAATTTCCTTATCATTCTTTAATTCCAATCTTTCAAAGAGATTGTTGCAAGTAAGCAACACAATTTTATCTTCAATTATTTAAGAGTCTAATTAGAATAAATATGTTCTATCTAAGCCCGTTAAAATGCTAATCTGTATTTAAAATTATCTGCTTTTGCAACTGCTTAAACCTGAAATAGTTTACAAACATTTCAGGCAGTAAAATTTATTTTGTTTTCCCTCAACTTTACATTTTCTGAGCCACGTTCTCTTTGAATTTATCAGGTGAAATTTAATTTAAAATCATTTTGAGTAATGCTTGGAAGCAAGATGAATTTCTCAGTTGCTTTCCCTTTTACCATTTCATCACCCCAGCACCGACTAAATGGAAAAGAAACAGGCTATGTTTAAAGATAAACTTTCAGCTAAATTATCTTGTTAGATTCGGGCAGGATATTTTTTTTTTTTTAAATCTGTCTCTATTTGATTCACCGATGGTGGAATTTAACAGTGACGCAAAATGGGAAAATCTGGCTTTCTAAGAGAGTTCCTTCGCGCCATAAAATTTCTCTACGCCTAAAACTACAAACCCATTCCGCCTTCCTCCGTAATTCTGAAAACAAATATTGTCGTCAATACCATATTTCAGATGAACTCCGCTCTACTGAATCATTATCTTGACTCAAACAGTGAAACCACCATTGCTTCTGCATCTTGAAAATTACTGGTTGAAAAATAAAGAACTTAAAGCATACTACTTGATATTTGGAAAAATTCCAAAGAGCAACTTGTGTACATAGTAAATAAGTATAAGCTCACGAATAGTATGAATCTTTCCCTGACTTTTCCTTTAACAAATTTCTGTTTTTAAATTACATGAACAATATTGTCCTAAAGTCCTAATGTTTCCTTAACTTCTGCGGCAGTTTTCATTTGGTTTTGGTTTTCCCTATTTTCTAGCAAGTTTGAACCTAACAGTCGCTTGCGTATATTTAAATGAAACTGTTTCTCATGTCTTTTGCACGCGACTGCAAGGAGAAGGTACTTAGTCACGAAAATGTCAGATCATCGAGTTTAAGTAGTTTACTTACTGTTACATAAAAGTATAATGGTAACTGATTTCATTTTTCACGGTCATTTCAATTTCTTCTCATTTTTGTTTCGGAATTTTTCTATAACTTATGTCTAACTCTAGATCCTTATGCATCTAGCAACGTAAGTTTATATATCACTGCAACACACTTTCACCCGAATCTGAAGTGAAAGAAAATTAGTTTACATTTTAATACAATTTTGGAAAAGTAGCTTAAAATTACATCTCTAATATTAATTTCATCTAAATTGAACATAAATACACTTAGTAATATATTCAAAACATATATACTCATTAATATACACTCATAATATATATATATATATATATATATATATATATATATATATATATATATATATATATATGTATGTATACTTTAAAAAAAATTAGGAAAATATTAAGGTTTTTCTATTGAGTAATTGGGTTAACTTGAAACTGGTGTTAAAGAGTCAAAATCCGATTGTAAACCTATCCGAACATGAAAAATTTAAATTCAGACTGATCCACAATGAATATAAAGTTAGCAACAATCTGACCTGGCACAAAACGCGGGTCAACTAAAATCGGGTTACCCGATCCGACACATAATTCTAACATGAATTTGCAAATTTTCATCTTTTTGGGATTGAAAGACGGTTGAATCCCTCCCCTCTCCCTTTTTTCGCCTTTTTTCTTTGTTACTCAAATTTTAAAAGAAACACGAAAGTGTAAAACCTCTTGAATTATTGTTTAGGAAATGTTTTAGAAAAAAAGTCGGTTGAATTTTAAGAGCACAATAAACATTCAAAAGCTGTTCCCCAAAATATTGCAAATTGTACATTCATGACTCTATGGCACAAGCGGGCGATATAACGTTAGTCTATGAACTAATAAGTTCATTGTATATGTTTATCCTATAATGCCTGATTTTGTTCTCCTACCACAATAAATAAATAAATAATAAATTTAAAGTAATAATTAAATATTCAAAAAGAAAGTATTTAAAAAAAAATCATATGTCAACTTTTATCCGTAATTTAGGAAAAAACTAATGGCAAAACTAAAATGTTTAAAATAATTAGTTTCATCTCTCTTAAGGCCCCTGTCCCTGGCCGAGGAAACGCTCGCGAGCTAATGCTATTCCTATGGAAAAGCATTTTTCTAATAACTCTTTCGCATTTTGACATTTTTGAATATTTTTTTTGCATTGGATAGCTGAGGTGCATGCCGATAGCGCACCTTTTTTACTTTTTCGATTTTGGTTGCAGATATTTTTTTTAAGTACTTTCGGTTTCGAAACCAGTTTTGAAAGTGAAACTAACTTTGTAAAAAATATCTGCAGCCAAAATCGAAAAATTAAAAAAGGTGCGCTGTCGGCATGCACCTCAGCTATCCAATGAAAAAAAAAAAAAAAAAAAAATATATATATATATATATTCAAAAATGTCAAAATGCGAAAGAGTTATTAGAAAAATGCTTCACCATAAGCATAGCATTAGCTCGCGAGCGTTTCCTCGAGCGAGGACAGGGGCCTTAAAAAAGAAATATCGGTTCGATTTCATTTAACTACTTTTTATGACTAAGTATAACATATATACCGAAAAAATGGATATTTGCCAGTAATTTTCCTTTTTTAAAAATTATTATTACTATTATTGTTGTTATTTTTAGCCATTTAAATATTAATTATATCTAATAATTCAGTTTGTGAAATCGGTTTTCTCCTTTTTTTCAGAAAAAAAAGGAAAAAAAAGAAGAAAAAGCA
This sequence comes from Maratus speculifer, assembly GCA_964019185.1. Classification (NCBI taxonomy): domain Eukaryota; kingdom Metazoa; phylum Arthropoda; class Arachnida; order Araneae; family Salticidae; genus Maratus; species Maratus speculifer. The sequence continues at coordinate 277,799,777 of OZ025295.1, read as the reverse complement.
AAGAAAGAAACAAACGCATATTTATTCGGGATTTTATTTAGATACCCTGTAATTAGTATTTAAAAATTTAACAAGTGATAAAGGGATTTTATGGGATGTGAAATTAATAACTTAAATATTGAAAACGCAAATTTTAAAATTATTATTATAATTATCAGTTTATTTTACCGCAAGAACGTTCTAATCTGCATTAAACATGACTAATTTTTTTTTTTAAGTTAACTCTTGAAGATAATTTGTCGATTTCCACATTTATTTCACAGTACAAAATATTATATGGCTCAAATTATTTCTGTAATCCCTATCTTGTAATATTTCGCAATTTTCAGACTGTTTTCAGCTACACTGATTGTTTCATTTCTCTGACTAACTCTGATGTAGCTATAAAATTATTTTATGTTCGTTCGTCCGTAAAAACAGAATAACAACTGAACTTTTTGGAAAACTTTTCATTTTAGGGCAGCATGGCGATAATTAGCGTGCAAGTAATCGTATAATGTTATTAATGATGCTTAAAAGTCAATGATAAGAAGCAACAATTGCCCGGACTTAGTGCAAAAGTTCAGTGTAGCTACAAAGATTTCTAATAAATGGAAGTCTGTCTCAGTTCTTCTAGTCAGAGAAGTTTACTGCCTCATTCTTATACTGGTGCGTTGTATGGTGGATGCGATAACGCTTTCATTTCCATTTCGGATTATCCGTTGTGTCCCCGAAAGCGGGAGCCTCTCGGAGTCGTGCAATAAATTGACTCGTCTTGAGGTGCAGTGTGCCGAAAAGTGGTCCGCTTTTTAAAAATTGCGCCAACGTGAAGTTGTCACGCTCCAAAAGACCTCTGTGTGTGTGCGTGCGGTTGTAAACACAGTGATTGGAGGTGCAGGGGGTGGATAACACCAGCGCCTCATTAATTTACACCACTTCCCTCCCCAGATCAAGTGGACTGCAACCCTTCTTTTCTTCCTATTGCTGATTCCCCCCCACTTACAAGGAAAGCAAAAGGGATGTGGAGATGCTCACACCGAGGAACACGGGAACAGCTTGCGAAGATTACCATTAATCAAGCGCGGGGGCCTTGCTTCATTATAAGCAAATGGGTTTTAATTTGCCATTGTTTAGACGCTGGAGTTTTGCCGCGCACGGCGCAGTTCAAGCGTCGTAGATTTATATAGCTGTTCATCGCAGACCGGACCATGAATATTCATTAAGAGAGCTTAATAACTCCGCCAGTAATAACTATTAACTCCCAAAGTTTGCCCCGAGTAACTGCAGAGTGCCTACTCACGGTAATTAATTCTTGTAAAACGGAGGATGGGACGGTGCGGGGCCCCTTGGCCCGGAAAACTGCAAAAGCCCCTTCCTACCTCCTCCTTCCTTTTCGCGCCTTTTATTGCTCTGCCGCATGGACGGATCGGAACACGTGACCTCCTCCTCCTCCTCCTCTCACCATCGCTAATTACAGCCAAGCGATTTGAAGAAAAGTCGCCGAGGAGTAAGAAAGTTCGCCATTATCACGTAGTGGCGACATCTGGTGTCGGGTGAGAGTCTTTTTCGAGTAGCGTGGCAGAATTTGGATGACTGGGAGACACCGGCAAATTTGTCATTGTGAGAGAGCAACAGTTTCTTTCACAGCACCTTCTCGATGACAAATTTTCGGAAGTTCTCTCCTGCAGCCCCCAGTCCTAAATGTTTGGTATACTAACGACTTCCAGGCTCCGGTGTTCATCTGGAACTTTCAAAGAAGCCGGAGAGTGCTTATTTTAAATTGAAAGCACTTGTAGCCTTGTAAATCGTTTGTTTCTTTCGTTTCTACTTTAAGTGTTACTTTTATTTTTGCCCATGAATGGTACAAGCTGTAACATCCATTTTTACTTTCACGCTTGTCATCTAAATGGAGATTCCTGTATTTGTAGAATAAATAAGCTATAAAAATGTCTTCAGGGAATATCGAAAAGCTCTATTAATATATATTATGTCTCGTTACCCTACCTATAGATGCTGAACTTAACTTTAGAACTTTCGAAATCTATTCTACGCATTAAATAATTTGATTCGTAGCATTATCAACATTTTTTTACACTTTTGAGTCACTAAAAGTTAATTAATAAAACTAGTGCTTTTTTTTTTTTTTCTTTTTGGAAGATTAATGCTGTCGCTGATTATTTTGAATATATCAGACAAATCAAGTAATATAAAGGATTGAGAAAAAGTTAAATATTATAATTTGCAAAATTTTTGTCCGATGTCTTACATTATTAATTGTCTTTAAACACTTTTATTTTTATTAAATTTTTGATACACAAACTGGAAAACTAATCCTTTCAAGGGGAAAAAAATCCTATTTCTTAAAATATTCAGTGAAAATTATGTATAAATATTTTGAAAGTAATAATTTCGGTAATACTACCGAGCCCAGTGTTATGGGATAAAATTATCATCAATGTTTCGTGACTGATTTTGGTGCTTTCCAGTATAAGCAAAAAGTATGTAAAATGATATTTTTAGAAAATTATTTCTAGGTAACATGCGTTCTCATTCCAAATTCTTTTCATGTGAGTACGTATTTAAATACTAAAGAATTTGATTATTTTAATTTTTCAATTTTTAAACATAACTCACTGTAAAAAAAAGACCTAAATTAGATTGTAAGATTTTTGGATACAGCAGTGTTCAAATTAAAAAGTTCATTTTGTAGCCTAAAATGGTTTTAAAAACGGCAGATCCTTAATAACATTAAAGCAATAAAAACATCTTTGACACTATGTACATTATATCTAAGAAATTTTTATTCTTTTAATGTTATTAGGGACCTGCTCTGTTTTGAACCATTTTGGATTAACTACTTTGAGAACATTACTGTACCATTTTTAAACACTACTGTGCCAGTTTAGGGGCACTACTGTACCCTGAAATCTTACAACCAGATTTATATTTACAGACCGGGCCTTTTATATTTACAGTGCAGGTAACATAAAAGTAAGAAATTGCTTAAGGAATTATTTCGACATTTTCTGTATTACTTATTCAGCGATACTTTGCTGCTTTTTTAACAAACTTTTTAAGTATCTTTTCTTCGCTTATTTTACTAAAACTAAACAGTAATTCAGTGTACATCCTATGTAAAATTGTCTCATTAAACTATGGGAGATTGAAGCAATTTATTTTTAAAAACCCATCTTCCGATGGTGGTACCTCTGGAGTGAAGACACGTCTCTTCTGTTTGTCACGTCGTTGGCGAACGGATTGTTTTGTGAAATTTTAAATAGTACCTCATCTATGCCCGTTGCCTTTTCCCAACGTTCTCGATTTGATTACGTAGCATTTCCTAATGTCTTCCCCATTTGCTCATAAAGTTGTTACGAGAGCTTTTCAAATAACGCAATTAGCGTGAAATTTTCGTTTCTCTTGTGTGGAAAAGGGCGCAGATGCGATTAGTTTTCTGGGGGGAGGGAAGGCGATTTTCGCGCGTTTTCCACTTCTAAAGTTGGCGTTTTAAAGATTAAATTATGAGTGATATTCGGTGCGTAATTGCTGTTGCACTCTTCTGCGGACTTTTCTCTCTAAGACTTAACCTTTTAAACCCTTCGAACATTTTCCTATCTTCCTGCATCCTTCCTATGTAGAAAACTAGGGGATTTCTGAAAAGTCATTCCGGTGAACGTGTACTCCATAGAATTCTTCTAGATCCAGACAAATGTTTCAAATGAAATTTGTGCCGGGCATGTGTGGAATCTTGTGCAGACTTGAGCTAGAGAACAGGTATATTCTAAAACATCGATGTCAAGCGACATGGCTAATTCTCTACGACAATATGAAAACATTTCAACAAGTTAGCTTAAATTCGTCAACTAGCGAAAAACTGGGTTATTTTTAAAAAGTTAGCAAAATTATCATGACTATAATATTGCATTATTTATGAAAGTGCGCCTTATAGGTGGTTAGGTGTTTTATTGCGATTTTATTAAACTCAGATTGAATGTGTATACCTGACGATAGTATTGAACGACCGGAACGACATATTGCACCCAATAGAGAAATAAATTATTTGTACATTTTGTGGTGCAAAAAATATTTGTTATTAATTTACAGGGCTACACAAAAGTATGATATTACATAATAGTACGCGGATAAACATTGTTCAGAGCGCGTTTTAATGCTATTAAACTATTTCACATTTTATAAAACTGATATACGTTGCTGAGGTTTACTACAAGTTACTTCTTGTATAATAGAAAGCAGATAGTATTTACAAGGACACACACACAAAATATTTCGGCCACTATCCTGTATGCAATGTACTTCTTGGTGTATCCAACTTGTTTTAGATTAGAATTAAATAAAATAATTGATATGATAAATATTTCTGCTTTGAACCATATAGCGTTAAACAGAAAAAGTTTTTATCAAAACCACATTTCAATCTCCGTTTACAACAGAGAATAAACACCATTCATCACATAATTTATTATGTTGGCATGTTCTTTGTTCTTACATATTTTCTAATGTATGCGAAAAGAAATCTTAGATTGTTTTCCACACTTTATCCTGTCGGCCATCATACAAGGCTTAGAACTTACGACAGATTTGACAGTAAGATTTCTAATATAAATTATTTCATTTTTGGGGTCAGACAATCGCTTTTAAATCTTAATTTGAATTCGAATCTTAGTTTGTGGGGACGATGTTGAAATGTATTATGATTCATATTTTTTAGTTGCTTTTTTTTTTGTTTTTTTTTGGTGCGTTGCAATTATGCAAATACATAGCTCTTATAGTAGTCGCTCAGTCCGTCCGTCAGTCTGCGTATAACATCGCGGTAACTATCTCAAGTTTGAAATTTAAAATATATCATTTTTGCATAATTTTGTCGAGTGATTTCGAATTTTATGAAAATCGGATGCATACTTTAATTACATGAACAATCAAAAGTATTCCGTTACATTACGGTCAACGGAAAAAAATGGCTTCAAGTGCGTTTTAACGATGTTACACTCTTCCAAACATAATAAACTCTATATGCATCTATGAATTATATACCAAAATATACATTCTGTGCATTCTATAGTTCAAAGAATATTTGTTATTTATTTACAGGGCAACACAAAAGTATTTCACTACATAATGGTGTAGGAGGAAATATTGTTAAAGACTTTTAATTACAATAAACTATTTCTCATTTTATGAAATTCATATATGTTACTTCCCTTATAATAGAAAGCAGATAGTATTTTACAGGGACACACAAAATATTTCGGCTACTATACTGTATCCGAAGTACTGTATATCTATACTATTACAACGACATCTGAATATTTTTAAAAATCGTTATAGTGCGAACGCACCTCATTTGCTACGTTTAACGTGCAATTTCCAACTTTTTTTTCTTAGAGCAAAACTGTAGAAAATTGTCAACATGAGTATTTTGAACACATTATTATTTTTTAATTATTAAAATCATTCTTGGACTTTTCTGCACTTTAATTTTTATTTTCGTAGTGTCATGTTTCAAATAATTCTCCTTATCTGAAGAAGAAAAAAATCTGGCATTTATATCGATGTTAGTACATAAAACTATTTCATATTAGTGTAACTGAACAGAGATTTTTGTTCATGTTTCCTTCCAATTTTCTTGTATTTAACGTATTTCTTGATTTAAGAATATTTTTACGTTATCCTCAAAATCATCAAATAGAAACTACATTATATTTTGTTTAATAAACTAAATAATTCATCTGGTTTTAAAAGTGTTATTTAAATAATTCAATAAGTTTAACTTTTAATATTTTTACTACCTTTAAAACTATTTTCTATAGCAAAAGGGTCGAAATAAATTGCAGTTATTTTAAAAGTATCTTTCGCTCTTTTATATTACTTCCAGATATTTTTAAACGTAGATAAAAGAATATCTAATTCATGATAAACCACATTAAAAAAAATAAAACAAATAAGGGAAAACTCTTATTTTGAGAAACCTTCGTTGTATATATATTTTTTAATTTATTAATCAATATTACTTTATTTATTGTATATTTATTTTTACTTCTATTTACATTTAAAAATTTTCATTTACTAATGCTCATTTGGAAGAATATTATCATAACCTGTGAACAAAAAGAAATTGAAAGAACGGCATTTTTATGTACTATAATCGTTTGCTGTTTTGGTCAAAATTCTTTAAAATGTAATTGAAGTCGCTTATTATTTCTACAACATTATAATAATGACCATTCTATGCACTGACTGAATATAAATGAAGTAATTAATTAAAAAATTAAAGAATTTTAATCGAATTAATTGTGTGATCACATGTTTGTTTTATAAGTTTTATTGCCTTTTTATTTGATGTAAATCGATAACTTAATATTTTTTTCTTTTTTTATTGATAAAAAAATCTTTTAAAAAAAAATACTATCTTTTAAAATACGGCTAGAAAGATGATATGCAGTTTTCCAATCCAAATATAATTTTATTTAAAAGTTTTTATTTTACATCAAAGAAGATCTCCCTTTTCTACAAAAAATATAATTAGAGGTCATCTATAAATTGCGTCACACTTAAACGGACTGTAGGGGGAGGGGGTGTAAAGAATTAATGCTAAATTAATAATTTCAAAAAATGCGACGTCACAATAGGTTGGAGGACATCACTCGAGAGTGACAACCTCGAGTTATGTCCTCCTCTTAGGGGAATTTAAAGCGAGGGATTAAAAAATCATTAAATTAGAATGACGTAATTTGTGGATAACCCCTTATGTACTCCATTCAAAATACATGTTCCTTAAATTTTCATATTTTTCCTTTTCTAACTGTCCGAAATTTCTTAATCATGTACATTTAATTGCTTATGTTAATAAGAGAAAAAAAAAATTCCAACAAAAATTGGCTAGAAAGATCATATCCAGTTTTTCCATCAAAGTCATACACTTATTTAAAAGTTCTTATTTTATATCAAAGAAGAAGCCTCCTATAATATTTGTTATCTTCTTACAAAAATATCATTATATACTCCATCCAAAGTACACGTTACTTAAATTTTCCATTTTATTCTGGATGAAAAGTTTTTCACTAAGCACTACAATTGCGTAATGCCGAAGAAAATTCTCAATTTTCTTTGTTTAGTGAAAAGATACTAATTGTTAGGGGGAGCCCATTGTTCCAGAAAATAACCTTCCGCTTTATTTAGAATAATTACAACGCTTTTTTTTTTTTTTTTTTTTTTAATTTCATTTTTGCTCCTAATATAATATTTTCTTTACTTGATTTTTTAAGCGTCAATTGTGCTGGTATTTGATATCTAACGCAAATATTCGTACCGTAAAGATGGCTTTTAAAGGGAATTCTTCTAAAGATGTATTAATGATTAAGGTACCACGTTAAAAGAGTGAACTTGCAGAAGGGGAGAGAGAAAAAAAAAATGTCGCCGTTCATTAGTGTTAAATTCTGAATAAAAATTATTAATACTGGATTTACTTACGTATAAAAGTTTCAAAAGTGAAAGGGAAAATATTAATTGTTTCAGAATTTGATTGATAAAATGAAAACCTTCAGTAATTATAATGAATGAGCAATAATGGTTAAAAGAAGTTTTCTTTCCTCTGCCATGAGATATTTTAGCCAATTATCATGAATTGATTTTTATACCTTACTTTGTATTACTATTTTATTTATTTATGCATTGTGTTTTGAAAAGAAAAATAACTTTTAAATTGTTGAATGACTCTTGCCAATAGTCAGAATTTGTGTCAATCACAATGCACAAGAATTGTTTTATGCAATAACATCGTAAATTAAAGTCGTGGATTTTATTTCTAAAATTTAATATTTTTGAAGTTGTTGCATCATGGATTCAAGTTTTTCGTAAAACAACGTGTGATGTTAGTTGATAGTATTATATCCATCTATAACTTTGAAGTAATTGAATAAATAAGAAAATCTATTTGAAAAACATAAAAAATAAAAAATAAAATAAAATACAAAATAAATAAAATTATAGCTCTCGCTATAATTTGATAAACTGTAGACAACAATTTGAATAGTTTACGTCATTTAAATGGAAGGTTTCGCATCACACTACTTCGCAACTTACTTATTGTACTTTAATTCACTATTAAATGCATGCATCAAATTTTCATAGGATGACTTTTTTTTATTATTATTGTTATTCCTTTTTTTAAGTAAAATTTGTATTTTATATGCAACGTTTTGAATCGACTCGCATGGCATAAAAAATTGCTGACGATCCTAAACGAAATTTATAAAAATTGTTTTGAAGCATTTTTTAATATAATGAAGCACTACACGTTCTTTAAAAATTCGCTCTTAATAATTCATTTATAAAGATCTAATAACATATTTTTTAATAGTAGTACCTAATAGTAGTTTTATCTATTTGATTAAAGAAATTTTTAGTGCGATTTAAGCTAATTTAAAATCAAAATAGCAATAATTTCTAGTAACTTTTTACATAATTTTAAACCTTCAGAAACTTATTCGCATTTTTTTTTTCAATAATATGTTTCCCTGTAAAAAAAGATGAAAGAAAAAAAAAGAGATGGAAGGGTGTGAGTTTAGAGATTTCAATCTCGCTTTATCCAAAAAATAAAATTCTGGAAAATCGCGAAAAATCTCTAATTGTGTCCATCGGATTTCTTGTTAATCAAGACTTTACAATGTCAAAATTGCTGCTTATTTTTTTTCTCAGATTGCAGTATTTTTTCGGTGCAGATTTACCAATGGAATATACTGATAGAAAAAAAAAAAATAAGATTTTTCCAATTTTTGATAACATCAATTTTTAAACTCATACATCACAACAATATTGTAGTACATTTAATAATAATAATAATAGGGAAAAAAAGCTTTAATAGAAGTAATATTGATTTCATGAACTTTGTACATTTTGAGACGTTACATCGATTAAATAAAGTAGTACATTGACTGAAGTAATTGAATTGATTTACGCTTCTATTAAAATATGATTACTTTAAAACGTAAAATATAAATTCAACTCTTCCATCTCTGATTTCCATTTTTTTTTCTTTTACATAATTAATATTTTATTTATTTATTTTAAAAAGTCTAGGAATTTTACTTTAAAATATTAAATTCTTAAGATTGAAATTTAACTTTTTCAAAACATGCCTGGAATCGATTTTGAAAGCATTTCTATTATTGATATTCTCATCTGAAATTAATTACCTGTGTACTAAGAATATAGAGTATTTTCATTTCTATTTACATATAGTTCTGATATTCAATGAAACAAAATATATTAATGAATGGTTCTGAGTTCTTTGTATTTTTGTTTGTTAAATTTATCGAAATAAATTTTCTACTCCAATAATTATCTATGAATAAGTGCATCGTTGAATGCTTTTTATTTTTATCATCAACTTTCCCCTCTCTTATCGAAGAGTATTTCTTTTCTTCAATAAATGTTTTACCGAATGCCTATAGATAGATTCAAGTGACATTTAATCGTGATTTGCGGCGTGCTCTTACTCCTCTTCCCTATCGCTTCATTTGAAAGCTGTGTGTATAAACCAAATCGTTATCTCGATTTCGCATCAAAAGCCCCCTTGTCGGACTATTAGAGCAGCATCTGCGTTAATACACCTCTCGAACAACAGTCATTATGTTGCTCTACTAATCTGAGAGAGAGAAACTCCCCGGATTAAACCCAAAAAACCTTACACACACACAATCCGCTCTCACTTGCTTCTGCCTCCGTGAATCCAGAACGAGCTTCGTCTTTTACAAACAATGAAGTCCTTTTCAAAGTCAAGAGCAAGGGGCGCATATAAAGACAACCCCCTCCTCCTCTCTCTGACTGAGCGCCCTATAATGAGGTGGGGGGACCTGGCCCTCTCGAGATTTGCCGAAATCCCGCCAAAACATGTCCCATTAATCATACTAAAGTGATACACCAATTTTGGTAATGAAGGCGGGTTGCAGCTTGCCTGGGCCATACTCTTTGGTTCCTGTCTTCATTTTGGTGGATATAAAGGCTAAGGAGAGTTAGATATAGCGAAGATATCTCACTCGTAAAAGCCTAACTGTTGCCTCGTTAAAAGCAAGGGAAAGGAAGGGACTTTAACGAACAGTGAGACTTAAAATCTGCATATTTATGCACCAATTATTCTGAAGCCGCTGATTGCGGACTATGAAAATTTTGCCGCGATATCGGAAGAAGCCGATGAATCATAAAAAAATACTTTTTTTATTTTCTGCCTTCAATTTTTTCCAAATTAATGTGTAACCATCTTTTTAGTGGATTATTTGCGGTTCATATAATTTTAATGATATCTTAAATAAGATGTTGGATATTTACGAAATCTTAAATTTATTTTTATCCTTTACTATGTTGAGTAAAAATCTAGTAAGCTGTGTGTGTTTAAATGTCTCCAAATAAATATTTCATTTCTCTTCGTGAACAACATTTTATAATTTGCATGATATTTTTTTAATAGAAATGTTACCTTGTTTTCTTAATTTGTGATTTTAATATAATTAAAAATGATTCATTTTCAAATGCTAACCTACAGCATTATTATTTTTTGTATGATTACTTTGATGGTTCATTTCTCCAAATAAATTTTCCCAGTATTTACTATTTTGGAATATTTTAAAGAATTTATATCAAGTAATTACACTGTTAAAAGAAAAAAAACTGTAACTGTTACAGAAAAAAACATGTGGATTTTGTAATTTTTACAGAAAAAAATCTACATTTTTTTTTTTTTTTTCAGAAAAAAAAACTGTTTTAGGAAAAGTTACAAGTATTTTCTGTAAATTAAATGGTTTTCTTCTAGCGCCAAAATTGGCATGTTTTTTTTTTTTTTCTGTCAATTTAGGATTTCTTGTACAATGTGGCCAATGAAATCCATGCCTGTAGGCGAAACTGGTTAGTACCATAGAAATATAGAAATATAAAATTGTCTATCTTATTGAGACTTATGAAACTTTCTTCTGGTTTTCTACTGGTAACCAGGAACTTTTTTCTTCTGGTAAAAAAAAAACTTTATCAGCTGTCACTAACTCCATTTATTGAATACATACATATCTGACTTATGTGCTTGACATGAAAGATCGCTTATAAGTCTTCGCCAATAAACAAGGATGAGATAACACAAGGAAATTTACCACACTAGAGAATTACAACCGAGAGCTCCACAAGGAGTGTACAACGGAGCCACCGGGAGTCGAACCCACAAACCTTCTACGCTCTCAAGCGATTAGCGGCCCGGATAATTCTTTGCATCAATCAACTTGCTATATACAACTGAAAAAAAAATTTAATTGATGCGAAAAACTATCAATTTTGGTGCAAGTGGAAAATCGTATAATTTACAGAAAATATTTATAATTTAAGCATAAAGCAGTTTTTCTATTAAAAAATAATACAAATATATATATATTTTTTTCTTTTTCTACAAATAACAAAATCGATCTTTTTTTACAGAAAAAAGTGGTTTTTTTTAAGTAATTTTCTCTGATTATTTTTTTTTCTCTGTAAACATAGAGCATAAATCCTGCAAAAAATAATTATCATTTAATTTCACACAATGGTGCGAATCTCAAACCCACAATTGTCTGGTTACAGACTCAAGATTGTATTCTACTATATCCTTTTCCTCTTCTTTTTTTAGCGTAGTATCCGTTAATTCATCTCAAAATAAATTAATCGTACTTTCTAAATTATTGCAGCATAATAAATCTTTGGTGCACTGTTTATTACAAAAATTTGGGAATTTTTCGGGATCCAGTTTAGACTTTTGTAAAAAAAAAAAAAAAAAAAAAAATTAAAGAATCTTTAAGCAGTTCGATGAGGCAATTAATGCTTGTTTAAATTTCTGTGCCTTATGTCAGTTTTTTCAGCAGTTAAGGACTAACTATGCTTTAGCTATTCTGTTGATCTGCCTTGAAGTATTGTTATTCTTCTCGGCATAATGAAAAGCTTATCTGCACCCGTGACGCAAGGACGCAAGTCATGAAATAAATTATGAGCTAGCAGGAAAAACCTTCACTTGAAAGAACTGGGAAGAAAGTGTATCCCTTTTGTCCATAGATAATATTTTAATAAAGCTATTTGTCGAATAATCCTCTAAGTTTATCAATATTATAATTTAATGAAGCTATTAGATGTAATAATTCACTAAAATTTACCAATACTGTCTATCTGTGATATCTTATAGGACCTTATTAGGGGCGTTCGTAATTATTTAAATACGTAGCACCTATAGTTGTCGTTCAGTTCGTTCGTCCGTCCGTCTGTCCGCATATAACAGAACAAAAACTACCAGACCGATTCATTTGAAATTCAAAATGTATAATTATTGCACAATTTTGTCGGGTCATTTCAAATTTTATGAAAATCGGATGCAAAGTTTAATTACAGGGACAATCAAAAATATTTTATTACATTATAGCCAATGCGGAAAAAAAACTAGTTTCAAGTGCATTTTAATAGAGTTACACTCTTTCGAACATAATAAAATTTATATGCTATGAACTATATGCTAAAATATACATTCGCTACAATCTGTGGTGTAAAGAATATTTGTTATTAATTTACAGGGTTACACAAAAGTATTCCATTACATAATGGTATAGGGGGGGGGACATTGTTTGGGGCGCGTTCAATTATATTAAACTGTTTCACATTTTATAAAATTGATATACGTTGCTGAGATTTAATACAAGTTACTTCCTGTTCAATAGAAAACAGATAGTATTTAAAGGAATGCACAAAAGATTTCGGATATTCTACTGTATCCAAAGTACTGTATACTGTTACACCAAGACCTGAACATGTATTTCCATTGCAGTCGCAAACCTCATCATGATAGGTTATAAGGAAAGCAGGCTTTTCAGCATCATAGAAAGCCGCAGAATGTCAAGGAAATGTAATCCACAAATATTTTCTAAAAAGTCTGTGGCGGGGGGGGGGGGGGGGGTGCAATAAAAAATGACACGAAATTCATCAAACCGTCTCGAGAAAAAGAATCACAAAATTCATCAGTGGGAAAAAAATGCTATTCTCGCTAAATTCGCTGTATGTCCATTTGATCAGTGATTTTTTTTCGAGATTTGGTCATGGAAAGTCAAGGAATTTGCCAGTTATGTTTTGCTGGGAACCCTGAAAGGTAAAATGATTACAAATTGAAAAACGCTGTGCTTAGATGCAACGCTTTTTCAATATCTTTTCAGCTGTTAATTTGAGTTGTTATATGATTTAAATTTAAATTCTACAACACGGTGTTAAGAGGAAATCTAACATTTCTTCATTTAGGTCTTGGGAGATGTAACACTAACACGAAAACTCTAAATAAAATATTTTTGAGAGGTTCTTAAACTGTTGCTACTTATTGCTGTAATTAAAGAAGAAAAAAAAAGACTTGGTTTCTCGTTCAACTATTCTCATACATTTATCTACGTCATCATTCATTGTAAAATTCTCTCTTGGCTGACTGCCTTTGACTACAGTCAGCCAGTTAAAAAATGTTTACACTGGAATTTTTTTCCTTCCTTCTGCTTTATAGAATCTTAAAAAAATCACCAACATCTGGGCATTTCATTGACAATTTCTAGATCAAAAATGCTTTAACAGATAAAAAAGCAGATTAAGAAATTTGATACTGATGATATTAAGAGTTGACTTTAAAAGAAAAAAACGTGTGTGTGTGTATAGCGGAAGGGGGGGGGGGGGATTCTGCGTAAATTTTAGTTTGTTCAGTAATGGAGGGGTGACGTAAAAGGAACGCTTCATTTTACACCATTCGAAGCAAACGATTTTAAGATGTTCTTAAACTAGTTACTGATTATTGCAATTTATGGTATGCTGAGGTTTTCATTCCTCTGTTCTCATAAGTTTGCCTTCGTCGTCATCCATTATAAGATTTTACTCATGGCTTACTGCTTGTGATCACAATCAGCAATTTGCGGGGGAGGGGGGGGGAGGTTCTGGTTTTTATTTCTCTTTTTAGTGAGAAATTAACTTTTTTTTTTTTTTTTTTTTTTTTCATCATCGATTTTTTCGTTATCATCATAATTGAGGACCCCAGAAGTCAAGGGATTATAAGTGATAAAATTGAAAAAAAAATAAACTAAGATCACAAGCAACCTGAAAATATCCTTTCTTTCCAGGTAATGAAATGTAAGTGATTTTCTAATTATGTGGTGCGTTCTAGAAATAAATCAGTTTTGTCGAATAATAAATCAATATTGATTAATTATAAATTTAAAGAAAATTGTACCTTACATTTTTTATAGTTATTGAAACAAGAGGTAAAGGACCATAATGAAACAAGCGGCAGTTTCCTATTTCAACTCAGTTAATTATTATTGATGTTAAAATTTAACGTGAATTATTATTATTATTTTTTTTTTTTTACGATCAATTTACTCCAAATCGAATTTTTAGCTCTTGTATCCCTTGGCTTCTGAGGTCCTCGGTTGTGTTGTTCATTTGATATTAGACGTATTCTAAAAAGTAGTATGGCATACCGATATCATAACGAGGGCGAGAATGACCTGCGTTATCGTTTGTATCCCTCATACTTTCACCTTTTTAATATCACGTAATTTCGATTTTTCATCATCGAATAGAAAGACTGGGACGAAAAGGATACTTTCAAATCAAATTTGTTTGAAAACCGTAGCTCAGTTTAGTGATTTTTTTAATGACCTTTTAAATTTTTTTTTTTTTTTTTTTTTTTTTTTTTTAATCTATCTTAATAATAAACATTTTCTCGGTATGTAAAGTAACCAAATAGAAAGTGGCCGACTTACCACAATTGAAAATTTGATTGACTGCTCATGATCGTTCCTTTCTTTATTTTTTCCTACGTTCGATCAATTTTGGAAAATTGATCGAACCCATTTCCAGGTGTTGGGTTGGGATCATGACTAACAATGTCCTTTAACCCTTTCGGGTGTGGTGTACTATTAATAGTACATGTCTTTTAATTTAGCATTATTTTGTTTTAACAAATACTTTTGTTACTGTTTGAATGAAATAATGTTAGTATGTATCTATGCATTTACTATCTGATTCCACTAACGTTTAAGCATTTAATAATAATAATAATAATAAATATTTCCTTAATTCTCTTTGTACTGTTTGCGATTCTTTCATTTTAAGCATATATGTCGCTCTTTAAATATAAAATGAAGGTTATTCTCCTGAAAAAATTTGTGTAATAAAGCATAAAAAGTATTCGAAAATTGTAATATCAGTTAAATCTTGTAATAATATAATATTTTCTAACCATCTCCAAAAACTCTTCCTTAGCCGATTGTTATATGAATGTGGATTGAATAGTACGCAAAACAACAGCATTCATTATATTTTAGACGATGAAATATTCGTTAAACTCTAATTAATTTATTTGGATAGCTAGTGTAAATGTTATTAGTGTAAAAGCATTTTTTCCCCTAAAAATTTAAAAATTAAAAAAAAATCGGACCCGAAAAGGTAAAATTAATGTGGATACCGTTAAAAGTTTTAAATATTTTTACGACAAATCACATTTGCTCAAATAAGCTATATAAATATTGGCCTAATTATAAAATATTAAGCATAAGATCAGAATAATAACTAAATAAATCGCTTTGGTGCTAAACTGAAATATCTCAAAAAAAAAAAAAAAAAAAAAAAAAAAACAGATTTTTATTTTACCTGGAACATAAAATTAACATCAAGTTAACATTTTCGGAAAAAATGGAAAGTGTGCTTCCCATTATAAATTTGAATTCCCAACTGCCAGAAATGCATCAGAATGGTTGAAAAAAAATGTTTTATATAGTGCACGTAAAAATCCAGATTTATTTATTTTCAAATCAATTTGTACGCAATCTGAGGTGGTAAATCAACATTTCGTCACGTTAGCAGAAGAATTATTTTGCTCTTAAAAGGATTAAGTCGAGGAGTTCATTCCATTAAAATACTAATAGAATTAATTTTATTTGACTGGCGGAAATTATGAATTATATTCGTGAAATTTTAAAGTTATATTTTTACTTTTTTTTAAATGTATTTTTTCTGATTTTCTACTTTTTCCTTTTATGCTTTCCCTTTTGTTGTCTTTATATGATTTTTAACATCATTTAAATTGTCAGCATTTTCATTGATAGCGTCTTTCGTTTCAGGATTAAAAAAATAAATAAATAAATAAATAAAGATAAAATTAAAAATTTTGACATCTGTCTTTAAATAAAAATTGGTCAATTTATTGCATTCCTTGTTTTCAAATTTATTTTGAGATCAGTAAAATTCATTTGCTGCAAACTATCATTAAGAAATCGTGATAATTAATTTGAATTGTTAATGTAAAGATTGTCATAAACATGGAAAATGACTCTTATTTGGACAGACGGTCTCGCAACTTAAGTGTTAAACTGGCTATATTCCAGGGCCAATCTTAATTCTTGACAGATGAAGTTGCAAGCCTGAAATAAAACTCAAAGTTATACTCATTGAGAAAATTGTGATTTTTATGTTACATTTAATTGTAGACTTATTCTTTAAAGATTATATTAGCAATATACTTTTTAATGTGATTTATAAAATATTGAATTTATACTTAGTAATTTTCAATACGCCTAGAAGAAAGCACTTAAATAATTACAATTAAATTTGGATAACCGATATTTTCGGATTTTTAAAAAAAATACACCTACGCCTAAACAGGGTGTAAAGTTAGCATCAATTAGGAAGTCCATGAATTGCCTAAACCAGGGATGAAAATACGGAGGGGGGCAGGGGGCATATGCCCCTTACGCAAGAGCGAAGGTGTGCCAAATGAAGATTTTGTATGTCGATATTTCTCACGTCCATTTTTAACACGGTATTGTTAAAATCGTCCTGTCTGTATTATAATGAAGTATAGAAAAATTTAAGTATGATATGGCTTAAGGATCCTGTATAAAGCGGAATATTTTCGATTCCGTTTACAAGACTTTAATGAATTAATATTTCACAAAGGAGACTACGTAGTTCATAATACATATTTTATTATTATATAATTTACATTTTATATTAAGTCGGCTATTAGAAACTTAGCATGATTATCTTGTTAAATATACTTTACTGGGGGGGGGGGGGGGGCGCCAAAATCCATGTTTGCCCTGTGTGCAAAAAAGGCTAGTTTCGGTCCTGGCCTAAACCGTTCAATTTTCAGGATCCCCAAACTTTTATGAATCAGAATCATTATAATGTAAATAGTTGTTTTACATTTAGATAATTCGTTTACATCATATAATATGTATGTATGTTCAAAATTAACGGCGTATTTATTTCGCCATATTTTCAAATATAATTCTGTCAATAATGATATTATTTTCGAAAAAAAAAATCATTTATTGAAATTGCTCAGATCAATCGCTCTCTGTATGAAAATTTTCGGTAAAAGTTTTAGAAT
Source organism: Maratus speculifer (assembly GCA_964019185.1). Lineage (NCBI taxonomy): Eukaryota > Metazoa > Arthropoda > Arachnida > Araneae > Salticidae > Maratus > Maratus speculifer. The sequence continues at coordinate 277,782,364 of OZ025295.1, read as the reverse complement.
ATCACAAAATTTCACCCTCTTTTTGATTTAAAAAAATGCTCCAAATTGTACTACCCTAATTTTTTGTATACAACATAAGTATTATTAAAATTATTACTTAGCATGGTTATAAAAAATTTTATTTGCATGATTTTTGCTGTTTTATACAATGTTATACAGGGAATTCTAAATGCAACTGCTTATAGTGAAATAAATTTTATTGTGAGGCATATTTCAAAAGCCCCTAAAACCTATATAAAATAGGCTTTGTTACATTTTACATTCCAATCAAATTTTCGTGAGACAAAAAATAGAATTAATGAAAAGCTAAAAAAATTTATTAAAAGATAATTTTATTTTCAAAAGGTTTTTAACCTTTTTTTAAAGGGTTCAAAGATAGTTGCCTCACATTAAATATTTTTCTTGTTATCTTTTTTTTTTCTTTGTGTGTGTGTATGTGTGTGTGTATGTGTGTGTGTGTTTTACTAGCCAAAACCTTTTCTAAATACCGTTCAAATTAAGAAAAGTTTAAGATAATTAAGAATTTTTCTTTGTATTGTAACAACTAGCTAAGTATGTGTTATTGTTTCGATGTTTCTAAAAAATTGTAACATTTTATGCACGGAATTACATTGATGAAAGTTTAGTTTTTGCTTTTCTGGGGAGACATATATTGATTCATTTAAACTTCTTAAAACTTCAAATAATAAAATAAATAAAAGCTATTAATTTGACTCCATTCTGTCAAACACAGGTTTATTAATTTCATCTGACGACAAATCTCTAAATTCATTCCCATCTAAACTATACTTGCGATTTCTTATACTTTTTCTAGAATTTTTAAAGCATTAAACTGAAATCTTTAATCTATCTGTAGCATTTTTTACCATCTCCCTGTAACAGAAATTAGTTGAAAGATCAGAAGGCTTTGCAAAAGTAATTAATTGTGTAACTTACAATATCGTCTATTTGATAGATTTCGCGCTTTTTGCCATTTCATAGCTGCCGTACAGTACTTTTATTTGTTCCACACTGTGAACTGCTATTATTTTCTATTAACAATGGAATAAAAGAAATGACTTATTTTCTCACATAGCTATATATTCACGCACGCATAAACATACTTCTGCACTGCGAAAAGCCTTGAAGATTTGGTACAATTCGTTTAGAGGTATTTATTCTGTTATTTGGTGCAATAGGAGAATTCCGCACCAATTATCTCTTCATTTTTATTCTCGATAATTCAAACAATATCATGTGAAAAAAAAAACTCCTATTAACTCGAGGTGACTCATCTGCCGACGTTTCCGATGCATCACTTAAATACTTTTTTACTCAAAGAAGAATAATTTTTAAAAGATTTCTTATACTCTTTCTCAAGGCTAACAAGTAAAGGTAAAAATAAGGAAATCTGATTAGTTGAGAGCGGCTCAAAATTTTCAGCTACCAGTTGTTGGTAGATTGAAAACATTTTAATAATTAGTGGTCTGTGATTTTTTTTTTCTTTTTCTTAACTATTTGGAAAAAATAGTTGTTGTTCTCGGTAGAAAATTAAGAAATCTAAAATATATCTGAATCATTTAATTGTTTGAAATCCGCAACTTATATAATCTTATTAGTCTCTTGATTGATCCAAGTTTAATGTCCAAAAACTGAATACTTCTGTTGCCATGATGACAAAGAGAGTAATTAAAACTTTAAAAATAATAATAATAATTTTCTCAACAAATTGTGATAGAAATTTCAAACAAATTTCAATAAAAAGTGCATTTTTTTTTTCTACGCAACAGTGCAAAAATTTAAAATGTGCGATATTTTGAAGTTGGAAAATTTGCAGTTCCGAAAATTGTAAAACTGAAATTTCATTTAAAATTTGTTTGTGATGGGTCCAAGAATATGAATGTTTAATCCGTGTCGTACGTAACATGAGGCGTTCAGAAGTCAGTCTGATTAACTCCATCAAATAAAAACTCACATTTTAAACAGTTTAAGCTGTCTATCTTTAATCTATTGTTCTTTTATCGTTGGTCCAGGAATGTCGATGCTTAATGCACGGCGTACGTAATATATGACTTGTTATAATCACCCTAAAAATTATGTTTATATTATTATTAATTTAAATATAGGATTTATTTATAAGTCTGTAAAATTTGAGTATTTGAAAATATCATTTTCCAAGTAGACGTTGTAATTTGTTAAATTACATTTATTATTATTATTTTATTTATTTATTTATTTGCGTATGTGTTTTTGTTTATCGCCACTGGCTGATAGATAGAAATATTTTAGCTATCAATGGCCTGTAAGCTCATTTTTTTGCTACTGCCTGATACATTTATTTTATTTATTTATTTATTTATTTTTTGCAATCAATTTTGACCGGCAGACTCAAATCTTTTTCTCGCCTATAACCGATAAATTTAAATTTTTAGTCGTCCTTTTCTAACTGTTTACAGTCATCTTTCTATTTTTATTATTTTTTAAGTGTATTATAATTACTTATTTTATAATAAATACAATGCTACATTTGAAAAGTATGTTTAGGTTTTTTTGTCTCATAAAATGTTTCATATTGACATCAATATGATTTAGACAGTAGAATTACATTTTTTCATAAATTGTATTTATAATATAAGATCAAACTATTAAGAAAATTTCAGGGAAAATTGAGAAAAGAAAATGGTAGGCAAATAAGTTTGTTTAATCATCACTTTTTCACATTTATTCGATATATATATGACAAGTTGTAAATGCTGAGTTTGAGTCTTTTTATTTTACCAACAAGAATCGTGCATTGTTAGTAATAACTTTATTTTTGTTTCGATATTAAATTAAAAAATATTTATCTCTTAATAAATAAATTAATAAGTATTTGATTCACTAATAGGTCCCATGTCTATTAATCTTGCAAAATCTTTAGCTTTGAAATGCACTAATAGTCAATCCTTTTAAAAAGTCAACAAAGAACCATTCTACTTTTACCTCACATCATTCTGCTTTAGAGAGTTATTCTGATACAGTAAAAATGGAATCTCTTAGCGCCGGAAAAAAATCCATTTTAGTCAAGTTTCCGCCGTACCAAATAAATTTCTATGATCATTCTTTCCTTGGTTTTATGATTTTTTTTTTTCTTTTTGGCATGATTATGTTATAGATGGTTCCGTTTCCACACTTTTTACTGTACTTGTTTTAAGAATTTAGATTCATGATCATAATTATGAATATTAAAAATTTGAGGAAATATCAATTATTTCATGCTTTCAAGTTTCTATACTATAAACATATACATAAATAGATAAAATATACATCTATTCAACGCTGTGTTTTCAAATGTTTAGAATAAGTTATGAGAAATACAAACGAAGATTGGTACAGTTTTTTTTTTTTTTTTTTTTTTTTTTTTTTTTTTATACAGGAAATACTTAAATATAAAATAGAATGAAAAAAACAGTATTAATGCTTCAGGATAAGAAGAAAAATATTCTAATTCAGAAATAGTGAAATTCTAAAAAACATGGTGAACATTTTTCAATTAGTTAACTATCAATTAGTTAGTCGTGTAATAATTTTAACAAACACCATTCTTGCTTATTTATTTCATATGAGCTTAATAACTTAAATAATTAAAGTTTAAAAAAATTATGTGATGCAGCCACATATTTTGGGAATTAACTTGTTTCCTTTGATCTATAATTCTTTGATCCACAAGTTTCATATGGTTACTTTATGCGAAAAATATTTCCCTTTTCCAGATTGAGATAAACATCAGATTTTTTTAAGGGAGAGAAAACTTTTTATGCATTATGTTTCATTGTTAACATTTTTCCTGCCCTTATGAAAATATTAACTTACGAGAATTTTTTAATTTTACTTTTATGTGATTTCTTATATATGTATATATAGCTGTAGCACGTACAAAAAATTACTATGCATAATAATTTTGATATTTTTCCTGATAAGCATTTATAAAATGGATTTTTTAATAAAATGTACTTTTTACTCTTTTAAAACATATTTTATTAATAAATATAAATGCAACACTCAAAATAATCGAAAACAATTGTTCAATGCTATATATATTGGGTTGTTCGGAAAGCTCTTTCCATTTGAGAAAATCAATTCGTACTAGAAAATTTTGTCCATTAATATCTAAGTATTAAATAGCAGAAACAATATCTAATAATTAAATTACAGAATTTTCCGGTACGAACTGATTTTCCCAAACGGAAAGGACTTTCCGAAAACCCCAATATATATATCGTATCACTTTTCCTTATAGGTTAAAATATTTTTATATATAATTTTAGGCTAATTTCCCTTTATTTTCTAATTATTCATTATTTTAACTTATATTATTTTTATTTGTTTATTCAATTTCTTGACCAATTTTTAAAAATTTTTGTTCCCATTTTTAATTTAACAGAAATCAAAATGTACAAAAATAATAATTTAATTTTTCTCTCTTATTTTACCCATCTTCTTGTTTCATATTAGTGAAATTACATAAAAAAAAATAAAAAAAAATAAATAAAAAATAAACAATTTTTCTAACTGTATCTAATAATCATATCCTCGAATAAAAAGTACTAAAACGTAATAGATCTCTTGGCAATCAAAATTTATTGGTCCAGGCTTCCAAGTTAGCTTTCCCGCATAACTTGTAAAAATCGGGAATCCGCAATGGATTTACACGGAAAATAAACTTCCACAAAGTGAACAGGTATTCTGCGAAATTCGGAAGTGAAATATAAGCACATAGCAGGGCTACAGAAGATCTTTGAGCACAGAGTCTCAGGTCTCCTGTAAATATTGATGGAGAGGCTAATGGATTATATTTGGAATTGTATTTAAAAACACATATTTCAGATAGATACGCCATGAATTTAGTTATTTTAATATTAATTAGGAATTATCAATAAATGTTTTTATTAAAACTTTGTGCATTGTTTTTGAAAATGTTTCAGAGATATTTTTCGAAATGCCATTAAAAATTAAATAAATAAATAAAAACTATTTAATATATTTTAATAAAAATTTTATTAAAATACTTAAATGCTATGATATTTAATGATTAATTAATTAAATAAATAATTAAGATTATTTTATTGCTATTGTTTTAAACCCACTTTAATAAATTATAATAAATTAAAAAAATTCCTTAACTTAGAAAACTGTTATTATTTATTTATTTATTTACTTATCGTTTTCAAATGAACAAATTTTAATATGTTTATGCACAGGGCCGGATTAAGCACTTCTGGGGCCCGGGGCTACTGGGAATTTTGGGCCCCTCCCCCTTACGCTATTGGAAATCTTAAACCTCCTACCACGATACTGAATGTCACCCCCTCCTCAAATACACACACATACCTTTGTTTTGTTTTTTTAATCCTAAAATACAAATCTTAGATTTTGAATATGTTTAATGTTAATCATTTTTTTTCTTTGTTATCTTTAATGGTGTTTTTAAATTCGCCTTTTTTTCGCGACCTTTTGACAAAATTTGCAGTTTTCCTGTGATCTTTTTCTGAAATTTGCGTTTTCCCTGCAATTCTATGACGAAATTCGCGATTTTTCAGCTATTCTCTGCCAAAATTCATGTTTTTTTTAGCGATTCTTTGACGAAATCCGCGTTTTTTTCAAGCGATCTTCTGTAGAAATTTACACTTTTTCCGCGTCTCTTTGACAAACTTCGCTCTTTTCCGCGATCTTTTGAATAAATTTGTGCTTTTCCCGCGATCTTTTCAAGAAATTCGCGCTTTTCTGCCATCATTTGACGAAATTTGTGTTTTTTGGGGATCTCTGTCAAAATTCACGTTTTATCGGCAATTTTTTGACGAAATTCGCGCCTTTTCTTGGTTTTTTGGTCAAAATTCGCTTATTTTCGGAGGCGACACTTTTGGCTCTTTTGACTAAATTTGCGCTTTTCTCACAAATTTTTTGTGAAATTTGCGCTTTTTCTGCCATTTTTTGACGAAATTCGCGTTTTTTAGCGGTTTTTTGTCAAAATTCGCTCTTTTTACACGATCTTTTCACTAAATTTGCACTTTTTCCCACGAAATTTTCACAAAAATTCTCACTTTTCTGTCGCATTTTGACAAAATTTACGTTTTTTTCGCCATTCTTTCTCAAAGTTTACGTTTTTTGGCAAACCCTTGAAGAAATTCGCAATTTTCCGAGGTTCTTTGTCAAAATTCGCGTTTTTTCGCGATCCTTTGACAAAACTTGCGCTTTTTCCCTCCGAGAACTTTTTAAGAAATTCTCTCTTTTACCGCCACACTTTGACAAAATTTACTTTTTTTTCGCTATTCTTTCGCAAAATTTGTGTTTTTTTACGGGCCTTTGACGAAATTCGCGTTTTTTCCCGATGATTTGGTAAATTTTGCTCTTTTTCCATGATCTCTTGATTATATTTGCACTTTTTCTGCAATCTTTTAAAGAAAATTGCGTTTTTTCTTTCCTCCCTTTGATGAAATTTGCGGGTTTTTTTACGATTCTTTGCCAAAATCGTGGTTTTTTTGGGCCATCCTTTGACGAAATTCACGCTTTTTCCGCGACCTTTTGACGAAATTATCGCTTTTTCCACGGCCTTTTGAAGGAAATTGCGTTTTTCCGCGATCTTGATTAAATCCGTTCTTTTTTTTTTTGAAGAAATTCGCGCTTTTTTTACGCAACCCTTTTCATTTCGTTTTCATCGCCATTTTTGTGAAACCTGGAAATTTTCGGAGATACAGACATCAATGACGTCAAATGGCAATTCAAGTTAAGTTGTAAAAAAACGGCGATTTCGCGCAGCTCTTACACCCCTGTAATTGTTTTAAACGAAACTTTGGTACAACTCAAGCCTCTGCTTGAGGCCCCCTGACTGGTTGGGGCCCGGGGCTGCAGCCCCCTTAGCCCCCCCCTTAATCCGGCCATGTTTATGCAGTCTCCATATAAACTTTCTTTACGAAATCACATGCAATAACAAAAACTTTATTTCTCAAAAATGAAAAGAAAAAAAAAAAAAAAAAAATTAACGATTCTTTAGTAAGTTATACACACAATCTGTTATGAGAAAAATTAAAAAGTAGACTTTCGTTTAAAAAAGTAATTAAAACAAATCTGCTTTATGAAATTAAAAGAACATTCCGTCCAAAAAAAATAAAGGAATAACATATCGTATCTTTACCCTATGTAAATGATTATTGTCCCCTATATTAATGATTATAATGATTATTAGACTCCTTTATTAGTGCATGCTATTACCTATATTAGTGAAGTGCTTTTAAAAAAATACTACTTACATACTAGTCTTACTGCTTTAAACACAGTACCAATATCTGTATTTTACACACAGAAAATTTTAATGCATTGGAAATTTTCATTAGAATTTTCATTTCTGAGGCGATTAAACATAGAGCCAAAGTTTGTATTTATTGATTTCAATGTTCTAATAGTATTTTACTCTGAAAATAACTTTGTACTGATAAATAATCATGTTATTATTATTATTTTTTAATCTATAGAAAATATCTTAAGCTCTTGCGGTAAAATGACGAGTGTAGCTCGTCATGACTTTTTTATGCCCACCGATAAAATGACTGATTACACAAGAAGCTACGTCCGATTATAAAGTTACTTTAAAAGTTTCCCCTGCAACAAAGTTTGTAAAGTTACCATTTAAAAATAAATTTAATTGCAATTCCATCTAAATCAGTTATATATTTTTGATTAATAAAGTAATATGATAATGTGAAGATGATAATGTAAAGTCTATGGGGGCGTTCTTTTCAAATATCTCGCTCAAGTTTTAATTTTTTACAGGATTTTTTGTGCATAGGGTAGCTGAGGACGATCTACAACCGGCCTAGTTTTTACTTTTTCGATTTTGCTTACATATTTTCTAGATTATGATAGTTTCGATTTCAGAACCGGTTTAGAAAGTTAAAGTATATTTTTTTAAAATCTGAAACCAAAACTGAAAAAGTAAAAACTAGGCCGGTTGTGGATCGTCCTCAGCTATCCTATACAAAAAAAAAATCATGCAAATATATTAAAATTTGAGCGAAATATTTGAAAAGAACGCCCCCATAGACTTAGCATTATCATCCAGGTCTTTTTCTGTGCCTACTGTAGGGCCTTAAGCATATCTTTTGCAAATTAGTGGACGATCTTCGGCCTATCAGAAATATTTTCAATTAAGAGGTGTTCGCGAGCCATCCGCTAATTGGAAACCCCTTCTTTCATGAGTTAGTGCATGTAAAACATTTCCATGTGTTCTAATAAATAAGACAGATGTATCAGCAAAAAGTTTCTTAAAAAAATCTATGAGTGATCTTGCACAATTAATATTTTATTTGTTGTGTTCCTATATGACATGTAATTTTTATGTATGTATTAGTTTTGTTCCTTCTTTCTCTCTTTCCCCCCCCCCCCCCCCAGAGCCCGATCAAGCTGAAGTTGGGCCCAGGGCCTGTTAAAAAATTGGGCCCCCCTACCTATCCATTTACGGCAATACTTTCACATAAAAAAGATTTATTTGATGAGTTGACAAAGTTGTTTGGGTTAAAAGTGCCTAGGATAAAAACTTCTAAAAATTTTATTGAATCATTCAGACTGTTTAAATTTTACGTTTCATATTTTATAAAACAATATTATTCGAAAAGTATTTGATTAAGGGGAAAAAATCAGCCACATAATTTCTGGGCCCCTGAAATTGGTGGGCCCAGGGCCGAGGCCCCGGAGGCCCGTGCATTAATCAGGCCCTGCCCCCCCCCCCCCCGTTCTCCCTCTAACTCCCCCTTCTTTATACTTTCAAGTGCAATTCATCTATTACGGAAGAAACATCAATGTAATACACTGATCTGTTTTATATTCTATATGTAACAGTAAAGATTTGAAAATTCGTGCGTGGAATTTTTTTTTTTTTTTTTTTTTTTTTAATGATATTTGTTAGTAATAATTGAAAATTAATATGAAATTTGGGACATTTAATGAAACATTTCTGACGAAATGGTGATTCTATTAAGAAATTCTATTCTTAAAAATAGAAATCTTCTCCAGTTTGAATTAGTTTTAGAAAAAATCTTTGGTTTAAGATAATTTGTAAACCACTACCTACCATTAATTTAAAACATTTCATTTTGAAAACGCGTTCTTGTCATCGACAACAATATTAAAAGAGTAAATAAAAAATTGTAAATATTGAAAATTTATTCTGTTTTCGTTAAGAAATCCAAACAAAGGTAAGAAAGAATAGTGCTATGTGATGAGAATTTTTCTATACTTCTTATTTCCAACGCTCTAAAACACTAAATTTAACTTTATTGTATTTTGCGAACAGCAAATTTTACAAACTATTAGCATTTTAAATTCCTTTTGCTAAAAAAAGTATAGCTAAGATATCGTATGTATAGTAAAAAAAGAAAAACTTGTTAAATCTCGAATTTAGACAGTACAGTACTTCGCGAATATCGGTTATACAATTTCTCTGCGGAGTAACTCTCTTCGCAAACTTATTTAACGGGGCAAAAGTTCCGCGAAACAAACTTTTCCTTTCTCCGATATTGGAGCGATCTGAAATTTCTAATCTGGTCAAAGTTCCAGCGCTTGTCAGAGAAAACTAAACCAAAAAAAAAAGTTTAAAAGGGCGGGCACAGTCGAAACCTCATCCTCCGCATCGATCTTTGTTGCTCGCTTTTACTTCCATTCTTCTAAAAACCGAAACCCCCCTTCGAATCATTTTTTGCAAATACCATTTGTGCCTTCCCATTCGATTGCGCGCGCAGATCATTTCAAACTATTTAATTGATCGATTCTTCCACAGAGGGCAGCACTAGCCGAGCAGGAAGTGAATCATCTGAAAGATCAACTGGCTGCCGCCAAACAGTCTCTCCAATTGGCTGATCAGATCCAGAAGGCTCCTGACATGGAGCAGGCTGTTGACGTTGTAGCCCGGTCTGCCCTGGAACTGGAGCTCGCCGCCAAGGAGAAGGAGGTAAGACACCTGGCGACATCTAGTGGATCGGCAGGAAACTACTAGCATCCCATTGGGATTTTTTTCCCGAGAGTTGATCGGGAGACGCATCTTCGGTTCCGAAGTTAGAACTTTTGTTTTGGATTATAAAAAGTGGATATAGTTTTTAATTTTCTAGTTTGAGAACTCATGAACTATGGTTTTCCCGGCACAGAAATATCCCTTTTCAGTAAGTGGAAAATTTTCATTTCAAACTCCAGAAGATTTAAGCGCTTTTTCTTTTTTCAAACTTTAAAAAAATGTTTCATATTTTCATCAAATACTGAAACTTTATGTACCAGAAATTGACAAATACTGTTCAATAAATAAGTATGACATTTCATTTTTTATATATTATTTTAATATAAATATAAATCTTTTAAATAAATAAATTTTATTTTGATTACTATTTTTGAACTTAAATATTATAATGGCACTTTATCTTTGAATAATTATATTTTAATTTAAACTTTTATTAATTTTTAAATTTTTTTCTGCATTTTATATATTTTTAAAATCATATTTTAATTATATGGAATAATTTTCAATAATAAATAACATTTTTGTGAGGGTAATTTTTTTAACAATCTTTACAGTTTCCTTAATTATCTACAATCCACACATACATTTATTCTGTGGAATAATTTGCACGAGTTGGAAAAAAAAAATCTAAAAATAGACATATACTTATTTAAACTTTAACATCCAGTATTTATATTGATTGCATTACTAATATTATATCACCAATCATCGTTGTCATTTTTTTTTTCTCTACGAAGTGCATACAATTCATTTTTAGTGTAATTTTTAAAGTATATATTATTTAAATGGATGCTATTTGTGTTCTGCCTTTAAAGTTATTATTTGATTCTGTTTGTTCATTAATTTCTTTTTCTTTTCTTAGAAGTTAGTTAGAATGTCTACTGCATGAAAAATAATACATTCTTTATTTGCTTCACAAGTTTAATTGTTTAACATTATTTTTATTATTATTTTTTAATTTTACTTTTTTCTTAAAGCATAAATTGCTTTAAAGAATAGAATTTTCTTAAAATATATTCCTTTTATTATTACCATAAAAAGGTTTTTGATATCGTCACACGTAACTCTTAGAATGCAATAAAATTATTTTTCAATTTCAATAATTAAAAAAAGAAGCTTATTCGCCTATTACATTTTCATATATTGGCATTTATTAATTTTTCATTTGTAAGTTTAAAACTGGGCTAATTTTTAGCTTTTTTATATCTATTTTTGCTAGGTTTGAGTTCACATAATTTGTTTTGTTTATGTTTACGTAAATTGTGCATAAGTTAACCTATGTTATATGTTTAGGTTTACATTGTTACGTTTATATTTTTCAAGAACACAGTTAATTTGATCGTTATTTTCAGTTTGATTTTCTGTTATATTATTATCTTGATCGCATTAGTAACAACTGATTGAGTTCATTCCATGCCAAAACACGATTTGGTTTTAATAAATTTCAATTCAGAAAGCATTTTACGGATATTAATTTCATCACTAGGCTTTAATTTTTGCATAACTTATATAAACTATGTTTTGAAACTATGTACATTATATTTTTTATGTAAATTATCTCTATAGTATCTCTCTCTCTCTTTTAAAAAAAAATACAATCTTTGATTTTAGAAGTCAGTATAATACAAAGATGAAAATATTAACGGTAAATTTCTACGCGAATCTTTCTCGATTCGATTCTAACCAATTTCTCATCTATGAGTAAGAGTAAAAACGGATGTTCCAACTATTGATACATTTGACAGCTTGTTAGAGGAAATGTATGATGATATGTTACCGTTGGATGATTCTCATCACTGTTGCATCTAGTACATATAGGTTTACTTTCTTTTTTAAAAAAATATCACATTCACGTGCTCTCCGGTCTTTTGCAGCTCACGTGTTTGATTTATTGCTAAGCATGTGCGTAGGATTAATTTTTTTTTTTTTTTTATAGACTAATTTAGCTTTCAATGTACTTACTCTCAATAGAAGAAGTTCTGAGATGTATAATCATGTTTAAAAACTGCATCTTAAAATTCATCATTGGAGTGAATTAATATGCGTGTAATCTTTTTTTTTCAATTAAAGTATTCAAAAATATTATTGGTTAAAATAAAACAGATTTTAATTAACATTAAATTAACTGTATATTGTATATATATTGATTGCTGCATTCAGAAGCAATTATACACCGGTAGAAAAATACATTAGTGCAGATGATTTGTCTAAATCCAAATTTAATTTTATGGAATGATTACCTTCATTATATTACTTGAAAACACTTATTACATGATTGGTGCAATACGAATTCTACTATCGAAAAAAATATATATACTATGTTCTTTTTTCTTCTTCATTTTTTCCCTCCCATTCTCAGTGAAAGCCAATTGAATTCACACCGCTTTTTACTACAACGAGAAAGAAAAGAATTTGTGGATGCATTTATTTCACATTATGCTTTTATATCTTTAATTTGTTTCTTATTACCTTATTTAGTGAATTTCAAAATTATGAGTGAGATTTTATGCTCAGTTTTGAACGGGATATTTTAATGAAAGTTAATTGAGTCACATTTCTGAAATCTAAAAACTGAACTTTACAATTTTACTCTTTTGTTGTTATTGTTGTTCTTTCTTTCTTTTTTAGTAAATTTTATAATTGTTTCTTCAAAATTGTTGCCAATCGGCAATCAGGATTTTATAGCGAAGATTTTTGATACATTTTTGGAATAAGTAATTTACAATACAAACAGATTGAAGAATTCATTAAAGTTCTCTAAAATACTGTTGAGAAGAATTCTTTTAATTTAGTTACTCACCGTACAGTACTCAGTATAGTTTAATTAATGTAAGACACAGTAAGTGCTTTCGCAAAACAAATACTTCCTCTTCAAGAATTTGTTATGTATCTTTTACATTTTTTCGAAGCAATTACGATTTCTTTGTCATTCATTCACATATAAAATTTAAAATTAGAATCGCCGAAACTGTATTCGGATTTTTTTTTTTTTTTTCTTTCACTAGATTTATGAATTATTTTCAAGCCTTGGGCTATTATCATGAAAATTTTCCTATCAAAAATATAATTATTAAACATCATTTCCCAGGTGTTTTAGCTTTAGTAAATCCCTCACTGTAGTTCCGTAGAAAAAACATCGGTGTATTATTAATATTATTATTCAGCTTTTAAAATATTGGTTTATTGCATGTTCTTTCTTTTACTTTTGCTTTTATGTAACACATGATTGGATTATTAAAAATTTGCAAAAGTTTTAGATATTAAAATAGCAATTTTTATTTCCATTGAATAAATACTTCATTTTCTTTTAACATAAACTATTCATCTTTTCAAAAATAATCTACTATCCAGTGTTTCAGCTACAATATCATTTGTCGCAAACTCTGGAAAACTATCCAGAATGCGAGACTAAAACGGGAGGTTTAAGCTTTTTTTTTTTTTTTTTTTTTTTTTTTCTAAAAAAATTTACGAAAACACCCTTTATTAGAATCGTGGACATGGTATTAGCATATATTACAGTAAAGATTCATCAGTATGATTTTTGCATGCAAATGATCTGTATGATCAAAACCCGTTAATCTCTTCTTTAATTGAATAGTGTGCACCCATTTCAATGCACATATGCTGATTGTGAAAAAAGGCTTTAGTCAGGGGCCGCCAAAGTGGTCGATATCCAATCCTGGGGGGTCGATATGACATCAAAAGGGAATTATCCTCGAATGTTGATGAAAAACGTTATCGTTACATATTGATTGCTGAAATCAATATGTACAATATAAAAGCATATCAAATATGAGAAAATATTAATAAGCGGTAGTGTATGTCAACTCTTCCAATTTGATGTTACATCAGAGTTGATATTGGATAATGCGAAGAAAAATCTGTAATCGCATCACCGATTGAATTGTTATACAACGATTTTTTACAGAAGTTGAAACTACTGGATGTAATTTTAAGTATAAAATAAGTTATTAGTTGAACTTGTAAGTAAAATATGCTTTTTTGAAAGAATACTTTAAGATATTTTTTAAAAAACAAAGTTCTATATGAAAATGTCCGAAAATTTCTCAACTGATGCTCTAATTTTTTCTAGTACTTAAAATCTCGAATGTGAATGTATATATTTTATGCATGTTCATTCTATTCTGACAGAAAATAAAAGTACAATTTAGATATTAAATTTCGTGAAAATTTAAGGTAAAAAATCACAAATTTTGAATGTATCAAAAATCGTCAATGCAGCCAATTGAGTTGATAATGTTAATTAATTTTAGAAACATAATAAAAATATCATTATAATGCATCTAATTACACATACATATATTTAACACAAATATCTAAACTTGCATAAACATCTTTTCTATTATTTTATTATAATTGAAAAATATTAAAATATTGGGAGTTCGATACACAGTTGAAAGTCACTTAAAAAGGTCAACAGTCAAAAATGTTGGTGTCCTTACTTTAGATGCTTAAATTTAGAAGAAAAATATGTAGTATAGTAGAATCATGTTACCAATGCGATGCTGATGATGGACATAGAAGGTTTCAGGAAGCAGTTTATGAAATGAATTAACAGGAAGACAGAAAAATTGTAAAATATTAAGCCAAGCTATTTTTAAAAGATTTTAAAAAGTTTTAACTGTTATTTCTCATTATTTGTTCATAGTTATGATATTATATTTTATGTGAAGTATTTACAATAAAACTTGTCTGAGTGTGGAGCACAAATTTGAATTGCCTTAAAAATAACATAAATAAACGCTTTGTAAATTACCATTAATCTTTAAAAATATGTCATGACTAATTTTTAGCCTTTAGTTTGTAAATGAAAATGGAAAGATATCAATATCAAGACACTGAAAAGAATGGCTAAATATACAAGCATTAACATATTAATTTTTTTAAAGCATTTTTAAATTTCAAAATCCGCTCTTGTTATGTTATTGTGCCTAGTTAAAATGATTATTCCAACTCTCTATTCCTTTCATCATGACAACAATTTGGGTTCATTCATTTTAACATGTTGAATTTTAATGAAATTTTAAATTTATGCTCTTTAGCATACCAGAACTCTAAAATACGACTTTGACTCCAATCTATCTTTCTTTTCGGAAACTATTTTCTTCTTCTTTTCACATATTAGTATTCATATTTCTGTATTAATATAGTTAAAAGAACGGAAGTATTTTCTAGCTGCATTAAATTCATATTTTGACCAGTTCATTAACTCTCTACCTTACATAAAAATTTATCAGTTAACAATAATTAACCTACCGTTTGTTTGTGCATTCACAAAACTAACTGTTCAGCAAAAAATAGATTTTTCTATAATAAATATAACTTTTTATTTAAAAATTTAATATATTTTTTAAAATATAAATAAATTTATATCCCATTACAAGATACATCGCATAATTAAAAATATAGACTAATATAACGATATGTTTATATAATTTCGAAATTTTTTCTAATATTATCACAATTAATGATTGATGAATAACTCTGAATATTGTTTAGTTTAAAATGAAGTCTTAAACTATAAATGAAGTTATGATTTAATGAAGTTGTGATTTAAAAGTCTTTAGTATCTTCAAAGAATTTAAATAATCTCGTTATGGATCTCGTTAATCTCGTTCCGTCGCATTTTAGATGCATGTTCTTCTTTAAACATTTCATCTTTCAACCAATAAATGGATAGCTGTTTTATTTATTATTATAGCATTTTTCTTTTATCTATAGAAATATTGAAATTGGTGATTCGTTGAAAGCTACTTTATTCTTTCAACAACGATAAATTTGTTGAGATAACCGCATAACCCATTTAAGTGTCGCGCATTTAAATCATAATTTTTTATTATTGTTATTCATCTACCCCAGTAGCATTTCTTGGAGACACGTCAATGTGAAATATGCAAGAAAATAACAATAAAGAACCGTGTGGTGTACGTGGAACAATCCGCTGGAAGTATCAAAAGAAATAATAACCTCTAAAAGTTTTACAGCTTTTCCATTCCGTCGAATCGTAATGAAAGTCACAGCTATTAACTGTTCATCAAAAGGCTTTCGAAGGCATGTTTTGGTGTTCATTCTTTGCCACGAATTAACCATTCATTGTGCGTATCGTATGTGAGTGAACGGGGGGAGGGGGGGGGTTGTGATGTTGTAGCGTCAACGTCGAGTGTGAGATCTTCCCACTGCTGCGTCACTTTGAAAAAGCATCCTAATCTCGTGGAGATACGTAAAAGAGTTTCTTTGCTGTTCATTATAGGGGCGAGCACAAACCGCTATCAAAACGGCACAGCAGTGATTTGTTTGAATCATCCCGAAAGTCACGGAAAGAAGGGGGTCGTGTGGAGGTGTGGAACGGGCAGAGTGCATTTTTGCGCCGGGTTTACCTTTTAAAAGGCAAAGAACCATCGGAGGGAGAATTCCTGAGTGCATTTTCTTTTTGAAAGTGATAAACTATATTAGGCAATTTCAGATTCCGGCTTTAGTGTGGCCAAAGAATTTGCATTAAAACTTTAAACTCCTCTCGCGCTAGGTGTATATGCGCCCGCAGATTACAATGGGAATTCTTCGGCTGGCTGTCATCTATTAAAAAGGGGGTTGCACTTTTGCTTTTGCATATATATATTTAAGGGGTGGGGGTGGGGGCGAACGCTTATCTTCATAATTCGCTCACGGCAGCAAATGCTATTTCGACAGATTTGTAGAATTCAAAAGACTGGAGAAGTACGGGTGGGGGGCATTCTTTTAATAAACTTCGGGGATTAGGGAGAAAAACAATCGCGAAATATGCTCGGTTTGTGCAATTTGTAGGTAAACTACGGCTATTTATTGTGCCACTGTGAGCATCTTCCAAAGTGTGTGGTGGCTTGTACATGAAAAAGCCTATTTAAACGCATTAAAATTGAAGGATTTCACCCTAAAGTGCGTTTGAAATAAACAGCACCATAAATCTACAAGGAAAAAGGACCTCAGAGTTTTCAGTTCTTCTAACCTCTTTAGCAGTATAATCTTGCCCAAAATTCTTTGAAAGTTTGTTGAAAGGTCTGTAAACAGAATTATTCGCGTTCTGAAATTATGTAAAAATTTTTGCCTAAGTATCAAATATGTTTCCTGCGAAAAATATCTTAATAGCCATGAACCTTAAATATTTTGATGCTGAAATTAGGTGAAATTCGAAAGCTTTAAAAATACATACAGGTGCAACATTTAAAATCATTTTATTTTGCCTTAAATATTGCAAATGTTTCTAGTTAGAATGTAATACCTGTTAATCGCTATTTTATAAAGCCATAATTTCTCTTCTGCCGACTTACGATAATTTATTGTTTTAATACAATTTATTCGTAGCTCATCGTAAGTAGAAGTATCGTATCGAAAGTCATCAGAAGAGATACTATGGCTTTATAAAATAGCGATCAACAGATATTACGTTCTAACTAGAAATTCTCGCAAAATTTAAGACAAAATGAAATTATTTTAAACGTTACACCTGTGTGTGTTTTTAAAGCTTTGGAATTTCATTTAGTTTCAGCATCAGAATATTTAAGGTTCATGATTGTTAAAATTTATTTTTGAAATTTCAGATTACATCATGATTATATCAACGTAAGATCTCATCATTCCTTTTAAGATTTAAATAAACCATATTTTTAAATTGGCATGTTTTTCCTAAAATCTACAATAAAACAGAAATTCACAACATGAAAAAATTGACATCTTCTCTCTCAAATTTAAAACATATTCTATCAACAACCCTCTTCCCGTTGTTCACTTTCAAACCGATTATAACTATCTTTTAGTTGTCTATCTGTTCACGTTCGTTTCTACCAGATTCATGAGAAAGTTAATGGAAATTTGTGACCAAATCCGCTTGCGAGCGCTTTCGTTTATTAGGAGGTAGAACAAGTTTGAATTTAGTTCTTGTCTCAAAGTGACTGATTTGCGATACTTAAAAGTTAGCTGCTACTCCTTAACATAATTCATTTTTAACTGACTGGTTCGCACAGCGTGATTGCTTACCAGGCGTCAAGAATGATGGCTATCCATAAACGGTGCACAATCGACTGCTTTGTAGACAGAAGAATTTCCTTGGAAAATTCAGTAATTAAATGCTATTACTACAACATTTATACGGGATTTGAAATCTCAAATATTCTGCTTGCGGTTAATGGATGTAAGTTTGTTAAAGAACAACTGTTTGAGGTTATGTTTTTCTCGAGCTGTACATCTAGTTGAAGATTCAGTGACGAAGATTTGTAATTCATTTAAAATTATTAAATTGGTATTCAAAGTTAAGGAACGAACCTTTTTATAATTTTTTATTATTCGTTCATTTTAAGTTTTGAAATTAGAATATTCCTTGTTGATTAGCAAATTCAAATTTGAAAGTAGTTTCAATGCTTTTTTTCCCCTGGTATATGCTACAGTAGTTTTAGCATTTTTCTACTTAATCATACTCAATGAATACCAGAATTTTGTAACTTGCGAAATGCAATTATTTTTAATACTCTTATTTAAAAGTAGTATTTAATGTATTTATGTACCAAAGGAAATTTTTTCTTAATTTTTGAGCATTTTTTCGAAGTAATACTCTTCTGTACCATAGCGTTTGTAAATATTTAAAAATAAAGAAAATGCATATAGTATATTTATTAGTAAAATACATATTTAAAATAGCTATTCAGCAAACTTTTACTTTTGCAGTTAATTTTTTCTACAACTATTATACTAACTTGTACCAATAGTCTTGTACTAACCTGGGAAATATATTTTATGTTTCTTTAAAAATCATTAATAGTGTTGAATATAAGCTTATATAAACCTTCATTTTATCATTTAACTTCCTCATGGCATAAAGAAATATATGAATGCCATCTGCATATTTTATCTCAAGAAACACGCTTTCATATAATTTTCTTTTTTCGCGAGTTGTTGATTGAAAATTAAAAGTCACCAAACATACGATTGCAAAAATTTTAACCGTTATGATATTCTATTCCTATGTATTATTTGATACATATTTCTAATTTCAACTTTTCTTCTCGAGAAGGTCGCTACACCTTATGACTTTTAAGCCATGCGAATGCGTGATAACTACAGTTATTGCAAAAGTTCATGCAATTATTCAACATTTTCAAAACTTTGAAAGGTACTCATATCTAATCACATTCATTTAGTTTTATTTGCTTTCAGTCATATTTACACTAAAATGTCGCAATTTGGAATATATTTTTCTGCAAAAACTGTTAAGAATCTTGCATCTCTGTGTTGTTTTTATATTTTATTCGGCTATACATCTTCCCACTATTTAATTTGTCAGATAATGTGCATTTTACTTTCGTGTAAGAACAAATGCTTTTATAATTATGTATTTTGAATTATTTCTAAAATCAATTTCTTTGTTCTTTCAGATATCCCAGTTGGTGGATGATATTCAAAGGTTACAAGCTATTTTAAAAGCTCTCCAAGAGACAAGTGCCTCGAAAGTAAGCATTTTAATGATAGTTACTTGATAAAGAATAATTCTTACAATTCCTAATTTTTTGCATATGAGAACCTCAGAAGCCAAAAGGTATAAGTGACAAAATGGGAAAAAAATGAACTAAGTACATAGACGACCTGGAATTATGCTTTTTTCTTTCTAGTGAAAGAAATATAAGTGATTTTCTAATTATGTTCTGTGTATTCAGGCCCTCATTACTGCATGGGCAAATTGGGACTTTGCCCATGGGCCCCAGACCTTAAGGGCCCCCCAAATCCATACATTAAAATTTGAAATTTTTACTTTCGTTTTCCAATTCTAACTCTTCCGTGTGTTGAAATTATTAAATTCATCTTAAAGTAACATAACAAATTGCTAAAGTTACGTAAAAGAGTTTCGTTCTGTACTAAAGAAAAAAAAAAAAAGGTGTACTTTTATTAATTAAGACATTCATTTTGGAATTGACGGAGCTAAGAATTTTCTTCGACCCAAGGTGCGGAA
Organism: Maratus speculifer; assembly: GCA_964019185.1. NCBI lineage: Eukaryota > Metazoa > Arthropoda > Arachnida > Araneae > Salticidae > Maratus > Maratus speculifer. The sequence continues at coordinate 277,762,352 of OZ025295.1, read as the reverse complement.
ATACGTTTATGCATTAGACATACACATATGAGTGACCATCATTTCTATTTGAATAACGTTGCAATGTTTCAAAAGAGCCCCCCCCCCCCCTAATTTATCTTTGCCCAGGGCCCCAATTTGTCATAATCGGGGCCTGATTGCACTACCACATTACAATCCCGAAGTTTGCTTACGAACTTGGGCAAGGTTCTCACTCAATCTTTCATCCATTCCGCTTCAGGTTCATTTGACCTGGTCATTGTTATGCATTGTAACTCAGGGTCTGTGATTTACAAAAAAAAAAAAAAAAAAAAAAAACATTGGGTATTGCATATCATGATTCTTCACAAATTGTAGCACTGCTGTGGAGATTAGCTCTTTAATATCTGATGCTAATCGGTTTATTTAATCTTTTAATTATTTTTTTATGCTTCCGAAATTATATTACTTCTATAAACTAATTCTAAAGATTAATAATGTTTTTTATAGTGGAAAAAGAAAAAAATGTACATAGTTAGGCTATACATGAATGATATTTTGAAGGCATAACAATTTAAATGCAATTAAAATAACAAATTTTGCAAAATGATTTGAGATTGTGATTAAATTTTATTCATTGAAATATTTCAGAGACGTTATTTTTCTGCTTTAATTTATTTTTAGTCTTTTAATAATAGAGAAATTAGGCAATATTTCACCTCACTCACCTGAAATTTATCCAACACCTATTACTTGTAAAAATAATAATAATAATAATAAGTATTTATTATCATTCTTTTTAATTTTATTCCAAATGTGATTATGCTATTAAACTATTTTTTATTTTTTATTTTTATTTTTTTTTTTTTTTTTTTGTGTAGATTAGCTGTGATTGCCTACACTTAACTTGAAACGCAATTTCAAATAAGAATACATCGTAATTACGGAAAATATTATACCTCACTAATCTTAAAGCGTAGTTTTCATTTAAAAGAATGAAATTTCAGATTGATAATTAGCCTTTGAGAACTCTTTACTCCCGGTCATGCATTTTCGAATTCTGATTCGTGTTTTTCAAAGTGCACAGTCCAGATTATAATTTTTGAAGTATTTTAATAAACATGACCTGCGTTGACATCACCTGGAGATCAACCTGACATCTTTTTGAGGGGATAAGTGCACTTAATGAAAATATCCCACAAATGTGCAATGTTAGTGCATTTATCTGCTTGAGTCGCTCATCTTTTGTCTCGTCTTTCGCCCTAGATTGCTCAACTAGAAGAACTGGTCAACGAAAAGGACAAAATGATCGTTGAACTGGGTGAAAAATTAGTCAGGCAGCAAGATTATGACGAAATCAAGAAAGAACTAAGGTAAAAATTTTAACCTACATATTTTAACCCCATACTCTTATAGACAAAACCATTTGATGAAGCATTTATAATACATATGATAAACGTATACATTTTAAACATTTATATTATGATTTTTTTTTATGAAACATTTATGTTCAGTTTGTATTGTAGAATTTAGAGATGATACTATAAAGTTATTGCATAATTCAGTAATTAATGCAATTCATAATCAGAGATATAGTGTACAAAAACCTAAAATTCATTATTACTTTTTTTTTTCCTTTTTGCTTTGCATTATTTACACTTATATGTATGTATATATGAAATGTTTTATCTATTGTTTACTGACTATTGCTTTTTAGAAGAGATGATTTTCTTCTGGTGTCCAGATTTTTAACTAGTAATCTGATCATATACAAGACAGTTATATTCAACTATTGGAAAAAAAAATTTTATATTTAGGCATTCATGTTATTTTTCATAATATATGGACATTCATTGAAGTAATTATTATACATTTGAATTAATGTGTCTTGTAATATTAAAGAAAGACACAGTGAACTATCATAAATTTATCAATCTGACTTCTAAGATTTTCTAAATGTTAATGTAAGATTTTCTAAAAATTATATAAAAAAAGTTTAAAAATTATAAGAAAGAATATTAAATACTGATATAATAAAATAAAATTTAAAAAATAATATATGATAAATATAAAATACTGATTTCTGTGCTTTGCACATTTAATATCTTTGTTTATAAGTGAGATATAAACAAATATTACAGAACCAAACTTTTTTAAAAATTCATCTCATTTTTCTTTTTTGTGCTTGATTCCGAAACTTTAAAAATGTTAAAGATCGCAGATGTTAACACTTTTGTTGCATTTTTAATTGTTCATCAAATGAACTAATGTAAATATTTTCATATGAATAATAATAATAAAAAGAGAAATATCCTATCAGAATCGCTTAAACTACCAATTTCATTATTATAATTCAATAAAAGCATCATAAAATAATATAAACACTTCATGCTTTAAAAAGATTTTTAGAACCAATTCAAAAATGACTAAAAATATTTATAGAAAAAAGTATATTATTAAAACATTGCACAAAATTGCAAAGAAATAAATTTAATTGAAAACTAATTTAATAAATCCGTGTCATCAAAAAATATTCACTATATAAATATTAAATCATTATTAGCTATTATGATTAATAATAGTTAAAGTTTCACTTCCCTTGACTTTTCACCAATTATTTTGCATTCTTTAATTTGCAATTTTGTTCTTAATATATATTTTTTCCTCTTAATCCATATTTTTTATCTTATCCTCTATCTGAAGTTGGCGCTTTTTCTATTATTAAGAAAAATATCTGGTTCATCCCCCCCTCTTTCTTGTTCGATCTCTTTCTATAATATTTCAGGAAGACGTAACATGAAATATGTGTGTGTGTGTTTGGAAAAACGAAAATCCATCCTAGAAATAATTTAACTGGTGAATTAAGGAAACCAATTCCGATTACTGATGCTGTTTTCATCGATGAACTTCGAGTATCATATTCTAATACAAGATTGCAAACTTAAATGTAGTATAAAGTACGAGTAAACAAAAAAAAAAAAAAAAAAAGAAAAAAAAAAGATACAGCTGTTTTAAAACTCCATTAAGAAATCCCTCCTTCAGTGCAAATTAAAAATAGAAAGCGTGACAACAGCAGCAGTAACCGCGTGCGCCGTTCCTACAGTTTTTCGTTCTCTTTTTAATTTTTGTAGCACGAAAATTTTCTTTTCTTTCTTTCTTTCTTTTTTTTCTTTCTTTATTTTATTTTTTTTATTTATTTGTGGTATGACTGACATTATAACTTGTATTTGCAGCATTCTGAAGTCTACAGAGTATAATAGTTCTAGACCGTGGGAGAGTACGGATGAAAATAAAAATCAAAATGACAAACCACCCGACATTGTGAAAGAAAATCAGAAAAATTCTGAAAATATGCCTCTGAAGCTCATCAAATCAGAAGATAACGGTAAATATCATTGTTTTCAAACATTTATATTCCTCAGAGGATTCCCTCCACCTTTTTTTAAGAGAATAGCTATATAAATCGTACAGTAGTTGAAGTTCTAAACACTAACAACATACTTCTATAGAAGTTATTATGCAATTAAATTGGAAATTATTTTTAAAAATCTATTTCCTGAATCAGCAATAATGGTTTCTACTTTGCAATAAGACATTTTTTAATTCTGGAAACTTTTTTATACGGTCAAATGGTTCATCTTCTGCGCAATTATTTAGCCTACAATTTTATAATTTTAAGATTTGAAAATATTGGATTAAATATTAACTTCGGGATTTGAAACATTGTTTTTAATTAACTAACAGAAAATCGCCACTTAATAATTTTCATTTAGTTGAAGTCAGCTCTTTGTATAATCCAGAAACAATCTATTTTAAACTAGGCCATATCTGGAGAGAAAAAAAACTTACTTATGCAGTTGTGAAATATGATTTGCATTTAATTCGTGCCTTGATTCTTCACAATTTGGTTACAATAACGAAATTTGATGGCCTTTTTGCCATTGCTTTACAATTATGTGGGAGAAAAAAAAACCAATAACGATAAAAACGTCATAAAATAATAAGATACCGTCATATTATAAATCTATATTCGATTCTTGAATAATCTTATTTTTATATCATTCACTTAAAAGGAATATAGTAACTTTTAAATATAAAAAATATCTGTCTTAATTTTTTATGTGTTTTGGATGATTTTAAATGTGTAAAAATCTTTTTAATAAATTTGCTTCCTTTTAAACAATTTAAAGTTGCAAGCTTTAATTTCATTTTTGTTAGTTTATATTTCTTCAGTGTATGAGTAAGGTCAAAATTCTAAAACTACAACGTATACTTTTTAATTGACTCGATATTTTTCGTTTCATGTAGTTATTTCTTAAAAGTTTTTAAGGTGCATCTTATAAAAATAAGGACCAGATTTTCCACAATAATTTTACTTTTTAATTAAAAAAATGAATAAATAGCTTATTTTACTGTATTTTTTTAGAATCATATGACCTTTTTTTTTTTTCCCATAAATTAATTAGCATTTTTGGAAATTTGATAGTTACCATTATAGAACAATACACTCGAATGCGCTATAATAAAGAACTATATAGAACATAAAACAATAGAATAGAAACATAGAATATAGAACGATACACTTGATGCAAGAAAAGTTAAACCTATGGGTAGGTTATTTTTTAATTTCTCGTTTAAATTTGAATGTTTTTAAACGATATTTTTAAAAATAGGATAGTTAAGATCGATCTCTAATAGGACTTTTTGTACTTTACTATTTTGGTTGCAGTTTTTTTAATAAAGGTACTTTCACTTTCAATATCTGTTCCGAAAGTAAAAATACCTTTATTTAAAAAAAAAAAAAAAAAAAAGTGCAATTCGAAAAAGAGAAAATAAAAAATAGTCATATTTGAGATCGACCTCAGCCCTCCTATACAAAGTAAAAAGTTTACAAATATTTAAATTTAAATGAGAAATTGGAAAAATAACCTGCTCGTAGGCTTAAAATTACGGAGCGAGTGTTTTCAGGAAAATGAAGACTCCCCTTAAAAAAAAAAAAAAAAAAAAAAAAGACTTGTGCGAATAAAGTTTGTTTGGATTCATTTCTTTCTTCACTTGTTTTCATTCTTGCTTATCCTTCCTGTGAGAAAATGCATTCTGAATTTATCTGATTTATTTGCAGGCGTATCCCAGAACTATTCCCTACAGAGCGTCGACAGCTTCGGAACAACGCTGGGCCAAGAAATAGTGACGAACTTCGCCCATAACGTGACGAAAGAGGAGATCTGTAGTCGCCCCTCTTCCCCTGTCTCCAAGGGCACCACGGAGAGTTACTCTTCGACATCCATCAACAGCAACTCTCACGAAGACAGAAAACCCTCACCACCCGCCCCTGTAGAGTCTCCATCCGCTGTGAATTTGACATCCTCAGAACGTGCTTCCCCCACCACCAACAATCACCACCACCCTCCCAGTTCCCCGGTCAACTCATCTCTGGGAAAACTACAGGACTGTCTTAGGCACAACATTGACAAATATGCCAATGAAACTCTCAACACATTGAACATTTCGCGTTGTGTCAGGGAACTTCTCAGTGTACATAACATTGGACAGAGACTCTTTGCCAAATTTGTGCTTGGGTTGTCCCAAGGAACAGTGAGTGAGTTACTCTCCAAGCCAAAACCCTGGGACAAACTCACCGAAAAGGGAAGAGACTCTTACAGAAAAATGCACGCGTGGGCTTCCGATGATCACTGTATAGGAATTTTGAAATCGTTGGTGCCCAGAAGAGGTAAATTTAAGTGTGGATTATATATGTATGTGCATATGCAGATCACAATATCGTATAATTAAAGTATTTTTAACGGTTTTTGGGGGAGCTTAGAGAATAATTTAAATTAGAATCAATCGCTTTAGTTATAGTTAACTCATATTTTGCCAGATACTAATTACATATTTTTTTTCGCATCAATGAGACAATAGACGAAATTATAAAATTTTATTTGTTTCTTTTTCACAAATTGTTTTGTATATAGAACGATGGCACAATTTACTACTAGGAATTGTGTATGTTTGTTTTAAAATTATTCAGCAATTTTCAATTTTACCCGGTAATAATAATGCCTAACAAATTTAAATTTGCAGAGAATTTCGACATTTTTTACGCAATTATTTAAATTAAAAAGAAGAATAAACAAGCCACACCAAATAAAATTGTAAAAAATAGTCAAATTAAAAAATAAATAAATAAATAAAATTATTAAAACTAAACATTAAGTGATGCTTATCAATCTTAAAATCCATTTTATTAGCGAATAAAAGCACAGAGATGTTATATTACTTTTCGAAAATTGATACATATGAGCCAGTTAGTTCTATATATACAGGATGATGGTAAATTGAGGGGTAAATAAATTGCTATGTAAACTATATCCACTATAACTGATTTTATCGTGTGTTTAGAAACAAAATATTTGGAATTATCGATAAGATTAGACTCTTTAAACAGATATTACAAGATTTATTTTATTTTATTTTTATTTTTTTAACTATTATTATTTGTTTTCGTTTTTTTTCTTCACTTGCATTATTAGTACATTAGCTGTTTTTTTTTTTTTTTTTTTTTTTTTTTTTTTTTAATTAAAAAAAGTTTTTCATTTCTCAAATTATTCTTTGCTTTAGTTAATTTTTGTCACTTATTCCAAATTAGTTATTTTGCAGAGTGAAATAAAATTTATGCTAAGACTTAGTAGGTTCTATTACACATACAAACACACTACTTTTATGCGAGCTTGTTCGGCATTTTTACATAATGTCGAAATACGTCTCTTAGCTTCGTAAGCTTGCGACGTTTATTTGCACTTTTTTGTTAATAGATGTTTCTTATATAGAATAAAATGGATATTTTCGTTAAACTATTTATTAGCAATTTTATCTTTGGTCCTTTTTTTTTCTTTGACTATAATCATTATTAATCTAATAAAATTTCAATAAAGCTGTTTCTTGCTAAGCTATGCTAATAGCTATTATTGTAAAGATAATATGTATTCATACTGATAATACATTTTTTAACCAACATAAAGAGACTAAATTCAGAAAGCAGAATTATTACAAAGGAAGACGCATTTCCATTTAAATTTCTTGTCAAACAAAAACATTTAATTTGGATTTAGCTGTTTTTATCTTTAATGTAGATTGCAGTTTTGGTTTCTGAATCAGCATTGTTCATCTTGCATATTTTTTTGTATTATTACAAAAAAATACACTAAATTGCAGAGTTACATTACTTTATTTAACCATAATCATTATTTTTATTTTGATCGGAAACTAATTTTTTAAACTTCTTACATCATGGCCGTGTAGTATGTAATGTTTGGTACATTTTTTTAAATTTAATTATGATATATTATTTATATTTTCTTTTAACATTTAACAATAGTTCTCAATCCTTTTAAATCATAATGTCTAATGTATTTACATATAATAAACTAAATGCATAAATTAAAATTATTACTTTAAACAAAATTTCGTTAACTTTTTGAAATGTACAACTTAGTATAATGATTATTTAAAAAGTAACAAAAATAACTTTGTTTTATAATTATGGCCATCCAATTAGCACAATGGAAAGAAATACCCTTATTATTTCTGATTATAACAATAAATAAAAACATCAACAACAAATTAAAGTAAAGAGAATTTATGTATGTTTTGGTGAGATACTGAAGTTTATGCGCATCATTTTCTTTTTAGCCTTTTTAGTTAATTTTCAAATGAACATCCATTTTTTTTTCTCTCTTTAAGTTCTGTATGAAATTTTAATGATTTCAGTGGCTGAAAGAAGATCAACCCTTCTTTCTTCTCCACCAGGCAAAGACTGCATTGGGAGCAGCGGCGGAGGCAGTGGAGGTCTCTCTTCATACAAAACCGACGACCAGGGCACCGAGGAGAGGATAGCACAAATACTGAACGAGGCACAAATGGCAATGAAACAACAGCAAGAGAATAAGAACTCGCCATCGTTACCGAATGGGAACAGTGTCGACAACAGATCGATGGACAGTTGTGACGACATTCGTGATGGTAGCGATTTAAAATCAAACCACAATTCCAGAGACGCTTCACTTAGCAATGACAAATCCTACCGAAGGTCGCGTAAATATGAGAACGACGATATACCCCAAGAAATGGTAGCTAGGATCTACCAGGAAGAACTTGCCAAATTAATTGGTCAAAGAGTTGAGGAAGGGTTTAGAACACCCAGAGATCAATTCGAAAGGACGCAAGAAGAAATTAGACAAGCTTTAACCATATATCACCAAGAACTCACTAGGTTATCTCATCTCATGCCGCCAAACCATCATCAGAACTCTTTCAATCCATTCACATCAAACAGCAGTTCTTATGGTCTTTCTCACCACCATAACAGTAGCTCAGTTATCAATAATAACAATAATAATAATAATAATAGTAATAACAACAACAATAGTCATAGTAACATTAATCAATCCCTACAAGATGGCCCTGTAGATGCTACAATGAATAACAGATCGAGATCAGAATCAAAGTCGGTTTCGACGAGTCGAGATGAACCAGAGATGCGACATCATGGAAGTGCCTTCTCACTCGTCAGACCCAAAACTGAACCCAATCTTACTTCTTCCGTAAATTCGAAGTCTTCATCAACTCCTGCGGCCTCTTCGTACAACATGCATAGTTCTTCTCCCGCCCCACCTACTCTTTTACCTCTGTCGGATTCTAAGACGTCAAGTCCTGGAGCTACCCAGAGCGGCCCAGATGATCTGGCAGCATCTGTGTCCCCTCTGCAAAGGATGCAGTCCATCACCAATTCATTATTATCACAGTCATCTTTACCATCATTGCCAAATCCTCCTCAACGTCCTTCAAAGGCTGTTCTACCACCCATCACTCAACAGCAGTTTGACCAATATAATAATGTTAACACAGAAGACATCGTTAAGAAGGTAAGAATTATTGCATGCTTTTTTATTTACCTATTATCAGTGTGTATTAAACAGTAAAAAAATTACTCTGTGCAAGATCGTAAAACTTCTTGTATGTTTATATGGTCATCTCCCTTTCTTTTAAAAGCTGTTGTTTTCCTTTTTTCTTTTTTTTTTTTTTTTTTTTTGTAAACGCGAAAGATTTTTCTGGAGATTTTCTCAACGCGCACATTTTTATGGTTCGTACGGGTACCGTTATTTTCCAGGGAAAGTATAAGAATTTCTTTATAGGAAAATTATTTAATTTAACAGCGCGAAATTTCGTCTTATTTAATCAGAGATTTTCTATAAGAAAATACTGGTATCAAAAAATTTCCTGGTCATGAAATTCCAGAACTAGTTCAAACCCTTCTTTTGAAACGAATTTCCTCTCGCGACACCGCAAGATAGGAGAAAAACCGGTCATCACGTGACCGATCATAATTGCTTATTACTCGATAGGTAATTTATTTATCAAAAAATGGGAAATTCATTTCGATTCCAATAGTCAGTATTTCCCAATTTTATGTCTTTACGTTTAAAAATGTGTCCAAAAAGTTTGCGTTGTTGAGCAAAGGATTTGGGACACGCCTTAATTGTAGTCAAAATGTTCAAGTTTAACAAGCTTAAATGTATTATGAAATTTATTCTAACATATTTTTTATTGATAAAAAAAATAGTAACAATGACTAATGTTAAAATTTTCTGTAAGTCTAAAATTTCAGTAATTTTTATCTCTGGTTCCCGATTTTCGAAACATTCCACTAGTGTTTTTCCATATTAAAATCTGCTTGCATTATTTTAAAGAATGTAATGCTTTGTTATTAAATGAGTCTCTTTGTAATTTTTAAATTTTTGAAAGGTTGACACCTGATTAATTTCTTACAGGGTCACTTTAACACTGGATTAAGGTATCTAAATTTTTTTTCGCAAGAATAAACTAATACAAAACTTAACTTTAATATTTACGCAGCTTCTAAATATTCACTTTAAAAAAAATTCTGCTATTGCCGAAATCAGACCCCTCCCCTTCCTATTATGTATTGAATATTCCCAATCTAAAACAGTGTTGAAAATGATACATTAATGAAATCATCGAAAAACGTTATTTTGATCATTAGCGTTGGTTTTAATTAATTCATAGTCATAGCAAAAATTTATCCCTTTTAGGCAAGTGCGCAGATTCTGATATTTTCCCCATATTTTATATTTTAAATTAAAATTAATTTCCATTTTAATTTAACTGTACTACTTTTTGAAAATTAAACAATGATGCAGGATAACAAAAGATTGATAAGAAATTCATCGGTGCAAGTCTAAATTAATGAATGCGTTGGGATGTTATATCCTAATAATTGCAAATAAATAGATTTAAATATGAAATTTCCCCAATTTAGCTTTTTTAATCAAATAATACATTCCTAGTTTCAATTAGAATTATCTTAACTAAATCCGCAGCGTTCATTATATTAGAGCATTTACTCAGACCTTAATCATGCACCTTTATCATTTATTGATAAATTTAGATCAATATGTTGGATTTAACAAGAAATTAACATTTGATTACAATAATATAAAATTGGAATGTACTTACCCTAACATCTCAGCCATACATATTCAGAAATTTGTCATGTCAAAACTACAGCGTCACTTTCCCCAAAAATTACTAAAAATTCTCATATTTAAATTTCGTCGTCTTGACAATAATTAACACGCTGAGAAGCAGTATAGTAAGTAAAATTGTTTACCTAGAATCTGCGTGGGCAGAATGAGACGGATCCAAGACTTTTCTGAAAATGCCATTAAATCCGACGTCTAATCATAACACTAAAAAAACGCGTCAATAAAACACCATCAATTGAGGGAAAATCACAGAATATTCTCAAAACTGTGTATTCGTCATCCCAAATCTTATTATTATTTTTTTCAATCCTGATATTTTCCCTTCGTTTTCTCCTCTAATTTTTGGTGTCCCTCACAAACTCCAGAAGGTCATTGAATTTTCTGTTACAATAAATATCAAGGTACTGGTACAACAACCCCTTGTTAATATAAAGATTTTGATTATTGTTATTCCCCATTTTTTCTGCATTTTCTCCTGAAATGTGATATTTTACACTCATCTTTGTCCTAAATTGGACTAACACTAAATTACACGATCACCTACCATGACTGTTGTTATAAAGCATTTATTTATTTTTTATTTTATGTATTTATTTATTTTTGTAATAGTATTTTTTTAATCTCAACCTCTTTTCATTCTCAAATTAAAGAATATGACTTAATTTTGCAGTGCAAAGTTTATGTCTGTTTATATCTAAGCTAAGAATATAACCCATTTTCAAGCATAATAATAACCTAGATTATGCCCGTATTCCCAAGCATTAGCCGGCATGCCGGAAAATATGAGGCTTCGCCATTGGAGGATGGGCTGCTGATTTATTTTGGATTTTAGAAAAAAAATTATTAAAAAAAAAAAAAAAAACATAAAAAATTATTGTTATCCCTATCTCTCTCTGTATGTATATTCTTTTACATTTAAATGATCATTAGATTTTATTTATCTTATTATCAAGCAAAATTTTCATGTATGACATTTCTTAATTAAATTATCACATAAAATAACGTTTTTGATATTGTAGTAAGCACATATATATATAATAAGAATATTTCTGTTCATGCAATAATTTATGAGATAATCTATTTCAACATTATAAATATCGGATGGTGCTAGGGAGAAAGCCTATTGTGAAATGATATAAGACACATGAAACACATTTGTATTCTCTTGAATATGTAAAAAAGGTAGAATAAATAATTAAAAAATTGGGGACAAACTTTACATTGCACCTCTCCTCTCCAATATAAATCGCTGCTATTAAATGCATTTAATTAATGAACCTCATTCCATTTTCGAAGATCCTCGCTTTTTCCGGCTTGCTGGGAAAGACCAGGGATTAATATTCAAAAATCTGGTCTCCCTCGAATTTTGCGGCATTCCAGCTAATGCGAGGGAATACGGTAATAATATTGTATTGATAAAATTCTCAAACCTTTTCAGAATAACATTTATTAAGATAATGAATAAAATGTAATTTTGCTTCTTATTTTCAGGTTAAGGAACAGTTGAGTCAGTACTCCATAAGCCAACGTCTTTTCGGCGAAAGCGTGCTAGGATTATCTCAGGGATCCGTCTCCGATCTGCTTGCTCGTCCTAAGCCCTGGCACATGCTGACTCAGAAAGGTCGGGAGCCTTTCATCCGGATGAAGATCTTCCTCGAAGACGAGAACGCTGTCCACAAGCTGGTCGCTTCGCAGTACAAGATCGCTCCCGAAAAGTTGATGCGGACGGGGAGCTTCGGAGGGGCCACCAATCCACAAAGCATCATGACTTTCGGTAATTATGGTAATTTGTTTTTAATAAGTATTCTTCGGTGATACCAATCTTTTGAAAATGTTAAGTATGCCTTGTCTGTGTATTCCTCAAAAAATACACGAAAAAACTGATAAGTTATTTCTCGGATCTCTCTCTCTCTCTCTCTCTCTCTCTCATCGGAATTTTTCTTGTTTGGAATGAATTTCTCAATAATTTTCTTGAATTTTGTTATTGCTCTTTCACCAAATATTACTAGTAATAAATCGTCTCTGAAATTTTTACGTGAAAAAAAATTATTTAATAACACATGAAATATATAAAGAAAGTCAAATATTGTCATTTCCCACTTATATTTGCACTCCGATTTATTCAACATAATTTTTAAGTAAAGTATCTTTTTTTTTTCCTTGGCGGTTTATAAATACGATATTTTAAAACTACAATTTTACAAATTATAATTCTACTCAGATTCCATTCATGATAGGATATATTTAAAAATATACGATAATTAAACTTGAGAATTATGTTTAGTTTGTTATATCGAAAAAAAAAGTTCTCTTTACCGATAAAATTAAACTTATTGATTTTCATCTACAGTTTATTTCATTGAACATCTAGCATACATTAGATTGTCATTTAGATAAATCTTATCGTAATTAATGGGATAGTATGCTGCTTATTACCCTATAAAAGCGCGAGTTCGTGCTTTCCATTTGTAAATAGTTGTGTTCATTCTAGGCTCTTAGGTATCTAGCTATCAAAGAAAAAAAAAAATTTTTTTAATGCAGCGATTCTAATGTATTTGGGGACATGAATTTCAAAACTCGTCTTACTCAGAAAATTAAATTTTGGAAAATCGCAAAGCACTTCTAACTACGTCCAAAGATTTTGTCTATAGGTCATTGTAAACCAAGATTTTATAATGCCAAAAATGTATACAGTAAAATTTGTATTTTTTTTCTTCTTTTTTTCAGATTGCCGTATTTTTATTGATGCATATCAATAAAATGCATTGATAGAGAAAACTCGATTTTTTAAGTTTTGGATAAAGCGAGTTTTGATACTCACATTCTCATTTAAATGCTTGAAAATTCTAAATTGTGAAAAATAACGCTTTTTAAATTATGTAAGGAAATTTCTTGAAATTTTGGGTAGTATAACTGAAATTCTAAAACTCCTTATTATTACAAAATATTTCATTTTGTGATGTTTGCATGTTAATGAGATTTGTTTTAATGTTTAAAGAAAACCTTGCATCTGATTTTATTATTTATGTCGTCATTATTTGTAGCATAAGAATTTTACTGAAATAAAATAATATATTTCCCTTTTCAAACATTTGTCTTATACATCTTGCATAGTTTTTAGATAAAATCTTTTACATCAAAATGAGTTGCAAAATTAGATGTTCTAATGCTAAGTAAAATTTTGTGATATTTTACACTGAAAAGAGCCGTTATTAAAATGAAAAATTAAAATCTTTATATATAAGAAATAGCAAATTGTTTTATTTACTTCTTTTCAGACTTAACGATTAAATCAAACGTTTTATCGGCTTCAGGCTCGAACAAGATGAGTCCCAGGCCTATGGAAAGGGAATTGAGGACACCGGACAATCGCCAACTTGTACAGAACAATTCTCTTTACTCATCCCTTAGCCAGCCTCGAACCCCCGACACCAGTCTGCCCATGTCTCTGACTGTCTCATCTGCTACTAGTACACCACCATCAAGTATGCACAGCAGAAAGACTCCTAACATAGGCCGCGGTTACAATCAACCCTCTGTTTACGAGATGGCTGCGCTCACAACGGATCTGGACACACAGATCATCACATCAAAAATCAAAGAGGCACTATTGGCTCATAATATTGGACAGAAGGTGAGATTATTTTTTAATACTGATACTTAAATACCACCTTTGATTTATTTAAATGCATACGTAAAGAATAGTTGTTTTGCCGATGACAAGGTTCAAACTGACAAATTCGGCGAAAATGAGATTAAGTTATATGCAGTCTTAATCTTGTCTATACTTTCTTTCTTTCTAACCGATGACTAGGCCCGTACTTGCTGGTGTGACCCAGATGAATAAAATGATACTGGTATTAAGCCGTGTGACCGCCTAATTAGCACATAGCGGCAATAAATCTGACGAGCACCTATATCTTCCTCCTATCGGCAGTGCCTGCTGCTTAGCTATTGACTTTTTTATGCCGGTTACTTAACATTTTTATCTTGTTGTTTAGTACCTGTGCATTGCTATTCAAGTGAATCTTGTAATAAATAATCTTGGTCAGGTGACGAGACAGTACCTGGCAAGACACCTCAAGAACTATAATTCAAAGGTAACTTTGCTTCAACGACGGATTTTACATGTACTAGGCGTCATTAGTGAACATCGGTTATTCTCCATACTGATGACCAGATCCCTACTTAGGTTTCCCTTACCGAACGAGTTTACCTGTCTAGCATCTAGTGGCGTCTAGTGGACCGTCTGATCTCCGCATGGTGGTGATCTAGTAGATAAACGCCCCGGTTAGGATATTTTTTATTAAATATAACTCATGGAATCGGGAGACCGTATAAAAATTTTAATTTTATAGTTTTAAAAGAAATTTTTTTATTGACCCACGTTGCTTTAAAAATATATACTTCTTTACCTCATTTGAAACATTTTTGCAACTAGAACTATGTGTCTGTCCATAATGGCTTAGAAAATGTCTTTGTATAATCTTTAAGCTTAATGTCATCATTCATTTAGCCCCTGAGGAAAAAAAAATCTTGTATTGAAACCATATACTTCACAGTTACAACAACTCTGTATTTGGTTCGCTGTACCTATATGTGCATCTCCAAGATAAGAAATTGCACACGCTAGGTAAAGAGAGCAGTATTTTTAATGCAGTTCTAACAAGTCCATGATTATTCTTTTTGTGTTAGAGCTGTGGAGAAGTCTTTTATAAAAAATTTCGAAATGGCAGATTTATTAATAGCAAATTACTAAAATTTAATTGTGGTATCAACTTATGTTTTAATAAATTTTGTTTTTTCTCTCAACATTGGTATTGAACAGTTAAAAACTTTCTGAAGCAACATCCCAATAAATTTTAGTTAAGAGCTGCTACTGAATTTAAGCTGACATTCAACAGTTTCGTTTAATCATTTCAATGTGTTGCGAATTTGACAAGCTTTTGACTGCACTGTTGCCTGTTTATAAATTTAACTATTGCATATATATATAAGTGATCGAAGCAAATAGAATTTTGTCATTTTAAGGTAGTAAAATTCTTTTCGAGACTAAACGTCGTTTAGGAAATTATAATTAAATAGATAAATGAGTCTTTTTTTATAACAATAAGGTCTGTTTTTAAATATTAGCAAAAGATGAAAAAAATGAAATCATACCTTTAATGAAAAATATTAAAAATTAATTATTATAATAAACGAGATGAAACATTTAAAAACTGCAAACATTGAACATTAATGGATTTAGAGATCGACCGAAAATTCAGATTCATTTTCGTTTTCAGCCCAAAATCCGAGTTTCGCCGAAAACGAATTGACGGCTGAAAATTTAGCCGGTCTTAAACTCAATTAAAACATATCACTATTCCAAAAATCTCGTTTCTTCCTTCGGAAATTTTCAACATCACTCATTGATTTGATTATTCCATATGGAATGTTTCCATATATTAATATATCCATACATGAAATATTCCTTAATATTCCACATTCCTATGTTATGATTCCATATGCTAATTATTCTTTTCGTGATTATTTCTTTATTTTTTGAGCTGTTATTTCAAAAAATTGCCTGCCCTGTCCATATACTTTTGAGACGCACTGTACAGGATAAGTATAAAGCTTCTTAATCAATCAAGGAGTCATATATATTATTATTATTATTATTATTTAGTTGACGAGAAAACTTATACTATTCATTAATGGAAGAAGGTGTTTGATAAAATTTCAATCTTACACTAAATTTCTTATCTTGGATTTTATGAAGCTCTTGCTTTGCAGCTGAATTGGGTCTCTCGCATGCTTGTTTCCCGTTATGGCTAAAAATACTAATTAAGAATCTATTAATTTATTTTACGTTTTTATACTTTGAAATGTTATTGTTAATTTTCATTTTCTTTCAATTTTTTTATGTTCAATGTAAATCTTTTTAGAAACATTCTAAATACAGTGAAACCTCTCTAAGTTGGACACCTACGGTTCCAGAAAAAGATGTCCAACTTATAGAGGTACTTATAAATATTTCAGCTTAATTGCAATATATATAAATATAGTATTTATCTTTAAACATTGATTATATCAATCCCTTCCAAATGAAAATGGTATAAAATATTCATTTTTTTAACTAAATAAAGTAATTTTTTAAATTGTAAATGAAATCTGTACTAAAAATGTTAATAACTATAAAAAGGACATTCCTGGCCCTTAATTATATACGCCTCTTTACAATTATTAACACGCTAAATATTCGGTAATTTGAAACTGTTTACAAGTTTTGTTACTGTTTTTTAAACTAATCATTTAATTTCGCCGGATTCTAAATTGAAACAACATCGCGGCTTATTCAGCCATATGTGCAAAAGGTGATGGTAGCGTCTCTAACCTTGATATGATTGTATAACTTATTGATTCTATAAACATTGGGTTTTTTCTTTTTTATGATAATTATAGCTACTTGTATAAGGAAGAAAGTTATTGAAAAACATGAAAAATAAATCCTGAACATTTTTTAATGTAAATCAAAACCGTTCAATGAAAGACAATTTTTAAATTAGAATAAAGGATAAAGGACAGTTGTAGGTATAACAGTATTACTTAAAATAATTGAACACGTAAAGATTACGCCCGATCTATTTTAGTCTTGGTATTCGTAATGACATATTACCTATAAGCAAGGGCGCCATTTGAGGGAGACCGTAACAGGTATCGCCCCTCCCCCATATAGGCACCCCTGCCTATAAGATGTTTTAATTATTCGTTGTAACACATATCTATAGCAGCGGTTCCCAACTTATGGGTCCCGATCCAATAGTGGATCGCAGTGGGTGTTTTGGTTGGTCATGGAATAATCGGGGTTTGACACAAAAATAATCTTTTATTTCATCTGTTTAAAAAATATAACAGATTTAACAGCAATATAATAATTTAAGGGAAAACCTTAAATTTCTTCTGGGATGAACATGCGAGCAGAATAGCCAGAAATATCTAAATCAACTTTGAATTTCTTCATGGAGTTAAGTATGACATACATGTGATGTGAACATGATTTTCTACTTTGCTGTTTTTGAAAAACAAGTACTGAAGCAAGCTCTGTGTAGAAAGTGGTTAAAATTAACCAGTTTTAACCTTGACATAGATGCCCTTATCAGTAAACACCAATACCTTACTGATTATAAAGCTATGTTTTGATAATAATTAACTTTTTAATTATCTTTGTAGTTTGTATGTTGTTTTAATTATCATTCCACTTTCACACATAGAGATTACCAATTCTTATTTTTGTTGACAATGTATCCTTCGCACAAAAAATTACCCTTTTCGTCGATTAGGTTAGCGAAAAGCTTATAGAATCGGTACAACAATTACCCTATTGATATACCACCTTCTGTTAGGTGGGTCGCGAAAAAGGTTGGGAACCGCTGATCTCTGCAATACTATGACTATAAATACAATAATACCTTAACATTCGCGAGTTATGATTATTCGTGAAATGAAAAATGCAGGAAATTACAACATTCGCGAAGACTGAACTTGATTATTCGCAAATTTTGTTTTATAAAGAATTTTTTTTTTTTTTTTTTTTACAAAGTAAACTTACTTTTTTTAAAACCAATTTTATGAACTACCTGACACTGGACACTTACGGATTGTATAGTCTACTGTATTACTGTATGGCCTGAATTGTGAGAACTTCAACACTTGTGTTGAGGGAGAAGAGGGAATATTGATTGATAATTTTCTTTATTTTTTATGCATGATTTTTTTAAATTTTCAATATTTTCTAAAATTTTAAATTATTATTGCATGTAAAATATTTGCTGCAAAAATTGTCGGGGGATTAAAAAATCAACATCAACTTGTTGAAAAAGCAGTAGAACGCGATTTTTCACTATAGTGAAGAGTCTTAAGTTTAAAATAGAAATAGAGGCCACAACTTTTTCTTACATGGAAATTCATAAACGTAAGATCTGTTCTGCCAAACAATCACACATCACTAAATTTTTCCCATCATACAATAGCAAATTAATTTTGTACAATATGTTTATAATTATTCAAATTTATTTAAAGCATCTACATGTACATTTAATATATTATGCTTAAAAATATATTTTTTGAGCTTTGATTGCTCTTTTCCATTAAAAAGGAAAAAAATAGAACCTAACCCCACTTATACGTACGGGAAGATAGTCTTAACATTCGAGATTTTGAGATTAACTGAGATTTACGGGAACCTAAAGATGAGATTCTCGCGAATGCTAAAGGGTTACTGCATAATCCTAGAGCTTAATCTATAATATTTTTGAAAAGGTAAATTCTCAAATTTCTTCTTGTACTCCAAAAACTGTATTTTTAATAAAAATAGATAAGTAGTATTTATAAGTCATACCATACTTATATATGTATGTTGTTGTTCTTCTTTTTTTTAGATATTTGGTGAAGTGGTGCTCGGACTGTCACAAGGGTCTGTCAGCGAACTTCTATCGAAACCCAAACCCTGGCACATGTTGAGCATCAAAGGTAGAGAGCCCTTCATAAGAATGCAGATGTGGCTAAATGATCCCCACAACGTTGAGATGTTGCAGACACTCAAGAACGAAAGGCGAGAAGGTAATACTGCCCACTGAACGATTTTCCTTTTTAATGACTTTGCTCAGTTTATATTCTTATTTACTCATATTAAACTCATTTATGATTCATCAAAAGTCAAGCATTTTTTATTGTTAATGTAAGTTAAATAAAACTTTCCGTTATTATTTAAATGTTTATCCTTAACTGTTTCACGATACATAATCAATAGTACCATTATACTTCAATCAGTTTTAACGTATATAGCGTAAGTTTTTTAATTACGCTTGACTTTATTGATTTTGTTTCCTTTTTTCTTCACATTCTTTGATTTAAAAAGAAGTTGAGCAAACCTTTCAATTAATATTTAAATGTTTATCTTTAAGAAATCTACAATATTTAAAGCGGTTTTAAAATATTTTTATTTTTCCCTAAGCTTAACAACGCGAAATTTTCTGCTGTACTCTCAAGAGCCAAAACATTATAATTACACCCACATTTTGCAAAAAAAAAAAAAAAAAAAAAAAAAACTTTCACCAAGATGACGTTGAAAGCACATGATTCGGTGGGAATGGTATTTAAATGCTGCTAGGGAGTCTCGGGAATCATTTTTGCGCTTATGTCTGCTTGTGAAGGTAAGGGTTGCTGATTTAAACTGCTTTGATAAAAAGCAGAATTCAGTCACCTAACGACTCAGAGCGAGTAACTTCAAAACTACAAGTCTCGTGTTTTTTTTTTTTTGTTTTTTTTTTCCGGGGGGGGGGGGCATATTGTTAATTGATAATTAGTACTCGTACAAAGTGGATGAATGATAAAAAATAATATCAGTAGAAATGATCGCGTTTGGACGCTCAGGGTTATCAAATAAATTCATAATAACATTGAAACTGGTATAAATATATTTACGCCCACATTTGGTGAACTTTCTAAAATAATAAAACTGGATGTTGCCGTTGATATGATAGCATTGTTAAAAATGCTGTCCTAATTTGAACCAAATATTGGTGCTCAATAGCTCCTAACATGATATCCTAAAATTTCGTTCCAACATATGGATCTCCGGTTGAACCATATTTTCATTTGTTGGAAAACGATTGCAGTTGGAACTATGCTTCAACCGGAGCAACAAAAGCTGGAACGAGATTTCACTATCTCATGGGGGGAGCTATTGAGCACCAAAGTTTGATTCAAATTATGACAAAATTTTAAACAGTGTAGAAAGTACCGTTAAGTCTGAATCGACTAAAAAATTTCGAAAGAGATAAAAAATTCAAAGGGTCTTGAAAGAGAAAAGAAGATTCCCATGATCTAGCACTCACATATTGCTGTAGCACAACATAAAACTATGTAAATAGTGAGATTTTACTGCAATCTGCAGATTTATCTAGAAATGTGCTCGCATTAGATTTGGAGATCCCTGGGCTCATTCTCGGTATAATCATGCCTTAATCATGCCGGTTCTGCCGTTTCGGTAATGAGCTTTTGAAACCAATTTATATCATATATGAAAATTCTACGACTTTGTTTTTCGTGAACAGTGTCTCTAAGATAAAACTTCCATGTAAGTTTTATATTGTTGACAACTCAATAACTCTAAATCTAAAAGAAAAAAAAAACTTATTAACTTTTGAAACTTGAGCTACTACAACACAATATTACTAGCATAACAATGTTTTCGACGGACATAAAATGAAGTTGCAAAGCGTCATTTGCCTTTTAGAAACTTGTTCCAATTAAGTTTTTTTTTTTTTTTTTAAACAAACTTTACATTTGGAGTTGATATAATTGTCATAAAATAATATTTTTATAAGACATTATAAATTTTCTTTAAAACTATATAGATTGAAAATTTTATTTTAAAATATCTGTCTTATCAAATTCTATAATGTTTTTTCTTTCTTTCTTTCAGCGAATAAACGTCGAAGAACGGGAGATGGCCCAATGGACAGTCCTCGAAGTCAGTCTGACGGAGGTCCTATCTACAGTCCTTATAATTTTGCTCCACCTTCACCATATCCTCCTGCCAAGAAACCACGTGTTTTGTTCACCGAGGAACAGAAGGAAGCCTTGAGATTGGCTTTCTCCCTGGATCCTTACCCGAGCACCACGACCATTGAGTTTTTAGCCACGGAACTAAACCTTTCAGTTCGAACTATCACGAACTGGTTCCACAATCATCGCATGCGGATGAAGCAGCAAACCTCCTCACCAGATGATGAACATTCAAGAAAAGGTGGTGACATGTCCTTGCCTCCTCCCGTCCGAGAAGGTATGGCGTTCGATCCGGTTCAATATCGCATCATGTTGAATCAGAGACTGGCTGACAAGTGCAGAGAAAAAGGTGGTCCACAATTTATAAATCCTTTCGGTAATAGTGTGCCGTACTTGTACTCACCTTACAGGAACTGTTCGCCTCTTTCATCGTCGGGAGATGACGTCGGTACATTGGACTTGAGTATGTCTAGTCAATTACGAAATTCTGTTAACAGAGATAGAAAAACCGACACCAACGGCGGTAGCAGTACTGACGACCGTTCCAATAGTGAAATGAACGATGACTCTAATCTTTCCCAGGACAATCTTATGCATGGTGAAAATAGTGATAGAGAATCTATCGATGACGGTGTGACATCTCATCGACAGAGTAACTCTCCTTTACCGCTAACTGCTCAAAGTGAACAACTTCTCAGGCCGCCAGCTCCTCCTGTTACAGGAAGCAGCAACCGGAGGAAACCCGCTATGCCGCAGTGGGTCGATCCCGGTTTAGAACTGTCACCTGAAAACACAGATGACGAAGACGATCTAGAAGACGATGATCGTCTCGACGACGAAAGTGCAACAGAACAAGAGGAAATTATTAATGGTGTCTGCGTTCGACAAACTGAAGACTTTGACCTTCTCTTACCCTCCAGAGTAGAGACGGTTCATGTGCTGCCGGCGCCAGCGCCAGACGACCGTTCTTCCTCTAAGTGCCACCGTAGTGAGAAATCTCGCAGTAGAACTAATACTCCTGAAAGAACGGACAGTGAAGTAGTAACTAACGGACTAAATGATCGTGAGCCTTCCGAACAGAATTGCGCGAAAGACAAACTGTTGTCAGTGAATATGGTTGATAGTACGACGCTCAAAAAACCTGTCTTCCTCGAAGAGCAAGACGACGAAAGTTGGGACGATGATGAGGCAAAAGACAGACGAAAAAATATAGAAAAACTTCAACAAAGACTCGAAAAAGAGGATGTAGGGGATGATTGGGAGTTTTAAATCATTCAACAAAAATACTGTAATATATCGCAATGTGCTATGTTTCAAGATGGTATCTTGATACTGCAGCCTCGAGTTTTGAAATACTCGCCAAGGCAGCAAATAACTTGAGAAACATGAATTCATTTCATTGTTTAAAATGACATATAAATATCGCACCATAGATTTCATGTGGACTTAATCCCGGTGTATAAAAAAAGGTGGCCTTAAATTCACTTATTTGAAGATTTAAAAAATGTAATGAAAGTCGGAGAAGCGTTGAAAAGTAGCAATTTTTCCACGAAAGAACGATCAAGGCTGAGACTTTTCTGCAATGTCATGTGATACATTATTCTATTTCTTCACTTTTATCTTTCTCACGCCTTGTAATAACTTCAGCGCACGGATATTGCTCAGCCTGTTGAACAACCCCCTTGAAACAAAACGAAATAAAATGTTAAAAATTCTATAAAAATGAGCAACGCATTGAGCACGAGCTTAAAACAAATTCGTTTCTTTTGCCTGCAGCTTGCTTGAGTGCGAAGTGCTGTTTCGATTTTTAAAAGCTGGGTGCAAAGAAACCAATAGCGCGATCGAAAGAGAAAAAGATGTACCTCAGTTGTGTGTTTTTATATACATATATGTTGTAAATTTGATCTCCTTCCTTACCCTCCCCCCTTTTTGATGGCCGTATCCATTCATACTCGAATTAAACGTGAGGTTAAGTAATATTAGAATTCTTTCATACGGATGATCCAGTGTAGGGACATTCATGTAAAGCACCTGTTACCGAGATTGTAAATAAACTGAAATAAGCATTAAAACTGCCTAGCCGGACTGTATGCAGTATAAATTGCAAACTGATCGAAATGAATCAAAACTTCTCAATTTTTGCTTTTAGCTGTGAAAAAATGAAATAAAGCAATTTAAAATTAGCTGGTTATTTCCCAATTTTTTCCAGATTATGTTTAGAAAAAATTTTCTAATGAAGGTTTTCTCTATAAAGAAAACAGCGTTTGCGTGTTTGTCTTGCACAAGTTATTGTGAGTCTTGAACAATACTTTAAATGTTGTCTCTTTTTCTACCCATTTTTGAAAAAAAAAAGTAAAAAAGATAAATAAATAAATAAACAAATTTCGATCTCTTATTGTACGTTATCGTGTTTTTTGGGTCCTTTACAACCTTGTGACACAATATATATTATTACAACGATGCCTTTACTCTCATGGTGCACTTGACCTACTCAGAGAAGGTCCCTCCCCCTTTACAAAGCTAACCCATTTGAACTCTCAAAAAAATGATTAGATTTTACTCAAACAGCCGACTAGATCGGTCTCTAGTCGAAAGTTTTGTGGAATAAGAATGCATTTAGTTTATGACACCGTGTAAATATTTTTTTGCGTATTTTATCTTTTAAATGTGCTTGTCTAAAAAAAATATCCTCTATAATGAATGCTCTTCCACCAAGCAAGTAATGGAATTTAAAAATAAAAAAACTTTGAGAGTAAGGAATTTCATTCCTTTTAAAATATACTTTAAAACCCCCCGATGAATCAGTAGAGGTTGCTTTTCAGTATTTTGAAAATGTATCTATATTGAAATGTGACATTGGCTTTCTGTTGAAAAGAAACTGTATTTTAAATTTGTGTTGTTATTGTTATTTAATGTTTTTTATTGTGTATATATAGAATATATAACATATCTTCATTAAAATTAAGTTATTAGAAATGATTGTGGTTTTATTTATTTGACGTTTCATGTATGTTGTTATTAAAAACAGTTATATTAATGAATACAATTTTTTTTTTTCTTTTACAATGAAAAACATTAAATGCTTTCATCAGTTTTATCATACTGATCTATTTTCCTTCTCGAAAGGATAGCTAGTCTCTTCTATTTCTGAACATACTGCACAGTAATTTTGCATCCCGTCTATCAAATGAAATTTTTAAAGAGCTTGCCTTGATTGAGCTACATAAATCATGAATTAGATGACGTAGAGGCATCTAGTTTGGTGCAATTTTAACTTTTAACTTATGCTACTAAATCCAATGTGGAAATCTGTAGTAAAATCACTGTTTTTTGTGCTGCTATACTTTGTGCAATTAATAATTGCTCAGTAACTTTTACATTTTTTATATACTTTTAATGGAAAATAAGATTTTTTTTTATTTTAGTATAACATTAATTTATATTTTAAGTCTCTCAAAATCAAGAGCTTTTATCTAAAGATGGCGGAAGAGTATTCTATCATACAAAACAAATCCCTTTTTGCTCACTCGACGAAACATTGGTGCCAATAAATAAATTAACATTAGCTTATGTAGTTTTGTTATTTTTATTCTCACTTTGCGAAATTTGTTAGGATTAAAATCCTTTAAAAAAATCAAGTTGGAAGATTCTAAAACATTTACCTGTGTTGTGCAACAAAGTTTTTTCAATTTTTCCACTATGCATATAATGCATACAACACAGATTTATTCTTACTGTTAAAAATATGTTGCAAAGTTCTTGGTAATAACTCTCATTGTTCAGATTAGAATCTGACTCAAAACATAAAGAAATAGAAGTGAAATATTAGTTATCTATAAAAAATGTTTCAAGTATGCATTTATGTTCAAATGTTTACACCTTCCTCTTTATATTATTCATACCACTTACACAATCTTTATTGGTTATGGAATGAAATTCAGAGATAAATAAAATTAAAAATTAATTACACAATTGATTAATACTGTGTATAGAAAAAAATTAAAAACAAAATTTTGACATTCAATTAAGATAGCTTGAGGATTAACTCATAAAAATATTAACAGCTTTGTTTTTTTATTATTTAAATTGTAATTTAATTTTTAAAAATTCAATTCTACAATACTAAAACAATCTCATAAAAAGAAAACAAATGAAACATTTTAGATTACTGTTCTTATTTTCATAAAAATAATTTTTCCATCGATTTTTTTTCATTCATGATCTCATTTTCATCATTCAAATTATTTAAAATATATGCAGGTATTTACATACCCTTAATAGACCATAAAATATTTAATTAGAATGATACAAAATACCAAAGTAAATTGACACTGAAAATGTAAACTGCTGATTAAACATTAAATCTGTATTTTATTTATTTTTATTTATTTTTTTTTTAACTGGTATTGAAAAGTATAAACTATATCAAATAATTTTCTAATACACGAGGGATTTATTTAAATACATATTTAAAACATTTTTGCTATGAATGCTTTGGGGAATAAAATAAAATAAAATTTTATATAAGCATCACCATTACTACTTTTCCAATTTATATACGTATATTATTTATACGTAGAGCAGGAAATATAAGAGAAAATCAAAATTCTCATCACCAGTTTTGACATGTATGTGCAATATGTATGATATTTATGAAGAATGGTGTGTTTTAATGCTGCGTTGAAAATACAATTAATAATATCGAATACTTTTATGCTGTTCTATACGCATTTGACAAAAAAAATCACATTTCAAATCGCAATTCTCTTCTTATTACAGTCTCGATTGGTACAAATTAACCATCGAGCTTCTGAGTGTAAAGAATAATAAATCCTAACAGTAGGGACATGTGCAATACTCTTCAATATTGAAGATTTTATAAGAAAAAAATATATTATTATTAATCGTTAAATAATGAGTTAATATTTTATCAAAGAGAATAACAATCATCTGAATTACATTTAAAAAAAAAAAATATGCAATTAAAACATTCGAATTTTATTATTCCGTTACATTAAAATAAATATTTTTAGATTTAAGAAGATTCCGTTACTCATATAATACAAAGAACTATAGAATCGTAGCTTAATATATAACTTTTTTATTATAAAATTAATGCATCACATATATATATATATATATATATATATATATGTTATATTATTAACTTTTCCTTTTCAATATCTTCTTTTATTACGCTAATTATCGGCATATTCGCTAATTTTCTATTATTTAACAATATCTATCATTAATCGTATAAAATTCTCTTTAAATTAATTATTATCTTACTCAATTTACTTAAATATGAAGCTATTTAGTGTGAATTCGAATTTTTTTTTAAAGAGCAATCTCTTTTGAAAACATTCGAATTCAAACTAAATAATAGAAACGGTCAAAAATGATAATATAATTTAGGAATAAATTAAAATCTATATATATATAAGTAAATTGAATACGATAATAATTAATTTAAAGAAATACTAACAGGATTAATGATAGATATACAAAGAATATGAAATTAGCTAACATACCGGTAATTTTGAATAATAACAAGAAATATTGCGAAATAAAAGTTTATACACACACACATATACATATATATATATATATCAAATTTAAATTAATAGCTATCGTCAGATCGATTATTTTATATTATAAAAAAAAAGAGGAAGGGTAGACAAACGGTAAAAATGCTATGCTATATTGTATTATTGTAAATGTAAAAAGTATTTCATTCTCTCTTTTTCTGTGCTTTTACTGACGATGGATTGCGAATCCTCATGGTGCTCATATGTGTCCCGTTATTTTACATACATTGTTATTGTCATTATTTGTACATTGATCATTTGTTTTTTGCATTGGTTTAATTATTCTAAAATATTGGAAATTTGTTAGATATTTATCGATTCATAATTGTGATTGTATTTTTCTTTGATATTTACATTCGTTTATGTGTGTACTTATTTGATACGATTTGTAAACTTGTGACTGCCTGATATTTAAAAAAATAATAATTTTTCAAAAAATGTAAGATACATTGTTGTAGTAGGTTTATTTATGATTTATTTTCGATGTTTCATTTGTTAAGCATGCGTAAAAGATGTTTATTTTGATTTTTGTAAATACACTGCAACTTCTTTTATTTTTACAAGAGCACATTGCAATGCCATCTTTTAAATGTATATAACTGAAATAAAATAATTTTGTTTGATTTTTAAATGTTTCGTTTTCCTTTGTTTTATTTTATTTTTTAAAACTTAACTTTGATAATGCACTGTTAACAATTTTTGTCCTAGTTTGAACCAAATTTTGGTGCTCGGTATCTGTCACCATCAGATGGTGAAATCTTGAACCAACATTTGAAGCTTCCTATTACAATCTTTCTCCAACTATTGGAATTTCCCTTTAACCCTTTAGCTACCGACAGTACTTATAAGTACCATTAAAATTATTTATTATAAAATTCTATTGATACGTCAATTAGTTGTAATACTGTTTAGAATGAGTTACAGATACATTATTTTATTTTGTTCCAAAAACGTTATTGGTTACTCAAAACAAAATTTTTTTTAAAGGATGATTTCTTTTGCCTTGGTATCTTTTCAGCTTTCTTGGCGCTGAGGGAGGGGGAGGGTGGGGATTTTTCAATTTGGAAATATTTCTTTATTTATGTTGTAAGAACATCATATTTTTACATTTTATAATTCTACAAAATGCCAAGAAAACAATTTAAAATAAAGGATTTGAGTAGGGTTATAAATATTGCACAAAATCCCTGTAAATTCAAATTTAATTAATCCTTCTAAATCATTCAATTCTTCTGAAATCCTTCAAAAATTTATTAAATGATTAAGTACATTTTTTAAATTAGTTAAAACAGTTTACATAAAATGCTTTAGAATGTAAATTTTTCATGAATTTATGATTCGGTAGATAAAGGGTTAACCAGAGCTCCAAATGTTGGTACAAGATTTCACCATCTAATGGCGGCAGTTACATGGAACCAAAAACTGGTTCAAACTAGGGCAAGATTTTTAACAGTGTGAAGAAAAAAATTTCTTTTTTTTTTTTTTTTTTACAATAACTCACAGAAAAATTTGAATTCTGTCAGTCACAGGTTCCATCTAATTTACATTAGAGAATTTTTTAAAATATATATTGTGTATTTATAATAGATACACAATCTTCAAAATTATAAACCTTTAGTATTAGTTTAAAGTCTAATAGAGGAAAGACATAGGTAATTGTTATTTTTGCTATAAACCAAAAGGTGCTGCATTACAATATGTAAAGGATTTTTTTTATTGTTTGAAAAAATTAAATGTGAGACAGAAGAATATGGTACTTTAGCAACTAAACGTTTTTAATTAGATAGTATTGAGATCCAAATAAATAATTAATATAAAAAATATGAGAAACAGGAGAATACAAGGTAAAAAAAAGGGGGGGGGGAGGGTAAACAGGAAGAAAAACACATTTAATTGTTGGTTCTTCTTTTTTTATATACTGAAGTATTTTACACACATTTTTTTAAGTGACTGCATGTCATTAAGAATAAAATTTCATAAATTATTTATAAAAGGAAAAGTTTGAAACTTTTAAGAATTTAAAAAAAAGTATTTTTTAAAATATTATTTTTTACTTTTTAAATTTCAAATATTTCATTTCTGCAGTTTCATAGTCAGGTGGCATATTTTGGCTAGAAGGATTTGGCACTTACTTAATTCCATTGTATTTTTCTAATTCGCAAACAGTTGTAATCATAAAAAATATTTGACGATTTATCACTTATACCTGTTTAATAGAAAAATGCTTTAAAATGGATTTATTAATTTATAACTGAACTCTAAAATATTAAAATATTGTATTGTCACCTAAAACACACATCTATGCATAATATTTACAATTTTAGCATGTCAAAAATTGAATGCAAATTTGTTTACGAAATTTCATTTTAGCATACAAATTCGAGTAAAATTGAATAAAAAAGTGTAAATTTAAATATTTTGTCTTTTGAATAATATGTCAAATGTATTATTCGATAAACAATTCTTTTACCAAATCAAACTATATTATGCTAAAAGCTAATAAAAATTAAAACAATTTGAATTAGAGAAAAATTTTAAAGGAATGGAGAATAACTGAAATGTATTTTTTGCAGCAATGAATTAAAAATATTTCGATATATCAAAAATTCAAGTTGTAGAAAAATCTAAGCATACAAGAAATAACATAAAATACGTTTTTCCATGCAAGGAACTTAAAACTATATCGAAGTATCAAAAATTTGAATTAAGAGAAAAAAAAAATAGAAGCATATATGGAGATAGAAACCAAAGGAGGTTTTCTCCCGAGAAATATCAAAAACTCGTGTTATTGAAAATCAAGTAACTTTAGTTTTCTATGCATGTTTGGTGCTATAATGCATATAAAGGAAATTCTACTTAACGAAAATTTAAAGAAATGCGACAGAAGATAAATAGGTTTTCATGATGATTCCAAATTTAAGAATAAAAATTTTCCAAAAATGACGGAAATATCTCATTTTACAGTTTTTTTTCCTCTTCTTTCATGTGTGTTTTGCCAAGCTTCTCGGTTTTCAAATATCTTAAACTCACTATAATTTATTAGCTTAAATTATTAAAAAATTATATTTATCGAATAGTCTTTGTGTTTGCTTCCATTCAAAAGTTTTGTATAAAATAAAAGTAAAAGAAAAATAAAAGTTTTTTTTTATGTATTCTATATCCGCAGTTTCCTTTCTGATATTTGCTATTATGAAATTTTAAAAAGCAAACTTTAAAGAGTAATTTTTCGAGATATTATTTTGGGTTTTGTAACACGCATAATAAAGAAAATAAAATAGCAGAAAGTATGCATTAAATTTAAATTTTTGAAGTTTGTCATTTCTTTTTTATACTAGATTACAGAAAAAGCAACTGTACAAATAACACGGTATACTTCCATCTTTATAACAAGTTGTTTGTCAAGCGTGTTGCTTCTGCTTAAATAAAAAGTGGTTGCTGGTGAAGAAATTAAAATTATAACGTTTTGGTTTGAAAAGAATATTAAAATTCTATAATAGTACATTAATGCTCATTGACGGTTTCATTCCACTAAACTACAAAACTCCAGTGCCACATTCTTCTGTTAAGTTATTTTTATGTAAAAACATTTTTTTTAAACAACTATAGATGAGACGCTAGGCCAGTTCATGTAATAAGAAGTGTTGTATACTGCATTTCACCCTGCCTTTTTTTAACATTTGTGTTCAACCTTATTTGTTTTTATGTGAGTGTTGTTGAATTACATTATTGTAGTTAGTTTTTCGACGCACTGTTATTGAGTTTGCTGTATATTGCGAATTGTACAAGAATATTTGTTGTGTCTTTTTATCAGTATTTATGAAAAACTTAATATTTTTAGTTTAGCTTACATGGCCATTATCACGTGTTTTTTTTTACACTTTGGAGAATTATTTTGGTTGTTCAGGCAGCTTCGTATGACGAAAAATGTTTTTTGAAAAAAAGAAAAAATGTGCTCACTCTTCTGTTTTCGATAATTTTAATATATATATATATTTCTCTGTGATGGAATATGTTACAGATATTATAAACTTACATATATTATATATAAATATATATTATATCTCTGTACATAAAACTTGCTTATCTGGGTTCAAATTTCTCAACTTTTCACATGTATGATAAATGCAACTTTTTTCTATCTTTTTCTCCCCCCTCCCCCCCAAATACCCCCTTTTCGAAATCCTTTTTCCGTAGTGAGTAAAAAAAACAAACAAACAAAAAAATCGGTGATTCACCGACTATATTTGCACAAACAGATCTTCTATATATACATATATATATAAATACCAAACTTTTTATGTCCCTTTCATTATGAATTTCGCAGAAAATGAAGAAATAACGATGAAAAAAAAATGAAACAGTAGAGAGAGGATTGGTGACTCTCTCGATTTTGTGATTATTCATCCTCAGTGTTTCTTCCCCGATTTTTGGGGCGAGATCTTCTCGCCTGTCGCAAACATTTTAAGAAATTTTTTCAAATTTCTCTAGTAGAGAGACGTAATGAGTAGAAAACAATGTAATATTTCATCAAATACCTTTGCCTTGTATTGCAGGCTATTTTTATCTATGACCCTTCTCCTCCAAAACTCCGTTCAATGTCTTCTATAAGCTTGCTCTGATATATATGAAAAAAACAAACAAAAACGGAAGCCTGTATGTTTGATATTCAGATTGATATTACTATTTTTATTCCACTTTCAAATGATAATAAACTTAAATCTTCTCAGCCATTTTTTGTGACTATCTTTCTTTTTTTTCAACACACAATTTTAACACTGAACTACCGTCATTAACACGTTAGCTGCCAACACAGACTTCTCCAACTACGAGATTACTAGTAGTTGTTAAACTGGGTTTTCTCGCCAGCTACGAGTTAACTCGTTATTAATATTCTTATTTAAATTGCCGATTACGAAAACGAATGCATTGTTAGGTGTTTGACACAGAGAAATACACTAAGTAACACACTTGGCGTACTGATCATTTATTTCTCAAAACCTAGAGACAATAACTAAATGCTTACAACAGAAAAACGTATCTTTTTGCGATGTGTTTTGGAGAATACTATGAATAAAAGTTATTTATTTTACATTATGTTGAAATTTTAATAGGTATATTAAAACAAAATTATGTATGATAAGTTTTAAAACAATAAATTAAAGCATTATATCGGAACTTTAAAGCACTTTAACTTTTAAGCATAATATCGGAAATATGACTTTGGTATCTGTGAACATATACAATCTCAGCTTTGGCAGCGAACGTGTTAACACTAGGACTAGTCATTTTGAATATGTTTTAATTCAAACCAGAAAATTGATTATGAAATAAGTTTAAAACATACAAAGAAGGAAAATTTTAAAACATTTTAAAATTAAACTGTTTTTAATCAAAATTTTGGTGTGAAATATTTTTATAAAACTTAATTCAAATTTGAAGTAGTTATAGTATTAATACGTTTTCAACACACAATTTTAACACCAGAACTATCGTAAACTATCATATGGATATGTTTCGATTCAAACCAAAAATTTGATTATGAAATAAGTTTAAAACATACAAAGAAGAAAAACGTTACATAATAAAATCAAACTGTTTTAAATCAAAATTCTGTTATGTAATATTTTTATGAAATTTGAATCAAATTTTACGGTAGTTCTAATGTTAATACAGTAGTCCTTCGATATATCGCACATGTGGTAAAAAATTAAAAGGCACGATATCTCCGAAAACACAGTCTAGACAAGGATATGGTAATAAAAATTAATAACTTGCAAGAAAATCCCTTGCTTTAAATATATATTACCATTTTTTAAATAAAAATGACTTCAGAAAATTGCATTCACTTATTGTAATATACATACCTAAAAAGAGCAGCAATATTCAGGAAAAAATTATTTTTCTTTTCTGTTCGGGAATTCTAGAAAAATAGCAATATATCCGAATGCGAGATATAATGGATGACTACTGTATTTCTCATTGCTCACACCATTACAATTTTCGCTTGTAACAGTTACCAAAAGTCAGAAATTTTCGGAAAAGAATTGCAATTACAAGAATCATTCGACGTATAAGTGGGGCAATTAACTATTCTTAATGCCAATTCTTCATCAGGAAATTTAATTAGTTTATTAATTAATGAAGCAGGATATTATTATTATTGTTGTTGTTGTTGTTGTATTCGAAGAAAAATTAGGCGATTAATGCATGCTTTAGCAGTGCACAATTCTGAAACTGTTGTTAATATCATCTCTTTTTCGTGGTAACATAGATGATGAAACAAACATTTTTGAATTTGTAAACATACGATACAAGTTTAGATCTAAGTGACCTTATTTTAAAAGAAAAAAATATATGAACACTAGGTCATAAGATAATGCTAAGATACAACACATCTACATCCCAATTTACCATAATTGCCAAATACTACGATTTTTTGATTTCGCTATTTTTAAAT
This sequence comes from Maratus speculifer, assembly GCA_964019185.1. NCBI lineage: Eukaryota > Metazoa > Arthropoda > Arachnida > Araneae > Salticidae > Maratus > Maratus speculifer. Next base: position 277,729,230 of record OZ025295.1, on the reverse strand, counting down.
AGTGTTGCTATTTAAAATTTAATTAATCTATTATTTAATAAAGCTTGTTTTTTTTTTTTTTTTTTTTTTTTTTTTTTTTTTTTACTCTAAGAAACAACTAGACGATTAATGTATGTTTTAGCAGTGTAGAATTTTGAAACTGTTGTTAACATTATAGTTTTTGGGGGTATTGTGTGTAAAACACACTGGTAAGATAAATAAATAAAATATATTTTTGTGTCGCAATTTTCAAAATAAAAAAACAATGTCCATGATAGCATGCCATTTTTGATTTATTATCTCAGATTTTAGCCGAGGGCTAAAATTAACTTTCTGAAGACTTAGAGTCAAACTAGCATCGTATCAGTTATGATGTATGCATTTAAAATACATCTACAGTCTACATACTATACTTACATCTGTAGGTGCACAATCACATAATATCTGCAACTTCATCATCGTCTACATAGCTATTCTACTCAAATACCTCAGTATACATATGTCTAAAGTTACATACATACATTTTACATCTCTTTGTAAGTAATATTGAATAAGTGCACATCAAAATTGAGTAATATTTCTTTGTCGTAAAGCTAAACAATTTTTGGTACTAGCATGTTTTCAACAAATGAACATTACTGCGAACAAACTGTCGTTAATACTATTAAGAAATATTTCATATTCATTACGGAAAACTTTTCTGATTCTTTTTACATTTTTACATTCTTTAATATGTTTTTAACAATTGAACATTAAAGCTGTTGCTAATACTATTAAGAAATCGTTTAGATTCATTCTGAAAACTTTTCTGATTCTTTTTACATGTTTTCAACAAATGAACATTATTGCGACCTAGCTGTTGCTAATACTATTAAGAAATCTTTCGTATTCATTGCGGAAAACTTTTCTGATTATTTTTACATATTTACACTCTTTAGCATGTTTTCAACAAATGAACATTAGCGCGACCAAGCCTTTGCTAATACTATTAAGAAATCTTTCATATTCATTGCGGAAAACATTTCTCATTATTTTTAAATGTTTACATTCTTTAACATGTTTTCAACAAATGAACATTATTGCGACTAATTTGCTGCTAATGCTATTAAAAATCTTTCATATTATTCATTACTGAAAACTTTTCTGGTTCTTTTTACATGCATACATTCTTTAACATGTTTTTAACAAATGAGCGTTATTGCGATTAATATGTTACTAATACTATTAAGAAATCTTTCGTATTCATTACGGAAAGCGTTTCTGATTCTTTTTGCATGTTTACACTGTTCAGCATGTTTTCAACAAATGAACATTAGCGCGACCAAACTGTTGACATTTTTGATGATCCCACCGAAGCTAGCATAGAGAAGAAAATACGGACTTCTGATTGGTTGAATAATTTAAAGAGCAATTGCCTTTTTGCAAAGGAATCGTTCTGAATGTGGATGTACGTATTAGGAACTTATATGGGTATATCATGTTAAAATCATAAAAAGAAACGGCAATTTTTTTTAAAAATAGTATAGAACAATTGGGTTTGTAAATATCGCGTAATTGACGTCGTAAAAAGGAATTGTGATTGATTGTAAATAAATTGTTCTGAATGTGGATGAACGTATTAAGGGTATTTATGTGCATATCATGTTAAATTAATAAGAAGAAACGGCAATTTTTATTACTTTATAAAAGTAATGCAGAATTGAGAAATATCATGATTAACTTATTTAATTATAAATTCCAGAATATATTTCTTTATCTGTTAATAAATATGTAAAATCAGAAAGAAATTTATCAAAATCCTTCTCTCAAAAGATTTTAAAACAGAAAATGATGATTAAAATAAACGTAAACTCAAAAATGAACTAAAGCAAAATGCTCTTTAAATTATTCAACCAATCAGAAGCTCGTATTTTCTCCCCTAGGCTAGATTTGGTGGGATCGGCAGAAATGCAAGCTGTTGCTAATACTTTTAAGAAATCTTTCATATTCATTGCGGAAAATATTTCTCATTATTTTTAAATGTTTACATTCTTTAACATGTTTCCAACAAATGAACATTATTGCGACTAATTTGCTGCTAATACTATTAAAAAAGCTTTCATATTATTCATTACTGAAAACTTTTCTGATTCTTTTTACATGTATACGTTCTTTAACATGTTTTCAACAAATGAACGTTATTACGACCAAAGTGTTGCTAATACTATTAAGAAATCTTTCACATTATTCATTACTGAAAACTTTTCTGATTCTTTTTACATGTTTACATTCTTTAACATGTTTTCAACAAATAAACATTATTGCGACTAAGCTGCTGCTAATACTATTAGGAAATCTTTTATATTCATTAAGGCAAACTTTTCTGATTCTTTTTACATGTATACATTCTTTAAAATGTTTTCAACAAATGAAAACTATTGCGACCAAGCTATTACTAATATTATTAACCCCTTCGCGATAGAAGCCTTTTACGAATTTTTTAATGTTTTGTCACTTGTTTTTAAAACAGAAATTTGTGCCTTACTAAATCGAGAAAATGCTCCGATTAAATAAATTTCACAGTAAAATTTTACTGATGGGAATAAGCAAATATTCTTAAGCCTTTTTGCGGCACGTATACGTGTCGCTCGTCCCCAAGGGGTTAAGAAATCTTTCATATTCATTACGCAAAGCTTTTACGATTTTTTTTTACATGTTTACATTCTTTAACATTTTTTCAACAAATGAACATTATTGCGATCAAGCTGTTGCTAATGCCATTAAGAAATCTTTCATTTGCATTACGGAAAACTTTTCTGATTCTTTTTACATCATCCGAAATATAAAAAAATATATAAATATACTCGCTTAAAACCTCAGCTACAAAATAACACAAGTTGAGCCAAAATCCACTCATCTCAGAATTTGAAAGTCAGCTTCTCCTAAAAAATTGAAACAACTCGAGTGGTGAGTTGTTTTTGAGCAATTTAAATCAAAATGTGTAATTTAAATACGATATTTAAATCAACATGAGTAAAACATTTAAAAAACAACTTATTCACGATCCAATAAATTAAAGCTATTTCCTGAGAAGCCAAATCCACTTTTTCATTTTAAGAGTGTAAATAAAATTTCAAAATTAAAATAAATTAATATAAAGAATTTAATTAACTTAATGTTAATAATTCGCAATTCATATGTCGCACGTTAAGAGCCGTCAGCACAAAAACCTATGTTATCGAGTACAAGAAAAAAAATAGTAATAAGGTAATCTAATGATCCATGTCTGCCTGAAGCGAAGTGGTACATAAGCCAAAAATTAATTTCACTAATGGCTCACTCGTAGGTTTATCGTTGTGTTTCCTGTTCCCAGTTTCCCATGTTTTCATATCTTTGATTGTATGGCAAACACAATGTTAAACCTACGAGCAAACCACTCATGGTATTAGTTTTTGGCTTATGCACCACTTCGCTTCCGGTAGACATGGATCATTAGATTCCCCAATTACTATTCTTCCATAAAATGAAGGTTTTTCTTCTTGTGCTCGATAACATAGGTTTCTGTGCTGTTGGCTCTTGGACTATAACAATGATTTTCAACTTACTGTGCCTACAGTGTATACGGCACGCTGATGTGCTGTGAGAGTTTTTTTAATTTGTCGCTAAAATTTTGAAAGCTTCTTTAAAAGAATAATTAACTTGATGTTATTTCTAAAGAATAAATTTCAAAATATTTTTAAAAAAATAACTTGATAAATAATAAAGAAATATAAGTAATAGAGCATACTTGTTCCTTTTTCAAAGTCATGACTGAGTGAAGTGGGCTTATCTGCCGTAAAACTATCGAAAACAAAAAACAATCACTATGCTTGAAAAGAAGGTTTGGGTGAACGTTTGTTCAAAATTCAATTATATAAACAAGATTGAAAATGTCAAGCTGGAGTTATAAATGTCAAGTTCGTATACATCATTAAATAAATGAATAGAAACAGAAAATAAATACAGATTTGCTATCCTCTGTATTAAATATTCTGAATTATTAATTCTTTTCGGTCGTGATGCAATTTTGTCATTATTAGTTAATAAATTAAATGAAAGTAATATTTTCTTTCTTTTCTCCCTGAACTCACTTGCAATTGTATTTTTGTTCAGAAATATTTTCTAAAAATGATTTTAACTTACGGTGCCTACAATGTATACGGTACACCTGATGTGTTCCGATGAAATTTTTAAATGTGTAGCTAAAATTTTTAAAAATTCTTCAAAAGAATTATTAACTGACTTTTTTTTGAGAATAAATTTCAAAATATTAAAAAAAAAAAAAAACTTGATAAATTTAAAAGAAATATAAATAATAGAGCATATTTGTTTCTTTTTCAAAGTCATGATTGAGTGAAGAGGACTTATCTGCCGTAAAGCTATCCAAAAACAAAAACCAATCGCGATTAGGATGCTTGAAAGAAGATTTGAGAGAACGTCTGTTCAAAATTCAATCATATAAAGAAGATTTAAAATGTCAAGCTACATTTATAAATGTCAAGTTCATATATCTCATTAAATAAATCAATAGAAACAGAAAATAAACACAGGTATGCTATCTTCTGTATTAAATATTCTGAATTATTAATTTTATTATTTTTTATTTTATTTATTTATTTATTTATTTTGTGATGCAATTTTTTATTTTAGTTAATAAATTAAATGACAGTAATATTTTCTGTCTCTTTTTTTCCATCAAAATAATCCATAAATTTGATTTCTCATAACTATAAATTTTGTTAATAAAACTATACAAAGTAATAATAGGAAATAAAACAACAGCAATATGGTGGGAAAGAAAAGGTACCAAAACAAGGCTGTGCGTTGGAAATATACACGTATTTTTTAATCTCATATTCCAAAATCGAAAAGCAACGTGTATTATATATTTCACCTAGTTGCCTATAATCATGCAATTGTCTTCTGTCTTTTATAAGAAACTTTTTATTTGCATATAACAAATTAAATTGGGAAATCAAACACAGGATAGGGAAGAAAAAGCACAAGATTTAGGTGAGAATGGGTCACCTTGTTTAAATTCCGTGTAAACAACAAATCATATTTATAATGCAAGCTAAATTTAAAAAAAAAAATCTTTTTTAAAGCACTTACTTATATATTACATTAGTCAATTTTGGAAACAAATATGTAGAAGATTTCAGGAGAAAATTTATATATTTTTTTAATGTCAAATTTCAAGAATCGTGAAGAGGAGAGGGAGAAGGCAATGTTAAAATCAGGAGTTTTGTAGGAGCTTACGAAACCTGCAACGGAAGTGCAATTTTTAGCGCTAATTATACTTAAACATTAACAAAACACATCGGAGATATTGCGACATACAACTGTCATTGACTAAATGTCATTCTGTTTCGAGTAAATAAATATTAGTGCAAAGAAATATTTACCTTTTCTACGAATACTAATGATCATGCGGCTGTAATACCTAGAAATACGAGGGTCGGTTGAAAAGTTCCGGACCCAACAAAGAAAAAAACTTTTTTTTTTTTGTATTTATTTATTAACATAACCTTTAGAAAGACTAATACAATTATCATATAGGTGTATATCTAGACACACGGCAGTATGTCAGCCAAGTTCACAAAGTAAAAGGCGACACACCGGCCGTGGGTTATATTACCCGAACCATTTCGGGCCACTTTTGACCCCCCAATAACTTAAATTCTATTTCACCTACACACTTGCAATTTTTTGTGTAGTGTAAGACCATCTGCTAATTTCCGAATCCCACAATTTTTTTAAAAAATCTTTTACCGTTCACGAGACATTGGCGTCTGAAAACCGCTATTTTTACCACTGACTCACTGACTCATTCATAGAAATGTTTTACTACTTAGAAAGTTGAAATTTGTTGTGAAGGTAGGTTATTGGATCTATAAATAGGAAAAAATCAGAAATCACCATTAATTAAACATTAATGGTGGTTAAAAGATAAATTATTGAATTACTATGGGAGTTTATGAGAATTTCATAAAATACCAGAAATAGTGCCAAGTTGGCGTCACTTTTGGCGACTATCGGGGCTAATCTCTGAAACTACCGAGCCGATTTCAAAAATAATGGTACCAAAATAATGGTATTCTCCCCAGTTCAAACATAGACTATATCTTATGTCTGTGTCACTAACAAAAAAGGGTTCAGAAGCCAAAAACATTCTAAAAATAAGATTTTTGTTTCACTAAAAGGCATAGAAGCACAAAATTAGGCATGTTAATTATTTATAAGATATTAATGATAACTAATGACATTTGCTAAAAAAATACCAAATTTAAAAAGGAGGGGGGAATGCGCGAAAAGCGTTCTAAAAATGTTCTAAATTGGGATTTTAAAGCAATCTAAGCAAACAACAAACCTATCTTAAAAGTAATAATATCAAAATGATGGTAATAGCCCTTGCTCCAACGTAAGCTATATCTTATGCCGATGCCACTAATCCAAAGGGGTAAAAGAGCAAGAAACGTTCTAAAAATGCGATGTCTGTATGTTAAGGGCCTAGAAACATAAAATTTGGCATGTTCATTACTTATAAGATGATCTTATAATGATCACTTTTACTTATAATGATCACTAAGAACATTTGTTAACAAATACAAAATTTAAAAAGGGTAAAAATGCGCTAAAAGCGTTCTAAAAACTTTCTAAATAGCAATATTTAAGCAATCTTGGGAAGTTAGCGAACCGTTTCAAAATAAGGATGCCAAAATGATGGCGACAGTATTTACTCTAACAAAAGTACTGGATAAATTACCAGATTACAATGGGAATCTATGGGAATTTGGCGAAATACCAGAAATAGCGCCAAGTTAGCATCTCTTTTGACGCGTAATTTTTGTCGTCGATTTAATGATATATCGCCAAGTTGGCGACAAATTTTTTTTGGTCGACGAGGTAATCAAGTAGTACCCAATCGCGGAAAAGAAACATCCTTATTAGTGGAATTTAAAGGAACATAAGTACTCATAATGTTAAAATTTTTAAATTTGACTGAAAAAAAACAGTGAATAAAAGCAGGAAAAACTGTAAGACTGATGAATATTAAATAAAGTTAATTTAATATTAAGTCTATTTATTTCAAAAAGGAAACAAATACCTACTTATTTGACAAAAAATAATGATATCTTATCAAAAACATGAATGTGAAAGAATGCCAAGTTCGTTAAAGGCTTCGCTAATAAAAGAAATGAGATCTAACTGCAAACCAAGTTCTTTAGAAGCTCCTTAAGTCATAGCTCCTGTCATGCATAATATTCTTCAATTGCTTAAAATGATATGTTACGTTACTTGTTATTCAATAGAGTGACTTGGCAAGTTTTCAGCCACCAACTTTAATTTTTGACTCGGACAAAGATCCAGTCAATCGAGTGTTCGATTAAGTATCTTGAAGTTAAGGTATTAATAAGTTAATAAAGTGATCAACTTTAAGTTCTTATCAACTAAATAGAGAAATTTGAATAAGAGAAAACTTGCTAAGTCGCTCTATTGAATAACAAGTAACGTAACATATTATTTTAAGCAATTGAAGGATATTATGCATGACAGGAGCTATGACTTAAAGAGCTTCGAAAGAACTTGGTTTGCAGTTAGATCTCATTTCTTTTATTAGCGAAACCTTTAACGAACTTGGCATTCTTTCACATTCATGTTTTTGATAAGATAATTTAATTTAACCACCTCAATAACGTGATTCTTCGTGTTCTTCAAAACAGTTTTTTACGGCATCTATTATACTATAATCCCTCCTTGCCCTGAAATCTTCGTCCACCGAGGAATTTTTTGAGGTTAGGGAATAGGTGATAGTCAGTGGATGTAAAATCGGGCTAATAAGGTAGATGTTCAAGCAATTCGAACCTTAACCCATTTGTGCCTGGCGTCCCATTTTTGGGACAGTTTCAAAAAATTCAAGTTAGCGCCTTTCACACCAGTAAAAAGAAGGATAAATAAATACTTTCTTTCTCGAGACGAAATCCTCGATTTATTAAGGTAAAAGTTATTTTTGCTTTAAAAGTGGTGGGAAAATGGAAAATTCGAATTTTAGCGAAGAAAATAATTCAGGCACTAATGGGTTAATTTGTAGATTTTTCACATTGCGGTGACTGACCGATGTGCTGAAGTATTTATTCCGTACCCTGAGAATAATAAAGTTCTATCTGTGTTTTTGAAAAAAATGACCTATCGATCTAGATAGGCTCTATTTGTATCTATGAAGGCATTTTTGCACCAAAATGATGTCATATATAATTTACATATGACCTTAAAATCATAATATGATATTATTTTAATCCAAAAATACCTTCATAGATACAAATAGAACCTTTCTATATCGGTAATCATTCTTTTTTAAAACACAGATAGAACCTTATTATTTTCCCAGGTGATAATTTGTCATGGAATAATTTTTTTTTTTTTTTTTTTTTTTTTTTTTAAGAGTTTTTTTTTTTTTTTTTTTTTTTTTTTCTTTACCTCGTGTTGCAGTAAACTTGCGTACTACTCACCAGTGATACTTTTAGCTGTTTCCAAGTAATCAATTAAAAAAATTCCCTTTGTGTCCCCAAAACTACCCGTCATTACCGTGCTGTTGATAAAGTTGATTTCGCCTTTTTTTGGAGGTGATTCATCCGATGTAAACCATTGTTTTGACAGTAAAATTTGCTGTCAGGAGTGTAAAGTTTTATCCATGCTTTCAAGTTGTCGCAAAAAATTATTTCGGACTTTCGCGGTAGAATTCCATATTTTTACTTGAAACGGTTTTCCGATGCAACATTTAGTCATGTGTCAACAAACTCAACACCCACCTTACACAGACCTTATGGAAGCCCAAAATATAAGTTTAAATATCACATGCACTTCTTTTGATATGTTTACAGCCCTTGCTTCTCGAATAAGTTTAATCTGCGGACTTCCAGGACTGTTCAATGAATTTTTCAACTATTTCAGCAATTGTCGTTTCCATGGGACGTCCAGAGAGAAGCTCATCACTCAGGGCCCGACTTAGACAGTGGGGGGGGGGGGGGGGGGGTAGGGCAAACATTATTAGGGGGTCCCCTTCTACCTTAAAATATTTTGTAAATTATACTGAAGTGACTAAAACTAAAATTTACATCTATTGTATATGTACATAAATTTCGTACCAAGTACTATTAACATCTACAGGGTGAGTCATAAATATCGAAACAATAGGCTATCTCCTTAAATATTGCCCCTAGACCCATACTTCCAATTGCAAAGTTGTGTAAAAAAAGGTGAATTTTTTGATAAGATAAGTTGCAACTACATGGGGGGTCTATATTAAAAAATACGAAAATTAAATTTTTATACGGCCCCTAGAGGATAAAACTTCCAATTAGAAAAATTTTCCCTATCCATTCCTGAATTGAACAAAAAAAAATTAATCTCGATATCTACAAATCCAAGAAAGATATTAAAATCCAAAATTTTCCAAAATTCGTGACTTACACCACTTAAGCATACCTCTGAGCGCAGCGAAATCAGTTCATGTGAAGTACAATTTAGGGATCGACCATAAATTTACGCATTGTTAAATGTCGGTCCAAGACAATACTTTAACTTTTAGCTATAAAATAAAAGCGTATAGGTTTTTGCTTTAAACTTCCTTGAAGTATGCTAGATGTCTGCAATATTTCGACTTTGGCGCCAACCTCATAACTGGCACAACCAATTGGTTGGACTATGTTATTAAACACTTATTAAAAGTGTTATTAAATTAAGTGATATTAATTAAACTCTCAATTAAAAGTGTCTTAAAAACTTATTGCCGCAGGCAATAAGTTTAGTAAATATAGTAATAGCGATAATGACATTTCTATTAACGGAATCATTGCAAATATATTTTAATAAATTACATAGAAATATTTTCACAAATCTACTTTCTACTATTCAGCTTCAAAATTTATGATGGTTTTAAACCTATTTTTACTTTCTTCTATCTTTACGAGAAGATAGAATTGGATTCATGAAGATTTTGAATTCCGATTTTCGATGGATTCATACGTTTTATGGCTCAGAGATACCGAAAAACATGTTTTTATAAAATGTCTGTCTGTGAGTCACTGCACAGTGAAAAAATTTGAAATCGACGGGATAAAAAAAAAAGGTTTAAATCAACTGACGCATTTAAACAGTAATTAAAGGTGAGAATGGAAAAACTTAGAAATCGAAACTATACAGAACGGAGTTAATCACTTATAAACTTTTAAAAAGCATTTAAACGTTAGGAGCCCATCTTTGTTTAAAACTAAATGCACTTTTCTGCATCAAATGTTTTATTTCAGTATTTCACATTTTTAAACTGGCATAAGTCAATAACCGTCGCTTACGATAACAGTACCGCTAGGTCAGTAGTTTTTCAACATCTCAAAAAAAATAAATAAATAAATAAATAAATAAATTAAAAAAAATGCCCAACGTGCCGAAAGAAGTTTTCAGCTCAGAAAATATACTTTTAAAAGTATGATTTGTTAACAAAAAAAATTGCATCTTTTTAAATATTGCTGTTTTATATACTTTTATTTGAAAAAAAAAATAAACATTATTTAAAATGCTGAGTTGAAATTGAAAACTAGACATTTTCATTTAAGCAAAAGAAAAAAATTCAACGCGACAAATTATATTTTAAGTTATAACAATTTTAATTTACTCTAATTTTTTTGAAAAAAAAAATATTAAGAAGTGTTATGATGTGATAATGCTTACAAATTATATGGTTAACCATCATAAAACATTCAAAATTCTAACTTTATAAATAAATAAATAAAATAAATGTTTCCTGAACCCATTGCAGCAACATTGTTTCATCAATTACACGCATTTCAATTTGTGTCTGTTCCCTTGAAATCTAACGATTTATTAAAATTGTCATAACTTTCTGAGTTTTGAAGATATCAAGGTGAATTTTTTTGTTGTTGTTGTTCAATTCAGGAATGGATAAGGAATTTTTTTCTAATTGGAAGTTTTATCCTCTGGGGGCCGTATAAAAATTTAATTTTCGTATTTTTTAAAATAGACTTCCCATGGAGTTGCAACTTATCTTATCAAAAAATTCACCTTTTTTTTTAATGAAACTTTGCATTTGGAAGTATGGGTCTAGAGGCAATATTTAAGAAGATAGCCTATTGTTTCGATATTTATGACTCACCCTGCATATACATAATAGCAGAAGAAAGATAACTTTAAGAAACTATAGATTTTAATTTTTGCTTTTCGGTTATAAGAATATAAGGATAGATGTGAGGCCTTAAGGGAACATGGGGTATGGAAATAGAGGTGGTAGGAGAAGAAAGCCCCTTAAAACTTTTTAAAAAAAATTGGGGGAGGGGTGGTCATTTTTTTTTTTTTTATCATTTGACACTGCTTTAACAAAAAACTTATATCTGTCCTTGGGGGAGGGGACTCAAACCGGGAGGGGGGGCGGGGCAATTGCCCCACATGTCCCTGCTTTAGTCAGGCACTGTATCACTTGTGTTCGCGTGCCCCATCTTAAACTCTGGAATCCACCTTTTAACCATTGAATATGATGGGCAGATTCATTAAGTGTGCTGTTCATTTCCTTCTTGATTTCTTTGGGCGTTAAATTTTCAGATGGAAGTTTTAAATTACCACTCTTTTTTTTTTTTTTTTTTCAAATCTTCCATTTTCGTAAAAAATCTGAAATAGTCTTTATTTAAATGTTGTCAACCAAACAGCGATCAAGCTACTGATTTGAAACTATGATTTTAAACTAGCCAGGGATAGTACTATATAGTGCTAACATATAAATGTCCTTAGTGGCACCATTTCTGTGTTGGGCCCGGGACTTTCCATCCGACCCTCGCACAAAATATATAAGAGGATGGGTCAAAAGAATGGTTAAACATACAGGGGGCTGTCTCTCTCTCTATATATATACAGGGTGTCCCAAAAGGTCGTTTACAAACTTAACATGCTGGTCTGTCATATCATGATGAACAATATTAAATAGGAAACTAAGGGTCCCAAATGTCTTCCAAAGGAGATATGCGCCATTAAAGTTTAGGGTCCAAAAATTCAAATGATTACAAAAAACAGAAAAATTGGTCGATTCGTTTGCGGTTTTCACTAAAACTATTCTTTATGCCAGTATTTTCTTGAAAATAAATTATAAAGATAAATTTCAAAAAATGTCCATAGAGGGCGCTTTAGACTTTGGAATAACGATAAACTAGTTTTTACCATTATTTTTTGCATCTCATTAAATTTTTTTAGAAGCTTAGACATAAACTTAAATTTTGAGCTCAAAATCTAAATCGTTGGAAGTGATTAAATTGCGCAAACTGAATTGCGGGGAGAGGTTCAAATTTCAAATGATTATAAAAATGGAAAAATTGGTCAATTGATTTGCGATTTTCACTAAAATTATTCTTTATGTCAGTATTATCTTGAAAATAATTTATAAAGATAAAATTCAAAAAATGCCGATAGAGGGCGCTTTAGACTTTGGAGTAACGTACAACTATTTTTTTCCGTTATTTTTTGCATCTCATAAATTTTTTTAGAAGCTTAGACATAAACTTAAATTTTGAGATGAAAATCTGAATCGTTGGGAGTGGTAAAGTAGCGCAAACTGAACTGTGTTCAATGGGGGTGGGGAGGTTCAAATTTCAAATGATTATAAAAAACGGAAAAATTGGCCGGTTTTCGCTAAAATTATTCTTTATGTCAATATTTCCTTGAAAATAAATTTTAAAGATAAATTTTAAAAAATCCGTTAGAGGGCGCTTTAAACTTTAGAATAACCAACACTTATTTTTAACTTTTTTTTTTTTTTTAATCTAATTAAGTGCTTGCAAAAGTTTAGACTTAAATTTTGTGCTCAAAATCTAAATCGATAGGAGGGGTTAAGAATCGCAAACTGAACTGTGTTCAGGAGTTGAAATGTTACCTTCCCCACCCCTCGAACGCAGTTCAATTTTTGGCCGCTTAATTACTCACAAAGAAGCAGATTTTGAGCACAAAATTTAAGTTTGAACTTTTACAAGCATTTTATTAGATACAAAAAATAACGGTTAAAAATAGTTGTTGGTTACTATAAAGTTTAAGGCGCCCTCTGACAGAATTTTTTTTAAGATATCTGTAAAATTTATTTTCAAGAAAATATTGATATAAAGAATAGTTTTAGCGAAAACCGGCCAATTTTTCCGTTTTTTATAATCATTTGAAATTTGAACCTCCCCACCCCCATTGAACACAGTTCAGTTTGCGTCACTTAACCACTCCCAACGATTCAGATTTTTATCTCAAAACTCAAGTTTATGTCTAAGCTTCTAAAAAAAAATTATGAAATGCAAGAAATAACGGAAAAAAATAGTCGTACGTTACTCCAAAGTCTAAAGTGCCCTCTATCGGCATTTTTTGAATTTTTCGTTATAAATTATTTTCAAGATAATACTGACATAAAGAATAATTTTAGTGAAAATCGCAAATCAATTGACCAATTTTTCCATTTTTTATAATCATTTGAAATTTGAACCTCCACCCGCAATTCAGTTTGCGCTACTTAACCACTTCCAACGATTTAGATTTTGAGCTCAAAATTTAAGTTTATGTCTTCTAAAAAAATTTAATGAGATGCAAAAAATAATGGTAAAAACTAGTTTATCGTTACTCCAAAGTCTAAAGCGCCCTCAATGGACATTTTTTGAAATTATCTTTATAATTTATTTTCAAGAAAATACTGGCATAAAGAATAGTTTTAGTGAAAACCGCAAACGAATCGACCAATTTTTCTGTTTTTTATCATTTGAATTTTTGGACCCTAAACTTTAATGGCGCATATCTCCTTTGGAAGACGTTTGGGACCCTTAGTTTCCTATTTAATATTGTTCATCATGATATGACAGACCAGCATGTTAAGTTTGTAAACGATCTTTTGGGACACCCTGTATACTATATTACGCTAACATATGCGGCACAAAAATCATGATTATTTATTAATTTTTCAAAGGCAACATCTGAATAAAACGCAAATCATCGGTTATTGTGTAAAAGTAATATAGAAGGATTTTAGACAAAGATAAATGTGATTTATTTAGATTTTTCTCTTTCGCTGCAATTATGGAGTTTTGAAATATTATTATTTTTAGTTTTGTGTTACTTAAAAGAACAACAACAAAAAAATATACAAGTCATGAATTTTAAATGTTTCAGTTTAAGATTAAATAAATGAAATGCGTGTGTACTAGCCGGTATTGCACTGTTTCTATTTACAGCATATCAAGTAATTAATGAAAACAATTCTAGTTTACATAATATCAAAAATTAGTACTTACGTATTAACGCCACCGCACCAGAAGTTGCGCTACTGCGCCAATAAAGAGCAATCTTGTTGTTCACACGCGCACAAAAAAAGGGCGTCAAAAATCAGCAAACAAGGCAACAAGAAATCCAAAAAATTACGAACAACAAAATTACTCTTTATTGGCGCAACTTCTGCTAATACGTAAGTACCCGAAACTTAATTAAAATAATTTCCCTATATTAAGTTATTTGTAAAATAAATAGAACGCTTTCTCTGCATATTAACAACAAACACAAAAATTTATTCATTTCAATAACAAAGATATCGTTTGGCTTTTCGTTGCCAAAACAATAAAATTAATTTTGACAAGTTCATGGAGGCTACAAGTGAAAGGATTATATTTTAAATGAAATTAATAAAATACGAAAAAATACCACGGGAAGATTGTTTGGCGAATTACCACTTGTGTCCGGTCAGTATAAAAATACGAGTTTTTGAATCTTCTGATTTGGCACATAATTGAGCAGGTAAAATTAAATTATGAATAAACGCATTATGATGCAATGTTTAGTATAAATTTAAAGGAGACCAAACTGGTCGCCAAGAGCGGCAAGTAATTTAAATTTCTTCAAAAAATATATTCTTCACGTTCCAAAAAAATTTCCCACCGTTCTTAAAGATGATAAAATTTAAAGGATTCGTTAAATTTTAGGAACCAAAACTGTTTGATCAATTCTGCCATGATTTTCCAGTCTAAATAGTTATTACATATATTTCTTACAATAAATCAAATTCTAGCCTCACGCAATACAATGCATTGATTTTTTTTCTTCCAGAAAAAGCTTACTTTGAAAATATGATGATCCTAATTTTTTTTTTTTTTTTTTTTTTTTTTTTTTTTTAGGATGAACTTCGACAAGAATTTTTACACAATAAGGGTCATTACCAAAATGGCAATTTTGAAGAAGAATCTCGATAATAAAGTCTTCATTAAAAAAAATCGGGTAATATTTAATTTTGGGATCATTCAGAATAGAATTTTAAGATACCACATAGAGCTATTTAATAATAATATACGTAATGGAATAAATAGATAAGGGATAGCATTCATTACATTTACAATATAAACAAAAAGATAAGAAAATCTTACATATAAGTTTCTAGAAAAGTTGCTTTCATCTGTCATTTTTCAACTTTTTGTAATCGAAATCAAATTGAAAATAAATAAATAAAATAAATAAATAAGAACGATTAGATTAGTGAGAGATTTAAATAAAAAAAAAAGAAAAGAAAAGAAAAGAGAACCATATCGTAATTGCATTTAGCATATGTATATTAATTAAATAAGAATTTCCAAAATAAAAAAAAAGCATTCTTCAACTTTTGCAAAAGTCTGACCCCCAAGGAATAGTGCTGCCAGCTAGCGACAAAATTGTCATTTATCCTCACTGAATAATATTTTTAGCGGCTAATGCTTGGTATGCGGGGCAGCTGCTCCCCTCCCCCCCTACCCCCCATGCCCTGGTTACTGAATAGACACGAGAAGCTTGTGCTTCCCTTAAGGTATATCTGAAGGGGCACCAAATTTTAAATTGAATTTATTGATATGTAATTTTAATGTTTAGATTGATGTCTATTTTAGATATTGAATTTGGCTTGTATGCATAATATAAAATATTAATAATTTAAGCTGTTACAAAAATTGAGAGAAATATTTCACAATATTGATATTTTATGTTATGCATACATGTTGAATTAAACCTTTTTATCAAAATAATATTTTTATTATTAAATCATTTTTGCATATTTTCATGATTGCATCCATTTTTTTATAAGAGGAACTTTTAAAAAGGTTGTTTAATGAAATATAAGTGAACTTAACTGAGCCACAAATTGAAAGATTATTTGTAGGATACGTCGAATTTAGAAAACTTTTCCCGACTGAAAGGGGGTTCCAAAATGATACTGTGCTTCCCATAGCTTCAGAGATTAATCGGGCCCTGCTGCCCCAGCCCCCCTCCCCTTTTTAGGTGTTCACATTGTTATAATCAGAATTTTCATTAAGAGGTGCTAAACAGTTAAAATTGGCCTAAAATGATAAAAATTTATGTATTTTCAAACATTTAGGAAGGGAGTGCAATTCCCTTTTGCCTTTTCCCTTTCTGCTTCCCCTACCCCTTCCATCAACACAGAAAAACGAACTATATCATTAGAAAATAATGAGTAAAATTTCCCTATAACTTAGTATTCTATTGTTTTTTCAAAAAAAAAAAAAATAAATAAATAAAAATAAATACATATATATATTGATTTTCAAAAGAAATTTGCTACTGGCATATGTAACTCGTAACGAGGCAAGTTAAAATCCTTAATTATGATCGATTGGGGACATTTTCTTTTAGACATCTGTTAACAAACGTAGATAACTAAAGTTAAAGTTTTCAATCAAATACTCCTGTCAGCCAATCCATCATTTTTCTAATATTATCCTACTAGCATTTTTTTTAAAGTTAGGATTATCTTTTTTGTTATACCCTGTGTAAATGTGGTTGAGAGGTTAAGTTCTTGAAGCTGGTAGGCCGTAGGTGCTGAGTTCGAGTCCAATCGCGCCTGTCGGCCTAACCGTTTGGAGTTTTCTGTGGTTTTCTTCGAACCTTGGTTTTCTTTGCGTAAATACGGGTTAGGGTCCCTTAGAAAGATCCCACGAAGGGCACTCCCCCTCGAGCCTATATCCCTAGTGCAGATAATCTGCCGTCATAAATAACACCAACACAACCCTATATACAGATGTCAATAGTACCCAGAACAAAAATTATGCATATATTATAGCATAGCACGGTAGTGCTATGTTATATTTATTTCCAGTGCGACTCCTTAATGTTAATTTAATACAGGATTTAATATTGAACGAGTTATTTACTAGACATTTTCCCACATTTTGTACCCGCTGCCACAAATTTTCTTCGGAGCCCAAAAATACTTATATCGTAGTTTTTCAATTTATTGGCGGTCCCCTATGAGATTTCGGGAAAAATTCTTCGCTAAAATATATGACCTGTACTATTTTGTTTACACACCTGGAATTTTCATAATAATTCCTTGTCTATAATTCTAGATATTCAAAAAAGCGTCTAAAATCGCAAGTGTCAAGACTTTTTTTTGCTGAGACTGAACATTCTAGATTATATTCTCTGCCTTGAGCATATACTCGCTGCTTAGAGCGTATACCTTCTGTCTTTTTACGACTATCACCGAATATTAGACATCTATGGCTTAGACCATCAAATATAACATAGTTTCGACGTCACACCATCTACCAGCTTTCGCTTTCAAGTCCGAACCTCTCAGCCACTGGTGAGGACCTAATGGCTTGAATAATCATGGTGATTGAAATTCCTAAAATGAAAAATAATTATTCAATAATCATCAAATGTCTGAGTAAAAATATTTCATCCGTCATTTTTGAAATAAGCTTTTAAATACAGTTATAGTAAAATATTGTTTTATATATCATGAAATCGTTACGATAAAATAAAATGAAATGAAAAATAATATTTAAAAGTTAATGACTACAATAAAATGATCAGAATGTGATGTGCAACATCTTTTAAAAATAAGAATGTTCTATCGACAGGTAGTGCAACTTACCCGTTTGATTCCGAAGCCCCAAAAAAATTCGCATATTTTTTCAAGGGTATAGTGCTGCCATCTAGTATGTAAGTTAACATTTATTACACTTAACTAATCGTCCACTGTTCTAAGTTTTATTTGCTAAAGCTGCCGACAGCTCTAATCAAGGTTTGGTTTATTTGATGTCGTCCGATTATCTACACTAGGGATATAGGACCTGGGGGGAGTGCCCTTCGTGGGGGTCTTTCTAAGGGAACCTAACCCGTATTTCCGCAAGGTCCGAAGAAAACCACGAAAACTCCGAACGGTTAGGCCGACGGCCGCGATTGGGTTCGAACCCAGCACCTGCCGTCTACCAGTTGAGAGGTCCAAGCCTCTCGGCCACTGGTGGGGCGCTCTAATCAAGGAAGCATTTGATATTTGACCATTCTTCATCCTGAGATTTTTGCATTTTCCTTTTCACTGCTCTTGCTGCTCTCTCTTCCGGTTTCTATCATATATTTACAGATACACTACGTATTGCGGTAACGTTTTAATTACTTCAAGTATTTTAGTGATGTAAAAATGCGTACAGAATTAATCTGTTTTAAAAATAAAGAATGTGTGAGATTCAAGAAAAATAATATAAATTTACATGGTGACAAATTAAGATTTTTTTAGAGTCGTGACAAGAGAAATATTCCCTAAAAATAATACATTATTTTCCTTTACTATAAGCTTAAGCAAAACAGATTATTAAGATTTTTAAAATCAGGATTCCCTCTTCATTTTTACTTTTTCCCATAAAATTAAAAATAAGAACGTACTCTTTTACTTTCTGAAACAAAATAAAGTATAACCAATAATAAAGGACGAAAAAATAAAATAAATTAACAGCAATTATTGTTTTTGTTTTCATTAAGTTTGTCATTTTAGTTAAACAAATTATCGGAACCGCAAAAAGAGCGAAAAGCACCGTTTTAAATAGGTTGATTCCGTTTTGGCAAGTATAATTGCGTGGTATTCTTTTCGGCGATACATTCCGCGATAGTGACGTCACATAAATGTTGTTTAAGACTAATAAATGTGGAGTTCTTCAGCGGATATGAATCACGACTTTTTATATAAAATAAAAGAATATATTTTAAACCTTAAAACTTAAACTGTCTGTATTTATATACAGGGCTCGAAATAGAAAAATCCATGAACCAAAACGCTATTTCAAAAGTATTTGCAACTTTTTTTTTTTTTTTTTTTTTAATTATAGGCAAACTAATTTATAACTTAAAAAATATCTAAAAAAGGCATTAGATATCCTAAATATTTTAAATCTAAAATATGAAATATGTTTTGTATTGTCTGCATTTATTACAGGGCTCGAAATGGAAAAATCCACGAACCAGAATCAATTATTTGTTACAATTCCTTTTATTATTATTATTATTATTATTATTATTATTATTATTATTATTATTATTATTATAGACAAATTAATTTATAAATTAAAAAATTATCTAAAAAAGGCATTAACCTTTTTTAGCTATATTTTTTTAAGTTATAAATGTATTGTTAATATATTGATTTTTAAAGCTATAAATACAGGGTGTTTATAAAGTCCCGGACCCATTTCGATGTTTAATAACTCATAAAATAATAAAGAGAGATTAAAATTAATAACATAAATGGTTGGATAGACTCAAAAAGTTTCATGACCCTTGTCAATGAACTTCCACGTGTGCCCCCTTCGTCGCACGGAGAATATCAAGTGGATAGTCTATTTCATGCCAGGTAGCGGCAAGCATGTCGGCATCCACAGAGGCTATTGCGGTTGTAATTCTGGCTTTTTTTAAGTCATCAATGTTCGACACTCTCCTCCTGTAAACATTGTCCTTTACAAATCCCCAAAGGAAAAAGTCCAGCGGCGTTATATCAAGTGATCTGGGTGGCCAAGGAATTGGACCTTTTCGCCCAATCCATCTTTCTGGAAAATGGTCATTCAAAGAAGCACGAACGATGGTACCCCAGTGAGGTGGTGCACCATCTTGTTGCAAAAAGACATTGGCTGAAGCTCTTCTAGTTGTGGAAGTACGAAGTTTTCAGAAAAGTACAGATATTTAGACTGGAAAATGAAATTATCTGAAATTAACTACACGCGCAGACATATTTACAAAAGTAAAGATATTCAAACCTGAAAAGAAAACTATATGAGTTATTCCATCAATAAATGCCATAAGTTTGTTTATATCTTCATTATTTTATAAGTTATTAAACATCAAAATGGATCTGGGACTTTATAAACACCCTGTATATTGTATTATAAATTACAATTAGATATCCTAAATAGATATAATTATTTAGGTTATTAGATTAGTAGGATAGTAGATTATCGTGATATTGTTATAATTATTAGGCATCGTATAATTTCACAACCGAAATGATATTTCTTAAAATTTCAGGAATCGAAACAGTATTTCTCATAATTTCACAAACCGGAACCAGGGCAGTAGCTAACTGAGTGATACAAACGGCTCAGCCTCCAATGGAAAAGATTTCAAGGTCACTAAATGAATTTGTGTGCCGAAAATCCAAATGAATTTCTGTTCAAAAATATAATTTAGTTTTGAGGACCTTTCACAGTTTTGCAAAAGTACTACATTATAACTAAAATAAGTTTTTAAACACCTCATCCTATTTGCCTATATGAAGCTAACATGATGTTTAATATTGCATTAGTTATACACTCAAATTATTCATTATCCTGTTCTTTTCTTAGCTTAAAATGAAGTTATTATAACATTTTAATGAAAAACATAGTAACTTACAGTGTGAATGTGTATTAATTTATCTTTCTGCATCACAAAGAGAGAGAGAGAGAGAGAGAGAGAGACCCCCCCCCCCCACTACATTTTCTTGAGCCCCCAATTATTCCCTTCTAGCTACGGTCCTGACCAGAACATCATTCCAGTTTGTTTCGGTACATTTTGAGCCCTATTATATATTTTTATCGAAGAGAGACACTAAATTCTGAAAAATCAGCTTCTTGTTTTCTAGCTCATTTATTTATTTTACAAAACTTACCATTTTTAACAACGTTATGTATTTAATAATAGTAACTTACTCTTTTTAATGTGATTGGAAACGATAAACAAGATGGGAAACTACCAATCATTTTTGGCAGTTTATCTCCTGGCCCGGATAATACTAAGAACGAAATATACATTTGCTATGTAATACCATTGCCACCTAGACTACTCTAGGTGGCAATGGTAGTGCCACCCCCCCCCCCTTTTTTAAGCATTGTATATTTGCTTACAATTTTACTTTTTT
Organism: Maratus speculifer; assembly: GCA_964019185.1. Lineage (NCBI taxonomy): Eukaryota > Metazoa > Arthropoda > Arachnida > Araneae > Salticidae > Maratus > Maratus speculifer. Next base: position 277,708,010 of record OZ025295.1, on the reverse strand, counting down.
TTTTTTTTTTTTTTTTTTTTTTTTTTTTTTTTTTTCATTCGACCATATTAGTAACACTTTTCCATCTGAAAATTTTAAATATAAGTAAATTTTAATCAATTTCCTCAATTTATTTTGAATGAAAAGAGTTCAAAGTATAAAAGAAAAAAAATGTGAAACTTTAACATGTTACTTTATGCAATTCTCTACTCGATCCCTATTTACAAGTCTGAAATCATTTACGAAATTAAAAGTTTCTTTCATTTTCAAATTATTAATATTAATCGTACTTTATTTAACCTCTCGCTGATTATCCTGTGATTTCCACAGTGATGCATTTTTCCTTCTAATTTATCCTTCATGTTTTATTCCCACAAATTATTTTTTATTGTAAATTTCGCCTTGTTTGACCAAAGTTTTTTCCCGAAGAGATTAGACAAAATTACCGTTTTATAAAAAACGTGACAAAAAATTAAAAATTCTGTAAATATACAATTTTTGATAAAACAATTAAAAAGTGAGAGGGTTAAAATGATATAAATGCTATTAGTAAGTATAAACATAAAAAGAAAAGAAAAATGTATCTATAATTGATTTATAGTTTGTAAAATTTTGCATACAAAAATGCATTTAAGCATTCTCGAATAATTTCTTGACTTAAAGTAGGGCTTCTTGTATGTTGTTATAAAGATAAAACAATTATAAGAGGAGATGTATATGTAATAATAAAAAAATTTTGCCTTAATCCTAAGTTAATTACTTGCAAATTCTTTGAACATTGAACCTTTTTTTTTCTTTTTACAATATTTTAACATAATGTTTTTAATTCGATACCTTTAGTCACACCTTTATATTTTAGTTTATTGTAAAAATAACATTAATCTTTCAAAACAATTCTTTTCCTAAAAAGAAAATCACATTATTTAATTCATTGTATCTGTTACATCATATTTCTTTAGTTATTCCCTCAAACCTTTCATCTCCCAGAATTCCATTCAGTCGTTTTTGTTTGAACAAGTGATTCTAGCTGCATAATGTGCATGCGGCCATCTGAGAAAACTAACTTGTGGTTTGTGTCAGCGGATTAAATTAAATTGGTTAAAAGTAAATTCTCAAATTTTAATTGGTAAATTAGGAATTTGTTGTGAAATCCCTTCTTTCCTGCGCTGATAACTTACATAAAGGATTACGTTGTCTTTGGAATTAGAATCAGTTTTAGTTTCATGCGCATTTCTTCATTTTTTTGTCACCTGGTGAAAGATGACACAATAGGCGGATATCTATGACACCAATCTTTTTTTTAGTACTTCATAGTAATACAATTTTTAAAATCATCACTAGTGGAACAGTTTTGCTGTGATATGAAAGTCTATTAAAGCTGTTTAAAAAAAATGTAAGGCACTTCTGTCTAATTTCAGAGGGAAATATCCCTTAGGAAGTAGTCTTGTTGCCTTGCTATTTTGATGCTGCACGATTGCTAATTCTTCGATGGAGTATTCCTGCTAAATGATATGGTTTTGAGCAGAATTTTACATATATATAAGGGATTCCAGGTGTTAGAATAGTTTTATATGAAAAAAAAATGGGGGTCAATAATATAATATGTACATTTTTTAATAATACCAGAGGAAACTATTTTTCTTATAATACACATTTTTGATTAAGTCATTCAAAATGCACAAAAGTTTTGTAATAGTTTGAAAATTTTCCTAAAAACTACAGAGAAATAACAATAGTAACTGACATACAGCCGAATTACAATCATGTGGAACATTTTCTATAAAATCTGATTAAAATGTTACTATTACTAAAATTTAGAACCAAACTTTCATATAATTATACTATTATTTTAACACAATCTAACTGATTGGTAAAGTTATCATACGAATTGAATATTTTCAACTGAGCGAAAAATTGTCTTTTATGATTGGCAGTGGTGCCAACTTATATGGGCCGGTGAGGCTCAAGCTTACCCAATAATTTTGAATCATGGTGCACCCAATTTTCATTGTTCTATGAGAATATAATTTAATTAAAAAAATTGCAACATTGTTAAAACATGATAACTTAACTAAAAATTCTCATCTTTCACCATAAATCAACCCTTCAAAGAAAAACAAACTGGTCGCATCATTTTACAAGAATATTTTTGAGCCCACCTAATATTTTTGGGCCATCCCAATATTTTTCAAAAGTTGGCACCACTAATGACTGGTTTAGTATTAACTGATATCTCTAAACATTGGCTTAGGCTTTGACGGATATCAAGAAGAACATATTATGTAAGAAGTCTGGTTCTTTATGGAAGGATGTCCTAGGGCAGTTAAAATCATTGGAATGGCACTGTGTTGTTAAAAATGTATCTGTTTAAATTAAAAAGGTCTAAATAATAAATAAATAAGATGACAACAGATGCATTAGCTTTTACTTCAAAGTTGTACTGCGATATCAGCTATAATGAAATGGAAAATAACTGTATGAATATCATTATGATTATTATTATATATTAATTTATCCTATTTTCAAATTACTAATATTGCAACTAAAACAAATCATTGATAAATGAATAACATTTATAAACAAAATCCTTAAGAATAAAAAATAACATTTCTTATAGTGTTCATTTGAATACAATTAATCAATCATACTCAGGATTAAATAACAGAATTCGGTAGCAAAACTGCAAAATTCTCCATTTTTTTTCCCTCCCGTCCCTCAAAAAAAAAAAAAAAAAAGATGAAGAGGAAAAGATATGTATTATTACTATAAAATTAAGATCACAAAAGTTCAATGAAACACAATTACAATCATTGCTTAAAAATTATTGAATGGTTGGTGATCTTTTCAAAATTTTCATTTCTGATGATTTCAAGTTTCAGTTTAGAAACTAAATTTTCTGCAGCAAATGTTCGATAACTAGCAGAGTCAGGCAAACAAAGTGCAATTTCGGAACTTTCACCTGCTTCTACTTTTACATGAATAGTTTGTAATATTACTTCTTTATTTATATTATTTATGTTACTATTACAGTGGGATACTAAGGATACAATGCTACTTGTCTGCTTTGATATTTCTGTTTTTGGATTATTAGAATTACAAAGTATTGTATTATGAAATGTTTTGTCCCAAATTTTACAATTTTCATTTGTAAACTTACAAAAGTTGGAAATATGAAATTTTCTAAAACATTTAAAGCATCTACCTTCTTTTTTTGGCTTTTCTTGCATTTCAGGAATGGACAGCAACTTACAGTTTTCAGTATTATGATCGTTTTTATTACAAAAAATGCAGTTATTCTTAATATTTGAGGTTTACGCTTCTTTTATAACTGTGAAAATTTTTCTTATTAGTTTCATGTTTACTCACATGAATTGTTTTTCCAAAACCATTCAATTGTATAGTGGCTTTATGAGATTAGATTTATTTTTGTAAGAAATTATTAATTCACTTACATCCCAGTTGGTACATTTAGTGTGCTTTCTATTGAAGTCTAGAGCAATATCAGATGGAATAATTTTAAGAATAATTGGAGATAACAAGTGTCCATATAAACCTGATGCAACACCTAATGAATTAAGGTTTCTCATTAGAATTTCACATTCACCATATAGTTTTCTAAGAGCTTTAATATTACTAGAATTTCTCACAGGTTTTAAATTAAGTAATTTAGTCATTTGACTGTTTATTACAAGGTCGTTACAACTAAAACAACTTGTCAATAACTCTACAGCATGAACATAATTTTCTTTAGTCAGCAAAAACCCTGCTATAGAATTCGCAGCACTTCTAATTAAAAGTGACTTTAAGTAGGGAAATTTATCAATCGAAGTTAAATGCTCATTGTTCTCAATTGCATTCGAAAATTGACTCCAAAATTTGAGCCATAAACATGGATTCCCATAATATTTAGATATGTTAAGTTTTGGAAGTTTTACTAAATTTTGATTCAAAATTTTTTGACCTCTTAGTAGAGAACTATTGTTACTACTACTATCACTTTCATTATCTGAAGCATCTTGTTTAGTTTCAGGAGTAATAGTATTATCATTTATAAATTTGGAAATTTTAAATTTCCATTCAATAATATTTTCATTACATGTTTCAGACTTCATAATTTCTTTTTCGTATTCAGCATCAGGAACCAGATATTCAATATTAGAATTTAACGTGTTCATATTGTCATTTAACTGCTGTTTAAAATATCTAGCTGGATTTTTTTATTTTTGATACCTAATGTTTGTGTATCAGCTAACAAATCATATACCTTATCGAATATTTTCGTAGCTTGAGTACGAATAGCTGCTCATTTTTTCTTGAGTAATTCAAGATCCATGGTAAATAGGGAACTTAATTTATTCTATTCAATTAATCAATAATTCAGTTTATTTAAAACAATTTAATTTGAGGAGCTTACCTCATTCTTTTGTTGATCAAATCCATCAGATATCAAATATTTCATCACATCCTGGAGTATTTATGCCAAAAAAGGAAGAATAATGCTTTGCTTAGATTGCAGGCTTTTACCTTTCAAATAACATTCAGTATTTCAAATGCAGTTCTTATTGAAATTTTACTTCATAAATATTTATAGTCTAATAAACAGCGTAAATGTTAAACACAGCTTCAATTAAATAAACTTTGGTTTTAAAAAGATTATTTACAATTTATTTACATATAGAAATATCTATATATATATTATGCTAATGTATGTGGTACAAAAATCATGGTTATTTGTTAATTTTTTAATGGCAACACCCAAATGAAACACGTCTATGCCATGGTAAATTAGATTTATTTACATTTTGTTCTTTCGCTGCAGTTATGGAGCTTCAAAACATTGTTATTTTTGTTTTGCTTTTCATTCTATTGGCTTAAAAAATAAATAAAAATCATGGATTTTAAACGGTTCAGTTTAAAATTTATGGTTCTATAAATGAAATGTGTGAAAGGATTATATTATTAAATATAAATGAGTTTAATAAAATACAAAGCCACAGGTACAATATTTGGCGATGCACCAAATTAGAATAAAAATACTCAGGGCTTGATTTATCGGCACAAATGTCATGTACACACCACATTGGTGTGATTTTTTTTTCGGATGCCAATTTGACGAAAACTTCATTTTCAATACCAGTTACATACGTATTTTTTTTACTCTTTTCTATTATTTTAAAAAGGAAATAAAAAAAAAATAAATAAAAAAAGTTTAATTAATAATTATAGAACAATTTACATCAGATTTTATAGGATGATTATTCAATCGGTAAATTCAAATCTGTTTATCAAATTTGTTACAATTTATATCTTTTAAAAAAGGGTACTATGTGGTTATCCTGGTGGTGATGCCATAATGCTGATGCCTTTGGTGATATCATAAGCTATCCCCCAAACTATAAGATTAAATGCCAATAATGGGCGATCATGAATGTCACATTCAATGACATTAAATACAATATACATGTTTAAAACATCATTAAGTGATTTTATTTACACATTTTATTCTACTAATTATTTATTTTTTCGTTATCTAAAATAAAAATTATGTCAATGTGTATAATTTGGGTATATTGGCTTCCCATTTTGTAAAATTTGACAAAATTGGTCAGCGGGATAAGAAGTAGTGCCTAAAAAAGAAAATAAAAGTAAATAAACAGTTTATTAAAGAATAAATAACAATTGCTGGGTTATCATGTGAGGCATATATTTGCCTTTTTGTTGCAATTGTGCCAATGTGGTGCATATATGACATCTGAAGAAAATTCTTTAGCAGAATCTTCAAATTTGGAAAAAAATTGTAAATAAAAGCAATAAATATAATTAATAAATTAAAATAAATTATAAATAAAAGCAATATGATTTAAAGCTTAGTATGCATTTAAGGGAGACGAAACTGGTTGCCAAGGGCAGCTAGTTAATTATTATAACTCTCATTCTGAGAGTTCCATTATTACCGACATATTTCGGTTCAGAATCATTCTACATCTCAATGAATAAAATCGTCTGTCAATAACAACAAAAGAAAAAGCTTTGTTGCCAACAGCAACCAAGAGACAAAATTAGCTGGCAAAACCAAGGAGGCATTCTTAACAGAGTCTTTTGGGATTCCATAGAGGCCCTTACTGTTAGCACAAGTGTGATAGTTAGTAATGCACTGAGGCACGTACCAGAATGGTTTTAAAATAACTTGCATTTTAATGAAGTTAAAGCAAAAGTTGGCAAGCATATATTAGTTCTACAATGGCTCTGCCTCTTCTAAGGTATTGGCTCCCTGCAGTCACTATTTCAGATAAATGGGAAACACATACACATTAAAAATAAATAAATAAATAAAAAACTTCTTACATGGAGGTATATAGACATGTTGAAAATTGCACAAAGAGCCATGTCAAAAATTAGACAGTTTTTGCTTATTCTTGTGTTTAATTATTTTTTGTCGCTTACAAAGAATAAATTTTATTTTATTTATCTAAATATATACATATTTTTTTTTCAAACCATGATAAGTAAAGGAAAATTAGTTAATTAAATATCAAAGAAGAGCAATGATAATATCCTCTACTCTCCTTCTTCTGCTTGCCAGCGCATATATATATCTATATTATAAAGGCCAAATGTATCTGCACATAACACATGCGTCATGTGTTATGTTTTTGACATGCAATTCAGTTTTACAGTTTTTGATACTGCAAATTTTATACTTCTAAACACTGCAAATTTTGAATTTTTACACCATCCTATAGAGAAAAATCTGTACTTTTAAATGCAATTTGCTTGAAAGTTGCATCTCAATTTATTCTTGACATTTTTTTTTTAGTACCAATTTTGTAATTGTGGCAACAGAAATACACAATTTTCTCTTAAAATTGATCAAAATTGAAATGTGCTCAGGTAAATTTTGAGAAGATGAAAATTATGACGGGTTTAGATTTCATGTGAAATTCTAAGATCGTGTCAATTTGAATTGTTTTTTTTTTTTTTTTTCATACACATTTATACTAAACATAAGAGCCTGAATTGATAACTTCATCTTTATAACTGATCTTTATTATATTTTGGTTTATTATTATATTTTTACATATGCGAATAAAGTTTAATTTTAATAATTAGTACAACTGAGTTTTATAAAAATAGTTTTTTTTTCGTTAATTTTAGCTTTGAATTATATTTGTTTGAGATTTAGATTGACCATTATAAGATGCATTTTTACCGTAGCTGATTTTGTAGGTTTATTATAAATCAATGAAACAGTTCTTTCTTAAACATTTAGTTTCGTCGAAAATTCGACGGGTTCCACCTTGTATATATAATATCCCTATAACTTATTAATAATTAAATCTAGAACTGGCACAGCTTGAATACAATAAATTAAAAATGATCTGAGTTGGACTTTAAAATCTGCCAGGGCCTACCAAATTGTCCTTCCTCACCCCCTTGAAGAACCATAGTTCAATGATTAGAAATGACACTCAGTATACATTATTAAGAATTGTTATTTCAGAAATTCAATTTGTTCAAAGAATACCTACATATAATACATATGGAAACAAAGCAGAAACAATAACAAACATTGTAAAACTTAAAATGATGACAATACTGGAAATGAAATTATCAATAAATAAATTGCAAACAAATTAATATAAAATATTTTAATAACTTTATAATTACAAAATTCTGCAATTAATTTTAACAATAGATAGCTAGCTTTGCTCACAAATATGATGAAATTTAATCTAAAATGGTAACAATAATGATATACAAGAAAATGAAGATGTTAAATAAATAAACTAGGAAGAAACTGACACAAGATATATTTTTTAAAAACTGAGACTTGTTGTTTTAATATTGAAAATAGATTACAATTACAAAATTCTAAAAATAATTAATCAAACAATTAATCATTACAAAATTGCAATGCAGGTCATATTTTCAAGTTATAACCACCATTTTATTTATAATAAAAATCATTATTTAGTTTCTTAACAAAATATACATGCTCAAACAAGAAATAATTTTTTTTTCTGTAACACTTTTATATCAATATTTCTCAATATTGCTCTTATTTTTTCAACAAACTAGTATTGTTATACTAAACTTCAAGCATGTTTTTCTGAAATTTTATTTCGTTAATAAATATACAATAGGTATAATTTAACATTTTTCAAGCATGTTTTTCTGAAATTTTATTTCATTAATAAATATACAATAGGTATAATTTAACATTTTTCAACCAATTTAATCAATTAACTTGAAATGACAGAGAATCTTTTTATTTAGCTATCAAAAGAAATGTGAAAATTTTGTTTACTATTTTTTTTTAAAAATAGCTTTAAATTTAGACTTCATTATTATTATCATTAATTTTTTTATTATTATCATTTTTTTCTTTCTGACAAATACCGAAATCTTATTTAAACAAAATTTCTTTTTCATTTTTGATAGTTTGCAAAACTCCTATACTTATTTATGTTTTATCAATATCATACAGAATACAAATAAATTTATTATTTCATTTCAAAATATAATTGTGTTTTTGGAAATTTTAAACAGTGATTTTGCTCTGGGAAAATACAATCTGCATACATCATATTTAGCTATTCCTTTTTTAAAAATGATTATATATATATATATATATATATATTATGTATTTGAACATATATATGTATACATTTAATAATTCCAACATATTAAATTACACATTTATCATTAAAAAAAAAAAAAACAATTTTTGTTCAATTTTAAAGTGTTGTTTTCCCAAAATCAACAATCTACTTTTCAGACACACATACATATTTACAATGCTCATGCAAACACAATAAAATTAAAAATTGATTAATATATTTTCAAAATTCATTCATTTCAATAAATAAAACTGAATACAGTGTTTCTTTCTCACTGGATTTAAAAATAATGAGACAATATAAGAAAATCAATTTTCAGATTCAAATATGTCAAGAATAGAGGGAAATACAATTTCAATGTATATATGTATATATATATATTTCTAATATTGATAAGAATTCCCATAATGTAATCACTAAAAATTATCTGCCCCAAAATTCTGGACCTAAAATACCTTCCGGAGGAGGTATGTAACCTTTCTTTATAGTCTGTTGTAAGAAAGTCTCAAGTCGTTCCACTGGACCACCTGATCCACTTGGAGTAACTTGTTTAATCTTTTGAAAAAAATCTTTACATATTATATGCAACAGTTTTTTAAACTGTTTACCATAAGCTTTTTGCAAAGCATGGCCCGTAACATCTAAAAAGTCATACAGAAGTGTAGCTGTAATGTCAGGTCTAGGGTCCATGTTTAATATACGCGACAACCAACTCCAGCCATGAGCTATTCCATGGGGATGTGAATATTCTGTAGAACTAGGGGGAACAGGTGATAAAATAACAGCTGCATACAGCCTCATGAAACCACTCATTCTATTTAAAAATTTGTATTTTTCTTCCATTTTTCCTTCTTTGTCAAAATGATAACCCAGGCACCTAAGAGAAAAAAATAATCATATAAGGATAAAAATATAGGCAAACATGGATAAAATGTACACACATATTTACATGTGCAGGATGTTTCTTCTTATCATTGACCAATAATTAATTCTTAACTTGTTAATGTTACAGACATATTTAAAATAATGTTTTTCATATAAAATGTCATTTATTCATTTATGTCAAAATAGTTTGTCAGAATTACAAAATTTAAATTTTTATACAGTGCTTAGAGGCTATAATTTCAATAAAAAAACTTTTTTAATATTCTATAATGCGTAAGATTTTAAAAAAAAAGAAAAAAATATCCTATTATCCTATTCCATTTTTTAAGAAAAAAAAAAAAGTTGAAAACTCATAAAAATCAAAGCATCATAACTCAAGATTTTGCCGATACAAAAATGGAATTTTCACTGTTTTATCTGTCAAAGGAGAAACTTTTCCTAAATATAAGATCCAAGGGTTGTATAATTTTTTAATTTCTTAAGTGAACAAAAAAAAACTATTTTCACATAAACAGATTTTTATTAGACAAAGAATACGATCTGAAGCATTTTTGCAATTAGAAAAATGATTTATGAATTTTATTGGTCAACAATAAGAAAGGACCAAATGGGATGATATCAAAACATATGAAAATTGCAGTCCACACAATAAAGCTTCTATTAAATGTTATAAAATGCAATTTATTTATTTATTTATTTATTTATTTATTATTTCTTTTTCTTTTTTGGCATTTTAATACAAGGCTTTCTTAGAGTATTTTCAATAGCTATTTACATTTGTAATAACACAATTAAACCAATTAAGAAACTTAAAATTTCAGATTATCATTTCTCTGGCATGTCACACTATCATATATGTAAAATAAAAAGCCTTTTGCTGTACTGTACAAATACCTTTTTTTTTTTCTATTTTTTAAAAATTTTAATTAATATTTATACCTTATGAAACACATATAAGGAAAGTAACAAATTCTGTATTTACAAATAATTTTCCAGAGTTAAAATATGATTGTCACTAAAAATAAATGTCATTTTCCTGGCCTGTTCTTAATCAGGTATAAACATGGCACTGCAGAGTAATTCTTCTTATTTTTGACATAGTTCAAGTCAGAAGTAGTAAAATCATAGCTATCAACAAGATCTTTTAGATGATTAAGAAAGTGTTGAAAGTCTTTGTAAAAATTGAGAAGATTTCTATTATGTCATTTTCCTGACTTCCATAAATTAATAAATAAAACTGACCATTACACTAAATTTGAGCTACTATATAAAAAGCATTTCCTTTAAATAAAATTAAAATGATTGACCTAAAAATTAAAAAACAAGAAAGTAAAAAATGTTTTAGAAGGATATTGCCATTATTTTGGTGTTCAATATCCAGGCATACATATGCCAAGAAATGACATAATGACAAAAAAAGCTCTTCAAAATTTAGCAATTTTACATTGAAAATCCTTTATTCTCCAATAAAAAATAAATTTACCTCTTGAAATTTTGAATTGTTTTCAATATCTCAAATAATCAAATCTCACATTTTGTGATATTCACCATATATCCCAGTATATAATGCACATCTACACTGTTACTACATTTTACTGTTCTGAGGTATATTTAACATGTTACATGCATTTCGTTCTTTGCTAAGAAATTTTCATAAAACAAGTAGCTTGAAAATAATAGAAAATTGTTCAATATCACAATAACTAGTAAGAACATAAAGACAAAAATAAATGCAAATGGTTAAGCTAGAAATACTATACATATAATTTTCAATAATGTAGAAGTTTCAATTCTTATGCTTATCATTTCTTAATTTCGAATCTTTCTT